>CAUWAG010000004.1:2400000-3600000 GCA_963556695.1 Anthostomella pinea | reverse complement strand
CACAAGACTCTTGGGACTTCTGGCTCACCTTCTTCCGGCCTCTCCTCTGGGTAAAAATGTATGAGAAGAGCGCCACTATGACTGTGGCAGCTAGCACATGCATGACGGCATAGGAGCCGGCACGGTCTTCGGCGCTGGCCCCGATGGCGGCCGTGAGGTTGTGATCAATTGACATGATGCGTGACGAGATAGCGATAACTTGATCGAAACAGCCTGACTCGGCGAGGTAGAGGCCGGAAGATTCAGGTGAGGCTCGCGCTTCTTGTTATCATAGATGTTGGTGCAATTTACTGTCAGGGCTGGGAGGAGGACGTCGTGTGCTTCTCGAAGATTTTACTGAACAGAAGAGGTCCCTAGCAAACACCCACCCAGATTACCTACCTAGGCAGTACCGCAAAGCAAAATCCTCCAGTTAAGCGGTCTATGTAGAGGTTTTCAAGGTGAATACATACCAAAACATGTTCATGGCTCTGGCCAATGGAAGCCCACAAACACGGTCAACACCGCAAGTTGGCCCCATGTCACCCACTCCCTCGGGAAGCCGCCCGCACGGAGGGTGGCCTCTCGTGGCTAGGCGTAAGCTCCACGGTGCACTTCTAAGAACGGCGGATGTTTACAGAAGGCTTGCCGCTGCTCGCAGCTTGCTGGCGGATCTCTGCGCTGCTCCGGGCGCTGTTGCGGGCCTCAAGCTCTCCGTTACGGAGCCCGAGGTATGCATCAGCCTCGCTCAAGACATCAGCGACCTTGTCGACATCGTCCATCCTTTCTGATATGTCGCACACCAGAAGTTGGTGATTTCTCAGTCCATGACTTGTTCTACTCGGTAAGAGGCTACCCTCTGTAGTCGGTGACCGATTGGACGCTGTCTATGTAGACGGGTGCATATCTTATATCACTTATATCACTGACTTCGCACCACGTTTAAGTGGCAGAAAACATGACATACATATTTCACAGCGATGCGTATCACGAACATCATATGAGAGGTATCATCAGAGTCAACCAACACAATCAGCGTAACTGTCTGGGTGACAATCCAAGGACTGTCAGACTGCAATCTGACCGAAAAAGTTGTAATCATGGCCCTCGGGAGGCAAATCGTCTCTTACCAGCATTTACTGTGCTGACTATGCAACCCCTAGGAAGCCCTTGAAATGTGTCACAGCAATGGCCAGGGCAATCCTGGCCTCTGGGAGGGCTGCGCACCGACGGGCGATGATCGTGGCGTGTCTCTGCTTACACGACAGCTCCGCAACAGCGATTGGTCCGCTCGCCAAAACGCGATGGCGACGCTGACATGCTCTTCATTCCTCCAGCAGTCAAAGGGGCAGAGGGGCGGGCAGGGCTGTGCACTGGGAACCGATGGTACATAGCTTCACACCATACCATGGGACTCCTCACCCATGTAAAAGAGCCTGCGGGCTTCCGCGTAATGGAGCCTCTAGTAGATTACTAGAGCTTTGCTTCATCTGTGGAGGTTACTGGGTTCCTTGAGGGCAATGAACTCGAGATTACTTGTAATAGCAAGGCTGTGGAGCGAAGTCATCTTATTGGTTATATCGCCAAACCTTGAGGGGCGGAACAAAATATGAGGAGTCTGGATCTACTTGGACTCTGAGGCGTAGTGAACGCATCGTGTGGCTCACTTGTCGAGATGCTTGTGGATATCATGTTGGCTCTTGTCGTGAGCATGGCTTGACTACTGTATAAGAGCCACTGCTGATGCCCTTCCACGCCCTGGACTAGGAACATCACAACGTGGCCCAACTGAATACTCATGATACGCACTTTCGCCATCTTTGCACAGTGTATCCGTATATTCTTTTGGTGTTCGCTTTTGCCAGCGTTGCTGACGCGCAGGAATTTGTACCAACGCCACGGGACATGATCCGGCTTTCGTCGACGCTATTTCCGGGCGCTGAAATCTCATTCAAAAAGGTAAATGATCGCAGACAGTGGCACATAAGAACAACCGACTAACTTGGGACGAAAATGTAGACCAGCGTCTGCGAGACGACAGAAGGCGTCGAAGCATATAGCGGTTATGTGACCCTGCCCAAGGATATGCTACCCGATGCCAGTAATTGGCGCGATAAAAAGGCTGCACACCTGTTCTTCTGGTACTTTGGTAGGACACTACAGCCCTACCAGCAAACCGATCACACATGTACTAACATCATACCTCTAGAGGCTCGAGAAGACCCCAAGAATGCGCCGACCTCGATCTATCTCGGCGGTGGGCCAGGAGCGACATCCTTTGACGAAATGTCCGACTTTCCTTGCTTCTTCAACCCAGACGGCAACTCTACCACCATCAATGAGTTCTCCTGGAATGACAAAGTCAACATGCTCTACATTGACCAGCCGGTTCTCACGGGGTTCTCGTACGTTTCACTAGTCAACGGAACACTCGGCTTCGTGGCACAGGAGTTCGTGCCACTCGATGATGGCGAGAGACTACCAAAGCTAAACGTGACATTGCGTCAAGCAACCCTCGACCCGAGTGAGCCCTCTACGGTGACAAACACCACAGCTAGTACTGCCAGGACTATCTGGACCTTTTCTCAAGTCTGGTTCAACGAGTGCGTTCGATGTTCCTGCTATTGACTTTGGACCTGTGCAGCGCTGACGCATATAACAAAGGTTCCCTCATTGGAAAACAGGCAGCACCGAAGTATCCCTGTGGGCAGTTTCGGTACAGTCATTGGACCCCGTACCCAATAAATAAAGGCAAGGACTGACGCTGGTGGTTTCTAGTACGGAGGCTTTTACGGTCCTGGGATATTCGAACATTTCCTGGAGCAGAACCACCTCATCGAGGCCGGCGAGCCGACTCTCGCTAATGCTACCACTTTTGACCTCGCCACTCTTGGTCTCGCAGATGCCTGCATGGACGCCAGGGCCATGGGGAAGGGGTATCCAACGTTCGCCTTCAATAACACTTACGGACTCGAAATCTACCCCGAGCAGGTGTACGATATGGTCATGGGCAACATTACGGAGCCTGAGACTGGATGCTACGCTTTGATCGACAACTGTCGGGCGCTTGCTGCCGAGGGGGACCCCCTCAGCTTCGGAAACAACCAGACTGTCAACGAGGCCTGTGTAGCAGCAACGAACGTCTGCTGGGGTGTAGTACAAGGGACGTACGGTGCCCTCTCAGATGTAGCCTCATGACGCAATACAAGTTTATATCCAGGGACTGACCAAGCATACAGCGAGCCGCCTTCGACGTTACCGCACTCAATATCTCAGTTTACCCTATTCCTTACAAGGACGTCTTCCTCAACCAACAATGGGTCCAACAAGACCTGGGTGTGCCTCTTAACTTCACGCCATCGTCGAATCTGGTTGTCCAGGCATTTTTTGGACTGACAGGAGACCCTATGAGACGCAGTCTTCATTCGTTGGAGAAGGTCCTCGACACGGGTGTTAATGTTGCGCTCATGTACGGAGACCGCGACTACCGCTGCAACTGTAGGTTCAACTCAATCAAGTCTGCGGGTCCAAAGCTGACACGGCGTTTCTAAGGGTATGGAGGTGAGAACGTCAGCTTATCACTCGACTTCGCTTCTGCTGAGGGCTTCCGCGCCGCTGGCTACGAACCCATTGCGACCAACTCCTCCTACCAGGGTGGCCTTGTTCGCGAACATGGCCCACTGTCGTTCTCTCGCGTCTTCCAAGCTGGCCACGGTGTCGCAGGCTACCAGCCGGAGACTCTATCCAGGATCTTTGAGCGAGCCATGTTCGGCCGCGATGTGGCAACCGGAAATACGAGCCTCGCCCAAACCACCGATTACTCTACCCAAGGTCCTGGCACGGTCTACGACGTCCTCAATGTGTTACCTGAGCCAAAAGAGAGCACCTGCTTTGTCGTTGATGCACCTTTCACTTTCACGAATGAACAGCTGTCAGCATTAATAGACGGGAGTGCTGTAGTTCGGGATTGGGTAGTAGTCGAGCCACAAGGAGCACTGCCCAAGCCTCTCGAATCGAAGAACCAATGTCCTTCGGGGAGATAAAGACAATGCAGCTGGAAATGAAGATCGGCTAAGCATTGGATCTAGGCCCTTGAGGGGGCTGCCCAGGACCGTGATGGCCGTGATCATGGCCCTGGCAGTCATTCAACATGCGGGAGCTTACATATAGTGTCAATATGGAGCTGGGATTAGTTTTATAGACTGCGACCTTTTAATATTCTTTGTTTCTTTACAGTTAGTTACCTACGAGTGTAGTCAATAACATACTCTTTCGTATCCCCAAACGCCTTCCTCTCATCTCCAGAGCACATTAGCAGCCTCAGATCAATCTTCTGGTCGTCGAAACGTGACAGGACTAGCATCTCGAGGACTCGTTCCTCTTCGGGAACCTTCGCAACCCCTTCCCAGGTATATGTCGTAGGCAGCTCGAACTCGGAGGACGACCACGCCGACCACGGCACAGCCAGCGCGGCTTCCTCGAGATGGTCGCTGATGTGGGATGTCGCCAAAAGATCTGCAAGCTCATCCATTGCGATACTCTCCTCCTTCGCGATAAGTATTTCAACCGCTGACGCAGCGCCGTCGCTTCGCCACATACCCTCCTGCCGGTTCATCCCTTTGAGAAGATTGAGCGCGGTGCGGCGCAGGCGGGGGTGACGGCAGCGCTTGGCTGTTTCGAAAAGCGGTACGATGAGGGCCGGTTCGAGGCTCAGCTGGAGATCCTGGACCGGGCTTTGTCGGTCAAGGAAGACCTTGCAGAGCACTACGATGCGTTCAAAATACGCCAGGTTCTCATCGTTGGCTGTCTGCGGCGAGAACGGCGGGATTCTCATCATCAACCTGAGCCACGTGTGGTAGATTCGGACGGATATCGAGGCGCACTCGTGCTTCTCTTTCGTAGGCCTGGCTTCGAGGTCCGCCATTTGTTGCTCCAGCAGCGCCAGATTGGTTTCTAACCGCGCGTGCGCCTTCATGAAGGTGATTCTACTGATAGCATGGTCTTCAACAGCTTGGGTGTGGAAGATGATCTGCCGTATAAGCACGAAGAGCATAGACGAAGCCTGTGAGTATGTCTGTCGCTGGCCCCCAGGTTGCAGCTCGCCTTCACGGGGATCGCTAAGCGCGAACCGCGTGTCGAAAGGGTATGGAGACGCCGAGTCACTGAAAGTCATGGATTGCAAGTCCATGCGCGTCAGTGTGGCCCCGATTGATGCAGCATCGGACCAACTTTGGGCTCCGCCCCTGGGGAGAAGCTTAAGAGCGGACAGTATATGGGCGTGGGAGTCCCTCCAAAAGCCCAGCATGTTCGCTGTGGCGATCAGGGGAAGGCTGAGAGCAAGAAGCCTCTCCGGCGAGTCGAGACTCCTGGCCAAAGACATGGCCTTGCCGTAATGCATGGTGGCAACGCGGACTAGATCATCCTTGACGTGTGTATTTCACGGCCCCACCGTCGATGCAGAGCGCCGACGGCCGATACAGCGTGCCACAAGGCCGGTTCGGTGTGTACCAGCTGCAGTAGATCCTGCCGCCAGAAACCAGAAGGGATGAATGAGTCGGTACTCGGCGCCGTGGACGATCGGAAGTGTTCAAAGTAGAGGACGTCGGTCGCTGCTACCCCGAAAGGGAGCGTGCTCAGCCGCGTTTGAGGTAGAGCAGGACTCCCAAAGGCTATGGCCGGTGACTTGGTCCCATTCAAAGTTGTTGACGCCGGCCCTAACGTGGACGAGTCTCGAACCGCATCGACGAGCTGCCGACGGGACATATGCTTCCCCGGCTCGAGATAGCCATCGCAGACGCGCTGGGTGGTTGAGCAGCGCTGGCATTGCGGTTTTGTCTCGTCACATTTGACACGACGGATTCTAGCCGAGGTCGTGAGTCTTCAAGTACGCTCATACTTGGCATGAGTGTCTCTTACCGACATGTTATACATCCACCTTTGGATCGCTGTGCCATGGAAGACAAACGCTGTACAATTGCTACCGCTCAATTACTGTCAGATTTGGCCAGGGCCCAGAGGTAAGAATCACAAAGCCCCCGAGACTGAGAGGCTCGAGAGTAAGCATAAATTAGTTGGGCCTACGGCTGATACCTCTGGGTTAGCGTGGTCTGGGCCCCTTGTCATGATCATCCAGGAACCCATGATAAGCTGCGGAACAGGTGGGCGGAGCAGGATGCCAGCCAGCTTGGCATATTCCCTAGAAACCACCTTGTGCTGCGGTCGTCTAGTAGTAGCTAGAGAATGCATCTATAGCAAACGGATCTCTGTTTCTCGTGTGTTCAATCTACAGTGCCCTGACGTACGCACTTTGAAGGTTACAACAGGCCTTCAAGCCTTCAACACCCCATTCTGGACCCAGACCGCTGTGCTTCTGACATCCGAATTCTTGGGGGTGCAACTACAGCAGGGTCAACGTCTGCGCACACGATGGCGGCATCGTTGCCGCCTAGCTCGAGTATGACGCGCTTCAGGGTCGCGTTGCATGCTGCCATCACTTTCTTGCCAGTCTCGACGGAGCCTGATGTTCTTCATTAGAATCAGTTGTGGATAAATGGGCAAAAGAAGAAACATCAAGGCCTTACCCGTGAGCGTAACCATCTCCACACCAGGGTGTGTGCTGAGCATGTGCCCCAGCTCATCCTCTCCACTCAAGGCCTGGAAGATACCAGGCGGGAAGAAACCAGTGCCAAGCTCGGCCATCTTGAGTCCGCAATACGGTGTGAAGGGAGACGGTTTCAGGATGAATGCGTTTCCTGTCAGCACCGCTGGACCTATCTTCCCACAAGCCAGGAGAACAGGATAGTTCCAGGGTGTAAGGCCGGCCACAACTCATAGAGGCGTGTAGTGGATGGTGACCTTCCGCTCCGGGGCGTCTTCGATGGTTTCTTCCGGCAGCGTGAGCTTGCAGAAGCCTTTCAGGAAGTCCAGGGCGGTGGCGATCTCATGCTTTGCCCAGAAGAGCTTGCACATATCATTAGTTATTACAAACCACTGTTCAGTCTCTGGGCAGCAATACTGACTGGCTTTCCCTGCTCTTTGTTTAACATCTGCGCAAAGTCATCCGAGAGATCCTCGAGCGCAGCTATGAAGCCCCCGGGAGCGGTCTTGCGGTCGTCCCAGGGAACCTCAGCCCATGACTTGGCTGCTCGTTGAGCAGCCTCCACCGCGCTGTTGACATCTCCAAGTGTGCTAGAAGGCACCCCTAGATTATTTTCGAGATTAGCTGGATTGACAGTGTGATAGGTTGTACCTGGACCCGTCAATTGACCATCAATGACATTGTGGAACGTCGTGAAATCAAGTGCAGCTGTCTTTGTTTGGTTCGCCGCCATGACGATGATATACTGGGTTGGAACGTGATGACAGGGAGGGTGCTGCGGGAAAAATAAGCGGGATGTGGTGTTGGATCTGGGTCCCAACAGGTAGTCTCCTATGCCGGTGTAGAAGGAATAAGGGGGAGGTCGCAGGTCGCAGATGGTGAAATGTGATTGAAAGAGGTTGCTGGCAAGGGCTTTTGTGAATCTTTTAAATTCGGGAGAACCCCGTAGGCAGCTGAGGATGAAGGATCAAGGCGAAGTACATGAAGACCGTTGGCTGCTGCCAACAGAGATCTCACCCCTTGCAGGCAGGCTGTGTAACCTACAACGTAGCACACCGTGCCAACCCCCTAGATTCACTGTAGTTACAGTGTAGAGGGGGAAGCAGGCTAATAAAGGGGCCAGGAGAATTCTGCAACTGTTGGCGGCAGGACTGCAGCAAAGCGTCCTGTCGCAGGTCAAAATTGCCACTCCTGGTCGTAGACAATTCCTTTCGTGCTACCATCACCTCCCACTTCCAGCCAGACCGGTAGGAGATAAAGTCACGGCTTAAAATGTCAGAAAGCGACATAGTACTCCCATAAAGATTCAACAAATACTGTTTCAGACGATACATGCATGAATGTGCAGTGGTGCCTTGGCCATGCCTATCTCGTCCGCCTCATTGCAAATGACTTACCCCTGAGTGCGGGACCAGTCGGGAGGCAGCTTCGATGAATAGGCCAGGCTAAGCTTCGATACACACGCAGATTTCTCCAATGGTGCTATCATTGCAGTTACCTAATCCCAATACCGGTATTGACTCGTCTTGCTTTCAAGTAGCAGCAACGTTGTTTATGATCCCCTCGCCACGTCGGGATGCGTCACAAGGTCCATCCGACGGTCACATTGACGATGTTTCCAACGCGACAATGGAATCGATTCCAACCTTAAGAATTAGCCGAATAAGGGGGTCACACAGATCATATTAGCATTGACCCGCGAATGGGATAATGGCCCCCTTCGACTGGGCTCCCCGTCATTCAGCATCCTCACCAGCAGCATTTAACTTTAAGACACAGAGCAAAGCCGAACTCAACCTTATACTTCCTCCGCGGTGCCGAGCGCAACACTCCTCTTTCGGCATGGCCTACCTACCCCAAGCAATACGGCAGAAAGGCACAAAATCGCCTCTCCCTCCCTCCTGGTGCCCAGACAGACACCTTACGCACTTCATGCTTCACTCTCACTCACCACGCGCCGAATAAAGTGACAAGAACTGCCGCCCAGACTCGCGACCATCACCGCCGGCAAGATGCACGCCCGCACTCTCATCAACCGCACTCTCCTCGTCTCAGCGCTGGTAGCCCTCACGGCGGCGCGCCCTTACTACCCGATGCCCTACGCGCTCCTCGCATCTGCACCGCAGGCCAGCACCACGGCCACGGCCACCGTCACTGCTGGTGAAGTAGGTCGCCTCAACACCGCCTCGGCTTAATCAAAGAGTCTACTCATTCCAGGGTTCCTGTCGATAAGGAGAGAAGAGGGAGCGAGAGTGAGGGATCCGTTCGGCTGAGGGTCGGCGTGCATGACGCGCCGAACGTCTATACCAAGGGTCGCTGGCCGGCCGCGGCATCGCCGGACATCCGGTTGCTCTCATTCGCATCACCACGGCGACGAGCGAACGACAAACGAGAAGCCTGGGGAGGCAAGGCCAGACACGTGCGCAGCTGGACATCGAAGCCAGAAGTTACTGAGGAGGTCTCCCTGACCCCTGCTCACGTAGGTGACTACTACGACCTTCGAAGCCCAAATACCGCTATGTACTAACGAGCAACAAGTACAGGTCCGTCGCCTTGATATTGCGGGGAAGCATGCAACCTGCAGCAATGGAAGGCCAACGGCTATTCTATTTGACTTCGCAGCGTTGTCGTCGTCGTTGTCGTCGTCGTGTCAGGCAGGGGCACATAGATTCACAGTTGTCATCGAAAGCAGTGAGACGTCGACTGATAAGCGCTCGAGGAGGATTGGCACCTTGTATGTAACCTGTAATCTACATATATTGGCAGTGGACCTATAGCGTGAAGGCTCGTACTGCATGTAGGTTAGGCAATGGAGTTATCAACGCAGATGCAGGAACGGCTTGGTGATGATAGCGCGAAAGCTGGGGAGTTCTTCTTGACAGGTCGATCGTAAAATATGAGCGACCCATGATATCACCACCAAAAGATGGTGGTGTTCCGCCGAGCACCCCCCCCCCCCCCCCCCCCAAACTGGCTGCTGGTTAGGCAAGTAGATTCATAATGTGCTTTCTGTTTAGTAAATGCTTACGAAGTTGGGTGCCGCGGGTCGCAATCACAATCGAGTCAAGCAACACATTTGAACTCTCTGATTTCTCAAATCGTAAGTTGCCTATTTTTCGATGACCAAGCCAGTGTCTGTGAAAAACCGTAGGTACACAAGTCGACGCGCAGTTCAAGAGAGCCGCCAATACCCGATATCCGGCCAGCCAGCGTCATCAGGGTAACGGCAAAGGCGTAAACGTGACGGTGCGCTTTCTAGTAGCCCACGAAGGCAGCATCCCTCCCACATCAACGTGCTCCTTCCAACTCGGATCCGACCTCCACAAATCCCACTGAGCCAGCACCTCCTTGATCAGCTCTTCACCATCAGGCCGCGTTGCCGGATCACTCGAGGCAGCCCACGAGATGGTCCTCGCCAGGTACTCCGAGTAGATCCCGACGTCGGTGATGTCCAGGGACTCCAGCTTCGCGATGCGGCCCAGGGCCTTCCGGCTGCGCAACGGCCAGCACTCGCGGTCCATATGCGGCAGGTCGTCGCGCTCACACATGCAGAGCAGCGTGCAAGCTACAGCCCAGACGTCGGATCGGCCCGTGTGCGGGCGTGCCTGGAAATGCCGCTGCTCCTCACTGGGGTATGGATCAAAGGTCAGTTCGGGCGCGTGATACTCGGCTGTTCCGCACGCGCCCTCGGGGCCGCCCCCTTGGTCCTGCGACTCGTAGTCCATGAGCCCGAAGTCGGACAGCAGCACATAAAACGGCTTCTGCGAGGTAGGCGAGTCGCGCGAGCGCAAGAAGACGTTGCCTGGCTTGATATCGCGATGGACGATGGGCTTCCACGTCGTGGGGTCGGGCTTATCGAGTTCGGGGGCTGCGAAACTCCGGCCTGTCTTGAGGTACGCGAGGGCGTCCGCTAACGATATGAGCGTGTGCCAGAGGAAGCTCTCGGGTATCCTGTCTTGCTTGGAAGCCTTCTTCTTCTTTTTGTACTTGACGATGAGATCCTTCAACGTTCCGCGATCGCAGTATTCCATGTAGAGCGAGGCCCTGAAGGGGTTGTACTCGATGTACGCGTCGACGTAGTGGATGATGGCGTGGTGAACAAGCTGTCTTGTCTGGTATATCTCGGACTTGACGAGTTCCTGCATGAAGGGGCTGGTCGTCTTGTAGCGCTTCTCGACATAGAGTTGCCCGGTCGTACTGCTCCCGACGACGTAGATCCCGCCGTTCATCCCCCCGATGTCGCCGGTGCCGGTATCGAGGGTCTTCAGCCGGGTGTACTCGCCGTGGAGTGGATGTTGGGCTATGACGTTTCGTTCGAGTTCTCCCATGCCTGCCGGCCGGGTGTTTATAGCTCCAGAGGGTGGGCTTGCGGGCCGAAGCACCCTGCGTGGCCCATGATCAGAGGCCTCGTTGATGGACGTGTTGAAGTAATGGTAATGCAGTGCTCCTATTGTCTTCCGGAGTTCCCAGGGTTGAGGGAGCAAGCCGAAGACGGGATGCTCAAAAGTGCCATTTTCATCGTTCATGGGGTAGAAGGCAATACGATTCGCTTCTCCCACACACTGTACATCCCAACCGTTGGGTATGGCTCCGACTTCTTCGTCAGCCGTTATATACTTCCTAGTCGTCGTACTCATGGTAATAACCTTCAGCTATCCTGGCTGGTGGTGGAAGATGACGAACATCGAGCTTACCGCCCTTCAAACAGAGGGCAAAGAAGTATGGAAACAGATTAAGAGAGTGCCCCTTATATTTACTTCAGCGCAGGGTGTTGTCATACCCCTAGTTGACATGACCAGTCATATGAGTCTTATCCAGCAACTACACTGATTTGGTGGCTGGGTTATATGTACTCTGAACACGCCCACTGGTATCAACAGGAGGCTGTGCAAAAGGCCGCATTAGTATTATACCGAGATTCAAAGGATTTTTCATGGGAAACATGCTCTAAGCAACTCACGAGGTCCTCAGTTTTGGACGAGGCTACATGTTCATACGTCATGACTCCCCAAAGGCATACTGAACTTGTTGTTAAACAGTGGCTCGATTCACTGCCTGAAGTGTGGAGACATGCACAACCAGGGCCCTTTTCACCATCGGCTTGCAGGGTGACGAACCAGTCCTCCATGACGCTTGATGCATACACTTACATACCATCCGACCCCCCGAACCGGCACACCCCCCCAACCGGCACAGCCAAACCCCACAATCACCACTAAAAGTCCCCTTACTCACTTACACGGATTATAGCCCCTTTTGAGGGTATCTAGACTTTCTTTAGATGGTTAAATAGCCCTTTTCTTGGTGTTTAGCGGAATATAGATTATTTAATTGCTGGGCCATCGGCATCGGCATTTAGCAGCCTCCGTGCCCCGCCCTTAAATACAAATTTGCTGTAGAATTCTCTCTGTGAGCCCCTGTCCCTCATGCACCACAGCATCCTGAAGCCAGCCACGATGCCTCCGCCCACGTATACAGAGGATGATGTGGTGGATGCCTACCTAGACGTCACAGATAATGGCATGTCCGTGAGAAAATCCAGCCAAAAATACAGCGTCCCGGCCAGCACGCTGTCAGCACGCATAAGGGGGAGAGGGACTAAAACGGAGGCTCACACCACCGAGCAGAGAATTTCTCCCGAGCAAGAAAGCAAGGTAGCAGCCTGGATATTGCGCCAGGAGACTTTGGGGCTTGCCCCTTCTCACTCAGCCGTTAGGGAAATTATGGTAGAACTCCTAAAAAGAAAGGGGGATTTCGCACCACTTGGGAACCACTATATGGACAGCTTTAAACGACGCAACCCTACCATTCAGACTAAAATCGGCAAGCGAATAGAATCCGCTCGGTTTAAGGGGTTTACCCCTAAGTCTGTGAACTGGTTCTTCAACATCTTGGAGGACTACGGCTGGGTGAAGCCAGAAAATACGTACAATGTCGATAAAGGCGGCATCATGTCGGGTTTTGGTAACTCTTTTGAGCCCCCTATCCTCACAGTCAACTAACTACCCTTATAGGCATCGATTCCCTAGTTCTGGGAAGTTCTGAGACGAGGAAAGCTTTCCTAAAGAGCCCCCAGGGCCGCTCGTGGACATCTTTCATCGAGACCATTTCAGCTACCGGTAGAGTACTCAAACCAGGCTTGATTTTCAAGGGAAAAGATCTTCAAGCGTAGTGGTTCCTCGAGGAATTCCAGAAGATAGCCAACTGGTACTATATAACGTCGGAAAACGGCTGGACCAGTAACGATATCGCCTGCCAGTGGCTTGAGCACGTTTTCATACCACAAGTAGATGAAATTCGTGGCCAGGAGCAGTGGGAACCAGTCCTTTTGATCCTAGATGGCCATGGTAGCCATACCTCCGTACGTACACCAATTTTTTCTATTTTATTTACTGGTTATTTAATTTATTCCGATTTAAATAGCAACTGATTGTAGAAAGGACGAATTTATGATGCAGTGTTATTTTGCCAACATCTTGCTATGCTTTTTCCCAGCACATACCAGCCATGGAATGCAACCACTGGATAACGGCCCCTATAACGCCCTCAAGTCCTACTACCAGAGATTCCTCACCCAGTTAAATTCTCTGACTGATTCCTCTCTTGTTAACAAGATCAACTTTATCCGCTATTATAACAAGGCAAGGACATGACGTTTACGCCAAAAAACATCCGCTCGGGCTTCCGAGTAACGGGATGCTACCCAATTAGCCGCAAAAAGTGTCTAAACCATCCAGAAATCCAAGAAGACAAGCGGAAGACCCCCGAGCCGGAAGAACAGGAAGACTCGGAGCCGGAGGACCAACAGACCCCTACCACGAGCCGGCAAATCCGGGATTTCGGGAAAAACCGATCCCCAGCCACTCGGCTGAAGTTCCGGAAGATCTCCCATGCCTTTGAGAACCAGGAGACGGAGCTGGCCATAAAAGACCAGAAGATCAGGGCCCTGGAGGCTGAACTAGAGCGGCTACGGCCCAAGAAGAGGAAGAAGATACTAAATCCCAACAAAAAGTTCATGACAATGGTAGAAATACTAGCCCAGGGTGGTAATCCGTTAGTTCCGGTTGCTGTAGAGTCTTCTTCTTCTTCTTCAGAGTCAGAGGTTGTTGAAGACGGGGTGGAGGAGGACGAGGAGGTTGCGGACGCTGAGGAGGCTGTAGAAGCCCCTGTTGCAGAAGCCCAGATGACTAGATCTGGGCGGTCAATCCGGGCGCCGGCTAGATACGTCGATTGAGCAGCCAAAACACCACAGAATGATAATTTTGCTGATTTTTTCGACCCTATACAGCCTCAAATGCGTGTAAGTGAGTAGGGGGGTCTTTTGGTGGTGGTGGCGGGGTTTGGCTGTGCCGGTAGTGGGGGTGTGCCGGTTCGGGGGGTCGGATGGTATTACTTATATATATATAACACCGACAAATTTGAATCTATCCACTTCACGCTTCACCTATTGGCACCGCATTGTGACTACTCTTTACTACTTTTATCTCTTGTAGTTGAGTAGCCCACGCCAGCTGGGTCTTCCCAACGCTTTGAAGTTCAGTAACATCATAACAGCTCAACAAAGGCTCCTAGTACGATGCCTCAGGCCGAATCGTTACCATGTACCCGTTGAGAGTGAACCGAACGCCACTCTCAACCTCGCCGTTGTTGTCTTCTCAATCAGCGATACACCACTATCCATTGACCATCCACGATCGGTGACGCACCGCAAGAGACCATTGCGTCTACCACCAATTTAACAAGCCCCCTTTGGTTAGACCCCTTTTTCCTCATGGAGGAAGACATCGCCGTTATTGTCCTATATATCTTTCTTGTGGTTTTGTTGTTTTGCACTTGCCCTGGTCTCAGTCGTATGGGTCGCCCCCTCAAAATCTCCAGCAGCGGTTGAGCGTAAGTCCATCGGTCAGCAGGGCGACGTGATGATTTGCAGTGGAATAAGCACTGGCAGCAAATTGGTGGTTATTCCAGTCAGTTTGACCTCGGAATAAGCGCTTATGCCAGGGGTTTGAGTTATGCAAATGAGTTATGGAGTGCACAGACCAGCCGGCACTGCCAGCTGGCAGCTCAGCCATGCCCAAGTTCCACGTTGACATTCATGTGCGAACTACCAGGTCAACGGCCAACGGCGCATCGCAAACTCCCACACCAGCAACTTTGAGAAACCGAAAGTAACGAAGCCCAACATGGATCCCTACTCAGCAGAAGGCGAGCTCATCAACATACACAACCACTTCCACCAGGGCCAGTACCAGGAAGTAGTCGACTTCGACACCTCTGCCCTATCAGCCGAGAATGCGCTTCCCGCCCATATCCTCGTCCTCCGATCCCGACTCGCCCTAGGCCAAGCCGAAGATGTGCTAGCAGAGGTCCAAGGAGAGTCAGAACCGGAGCTCGCTGCTGTGGCTGCGCTGGCAGAATACAGCTTGGGCAAGACGGATGCGGCGGTGAAGACGGTCGAGGAGCTGGCTTCGTCGGCTGGCGACAACCAGACCGTTCAGGTTCTCGGAGGTACTGTTTTGCAGGCCGCTGGCAAGTCGGAAGAGGCTCTCGCGCTCCTCTCGCAGCACACTGGCAGTCGTACGTCTACAACCTCTGGGACGAAGCTCTTGGCGGGAGAAGTGCTGACAGGCTTGCATAGTTGACGCGGTTGCTCTAATTGTGCAAATCCACCTTCAACAAAACCGAACGGACCTGGCAGTCAAGGAAGTCGCTGCTGCACGAAGATGGGCACAGGACAGCCTGCTTGTCAATCTTGCGGAATCGTGGGTTGGCCTGCGACTGGTACGTATATCCTAAGATCAAACACATATCCAATAGGCGTGCTAATGCGCTGCACAGGGTGGTGACAAGTACCAACAATCATTCTACGTCTTCGAAGAACTCGCACAAGCTCCCTCGACGTCCTCAATCACAACGCTGGTCTCGCAGGCCGTATGCGAACTACACCTGGGAAGAGTGGAGGAGGCGCAGACTGCGCTGGAACAGGCAGTGCAGAAGCAGCCCGACTACGCTGAAGCTATTGCCAACCTCCTGGTGCTGACTGTCGTCATTGGCAAGAACGCTACAGAACTCACAAGGTACGGATCCCACTCAATTGAGCTCTCAAGCCGACGTTGTACTGACGTGGACCACAGTTCGTTGAAGACGGCAGCACCGCAGCACCCTTTCCTAGCCGACATCGAAGAGAAGAGCTCCTTATTCGACAAGGCGGCGACGAAGTTCAGCCCCAAGGTTTCCGCTTGAAGAGCCGGCGAGGTCGTGTCCTTTTCCGAGGCTGGCGTTGTTGATATTCCCTATAGATGCCGACGGTCAGGCAAAAAGGGGCTAGGACAGTCGTAAAGAGAATTAATGACTTGATGAGCCGACAGTCTCAGCACTGAGAGTGAGATCCATCGCAAGGAGAGGTATGCAGCTGTGCTCTTGATGGTCTCTTCGTGGTGTTTCGCAGGTCAGCATGTTGGGTGCAATGGGCAGCATGGAATGCAGAGCGGTGGATGCGGCCGCTATCGTTCCATCACTTGCCTGAGGAAACGTTGCGTAGGACGGCGTCACGTATAGTCTTTCGTCACCAAGACAGATGGCATAGGTAGGGTAGTCACGATGCAAATACAGATGCAGCTCTGTGACATGCAGGGTCGGTCTACCACTGAAGGTCGTATAATGTCCCTGTCAGGTCAGCCGACGTCATTGATTCCCCGGAAAGCATCGTGAGATTTGCAGGTGACGGGAGTCTCGAGGTGTTTGGTGTTCGATGCGCAATGACGCCCGACTGCAGCATGGTGACTGACTATGCCCTTTTCCGGTGCATCGCCGTCACATGTAAGAATCCTACAGCCTCTTCTGCCACCAGTCTGATGATGCAGAGGAAAGGGGGGAGGGGTGGGGCCGGGGAAGAAAGATACAAAAATTGCGGCAGTGCAGGCGGGACATGGATATATGGAGATAGGTATGGAACTGCCCCTCACTTGGTTGCTGCAAACCTCTGCATGTGCATGTGCCTGTGCCTGTGCCCCTCAAGGCTCAGTCTGACTCTCCCACCATCCCACCCTCCCACCCTGCCCTCCACCCCTCCAACCCCCCATCATCCCCCCTCGATCTCGTTCTCATCTGTCCAATCTATCCATCTACCAATCAGCCGTCCAATGTGAAGTCCTCACGCACCGCCGGCTCAGGAACCATGCGTACCATGTTGCAATCCATCGTTATGATACGTAGCTCGTGCCTAGCGAATGTCTGGGGCCATGTCTGCATGTCTGCAACCAGAGCCTCTGACGATCGGTCACAGCAGGACACGCGTGAGTCAACCTCGTTGCGGAAAGGTGGCCCTTCTGCCCCTTCCACGCTGTTCTCTCCTATTTTCTTACTCAGATGGCCCATCCACGCTCTATCACATTAGTGGTCCTGTACATCATAGTGTGAAGTGGGACATCGTGGGATTGTTTTCTTCCATTTCGATCGCGGCCGATGACATCACTGCCATGCCCTTCGGCCCTATTCCGAGCCGTAAGGTTCCATCTCTCTCAGCCTACCATTCGACACACATGCCTCCCTGCGTGGGCTATGTGTGCGTTTCTATTATCGTGACTTCGACACTGCATGCATGGGAATCACGATGTTCGTCGTGGTGGCTAGAAGTCAGCTATCGAAAAGTTTCGTCGACCACTGCCACACTACAGTATAGCCTCCCTACGTGAGTAGCGTCTTCGGCGCCACCGCAGGACTTGGCGCTTCTGTCCGTCAGAGGTACAGTACCGGCACGACTCTTATCTCTGTCTGTCTGGGTACGGGCTGGAGACGCTGGAAAGGCCACGAAATGAAGGAGATACCGAGCGCTTCCTGAAGATCATATACTCTTTGGTAACCCGGTCCTCTATAAGAAAAGGGCCCAGAAGCCATCGGAGACGCGCAGGATGGGCCTGGGTCCCAGAAAGTTGGACCGGGACCCATATCGGAGTCGACTCAGGCTCTCAGCATGCGGGCAGTCCGCCAGGCGAGGATGTCTGCCCTCGCCTGCATCTACAACTACACTATCCCAGGCTCAACAGGCGTCCGCCTCCAGTCTCACTAGCCCTGGAGATGACACAGATGCACTCCGTGTCACGTTGGTGCATAGCAGTGGGTCCTCTGGCGACAAAATATGTGGAATTGGGTCATTCCAGACGGATGCAGGCAGTCGTTGGTCTTCTGTTTCCGAACCCACCCCCTTCACGACTTGCGGGAGACCCAACACATCCCCTGCCCTGTCAACATGCAGGGAGTTACGCCGCATATCAGAGGCGTGACAGGGTAACGAGGACTACCTACTCTCCATCGTGTCTCATTCTTCACACCGTCATCACGATGGCCCTCATGGTATTGCCTAATCCGTTAGTGTGGAGGACTAATCCACAGGTTCCCCATGGTGTGGCCCTCTCTTTATATAAGTCTTCGTCCTCCGCCACTTTCCTCCATGATTTCCCCATTTCCAAACAAATACCAAACCACCCACCACTGTGTTCACCGTCAGCGTTCTTTGTGTTTGTCATAGAGCATATAATAGAGTATAGACCATCTCTGATCCTTTCCAACACTTATACACATACACACATACATACCACCATCATCCGCCAATATGCCTACCGCCGTCCCACCCCAGGCCGCCCCTGCGGCGAAGAACGCCGCAAGCCAGTCCAGTAACCAGAAGCGAAAGATCATCTGCTTCTCCGACTTTGACGGCACAATCTTCATGCAAGATACCGGCCACGTCCTTTTCGACTCGTACGGCTGCGGCGCCAAGCGGAGAGAAATCCTCGACGAGCAGATCAAGACCGGCGAGCGCTCGTTCCGCGACGTCTCGGAAGAGATGTGGGGCTCGCTGAACGTGCCGTTCGAGGACGGCTTCGACGTGATGGAGCAGACGCTCGAGATCGACCCCGACTTCCAGAGCTTCCACAAGTACTGCATCGCCAACAAGATCCCCTTCAACGTCATCAGCGCCGGCTTGAAGCCCATCCTCAGACGGGTCCTCGACAAGTTTCTAGGCGAGGAGGAGTCGGCACACATCGACATTGTCGCCAACGAGGCCGAGATCACGCCGGACGGCTCGAAGTGGAAGCCCATCTGGCGCCACGACACGGAGCTCGGCCACGACAAGGCGCTCTCCATCGCCGAGGCGCGCAAGGAGGCTGAGACGCTGTGCGCCGACGACGGCACGGTGCCACTGATCGTGTTCATCGGCGACGGCGTGTCGGACCTGCCGGCGGCGCGCAACGCCGACGTACTGTTCGCGCGGCGCGGGCTGCGGCTCGAGGAGTACTGCGTCGAGAACAAGATCGCGTACATCCCCTTCGACACTTTCGCCGACATCCAGCGCGAAATCGAGAAGATCCGCGAGGAGGACGACGAGATCACAGGAGGCAAGGGCGTGCCCGCACGCTTCAACCCTCGCGCCAACCTCTGGCGTCGCGTCTCAAGCAAAAATGCGGTGCCGACCTACGTCGTCAACACGCCGTCGCGCGAGGACAAGATGTTCCTGTGGCCCGAGGCCTTCTCCGAGCTCAAGACGCCTGGTGTTGAGCTCACCGAGATGCAGGTCCAGCCTGTCCAGTCTTGAATGACATGTGGGAATTGAGATAGGATGAGATGAGGTTGCATACACTGGCGTTTTGATTTTACTCTCCTATGTAACCCACGGCATTGAATGGCGCACTCGGGTCACATGACATATATAGATATGAGGCGTTGTGATACCTATCTCGTAAGACGAGAGGCACACTGAGGGATTTGCATTCCGAATGGCATTTGAGATAGACCAGTATTAACTGGTGCAAAGGAAGATAAGACACATGATTGATAATTAAAACCCGATCAACTTACCTATCAAGTTTCTTCGTTGTGTCTGTCGACTTCTGGTCGCCACTGTAAAACATGACATTGTGACTCTTACCACCTTTCATTGAGAGGCCACACTGCATTCTCGACGAGGCCGGCGTTGAAGTTGGTGATACGCGACCGCCGACCGTGGATCCACTGCCAACCACCAACAGACCCCTCCAAACGGTCGGGTCAACGGCTGACTGGAATCTCGCGCATTCCCAATAGAAACGGAAGCAATCGAATAAGCGCACATTTGGTCACTCATCATGGAATGCAATGCCCCCTCGCGTCTTGTCATCCACTGCGGCGGGTGGTGCCTGTCCTACCCCACCAACCAACTACAGTATTGGAGTTCGCGAGGCCATCGTGCCAATGGGATGTACAGGAATTGAATCATTCAGGGTAGTTGGCCCCAACTTAGCGGCAGGCGGCACTGGGGATCGCGATCCGAATTCCTGTGCGCTTGTCCGATCTTGCCGGGTGCGTCTCTCGGTTGGTGGTTGTTGCTTTCGCCTTCAATGTTCATTTCGCTTCTGCTACCTGGCAGGAGTGCTGCCAAAAGGGAAGATAATTGCAGTAATGGAGTCTCTCGTTCTCAATGTAGGGAATCGAGCTCAGTAGCAAGTGCTAGAAGCAAGCTGGTAAGTTGTTGAAGATGGCGAACGGAGATCTCGGGAGGTATCGAACCCCCTATCCACGCACGCCACCTACCTCATTGCAGCCAAAGCGATCCGAATAGCCGATTCCGGGTTTACAGCGGCTCTTATCAGCTGTCCGAAGTCTGGCTGTGGTCGTGTGCCGATCCCTTTGCCAGCCTGCAGCTAACAACATTGAAGACACCAGCCTGGTGGTGATACTAATGAGTGAGTGCAGGGAATCAACTGGTTTTATGCCTCACGCTTCCAGTCCATCGTACCTGTACTCCATCAACTGAGGATAGCTTGGCATCTCCATTCCCAGCGCTCTGGCTATCGACTAGTAGTCTAGCTCTGCCCGAAACCTGATAATTAAGGTAATAAGTCAGATGCATCTACTGGGCATAACGTCTTGACATATGTTAAGTTCGACTCGTTGTTGCATGGTCCAGCGTTGTTGCCTGCTACCGTTGTTGAATTGTCGGACCTGCTTGAGGTGATTGGTGTTTCATGCTGTTGCAAGCTAATGATAACTTAATGAGTCTGCCGTTCCCCCGGATTTATTAATTGGAGTAGGCGGACTGCAGTGGCAGAGCCTTGGAAGTTTGAGGCCAGTTCGCTTTAGTTGTGCGGCGTGACTTCCAATGTCAGCTCCGAGGTTTAGCTGGCCTGTCCTGCCCTGTCCTGCCCTGTCCTCTGCCCCCTGAATGACGACAAAGGCCCCGCCAGCCCGCCAACAGCGAATCTTGGGCCTTGGCATCCATCAGCTTCAAGTCTCTCAAAGTCCGGTCTGTCTCCAGGCGGGACACTCACGGCGCTCACTCTACTCACTTTACTCAATTCACTCACTTCGCTCACTACATGTACCCATTTGTCATTGCTACTGTTTGCTACGGAGACACCTGATCCACGAGCAGGAGATCTGACCGTTTATCAACAAATACCTGTACAGCTTTTGACATCAAGCGCTTGACACTCTATTGCAGAGTCGCAGACGCACCTCAAGACACAAAACAGGGCAAAGGTCCAATAGGACGACCGTCCAACACGTCACCACCGGCCTCCCTCCCTCCCTCCCTTCCCCCCTGCCTTCCTTTGGGGCAAAGGGTATATTCACCATGGTCCGAATCATACCTTCGCGGTTGAAGGGCTTAACCACCCATTCCCATTCCACCACCACCAGCCGCAACTCGAGTCCGACCCGCCCAACGAAAGGGGCAGCCATGGCTTCCGACCAGCAGAAGGATACCGGTCTGATCTTGAAGATCGTCGTGTTACGTGCACGCGACCTAGCTGCTAAGGATCGCGGAGGCACTTCAGATCCCGTAAGCCCCCATCCGTCCCCCATCCGTCCCCCATCCGCTCAGCCAACTGCTTGCCTAGCTAACTCCCCATGCTCTAGTATGTCCAATTATCCTGCGGCGAAACCAAGTACACCACCCACTGCGTCCAGAAGACATTGAACCCCGAATGGAACGTCTCCTGCACCATCCCCATCACCGGAGTCGACAGCCTCCTCCTCGACTGCATTTGCTGGGACAAGGACCGCTTTAGCAAGGACTACCTAGGCGAGTTCGACCTGGCCCTGGAGGAGATCTTCTCCAACGACAAGACCGAACAACCACCAAAATGGTACCCTTTGAAGAGCAAGAAGAAGCCGGGCAAGAAGTCCAACATCGTATCGGGAGAGGTCATGTTGCAATGTACCTTGCTCGACGGCACAGACAAGGATGCTACTGACGCCCAGGTCTTGGAGAAGCTTCGCTCGCTCGCTTCGAGTGTGCCCGAGGCCGTCTCGAGAAACGTCACCCCAACCATGACGCCCATGCTTGGCCCCACCGCGACGTCGAGATCGGGTTCGTCCATTCCGCCTCTCGCTCGAAATGCCACAGAGGGCTCCCAGGATGATGACGACGATGACGAGATCCTCGATGATGATGACACGCCCGAAGACGAAGATCCTACCAAGCCCGAGGCTATCGAGAAGAGGAAGAGGAGGCTTAGGATTAAGAGCCTGAAGCGTAAGAAGAGAAAGAACCCCTACGAGTTCGTCAACGGTGGCAGCGATGTAGTCGGTCTTATTTTCCTCGAGATAGTCAGCATCACCGATCTTCCACCAGAGTCCAACTTCACCAAGACGAGTTTCGATATGGATCCCTTCGTGGTGGCGTCTCTGGGCAAGAAGACGTACAGAACAAGGGTCATTCGTCACAACTTGAACCCCGTATTCAACGAGAAGATGTTATTCCATGTCCTCAACCACGAGCAGACTTACCAATTTGCCTTTACTGTCATCGACCGTGACAAGTACTCTGGAAACGACTTCATTGCGTCGACCTCGTTCCCCGTCCAGGAAGTCATCGAGAGAAGCCCCAAGGCGAACCCCGAAAATGGTCTCTACGGGCTCAAAGAACCTGCCGAATATGTGCCACCCCAGAAATCCAGACTCATGCGACTAGGCATGTCCCGGTCCTCTTCCGCTACGAGCTTGAGCAAAGGACGGCCGATCTTGTCGAAGAACCCTAGTCAGGCTTCGACATTGACACAGTTCGACGCCGCTGTCGACAAGCTTGCTCCGACTTCTGGACCGAACCCGGGTCTGTTACAAGCTGATCAAGTACCAAACCTGAACGGTGGATTGAACGGTGGAAACGAGCAGGAAATCTCCGAGACCGAGGATGGCGACTTCTTCACTTTCACCATCCCGTTGAAAATGAAGAATCTGGACAAGTGGGAAGCCAAGCACAGCCCGGTCCTTACCATTCGAGCCAAGTACATGCCGTACCCTGCTTTGAGGCAACAGTTCTGGCGAGCGATGCTCAAGCAGTACGACACGGACGAGAGCGGCGAGATCAGTAAGGTCGAGTTGACCACCATGTTGGACAGTCTGGGGTCTACATTGCGAGAATCGACAATCGACAGGTTCTTCCAACGTTTCCCACACAAGGCTACGAATGGCGAGCTCGAGCTTACCATGGACGAAGCCGTCATCTGTCTCGAAGATCAGCTAGAAGCCGAGACTGGCAAACCACAGACCGTGACCGAGAAGTTTAAAAATATGATGCCTGATACGGAGAAAGTCAAACAAACGTTGAATCTGCCAGGGCACAGCAACGCGCCGCCGTCCGGGGAAGACGCGTACACTCTTGGTGCCGAAGACTCCAGTGTTAAGGGCACCCATTCTGGCACTTCGACCCTTGTTGTCCCCGACCTTAGTACGGCTGGGGAGGAAGGTGATGTGTTGGAGAAGGACGACCTCAACATCGACCGTGGTGAGGAACATGTGGTAGAAATCCGAGAATGTCCCATCTGCCATCAACCCCGTCTCAACAAGCGGAAAGACACCGACATCATAACTCACATCGCCACCTGCGCCAGTCAAGATTGGCGTCAGGTCAACTCGGTCATGATGGGCGGCTTCGTCACAGCCAGCCAGGCGCAGAGAAAATGGTACTCCAAGGTCATCACCAAGATCTCGTATGGCGGTTACAAGCTCGGTGCCAACTCTGCCAACATCCTTGTGCAAGATCGCCTGACTGGCCAGATCAACGAGGAGAAGATGAGTGTCTATGTGCGCCTAGGCATCAGGCTGCTGTACAAGGGTCTGAAGTCGAAGGATATGGAGAACAAGAGAAGTAAGTGAAGAGAAAGTGAACATGCATGCCCCGTACTGACGCTTCCTAGTTCGCAAGCTGCTGAAGGGGCTCAGTGTGAAGCAGGGCAAGAAATACGATGACCCGGCTTCCAAGTCCCAAATCCAGGGGTTCATCGACTTTCACCAGCTCGACATGTCCGAGGTCCTTCGGCCCGTCGAGGAGTTCAAGAACTTCAACGAGTTCTTCTACCGTGAACTGAAGCCCGAGGCTCGGCCCTGCTCGGCACCAGAAAACCCCCATATCATCGTGTCACCAGCCGACTGCCGCTCCGTCGTCTTCAACACGATGGACTCGGCGAAGAGTATTTGGGTCAAGGGTCGCGAGTTCACGACCAAGCGTCTCCTTGGCGTTGCTTACCCGGAAGATGCCAAGCGGTACGAGAACGGGTCACTCGGTATCTTCCGTCTGGCTCCACAAGACTACCATCGGTTCCATATCCCCGTGGATGGGATTCTGCGTAAGCCCAAGCTCATCGAAGGCGAGTACTACACGGTCAATCCCATGGCCATCCGCTCGGCCCTCGACGTGTACGGTGAGAATATCCGTGTCGTCTGCCCGATCGATACGGAACATCACGGACGTGTCATGGTCATCTGTGTCGGAGCGATGATGGTTGGCAGCACGGTGATTACCCGAAAGGAGGGAGAGCATGTGAGACGTGCCGAAGAGCTCGGATACTTCAAGTTTGGTGGCAGTACTATCTTGGTCCTGTTTGAGGAAGGCAAGATGGTGTACGACGATGATCTGGTGGACAACTCGAACAGTGCCGTAGAAACACTGGTAAGCAAAAGCCCTCGATGGAATGATGCTCAAAATGCTGACTCGCGCTCCAGATCCGGGCAGGCATGTCAGTTGGTCACTCGCCGCACGTGCCACGGTTCACGCCAGATGGGCGCAAGGATGAGAACCAGGTCACAGATGCTGAGAAGCTGGATGCCCATCGCCGTATCCGCGGTGGTCTGGAGACGCCCGATGAGGCCAACCTATCCTAAAAGGACACGGAAGCCGACTCGGCAAACCCGCGACAGGAACTGCATTCGGGCGGCGTTGACATGAAGTCGGCTTTGGGGGACAAGTTGGAGGAGGGGCTCATGGGGATCAAGCATGGGATCTGATGGTCGGCTATACATATAACGTAGGCGCTCCTCCTGTGCACGCGCGAAGTGTGGCAATAGATGGGCAGCATTTGTCAGCAGCTGGATATTAGTACTGCAATGCCCGGGGTTTGCTGTCTGCATCGTTGCAGGCTGGGACTAAGCGGAGCAGAATCAACAGGCGGACTTCCACGGTTGGTTGATGTCTTGATACTGAACTGCGTTTATCTTGCGCGACATGTCGTACAGCAACATGATTGAAAGCATATGATCTTCGTGACTTGCTACTGTACTCGTCTTGTTAAAAGCGGTTGCTGCGTGACACGAAACAGAGGTGGACATGATAGCAAATTCTTCCGCCCGTAGCCCGAGATGGATGCCCAATTGACACATCTGTTAAAAAGTCATCAATGAGCAGGTGCCACGTAATTTAAAGTAAGGCCATTGCTGGCCGATTTGGTGGTGTTGTCGTCGTCATCGCAAGGGTCCCTGTCCCTCCTGTCCCTCCTGTCATGGAGCGGCCGCAGAGCGTGGGCCCGTTTTGTTTACTTTGCCCCGCATAGCAACCGTCACTTAAGATTTGGAGCTGTCAAAACATCTCCAAGGTGAGTTACTATCATGTAGCTTCCTTCCCCAGCCCAAGCTTCTAGATATCACTGTGAACATTGCTTTTTGTCTTCTAATCGCTGTTTCGATCAAGTTGGCAGCATCGCGTACCCTTTAGAGTGACGAGATCGAACGAAGCTTTGCGTACTTGCCGAATAGACGGATGCGGACCGCGCCGCCGAGGCTCTACCTACGATCTCAGCATTACCAACCGAAGCTCCAGTCCTCATATTCGAGTTTCCCTGCATGACGACGCCCGCCGGCTGCCACTGAGCGAAAAAGAAACCAGCTGCCAGGGGCGCGACCAACGACAACACCAGACGGCGACACCATGATCGAGTCGGACAACCTGCGCACGGCCTCGCTGTACATCAACAACCAGCTTCTGTCGCGCGGCCTGCTGCGCGATGGCCAGAGCATCGACTTCGCCGACCCGGACGCGAGCGATGGTGGCGGACTGCAGGCCACGATGGGGAGGGTCATGAGCGTGGTCAACGATCTGATTCTGAGGCGCGATGTACGTATTTCTGTCCCGTGGTGGTCTGTTTTGGACTCGTCAACCCCCCAGCATCAGAGTAGCTATCGAAGAGAGGAAGACAAGCTGACCCACTTCTCCAAAAAAAACAGCGCGACGCCGAAACCCGCGAATCCCTCTCCGAGACGCTGCGCACCCTGCGCGCCGACTCGCAACGCCAGGCCGCCGAGCTGACGCGCCAGGCCGACAAGCTGCACGACGCGCACCGACGCCTCGACGCGGGCGACGCCACCGAGCGCGTGCTGCGCTCCCAGCTCAAGACCGCAGAGGGGGGCGCAACGAGGCTCCGCGACGAGCTGGCCCGGCTGCGCGCGCTGGTGGCGCAGACGCGCGCCGCGTGCGCTGCTGAGGTGCGCAGGCGCGATCGCCAGGTCGACGCGCTGAAGAAGGCTGTGGGCGATGCTGGGCGCGTGCGTGGTGGGGCGAGGAGTCGCGCTGTGATTAGTATTTGCGTCACGGGCGATGTGGGCGGTGGTGGTGGTGGTGGTGCGGGTGACGACGGGGCGGGAGGATTGCCGCCGGGTGCGACGGAGAGTGATGGGTATAGCCTGCGCTTGGAGACGAACGAGTTCCTGACGGAGCTGGCGCGCGGGCTGAGCGATGAGAACGAGGGTCTGCTGGCGGTGCTGCGGCGCGCTGTCGAGGGCCTCCGCGAGATGAGCGGGCTTGAGCGCGAGAGAGGAGGGGATGGCGAGTGCGACGGTGATGATGCCGACGGGGACGTCGCGATGCATCAGACGGCGACTGCGGCACACAACGAGAAAGGCGCAGAGGAGCTGGCGAACGAGCTGGACGCCATCGTCGAGCACCTGCGGTCCATTCTCACGAACCCGTCCTTCGTGCCCATCGAGGAGGTCGAGGTCCGCGACGAGGCCATCAAGCGGCTGCGCGGGGGGCTCGAGACCATGGAGGCGAGGTGGAAGGACGCCGTGCACATGATCGACGGCTGGCGGAGGCGCATGGTGTCGAGCGGCCGGTCGGTCGACATGGAGGATCTGCAGATGGGCTTGCGACTTAGTCCCGTGCGCGTCCACGATGTCGAGGAGACGGCGGACGTAATGCCCATGCGGCTGTCGTGTGTGCAGGAAGAAGAAGAGGAGGAGGAGGAGGAGGAGGAGGAGGAGGAAGGAGACGAGGACGAGGAAGTTTCCTATCTGCAGCAGCGGGAACAGGAACGGCGGCATCGATCACCAAGTCCTGTTGAGTCTCTTCATCTTGTCCCCGCGCCTGGCTACGAGGTGGAAGAGCACGAGGACGAATCAGACTCGGACTCGAGCATCTTCCAGGATGACATTGAGATCGACGAGCTTGAGGCCGAGGAGCCGAATTTCGAGGTCCTGCAGGAGTCTACGGCCACGTCTATGTCTATGGGCTCGCCTCCCCTCCCCGATCCGCCGCAACCGAGTCCGCTCAAGGACAACTACTCGTCGGGCAACAGAGGCCTGGGTAACGACGCGTCTTACCACCGCAACAGACCGGGTGACTTCACGACCATCATCGAGGAGAACACATGGGATCTGGCGGCGGCGGCAGAGGAAGAGGAACCGCCGGTACCGCCACCCCATTCAACGGCTTGGAAGGGGTCTCCAGTGATCGCGTCAGGGAAGGCTGTGTTGGTGAACGCTGTCAAGCCCGGGTCTACCGAGAAAGCGTCCGTAAAACCACCACCGCAACAGCTAGATCAGCCTTCTTGCTCTGATGCGTCATACGACAGCCCGCTATTCGGAAAGTCGGGCGAGAGGCCATCGCAATCACAGCCCTCGCGGAAACTCTTCTCAAAACCATCAGTGCCCGCCCAGAAGCCCCAGGCCAAATATCTGTCTCCGCCCGAGCCCGAGCCGGAAACAGCACGGGTCACTCGATCGGCGAAGCGGAAGTCTCCAGATCCATCTCCAGCGCCGCAGCCGAAGACGGCCAAGCGCACGGCTTCGGACCCCAGTCCAGCGCATCAACAAGTCTCCTCCTCTCAGGCTTCGACATCGTCGTCAAAGTCGCCGACAGACAGGGCGAACACCAAGAACCAGCAACAGCAGCAGTCAGCGCGCAAGAAGAACCGCTCGCCCGTTCGCAATGCCCAGGTCTCGTCTCGTCTGCCACGGCGCAACAACCCGCCCCCGCAGCAGAGTCCCCTGACCATGGCATCCATAGCCGCCAAGCTAGCCGCCTCGGAGCGCGAGGCGGACGCTGCGAGGGTGCGGGCGAAGCTCAGAGCCGTGCGGAAGGGGAGGCGGACGACGACCGTGTTAGCTGAGGGAACGGTGCCCGAGGTCGCGGAGGAAACCTCTCCCGCCCCTGAACTGGCCCGGAGCCAGGCTGCTGAACTGGTAGAGAATGCGGAAGACGAGGATGTCGACCCCGTGAAGAAGGACATCGAGCCGCTCCCTGCTTTGCCAATGTGGCAGCAGAGCCAAACCCAAAACCAGGACCGGAAACCAGACCAGGAACCCCAAATTGAGCAGAAGAGCGGTGGTGAAACCCGAGAACCACCCCGCGAGCAACAACCCGCCCACGACGACGAGCCTGACGAGCTCGCCCTCAGCACCAACGTACCGCAACTTACTACCAACGACCCGAGCAGCAACGACAACCATCATGACTACAACGGGGGCGGCCTCAGCCCGCCCAAGAGACGCAAGCGCGAGCAGCGCGAGACCCGCCGCACCAGCAGGGTCGCGTCACGCCGTCGGAGTACGCTCAATCCGTGGGAGCTGCAGAGTCTGATCCGCGGCGATGTCGGGGTTGAGAGTCCGGCGCGGTAGTCTTGAACGGCCCGGGTTGGTGCTGTTTGAGTCCTGTTGTGGTGTTCTGGCATTATGACATTATGGCACAGCGTCTACTGTTCTATGCCTTTGATAGAGTTTGGTGGGAGGTGAGGAGAGGGAGGAGTAAGGGAGCAGCAGAGGGGGACTAACAGAAGAAGAGAAGAGGAAAGAAGGCTGAAGAGGGGTGAGCTTTGTGTCGTGGAGGTAGTGTAATAGAAGTTCAGGGCCTTGAACCGCAGTGGAGTTGATGGCATACATGAGTGCAAGGGGAAACGGCCTGACTGACTGAATGGACGGCTGATGATGGTTTCACGAGGAGTTGGGGTTTGGAGTTTGGACAGTGTCGATTTTCTAATGATAACCCGATAGGTTACGAGGGTCTCGGGCCTCTCCAATATGATACTTTTCATCACTGCAAATAAAACGCTCTTCTCACACAGCATTTCTCATCATGCAGCTACAAATCATCGGCACCCCAGTAATCTTTGCAGATGACTTGAGTATGACCCGGAAGCTCCATATATGTACAAAGATCATACAAATTATCAACACAGACATGGCGGAACTAAATGAGGTTCCTATTGTTCTACAATACATCGCGACAGGGGGTATCTCAAACAGAAATGATGAAGGGAAAAAAGGAGGGGAAAGAAAGAGAAAAGGAAATGCTGCAGTTGGCCAAGGAAGAAGTGCTTATGCCACTTTATCGCCACCAGCGCGCAATCAGTCAACCTTGGGAACACCAGCCAAAACCGACAGATCGTCATCATGTCCGAGCAAGGCAATATGAGCAAGTTGGTAATGACCCGCAGCCTCTTTCGCCTCAGCCACCACATAGAGAAGCGTTGACGAGCTACCGAGAGAAGCGTTGACGAGGTATCGAGAAGCGTTGACTAGCTACCGAGAGAAGCGTTGACGAGGTATCGAGAAGCGTTGACTAGCTACCGAGAGAAGCGTTGACGGAAAATCGAGAGAAGCGTTGACTAGCTACCGCGAGAAACGTTGACGAGCGAGCCACCGAGAGAAGCGTTGACGAGCGAGCCACCGAGAGAAGCGTTGACTAGCGAGCCACCGAGAGAAGCGTTGAGAAGCGAGCCACCGAGAGAAGAGTTGACGAGCGACCACCGAGAGAAGCGTTGACTAGCCACCAAGAGAGAGGTGTTGATGAGCTACCAGAGAAGTGAATGATGGTTGCTGTGTTGGGTAGGCAAAGCGATGTCAGGCCAAGAAGCTTTAGTAGACTATCGTATTGCTCCCGCTTCAATGGTGTACTAAGGTGTCGGCGTACTTCCAGAAGGGGGCGGGTGAGCTGAGGTGCAGGCGTGACGAATGAGGCACCCTCATCCTAGAGGTAGGAATATGAGAGAGTTGAGGGAGAGTGCTAAAGATCAGCGGTCGCTGCCCTTCTCCCGCACGTCGTCATCAAAAGAGCCATCAAACGAGCCTGTTGCCTCCTGAAGCCTGGGACGGCTTCTGCGCCCTACCAACCTCCCCGGGTCGATGGCGGGCAGCGGTCGGGGTGCTGAGAGACAGACCAGAAGTTAGGGCCGTCGACAATGGTGCTGCCTTGTCGTGCAGCCCAGGCCACCAGCTCGTCGTCCTGAAAGCGCCCATGGCGATGGAAAATGGTTCTAACACCCATCTTAATGATGGTGCCCAAGGTTGCGTCACTGATCAATTCCTGGCCAATATCGAGGCCCTTCAGGGAGGGGAACCGAGCGACGAAATCCACCAGCCAATCCTCGGCGCTATTGATAGCAAAGCCGACCTCCTGGGTCAGGCCTGTGATGCCTAGGTGTGTCAGCTTGTTGCTGGTGAACCATGTGATTTCTTCGCCGTCCTGGTCGTCGGGGAAGTTCGAGAAAGGGAAGTTCTTGAGTTCTAGTTCCCTAATAGTGCCCGACTCCATGCTCGGTTTAACCCAAGAGTCAAGGTAGCCGGGTCCAACAGGGCCAAGGTAGCGTAGGCTGAGCTTCTCGAGCTGAGCCAGGTTGGCGAAGTTGACGCTGCTGTGGATTGGGTGAGTGCCGTGTAGCCACGCGGTGTAGGCGTTGTGATTCGCCCGACTAAATCCGCACAGTTGAAGCACGACCCCTCCCGCAAGATGGAGCTCGCGGATACTAGGGCTGATCAGGGCTCCTCCAGCGATCACGGGAATGCTCACGCCTTCGCCGAGGTAGAGCTTCTTGACGTTCTTCCAGCCGGTATGCTCGTTCAAGAAGAACAGCGCCAGACCCTCGAACCAGACCTCTTCGACGTTCGGGGTGTTGACCATTAGGCCCGACTGCACACAGTCAATAGGGGAACTTGCACATGAGGTCTGCGGGATAACCTACCAGCGTAAGCTGACACTGACGTCCTCCGGCGGACAGTCTTAGTGTTTTCAGGTTCTCCATGCGAGGCCACTCTCGTGGCATCACTTCGCCGTCAGCGACGTTGTTACTGTCGATATCAAAGATCGACAGCTCCTCTAGCGTCTCTGCGGACGCCTGGACAATCGCCTCGACAAAGGCCCGGGTGGCCTTTACACCAAGGCCCAGGTACAATCTTCTCAGTTGCGGGTACCGTATGCTGATGGGAAGTATGTTGGAGGGGTAACAAGGGACCCGAAGCTTCAGGTTCTCTAGAGTGCGGCATGCTTGAAATACGACGGCCAGTTTCTGCATGTCGAACTTGAACTCGGTACAAGTTTCCACGGAAAAGTGAGTCACGTGCTTGTCAGCGTATGCCACGTACTTCACCAGTGCCTGGGTCTTGATTGGACCCTTTGGTTTCCAAGCCCGGAAGGCTTGTACCTGCCACAGTCTCTTCATCTCACCAGTGTTGGTGAGATACTTCTTCCAGGTCGTCGAGACTCGTAGACAACGGCTGGTTCGACCAGATTAGTCGCATGACTGGTTATAGAACAAGAATGCCACTCACCACGTAGCGCGAAAACCGGCAAGCTCAAAAATGGCTGTGCTGATTTCAATGGGCAGACGTTGGACAAAGTCAAACCGGATTGACTTTTTAACTCTCGTCATCATCTGGTGCATTGTCTAGATCGAGCAGTCAGCAAAAGAATCGCTTTTTCATGTCAACATCCTTACCGGCAGAGAACCATCGTACTTGTCCTTTTGCGAGATGATGTAAATGCCTTCCTGGTATGTAGCAATGGCAAGACTCGCCTCTGTCTGCAAGCGCAGAACCTTCGCCAGGCGGAGGTAGCCCTTAGAAGATCAGTCAGCGTTGGGCTAGAAGAGCAAGCAACTGGTAGGGAGTCCATACCTTAGCTTCATACGGCGCGATGGTGATGAGGTTCTGCCCATGGATTGAGGCCTGGTCAAGTTTTTCCTGCTTTTCACACACGGCAGCAAGATAGTTGAGGGCATTCATGTGGTGAGGGTCGTAGCAGTGTCTGGTAGACTTTGCCGAGCAGATACACTTCTTCTTGAGTGCGTCCTCCAGATTTCCGTCCTCAATTGCATCGAGGATATTCTTGCAGATACACACCGTGTCTCTGAGCTGCATGCCACAGGCGCAGGCATTGATGGCCTGAGTTGCGTGTAAGTAAGTGACTGGGTCTTTGTGTACAGGGCAGAAGGGCAACCAGGATGGACTTACACGCTTGAAGCATGCCGCGGCTTTTCCAAGCTCTCCCAGGCTGTAGTGGAGTTTACCATTCTCCAGTGATTGAGCAATTCGCTCCCGCCGGCGGTCTTCGACAGATGAACCAGGGGCCATGGCTGTGGTTGGAGAAGATGTCGGATAGAGACTGCGTCGGTCGAAGAGAGACTGCGTCCTTGAAGCGAGAGACTGCGTTGGTCGAAGAGAGACTGCGTCCTTGAAGCGAGAGACTGCGTTGGTCGAGAGAGAGACTGCGTCTGTCAAGAGAGAGACTGCGTCGGTCCAGAGAGAATGCGTCGGTTAGGGAGATAGACTGCGTCGGTCAGAGAGACGTCGGTCCAGAGAGATAGACTGCGTCTGTCGAGAGAGAATGCGTCCGTCAACAGGGAATGCGTCGCTCAGGGAGAGAGAGACTGGGTCGGTCCAGAGACTAAGACTGCGTTGGTCCAGCGAGACTGCGTCAACCAGAGAGAAACGATCAGACCCAAGACGGTAGGTAACAAAGGGAGGTCGGAGGGCGTGAGCACTGGTGAGTGGTGGGAAGTGTGAGGCAGACGTGCGCGCGATATGAGGCCGCAACCAAGAGACAATAGACGAAAGGCAGACGCGTGTTGCGCACCGTGATGCTTCAGATGGCAACCAGGCCAGAAAAGCGTGAAAAGAGAAGAAAGGAGACTTCAAAACCAGTGGAGATGTCCCAAAAGCGCAAAGAGATCCAAATCCGACTGCGAAGTTGCAATTCCAACCGAGCGTGGTAGAAGTGCGATGGTGCTGGAGGTGGGCGAAGACGCGTTCTGGGGCAACGGTCAAGAGCTGGTGGGGTGGAAACCGTTATGGATATTATCGACCTTATCGATATCATCGTGCAGCGGGGTCTCGATAAGCGAAGCCACATAGGTGGCGCTAGGGCTAGCGGCATCTTCGGGTATAAGCTGCTCCCGGAGTTAGCGCCCAAGAGAGCTCGGCCATGACAGGGAGATAAGGGCAAGACAGTAAATATACCTTCGGCAGAAACAAGCGTCCAAGCTTGAGCAAAGTATTTGCTTGCACCATACAGCAAGTTCCAGGGGCTCCATTCATCGGGCTTCCGTAATCGACCTGTACCAACAAGGTATTGAGTGGACTGGCTACTCCCACCTCAAGGTTGCCTGGTATGTTGACGGACTGGCGATCAGCGATATCCTGCCAGCATATGGTGTTAGACCGTTGGTTGAAAAGGGGTGATGATGTTGGAGATCTTACATTGTGGAATACGTCAACATTTCAGGCATATGCCTCACGGCTGATGGTCGGGGTTGCTGCCATGATCCCCGGCACAAGGTGTTGGTAAAGTGGTGGTGGGTGAAGTGGTGGTTGGTGAAGTTGTGTATCTCCCCCTATCTCCCCCTGATGCATGGGTGAAGTGGCGCCATGCGGTGCGTGCGCCTTCTCACTCTGGCTTGATGTGTGCCGTTTACGAGAGGCCGCAACGAATAAGAGCTGAAAGCTTTGATCATCCCTTGGACTCTGCAATAAGCTCGGCTTTGTCTGTCCGCACTAGCAGCAGCAGTCTTGGCTCATCCAAGTGGACTGGCGTCAGTGAACATCAGCCACGGTACGTGAATCTGTGGACAACATGTCGTGCCTTGTTATGCCAAGATCGCCCACTTGGATCTGCCGTTGTTGGCGAGAGACCGCTCTTGACGAAGAATGGCTGAGACGAGAGGTCGTGCCGCCTAACCGCGCCGTGCCGTCCTCCGCAGTGGTAGGCAGCGGAGTCCCAGCATACACATCACGGATATATGTGGGCTTCCGGCAGTGTCTAGACAAGGTCAGGGTATATACATAGAATCCCGGAGGCAGAGCCCATGTGTTCCATCCTATGAAGGCTGTGAGAGAACAACAGGATCGGGGCAAGGGACAACTTACGAGAACAGGGACTCCCTCGCTATCCACAGAGTCGAGACATTCATATAGCTCGGCCATGTAAATGTGGAATGCCGGGCATCAGCCTGTCAAGTGCGGAGATGTAACTGTTTGCGAGGTAGGGATTCCGCTTCACCATCCTCGAACTCGAAGCAGATGAGTGCTGGTGGTTGTTGTTGGTGCGCACCGTGACTCATTGGCGGGACGGGGCGCTTCACGGCCTCGGACCAGGCAGCGACCCTACCGACGCCAGGGACCGTGAGGAATCCCGGCATGAGATTCCTACGATCTGGCCAAGCCGTGTGGGGAAGGCAGACTGCAAGGCAGACAGTCAATAGTTCTAGCTGTGATGCCCATCCCACTCGTAAGGCTATAACAAGTAACCCACATGATATTGGCTGGTGGACATCGATATCAATAGTTGATCCAACGATCAATAGTTGATCCATCGATCAATAAGTTCCCTTGCCGGCGAGATCGACGGGGGGAGTCCAAACCCGGTCATGGCCGGCCACCCCATAGCCCGCAGCCCGCACGCAATGCGGCAATGCAGGCAGGCATCAAGGTTTGAAGACCAACAATCAACACAGCTTGTTCGTTTGATGTCGTTGGTCTGGTCGCCTAGAACTGGACCCCATCGACCCCATCACGAGCCGAGCCTCGTGTTGATCACGTTGGGGAATCCTTCTGGATTCAGCTTTCCGCAAATAGCAACTGTGCCCTGCGACACGGCATGCGGGCCAACGTGGTTAGCATGTACACCTGGAGAGCTGCTTGGGGTACTCTATGAAAGAAGGAAGCGTGCATTGAACCGGTTAAGCTGTCATGGGTATCAGACTCGTTGGAGAGGTTGTTGACCGCTTGTACCGTAGGTTGTTCTAAGTCGGGACAACAACAATTTGGGATAGGGGCAGGATGACATCTCCAGCCCCGAGGAATCAGTCGTAGGTCCAAGCGAACCCTGCCCACGTGTGGAAAGTGGTGCAGGGAGATGGCGGTGGAGGAGTCACGGTTCCAGGATGACATGCGCATCATCGTTCTATCCTTGGACCGATCCCTGAGTCTTGTCAGACTCTTGACGGATATCTTAGAGCAGCTCACTCGTTGGTTAACAAAGGCCTATCCCCGGGATGCATCGGTATGGCAATGTATTGGTCCAGCGACAGCCTTAGACGCGTGGCACAGTAATTTTCTTCGCTTTGGGAATGAGATCCGGGCTATCAACCTGGCACCTTCTTCGGCACTTAAAGAGGCGACAGTGACGTTGATGAAGTGAAAGAAGTTGACATAGAATGAAAGTATGACCTGGACGCTGCCAAGCCCCGACGATCAGTGAGCAGACGCAAGCCACGAGGTGATGCCAGCCATTATTCTAGACGTGTTCGCTTACCCTGACACACGTGGGAAACAGAGACAGCGTCTTCTGTCATATGGCGTCAGACGCAGGAGGCAGCCACCCAAAGATCAGACGGACATGGGTTCCTAGGTGGGTGACCACTGACGGGTACCGTACCCAGGGGGCGGTGTGGTCGGCATTGCCATCTCACTTTCACTTCATCATCCCATCATCATCCCAGCAAGAGGAAGTCGGAAGAGCCGGGGTACATGTATGTTGGGTTGGAGAATCTCACGCTTGCGCTTAGGTGCCCTCTTTGGATGAGCCTGGTTTGGGCCTGGATTAAGCCTGGGTTGCTGGTGTCAATTGAGTTGGCTGCTGTGTATATCGATCTCTCTTCACATACCAAGACCACGGTCTCAAGCACACGCAGCGGCTGTGGTTGCTGATGCAGTGACACCTGCACATCCCAGACATGCAGCAATGCACATGCGACACACGTCTTCTATGTACGTCCTCCGTCTTGCTGCAGGTGCCATGTGTGTACCTACATGTCAGAACTAGCCTGCCATTCGTGGGCGGTATTGGGGGCCTCCCACACTGTTCGGTCCCCTTCTTGGTTCTGTCCGTATATGCATACCTGGAGGATGCTAAGTTCGGCCTCACGGGTAAGACTGGAAAGACAAGCCCTTCCCCTTGGTGGCCAATCGGGGGCCAGAAGACGATTATGTCTGTCAGGTGGGTGCTTAACGCAAGCATGGTGGCTGGAAATAGCATGTTGCCTTATTTCGTTTCGTTGGTCCGCGGGAATGTGGTACTGGTAAGTCCCAGGCAGGTTGTTACAAGGTGTTGTACAGCATTGACGGCCCTTGCATACAAGGTACTGTTGGTATGTTATGTAAGTAGACGTCCACCAGTGTAACCTCATGGCACCTTGGTTGGATCTCCCAGGACGCTGGGGCTAGCATGGCTGGCAACCGGCTGTTGTGCTGGCAATTTGAAAAGGAGAAAAACATGCAGATGAGTTCTATTCCCAGAGGTGTAGATGACGACGTTGATGCGCACGAAAAGGAGGGACGTGGCCGCTGTCAAGCATATAGTCTCAGTACAACATTTGCTGCTTAACGTGTTACCATTCTCGTAAGCTGCACGTAGCGGCCATGCAGTAGATGGATGTTACTCTGTTTTGTAAGTCTTGTAATGTTGAGGCGCATGGCAGTTCTCAGTAGACTGATATGTGTATTGAGTTGTGTGGTAACATAACGGGGAGCTCGCGCTGTCCGCTTTCCCGCCCATCCCCAGAATCGACAAAGTCCTCCTTTGTATATCTCGCTGAGAGAGCATCGATCTAGGTGTGTATGTAATGTCCCTTGCCTCGTAGCCGGACGAGTTAGAGTGCCGTGCCCACCAAAGGGGCGGCGTAGTAAAGGAACGATGTGGAGATCGCCGGCGCATATCGAGCTGTGCCAGACAGACCGCTGAAGACCAAGGCGATGCTCCCCACAAGAGGCGGGAGACCCTGCTCCTGCGCCTTGTAGTCCCTGTATTCCAGGTCCTGGCCCAGTCTAGCTGGAAGCGCAGGTAGCCATGGTAAAAGTGAATGAAACCGCTGCCTGAGCGAAGTGATGCACAGGTGATGTTATACAATATGGCTGGCCTGCAGCGAGACATGTGAAAAGTTCGATGACCCAAAGACTTGCGGCCTTGATCATGAAGACGAAAGAAACGTTGGAATGAGAGAAGATGTAGGTTGGATGAAGAAACAGAACCTGGCACAAACATCCGCCCAAAGGAATCTGAAAACCTGAAAATCTCAACCATCCCATCCTAGAAAAACGCCTGGTATATCCCGCCCCGTAGCCCAATGCATGAGTCCCATAATTTCAAAATGCCGCGAAGAAAGATAATGTCCAACTGTTCCGAACACCTTCATATCAGGGCCGTCCCATTCGTGTGTCTTCGGGTGGGTGGTCCCGGTCGTGTATGAAGTCATATTAAGTCCCGACTCTTTCATGTGTTCTTCGTATCCCAATGCAAGAAGTATGCGCCCAGACACGCTACGCTAGCCAAGCCCATGGTCCAGAAGGAAGGAAGTTGTGATGTTTCCGAGGTGTATAAGATGTGTCGTCGTCGAAGTCGTGAAGTCAAGATCGTGGCGGCGTGTGCTGTGATGACAAGGTAACATGACCGTCGTGAGTAGGCAACGGCCAGAGCTGTCGGTAAGTGTCGTCGGTTAGGGTTCCGGAGTGAATTCACTCGTCTTTTCGTCTTCGATAACGTCTGCTTACATTGTGGCGTCACGGCATCCGTATCGGAGTGGCGGGATCCGCACGGGGGCTCTCAAGGTCCAATCGCCTGCCTTGGTGAACGGCGGGAGGAGCCGACGTTGACACAAGGCGGTCGTGACCCACGAACAGTAGCGAAAGCTGTGAGGGCCGACGAGACGGCGACATATCTCTCGGTCTGGGTCTAAATGAGTAGAGATACAAGACCCAGCTCCCGAACTCGAAAGCGAGCAATGGCGGACATGACCGCAAGATGCAGTCCGTTACCGAAGACAGGACCGTTCATCGACGCTGGCGACGTGAGTCCTTGGCCGACTGGCCGCTGTAGTATCCCGAGTCTGAATATGTCTGTCCGCCAGCGTATGAGCCATAGCCACTCGACTGCGAGTGCTCCTGGCATTGATACCCCACCAGTATGGTTTTCTTGGTGACGCCGTGACCCGGTCGACCGTATGCCGCACACCGATCAACCGAGTGCTGGTAGTAGAGGCAGCGACATGCCGAGTATATCTCGAGTAGCTGATAACACATGGTGGCTGGGACAGCTATGGGAGACGAAGGGGCGTTCGGGTAGGTCCTTCGGGCGACGACGAGGGCGAGCAACAGGGAACGTGGATGTAGAGGGTAGGCAGTTGGCCTGGATAACTGTGTGATGCTTGTTTGTATGGCTGTGGTGGTGTAGTGGTGGTTGTACGGTCACCATGAATGACTAAAACAAGAGGAGACAAGAGCACAACGAGGACAGTGGCAAGGAAACAGAAATGGATTAAGAAGCCGACCTATAAAGGACACGAAAGGGAAAGCTTGGGAGTGAGTGTGCAGATGACTCTGAGTTGAAGGGACGCTTCCCAGGGCCCAACGCGAGAAGGCATCGTAGCCTTATACGTTTGCAGCCTGGGCGACAGGGACCAGACCAGAAGGCAGCAGTGACGCAAGAATCTTACCTCGAGTCGGCTAGGTACTTATTAGGTGATCAACTCAGTCCGTATCTGTGTCTGTCCCATGTACACGCCAGAATGCAGGACACAGAACCATTATGGTACCTGGGAAGAAGAAGGCGCAGGGGTGGCAGCTGCCTTGAGGCTTGCCATGGTGGTGAGTGCATGCGCAGTCGTCGTTTGGAGAGCGAAGGTAGGTATGTCCATACATGTATGGATGGCTATGGGTTTGGGGGACGCTAGTGTCGTAGGGGTACTGGGCAGGATGGCAGGCCAGTGGAAGGGTATGGTACATGGTGTAGGTACCAGCAGCAGTAGCAGCAGCAGCAGGTACCCAGGTAGATTGCAGGTCGGCGGCGGCCAGAAACGACCCTGCTCTCGTTCCTGGGGCAGTGAGGTGAAGTGACGAGAACGAGAGTGGGGTGGAGGATGCCGGTGCAATGGAAGGGCGCCGGGGGGTTTCGGCTGGCGGTGATAGCGTTGTGTACGACAGCGATCCGAATGAACGTTTGTCGTTCGGAGAAAGAGTCATACCGCCCCTGTCCTGGCGTGCCTGGATTGGAGACACTCCACTGCAGCAGGGCTGATGCCGCAGCACCTTGACTGCATCGGCCATGAGGTACATATGTACGTAACTGGCACCAGAGATATTTTGCTCTCTGTACCTGGTGACTAACGACATAGGAGCCAGATAACATGTAGTACATCCTCTTCTTATATGCTGGCTTCAATGCTGCTCAAATGTACGTGCTGTACCTCCGTGCGGGTGTAACGGATCTTGTGCCGTATGTTTGAGGCAGGCCGCGCGTGGGGGCCATTCTCAAGAAGAGTCCCTTGTGTCACCGCGCTTGCGCCTGAGACGAGAGGGCACACATGAATAGCAGCCGCCCGCGATGCCAAATAACAACTTAGATAGGCGGTGATAGGTAGTCGGCTCGAGCACACTTGTCCAGCAAACGTGACCAGTCCGCAAAGGCCCAGCGATTATGAAACAATGAGATCCTACGCGGCATGCAGAGCAATATTCGTGCTTACGATATGCCCGCGTAGTTTGTCATCTCGACTTATTAGTAAAGAAGCAGACAAGGAAACATGCAGATCTCAAGGAAGAACCGCCAGATTTCAGGCTACACTGGTGCCCGGCTTTGCAGCGTTTGTCAGCACCCCGGAGCGTTCGGCGGCCGCAACGTGTCGGGTAGCATAGCGTATGGCTTCCGCATACCGGTACCAGGGGCGATTGGAGGGCAACGGGACGTTGGGATGGATCCACGCCACCCCTGACAGGCCTTTCGTTAAGCTTCCGCGCCCGAGCAGCCGCTGGAAGATCTACACGGTTTGGCGGCAGTCGTTGAGGTGATGCACCGCGGTGGCCTGGTTTCATCGTTGTCACTCGACTGATGATTTGTAACATTGGTACCTGTATCGCGAATCAGCCTTGCCGTCTGTGGAACCCATCGTATGCCTCCTAATAGCGGGTCCAGGCGAGGAGGAGTTGCGGGTACGGGTATGCGGCTTGGTTTACCTAATACCGGTACCTAGGTAGGGTCATAAGGTATCCGCTTCATGATGCTAGTTATGATGAGAGCGGCAGTGAGGACGGCGTTCATCGGAATCCCGGCAGTGGACGTGATGTTGGACGGATGCTAGTCCTAGCCTCTGATCATGATGATTATGGTGATCATGGTAGCGGGTTGCGGCTGAGAGGTTCCCGCTCAACGGATTCGGGAGAATCCCCCCCTGCTCCCCTTGCTTCGACTCGAATTAGAGTCGAACAAGGTCGTTCTGAATTTAGACGCAAACTTATCACCCCTAGGGCCTAGGGAGAGGCACAGCCAGGCCGGTGGGCACTGGAGTGGATACTATTACCCTTGATGTTGGTTAAGCTGACGAGACGAGATGACGAGATTGTATCTCGCGGGACCTTGACTAGGTATGCCGGCTAACCCTCAGACCCTGCAGGACTATTATAAGCAGGCCTGTGGTTGTAACTTATAAGTTGTGGCTGCAACCCGACAGCCTCGAGCCACCGGCGCCGGCCACGATTGGCTGTCGTACGTCTGACGATCTGGAGACGACCGATCGGGTCTGTCCAACCCATGCGTGCATCAGGCTGTGGACCTACCTAGGTAGATACCATCATACCAACATGTAGATATGCATCGGTCGCTACCATCGCACAGGCTGGTGAGAGCAAGCCCGAATCCGAATCAAGATACTTCGAGATGTGGTCCCAAAGAATATGCTAGCCGTAGAAGAGCGGTGCTCGCTATATCGGCAGACATGTATGTACTGTTCGGTATGGAGTTTAGACGTCAGGGTCCGTTGTAGGTGTCCTTCCATAATGTTCCTGGAATTGCAGCGCATGTTTGATGTTTCCAATGTTGTTCTGGAAGTGCACGAACCAATGCGGGTTTTATGGGGTGGTGCATGGCAACCTGCTGTAACTTGGGAGAATTCGTATGACCAGCCAATGGAAATGTCGCATTGGTGCAGTATATTCAGCAGCGCAGGCCTCCGTCTCGACTCTCGACCAGAAACCTCCGCTATCTTGCATACACCTCGGTGTTGTCGACCTGCAGCCTGCACCCTTCTGCTTCGGGAATCGAGAGCTGAAACACTGTCATTCGCCCTTTGGTATCCCATAGGCAGATCTCATCTCGCCCGGCATCCCACTTGACAACCCGGCATCACATCAGGGATCGACGTGGCTGCAACCATTCCAGAATGCTGGGTCACGCCCGATGGCCGGGGTTTCCAAGGTTCGCATTCGCCAACCCCGGACCCTTGAGATGTCCGTCCCGTTGCCCGTCTGCTCAGTCAACTTCAATGCCCCGTACTGAAGAATGAAGATAATATCATACGCATGCAGTCCCTACTGGGTTGACAGCTAGGCGTTGGCGTGTGTATCAGCTTCTTCTTATTACGTGCTCATGGCTGCGAAGCGCACAAATTCAAGTTAAACAAGTCCAACTCAATCAATTTAATTCGGACCCTGATGAACCACTGCAATTCAATTCGAGCCCTCCCGAATTGAATTGAACTAATTGAATTCGGGGGTCATCTATATGTCGAGTTTTCGGGGGTTTTCTGACATCCTCGTGTAGCCCTGGGCGAGCTGAAGCGATTAAGCATGGTCGCGACACCAGAAACAGGTGCCCTGGTGATGACAGGTTGTTCGAGAAGTCCGTATGTGTATGTGCGTGTGGTGGATGTGGTGGTTGGGATGTGGAGGATGTGGTGGATGTAGGGGCCATGGCTGGTGGTGTGGCTGACCAGAATTGTGGATTCTGATTGGTCCGGAGGCCGGTTCCAGGGCTCCGGCAAGCAATTGCATATTGGTACCTAGTTATTCAATTCGGGGGTCCGACGGGATCCGTCAACGTCGTTGCGGTGTTCCACTGTCCTCCCTTCAACGTTGAGGATGTGAAGCCATCAAGGCCGTCAAGATCGGTCGGCCTGTCTAGCCTGTTCATCACTATACTGCGGTCAGCCTTGCTGACCTCAATACCACCCGACGACTTTCATGATCTGCGTCGACGTGGGGAATGTGTGGGATGGTCTCGCAAAGTGAGCCAACCGCCACCCCTACTGCTGGCTGGCTGGGTTTTCCGAGATAAACTTGTCAGGGGTGAGGAGGTCAAGGAGGGGCCCCCTCTGCTGCGGGCAACGGACAACGGGCAACGCTGTGCAGGTGTCCATCAAGTGACTGCACGCTGCGACACTGCGCCTCAACAGTGGCTTCCAAAGTTCCAACTTCCAACCGTCACGGAGCCCGCCATTTCCAACATGAGGACGCCTACCTCAATTTGGCCGTCTGGTAAGGCCTGGGAACTGGGAACCCGACAGCCCGATTTGGGTGATTCAAAAACACGGATGAAATGCCGCCTGGCTGTGATGGTGTGCTGGTGTGCCGGTGTGCGTCGACATGCCTACCAATGTTTCCCATGTTTCCCATATTCCCCCTCCAGCCCCCGAAAGCCGGCGAAGCTACCCGCTGGCTACTCCACCGGCTCACCGGCGTGGCCGGCGGAGACGTTAACAATTATCAGATTACCTGACAGCTGCGGCCCACTCGGTGCTTCATCTGACAACCCAGATGCCCAAATCCTAGGCAACCATATGCATCAGGTAATCATCTGAGCTCGGAGTCGGTCATCGTCTACATCATCGCTGACTTAACCTTGTTGGTTAATCAATTGCGTACACCGCTACGAGTTCGTCCTGCAGCAGGCCCATCCTATCACCACATGCCACCATCTCTACGCGGCAAGGCATCACCCGGTTTGCAGTCATCAGGCACACCTCTATCCTGGTGGGAATGCACAACCTGCGGTGTTGCAAGTCACGCGGGAAGCACCTTTGGGGTCTAAAAGTCAGAGTTAGCCAGGAGTCGGAGAATTCCTTTCAGCGCCATGCTCGAAGGATATGACCAGACCTGATTAATGCTTGTCGACATCACCTGCCAGCTCCATTATGAGCTTGGTCCAGCCACCACCGATTGCAAGCAGCCTCCACCCGGACTGGGCGTAGAGCTATACTGCGTCGTCATATCGGCTGACGCGGCCGAGCTCAGCGTGTCAAACATGCCACGGCCTGAGCCATTGCCACTGCCGCCGGCGGTCGTGCCTGTGGAACCCGGGTAGGATGGGGCCGCATATCGACGCCTCGGGACATCCAGGACAGGTTCCTTCGGCAGTGACATCAATTACCACGCTGATGTGCTGCATCAACTGAGTGACATGGTGCCCTACTTCAGGGAATGACCAGCTTGACTAGTGTCATGGCGGCCTGGAATACGTTGGTGCCGTGTTCTTCATCGTCTTCGTTCCGTACTTTGGGAACCCCGAGTACGATGAACCTGCTGAAGCTGGTGGTATATGCTTACTACCGTACAACAAACAGGACCTCGTTTTATGGTCCCCGAGGCCTATCAACAGAGAATTTCCCAACACTAGGGCGGCTACTCGAATGCCAAAGAAGGCAGTCCTGGTTATGGCGTCTGTCTTGAGCTTGCTCGTCCTCACAGGGAAGTACCTACTCAAGAGGACTAGGCTTGTCTGACCACACAGAAAACAGTCCCGAGACCCCCACGTTGCCCCTTTGCGATGTAAGGTACTGGGAACATGACTGCAGGTAGACATCTAGTAAGTTCTTCAAATAGTCCCCCCTAATGCTCATGTCTTGATTCGTGTGCACCCCACGGTGGTGGAAGAACGGGCTGTCTCATATATATTTGCACGACTTCACCGTGGCGTGTCATGGTGTAATCATCAAGTATGCACGTTGTTTGGCACGCAGGCATCGATGTCTGACTCTGCTCACTGCATAGGTCAGCTCAAGTGCCACTCAGCCGAGCCTCAATGCGGACACGAGGTCTGTCCAACCAGGTACATGGCTTCGATTCCAGTACTCTGGACATGCATGACACCGGTATCATGGGCCTTCAGTGTGCATCTCCCAGTCCTTTTCTTCCCCAACTTCTGCATGGCGTGTCGTGCCTCTCTGCGAGCAGTGCTACCTTGACAGTCGAGCGATCCGCCAAATACATCCGTGTCATGCGAGCGAGTGCTACACTAAGCTGCAGTCATATGCAACAGCTGCAGTGAGAGTACGTCACATACTAACCAATGCATGGATGACACCTGTTTTTCGCCCCTGTGACTCTGAGTGCTCCGGAATTCGCTCCTATCTGCCGAAACTAATCGTAAATAGAGCGGAAAATGCGATCTCGATTAGGGAGCTGCAAGAACGTGGGAAGTCGATGCCTGGAAGTCCGATGGCTGGGACAACCTTGGAAGGCAATCACAGGTCAGCGGTGCGTCAAGCACTCGGATTATGGGAGTTTCCCGCCTGATGCCACGCGGCCTGATTCCATCATGCGCTGAAGTCCCCATGCTTCCTTTCAACTTCATGTGGCAATCTTTCCGTAACCCCTGGGTAAGTACGCTGCTACTGGACTATCAACATCCATCCTTCAGCCACATGCATCAACCAATGTCCGTTGCGTATGATGGGTGCATGAAAGCTTGAGGGTCCAATGGGAGGTCGTACTGTTTAATCATAGAAGAGTAGAGATAACGCTCTCGGGATCCGGCTCCGACTTGGGGTCGACACCCCCTGAGACCTCGCACGGAGCTGCAGAGCTTACAGAAGGCACATCACGTTACGAAGACGGCAGCAATAATGCTTCCTGAAGGCCATCCTTCCAGTAGAAAAGCCCGATGCAGAACACTCAAGGGACTCCCGTTTGAGATGAAGACTTGCTGACTTGCTAGGTGGCTGAGACATTGATACGCATACCCGTTCCCAGCGCCCCTGTAGCCATCATCCCCTCGCCATGCCCAGCTCATGGCATCACCATGTGTCCATCCTGACCCCCAAGGAATCCGCCGAAATCCCATGACATGGTCAGGGGCAGCGCGGGTGGCCGTCCCCAAGGAACGGGGCGATGAGTGGTCGGTTCGTCGAAAGGGGGCGTCTCACTCACATGATGCAAAGGCCCACTCACACGTGGAGGCACAGCTGGTACGGGGGGACGGTGGGATGAGGAGGTGGGATCCGGTCACGTTATTGTCATGGCGAGTTGTATTGCCTCGTGCTGCAGTTTCCGTTAATCAGCAAGACACGGCGTGCGTGCATGGGCGGCCTGTGCACCTGCCCGTCTGCTGTCGGTAACGGCGTCTTGTGTGACGGTAGCAGTCGGTCACCAGTCACCGAAGGCAAAATGCTCAGAACCCCCCGGCTCGTTGCACGCGAGAGAACACTCTCGATGCTACTCAGCCCGAGTTTGTTGTGTGCCACGTTCCCATGAGCCTCTTTCTCGGGCCCGTATACACGTGGCACGTATCTGAGTAGGATGGGCAGTGGTGATTCGGTTCAGCAGCGGGTATCAGATGATCAACACAACTGCTCTCATAATGCTAGCGAGTACACCAAGTTTTTCAGGAGCAGAACAGGACCATCCATACAAGTACTTCGTATTCGCCGCTACCTACCTACCCTAAGTATCTATACGCGAGCAGGTCTCAGCAGCAGCAGTCTGCCTGCAGCATATGCAGGTTACGGGTGGGTTTCAGCCTTACACCGAGAAGCAGTGTTACGGCGCCTTGTGCTGCAGTGAACCTTTGTTCTCTTCCATATCGGTTTACCGATGGGTTTAAAAGTAGAGCAAGCATACATGGATACTCGTGGTCGCCAACCGCGAAGGGAGAGGGGAAAATTGGAAATGATATGTATGAACGGAGTCGAGTTCTCCAGCCACTACCACCACCATCAGACCCCCTATCCCAGCGGCACTCCATGGTAGACAGGACATTCTTACGTCCGATTGCTCATTTCTGCTCCCAGGCAGACAAGTCGAGCGAGCTATTGGTGTGGAGATGTATGGACACCAACTGGAACACCAGACGAGCAGGGTGTTAGAGAACCCCCGGGTAGTATCACGCCCGTGGTGTTGAGACGGATGGAAGAGAATAGTGCACAGTCGGACTGCCTCGGCACAGAATAAGGCAACTCCTCTGCTAACTTACCTGCTTTGCGTATCTCGTAGTGAAGACCAATAGAGGCAGACAGACACACACACATACATCGTCGACCGCGGCACACATCAAAAGGAGAAACCAGGTTGTACGACGGCTTTCCACCCACCACATTCTTTTGTGAAGTTTTGAGTATATGAGCGTACTAACGAGCATCGTTTTCATAGATATCCCTTTCCTGGACTTCTTTTTCTGCCTCATCTCCCAATAAACTATGCGCTGGCCAATGTCATTATATCCTGACAACCGGCAATCTGTCTGCATGTATATCTAAGCGAGCTGAAAGTGCAGCAACGTGCATATAGCTACTGGATTGGGTGACAACTCAACAAGCCACGAATGGAGCTTGCGAAGCTGCGTAAAGCGGACGCTCACCCCCGAGTGATTTCTGACCACCCCTCAGTCGTATTTGTATCCCCGCCACAGCTTGACAAGACAACAACATCGGCTCTAGCAGTACGAATCAGGTTGACAGACTGGACAAAATGACGAGCGGACTGCCAACCAGGACCGTCGCCGGCGTAACCATACCAAACACCACCCTAATCACCGCGGCGCTGGACTACGCCCGTCAACACAGCACCGACTACACCTACAACCATATCGTGCGCTCGCTGCTCCTGGGCACCGTAATCTCCGACAAGATCCCAGCCCTCCTAAATCGCGACCGCGAAGCCCACGCCGTCGCCGCCGTGCTCCACGACCTGGGCTTTCCCATCGGCCACCCGCCGCACAGCAAAATACTAAGCAGCGACAAGCGCTTCGAGGTGGACGGCGCCAACGCCGCCAGGGCCTTTCTGAAGCGGGAGGCTGCCGGCGACGACTCGGACAAATGGGACAAGCATCGCCTGCAGCTCGTCTGGGATGCCATCGCACTGCATACCACCGGCAGCATCGTCTTCGAGAAGGAGCCAGAGGTACAGGCGACTTCATACGGCATCTGGGCCGACTTCCAGGGGCCTGATTCGGGTATCGGACGGCCTGTTGACGTGGAATGAGTACAACGCCATCGTGAAGGTAGGTAGGCTTTATCTCCTAAAAAAGCAGAGCCACTGATGTACATGACAGCTTACTTACCCTGAGACAGGAGTATCCACGCTTAGGCCTGATGAAGGGTCTGAAAGAGAACATGCTGCACATCTGCAAGGCGAAGCCGCAGACCACGTACGATAACACCGTCGGGGAATGGGGCGACCGCTACCTCGGCAAGGATGAGTACGATCGAGCGCCGAACCTGACGCAGAATCTGCTGGAGACCTGCGGTTTGGATGACAAGGAGCTTGGATGATGCACGGCGAAGCGATCGTCGTCGTCGTCGTCGGTCCCGTACCTCTCATACACGGTCCTCAGTCCCTCGGCCCTCGGCGACAGTCGAAGGAAGGGGGGCATGCTAGAGGAAGAAGGAAGCACATATCATGTCCATCCCCTTCCTTCTGGCGGTGCTACAGGGCCTCTTGGCCGCGCCATTGGATCGTGATTTATATTAGTTAACGAAAACGGGAACAATTCGATCACGAAGCAGTTCAGGAGAAAAGGGGATCGAGGAAGCAGATCCATGCATCTACATATTCCTTACTCATACAACGTAGCTTTGGAACATGAGACGGAGGGGCACAACTAATGGTAATCCGAGTACATTGCTTGATTTGGTATTTGTGCAATAATAGCACAGTACCTCTCCCTTACACCATCAGTGCCCGCTTGGTACTACGCAAGAACACGGAGTAATAGAAGGGGGCACCGTGGCGGTCATTCCTCCGTCCACCGATCCAGCAGCCCGAGTGCCTGCCAGCCGTGTGTAATGCCCACCAGCCCTTCCAAGCATGTCGGAAAGCTGAGTAGGTTACATGACTCAAACATCGACAGGGACAAAGCCTGAATCTCCTTGTCAAAGCGGGTGAGTTGTAACAATGCCCCGGAACGGGAAGCGTCGGTAACGCTTAAGCCAAGGCGCTCACCACTCCCACATTATAAGATAGTATAGTACATGCACCAGAAGAACAGAAGTGGTGTCCTTTTCAAGAACCCCTTAGAGGCGTCCACTTCCCACCATTGATCTTGTGTGAAGCGGTGCCGATTGTCATTCCATTGTCGTGATGCCTCCGTTGGCTTGGAGGGTATGCCAGGTATATAGCGAAGGGAATGTTCGAAAAATAGAGGACGTAGTGTACTGGTCCTCAGGTCGGGAGTAAGTGTAATTTGTACGCTCGCTTGCCGAAACCCTTTGTTCCAGAATGCTTACAACATATCGCGCCGCCATGCTGAAACCAAATCTATAAACCCACAGTTCGTCGAGTTCGTCCTGTGGTATACGGCCGAAAAGAAATACCCAATGGACCTCGTCATGCATGCCGAAACTCTCATTGCGAGCTCATGTCGTACCCTGCGTCAAGATATATCCATTGCGTTCAAGCTCGTCGACTCATAGCAACGTTCGCACCCGCCGAGGCCAGGTCTTGCTTGCCACTAGCTGTTCGGCCAGCTACACGGGGGAGGCTGCTGCCGATACTACTGGTCGAAACGGCACCGTTCCCAGTGCTTATTCGCTTGATACCTGCACCGGTGCCAGTTGTCGTTGGGCCATTGATGCCAGAGGCTCGCCTAGACCCGGCAACCGCCTTGTGAGGACTGGCATTGGAGCTCTCCCGTTGGCGGAAAACCGAGCCGCTCTTGGCACCCGCAGGTGGTTCGGGAAGTGGTCTTGGTGTGTTTATTGTGTTGTTACGTTTGACTGGCGAGGATTCTCGAGTCCGCGGAATGGGAACTGAAGCTTTCAGCCCAGTGATGAACTCGTGGCGAACAGCCTCCTCCGGCTTCATGCGACGATCTGGATCCCATCTCAAGCACCGCGTGAGGAAGTCAAGGAACGGTTCATCGTCGCACTTGAGGGTTTGTTGCAGTGTCTTTGAGGACGGGCGTCGCCTTCTGCCCTTGGAAGAGACGGTCAGGCGGGGTTTGCCCATCGAGTCAAAGAAGAGCTTCTTCCTCGTGCTCTTCTCAATCAGGTGTTTCTCGGGCGGACCAAAGACCTCCATTATACAGGCCAGTTGCTCTTGCTCGTTCTCACCGGGAAAGATTGGAACGCCCGTGAACAACTCGGCCAGAATGCATCCCAGACTCCACATATCGATGGGAAGCCCGTACGTCATGCCAAGGATGACCTCGGGAGATCGGTAGAACCGGGACTGGATGTAGGTGTATACCTTTTCCGTCTCGAAGCAGCTCGAGCCGAAATCAATAACTTTGATCTCGGAGTGCATAGGGTGTCGAAGAAGAATGTTCTCGGGCTTCAGATCGCAATGGATAACCTTGTGCTGCTTAAGCAGGTTGAGGGAACTGAGCATCTGCTTGGTAAAACGTCTGATGAGTTTGAGAGAGAATCCGCGGAAGGAATTGGACTTGATGAACTCGTAGAGGTTCATGTCGAGCAACTCGGTCGAGATGCAAAGATGTCCTCGGAAGTAGAAGCTGTGGGTGAAGTTGACCATGCTGTGCTTGTTCCTGGGATCCCATTCACGGAGCTTTTGTAAGATGTTGACTTCAACAAGAGCCTGCTGGTGGAATCTCTTCTTGTTGCGAATGATCTTCACTGCGACAAGAACACCAGTCTTGTGATCGATACACCTTACGACCTGTCCGAAACTTCCTTTGCCAAGCACATCGACGATCTCGTAGCGATACGAAAGGTGGTCACCGGCGACGATGGTGTAATCACCACGGTCGTCATCGTAGCCGAAGTTCGGCAAACTAGTCGAATTCAGGTCTCCGACGACCTTGCTGGCGTTTTGGGTGCCGCAGAAGTATATGTCGCTGTAGTCGACAATTTCGCCTCTCTCGTATATGTTCAGCATGGCGATCCGAATGGCGTCGTGAGGACCCACACGTTCCTTGGGTGAAGCCCTCTTATGGAGCGCATCCAAAGTACGAGCTGCCAATTCCGTCTCCTTCCTCCTCGAAGCCAGCTTCTTCATTTCATCCTCAGCGACGAGATCGTCTCTATCCAACTCGGCAGTGTACGGATCATCGCGCTTGATCGAGGCAACTGATTGCCGCGGACGAAGAATCTTCTGAATCGACGAGCTTCGAGGTTGCGTAGACGTCTCAATCATCGAGCTGTTGCCCACGTCCTTCTTGGAGGTTGTCCGGCTCTTCTCCTGTGCCATTACTGCATTCAAGCTCGAGGCAGAACTCTTCCTTCGTTTCGAGTTCAGGTAGCCGGCAGATGGCTTCGCCGCATGGCTTGGACTGGAAGCTTTACCCGAGGTCAAATTCATTGCGGCTGAGAGTGGTATCCGAGGTGGTGGCATACTATCCTGCCGCGCCTGCCTGTCGGTTGCCTTGTCGACAGAACTTGTCGGCTGATGATTACTACCCTTGGAGTTGCTTCTCTTCCACGAAAGACTGAGCTTCCTTCGAAGGTTGCTCATTGAAGACGGAGTTTGCGGCTCTTGCTCTTCCGGACTGGAGATAGGTGGAGGGGACTTGTTTACCAGTTTCGGCGGCTTTGGTGCCCTCGGCCCCGTTGGTTTCCTTTGCGGTCTCGTATCAACACTAGTATTAACCGTGATTGTTTGATTCACATCCCCTGTGGTCTTGGACTTGGTCATTAGGCTGCCAAAAGTGTCGCCACCTTTAGGAGCAGATGATGAGAGGTATGGAGAGACAGTCGGCTTGCGCGAAGGCGTTTTGTTCAAGGCATCCAGGAAAGACTCGGATGAGCTCTCTGCGTCTCCTGCCGTTGGGGTTTCCACGCGGCTGTGGTGGACTGAGCTGCTGCTTCGAGGGGCGGACACATGCTGATCTCGATCCGCGCGGCGGGAGAAGAATGTGCTCTTTGAGGCAGTCATGGGAGTTGTCGGAGTCTTGGCTGTGATCCGGGACGGTGGCGGGCTCAGCTTGCCGTCGTCGTGGCCTTGGTCCTGCAAGGCCGCGATCTTGGCGGCAGTGGGAGTGCTCAAAGGACCTACATTCAGAGGCGGGAGCCTCAACGGCTGCAGGTTCTTCCTTGATGCGTTTGCATTGCTTCTCCGTTCGATATCAGCAGAGGGACCTGCTTGTGTCTTCCTCGGGGGGTTTTTGCGAGCTCCGGCCTTGGGCTGTCCTGTGTTCAACGGCTCTTGCGATGGGGCGTTTGACAGCGTACCGGTCGAATTACTATGAATGCTGGCCGTCTCAAAGGCATAGTTCGATTTCCTCTTGTCAAGCCAAGAGAGTTCCGCCTGCGAGTCCTTGGGCGATTCATAGGCTTTAGGAATAGCAGGAACAGGCGGTACATCTTCCTCCTCCTCAGCCGGCGGAGCATTGTGTATGTTCAGGCCTTTGGGTGCGGGTAGTCGAGAACTGGGACCGCCCTGTGAGAAAGCACGTGTTATCGAGCCCGTGGATGTCCGGTGCGTATTGTAACTAGTAGTCGAGCCAACGGACAATCCAGAACTGTACGATTTCCTGTTGTTGATATCGGGTGTCGTTCTCGAAGATGACGGCGTGGAAGTCTTTCGGGGAATCATCGACGGAGACCGCGAGTGTGGGCGTACGTCGATAGGAGGGGGCGGGGGCGCATTGGCGACCGATGCGAGGCTCTGGGGATGCGCGGACATGCGCTTCATGCGTTGGGCGTCGGTTGGTGAAATGGTTCTCGCCCCGAGTCCGGTCGCGTGGGAACCAGGCATTACCGACATCCTTCTCGCCGAATTCGGTGTAGACCCTTTCGACCCTCCTCCTGCTCCACCTCCTCCCCTTGGTGACCTCGGAAACGCTGTGGAAAGCCGACTCTTCTCAGGATCCAAACTAGCATTACTGCTGGTGCTGGCAGAGAAGTTGGCGGACAATCTCGGGAGAGGCTGTACAGAACGCGTCTTATTCGCCCGCGAGGACGCAAAGCTTCTCGTATTGTCGGCCTGTCCGCCCGTGGTGTCCATCGACGGCCGGGTCACGTCGCCATTCCTGTCGGTTGTATTAGACATCAGACTAGGCCGTCGCTTTTGGGCAGTTTTGGTTCCATAATCAGAATCAATGACGCCCGGACCAATGGACTTCCTCGGTGGTTTCCCAATGTTGCTGTTAGAAACTGGGGGATAATGACTCTGACGTCGATTCCGCATCGCGGCCGGGGCAGTTGGTGCATCGATGACGCCCGAAGATGCGGGTACAGTCCCATTGCCGTTGCCGACCTGTCTCCCAGTCAGACTCGGCCTCCTCAGTATAGACCCGGATCTAGCAGGTCTCGAAGCGGTATTGGGGGTCGGATTTGGCTGGATGGCGACGCGGGTCGCTCCTCCATTCTGGGTGACGTTTGTCTGCTGGCCGGCCATCTTGTCGACCAGAGGTCCGTCGTCGTCGAGAATGGCACCCTGACCGGTGGGTGAGGGAAACTGGGTCAGCTTGAAGTCGGTGGAGGCAGACTCGAGACTACTCTGAAGATCATCGAAGTTGACAGACGGTAGGAAGTCGAAAGAGCTGCTCGAGGTGTCTGCTAAGGTGTCTGCTACGTCGCTAGGGGCGCCATTCCGACCGAGGGAGAACAATGAGTGGTTGTTCGACGAGGATGCATGCAGCATCGGACCGTGAGAAGCGGAGCTGGTGGTGAAGGCCTTGTTTTCGTTGCTTCTGATGAGATAAGCGGAGTTAGTATATTACAAGCCTAAGGGAGCTAGGCGGCGACACCGCATTTCGAGGGTAGATAGTAGGTGTGTAGGTAAAGAGGGCGGGACGCACGATCGGACAGGTGACACTGGTGACTGCGCAGCTGGTGTTGGGCCAGCAGGAACTTGATGCTCCCTGCTAATCATAAGGGACGACTGTCGACACGCTCTGTCCAGTTCTCTGTCCAGTGACGGATCCGTGATGGTAGTTGTGGTCGGTGCGGGATCTAGGGATCGCAGGAGATTGCGACACAGGCCACTCCCAGCGGACAACCTGACAAGGAGAGCAGGCGAAACCCCCTAGAACACCTAGAACAGAGTCGCGATCAATCTCAGTCCGGCTAAGGAGCTGAGTGCATCGACATGGGCTACCGCATTCCGGGACGCGACACGGCGAGAACAGTGGTGAACGTACTCGACCGCGGTATGTGTGGACGTTGGACGTTGTTGACGGAGAGAGAATCTTACCGGTAGCTGTCGAATTGAGAGTCACGGGGACTAGGAAGGGGTGTAGAAAATGAGAGGTCGACGGCACGGGGGGCGTGGTTGATTGCACGAGAAATAATTCAATAATTTGCATAATCGAATTGGATGGCATAAGAAGCTGTTCCAGCGGTAATCCACTGGAATGACCGCCTAATCGCTGCCTATCCCAGTCTGCCAGTGCCTGCAGGTGGGAGCGGGTACTAAGGTAGCCCCTAGGCTAAGCCGGAGTGGACTTGGGGCACTCTGGCAGCGACGGACCGGCTGTCACTTCCAATGGCGGGATCCCTCTTGAACAGTCGAAATAATACCTTGTGTCAGATGTTGGATCCCAGATATAGTGCCCTTAGGTGCAGTACCCACTAGGGGGCTGTCAAGGGAACAGTGGATCCACCCTGGCATGGTGCAGTATGGTATTTAGCTGTGAATTAGCCCTGCCGAGCATACTTGAGAATGACAACAACATTTGCAGCGACCGCTCACACCCCCAAGGCTTGTGACCCTTCTAGAATCTCACACCTTGTTATTTTGCATAATCGCCCGGACGAAGCTATCATCAATTCTTTAGCACCTACCCAGGTAGGAACAACAGATAAGTCTATTAACTCCGGGAAGCCTGTTATTATACTGTAAACATATTTGCCTTTCTCTTTATATGTTAACTGTTTTCGGATATATTCATCTTAACTTTAAATATGTATGGTTAGATTATATAAGTGAGCTCTTTATCAATATATACCTACCTATACTTAAGTATAAGATATCACTTTAATTAGTATCGTTCGGCCGGGTAAAGCGACTAGTATTAAGTTTGTGATTTAAAGCGAGATTATAAATTAATTACTTAATTTTTTAAAAGGTAATAAAGTTAAAACGCTTTAACTATAAACGATTTTAATTGCTTGAAATACCTTCTAATTTTTGTATTATATATTATAAAATAGCTAATAACGTTATATTATAATTGAGTACGTTATATAATGCTTTATACGTTTATTAACAACGTTATAATAGTATATTAGTAAAAATGTAAGTAGGTACTTACTAGTTAAAGAGATAAAAATACTTTAGAATAAGTATATATTAAGTATATTAATAAGTACTAGTATTATAAAGACTTTATATAATTATTAAAAAGTAAAGTAATAATAAATTATAAGTATAACGTAGCTGACAAGCGAGTTGATATTACAAGCGAGTTGGCACTCGTCATGAACTTTCCAACCAATACGATTCAAACCATCATATCTCCACCAACAACAATGGCACCGCGTTATAACGAATCAGACTTGCAGCTAGCTGTTCAAGCTAAACGACGTGACCCTCATATTCCTATATTTCAGCTTGCGAAACTCTTCAACGTCCCTCGTTCCACTTTGAGCAATAGAGTCAAAGGAATGCCATCACGACGCGACAGCATGCCCAATACTTTGAAACTTATGGTTTCCGAAGAGAATGCCATTTGTTCCTTCATTCTTGACCTGGATGCGCGAGCATTTCCGCCCCGGTACAGTTATGTTGAAGATATGGCGAATCAATTGTTGGCGGCGCGTGGGGCTGGACGCGTTGGAAAGAACTGGACGCGGAACTTCATCAAACGTACACCAGGCCTCCGGACGCGTTTTCATCGGAAAATAGACTACCAGAGGGTCTTGAACAAGGATCCAGACGCATATCGCGCGTGGTTTTGCCAAGTTGCAGCAGCAGTCGCAAAACATGGTATTCAAGACGCGGATACTTACAACTTCAACGAGACTGGGTTTATAATGGGCATTATTGGGTCCGGCATGGTCGTTACAAGCGCCGAAAGACGTGACAGGCCTAGACAAGCTCAGCAAGGCAACAGGGAATGATCTACAGCAATCTCTGCTGTTAATGCTGATGGTTGGGTGGTCCCGCCGTTCATCATTCTACAGGGCAAAACCCACCTCGCGTCATTGTATCGCAACACAATATTACCACGCGATTGGAAGGTGGCCGTGTCCGACAACGGGTGGACCACGAATGAGATTGGTTTGGAATGGATTCAGCATTTCGACAAGTATACCAGACCGCGTATGACTGCCGATAAATGCCTCCTCATCCTAGATGGTCACGAAAGCCACCATTCCCAGGTCTTTGAGGATTATTGTCAGAACAACGGCATTATCACCCTTTGTATGCCTGCCCACTTGTCACACAGGCTCCAGCCTCTAGATATCGGCTGTTTTAGCCCGCTCAAACGAGCTTACGGTCGCATGATTGAGGATCTCATCCGGCGTCATATAACCCACGTTTCAAAGGAGGACTTCCTTGCAGCATTTTGTGAAACACACAACGCTGTTATGACGCCAGGAAACATTCGAGCAGGTTTCAGTGCCACTGGGCTTGTTCCTTTTGACCCAGAGAGTGTCATTTCAAAGCTGGATGCTATCGCTGTCATACGAACACCGTCGCCAGACCCCAATCTGCCACCCACTACTTGGACTTCGAAGACGCCTACCACCATTAACGAAGCGGTAAACCAATCGGTTTATATCCAAAACCGAGTCAGAAACCACCAGGGAAGCTCACCTACATCAATAGTTGATGCGTTGAGCTCATTTTCGAAGGTTACATACGGTCTTATGCATAAGGTCGCTTTGATTGATTCCTGGGTCCGCGAACTAGAAGAGGCCAATCACCTACTAAGTAAACATTGGAGAACAAAAAACAAACGTCTAGTGAAAGGAGGAGTACTTTCCGTTAAAGATGCAGTAGATCTTCAGGCTGCAAAGGATGGTGCTGAGCTGGCAAAACAGGAAATGGGTGAAGGTAGTCGTCGTCCGAGGCGGGCGGCAGCGTGTGGGTGACGGTGTGGCGTTTGCGGCAATACTGGCCATAATGCGCGAACTTGTACAATAGAGATAGAAACCTCTGAGGAAGAGGAATCCGATTAATTGAATTGAACTGAATGCGTTGTGGTGAAGTTATTTGACATGGCAGTTGGAGAGTTCATGACGAGTGCCAACTCGCTTGTAATGTCAACTCGCTTGTCAGCTACGTTATATCTTTTTATTAAGTAATTAATTATTCTTTATTTAATAAGTATGTAGCTAGGTTTTATTATATAAGATATTAATATAGTTACTTTACTTAATTAATAGCTAGTTTAAAGCTATAAATAAATTGAAAAAATACTTTAAATAGGTGCATACTAGGTATAGTTGCAGGTATTGCTGTCGCGCCACTTTAATTGCTGACTTCGGGATTGTTATTGTGTGGCTAGCCCAATTGAGCTTAAGCCCTAGAAGCCCTGACCACTCATTACCCTTTTGGGAATTCAAGTGGTCAGTTGATCTGCATTCACTTTGAGGCCGAAGACAGACAGTATGCCTAGGTACACTCAATGCAATCATATCAGGTATCACCGCCAAAAGACCCAACTCAAATATCTGGTACTTTTCAAAGTCCAACTCAAGGACTGCAATCAGAAAGAAGTATCAATTATTGACCTGGCAAAAGTGTACTGATGGTTTGAAACTCTCGCGTCCTCTTTGGGTAGTCAAAGATTGGATGTGCGATGATACGACAAGTTGGCTCGGCAATACAAGGTGACGAGTCTACTGCAAATATGGCTTCATGATCATCATGTCCTGCTTGCAACCCGCAATAGAAATAGATCAATTTGCCTGCATCAACTGTTTCTTGTTTCGAATCCACAGAAGATCTGGTTGCCGGGCAATTAATTGAGGAAGGGCAATCTTAAACTGACGTATTGGCCCCCATTCAGTGTTCACGCAGATACATGATTCCCGGCATATTTTCATATGCATGACCAGGTATTGCCTGTTCCCCTCGCCGGTGGCGTCAAGCCCCGTACCATTTAAACGGTCGGCGTACATGGGATTGATGCAATGATGCCGTGAGTCGTGACCTTGTTCCATCTGTCTCGTTGCCCACTCCGGCGTCTTGTTCGTGAATTCAATCCGCAGTTGAAGTGCACGCTCGTTGCTCGTTGGTTGCTGCATGCAGGGCCAGTGGCCCCTTGACTCGATTGTTTTGTTGATGCAACAGCCCTTGGCCTTGCATGAAATACCACCCGACTTCTGCAGTTGCCAGTCCTGTTCGTGAGCCTCTCGAGGGTCGCGGCGGCACGGTCAGAACGGTGTGGCCACTGATCCATCAAGTCAGGAACGAGGATGCGGAATGGAATTGGCTGCAATGACTGGTCACCAGAACGGCCTGCATCTGCAAGGAGGTGGGTGAGACCTGGACAAAGTGGGAACAAACATCACGAATCCGGATCCTGCCAGCCTGCCTAAGGAGTTTCCAAACATTGTTTCTTTCCCTCTTATTTTGTTGATGGCCTCCTGCTATCGTCAATGCGAACAGGCATCACCTCCCACCGTCGCGTTTTCATCCTTCAATCGCCCGGGCAACCGATCTAACGTCGCGAACCGCGTTTTCTGATAGATTGCCTGAACACCCTAGAATCATCTGACAATCTTCGCTGGAATGCATCAAGCAATAGTTTAGCCGTGACAGCAGACCGTCTCTTTTTCCCTGACGATCCCGATCTGCAGGGTCCCGACTGAAGCCCCTTTTCGCTGCACCCTCTTTCGCACGCCGAGAAATGCGCCTCTTAGAGAGCTTGTGCTAAAAAGGTGCAAGCCTCAACTGGAAAATGTTTGTGGTCACGTGCCGACGCGTCTTAGCCATCTAGCAATCATAGCAGTCCCAGTCGCGATGTCCATCAGCTGTGCAGTGCTTTGTGACACGACATTGAGACAAAACCCAGTGATTTTTGAGCTCAATTCTATTTCATAAGTTGAGATTATACTCTCTTCCATTGAGTCTCACTCACGACTTCTCCTCTTCCTATTCAAGATGCCTCCGCGACGGGCGACCTCCACGGCTTGCGCGCAGCCTGTCGACGCGTCTTCAAGTTCAAGCCACCTCCAGGGGCGCTCAGGGAATGCATCCAAGCGGAAACACGACTCCACCGAAAACCCGGATGATGATGCTGGTCCCCGACCGAAGAAGATCCAACCTTCTACCTCTGCGGACACTACCTCTGATGTCCCAGGCCAGAGTAGCGGAAGCCTGGACGACAGTCCCGATGGGGCAACATGCCTAGTCCGGACGGACTGGCTCTCGTTCCAGTCGCCTTCGAGGGCGAGATGCGCTTTGAGGTCATCTCCGGCCCGACTGGTGGTGGTATTCGTCTCCATGGCCCGCGCGGGTTGTGGGGGATGGACGCCGCATTCTCGTTGTCTTTTGCTTCAATAGGTGAGTCTTGGCCCCTGAAGCCGCTTGCCGGGACAGGCTAGGGGCTGCGACTCGAACATGAACGCCATCGTTGACACAGGAACAGAAGCGATCATCGTCATGAAGAACCTAAAGTCGTCTGCCCGGAAGAAGGAAGCTTACGAGATATTCATCGTTCCCTCTGCCGCCACTGGCATCGCCCCCATCAAGAACAGGTATCCTCAGCTTATCTCGTTCAAGTTTCCCAATCAGAAGGTGGACGGGGAGCTTCGTGGAGCTGCAGCCCGTGCTGGTGATGCTAAGAAAGACACGTATCTCTCCGTGTGCAAGAAGGTCTTGGACGAGCAACTCATGCCATTCGGCAAGGCCGTCACGGACTACACGGAGACCGCCGGTGTCATAACCCAAGTTGAGGCGTCGCTGGAGCCTGTTTCGGGCACCGACTTGAAAAAGAAATCGAAAGGTAAATCGATACCACCACCTCGCTGGCCTGACCAACTGACGAGGTACTCCCCAGGTCACGTTCACTTTCTCGACACTGGCATTCTCTTCCTCTCCAAAGAAGCAAGGGTCCTTGTGCCCTTTAGTCTCATGACTGGGCTCAATGTAATCTTCGGCCTTGAATCCCGAAAACTAATGGGCATGGATGTAATTCTCAAGGTTAGCGTGCCTGCCGACCCAGCCAGTAAGGATGTGTTTGCTCGACTGGACTACGCCCTGCTTGCATTCAAGAGGCTATCGCCAGCTCTGACGAAGCATATCAAAGCATACGCCGAAAAGCACACGGTTAAGGTGGAATGGCTCAGTATGGAGTACTACGATTACGCCAAGGACTCCCCGATGAGTGGCTGGATGGACGCACCCGAGGACCTTGTGACGAGGCTTTGCCAGCCTCCGCGACAAGCATGAAGGTGCCGCGGGCGGCGCACGTTGCGTGTGCCCATGTCAAGGCTCTCCTGTAGAATACCGGTAGTAGGAGCCGGAGGGGGCGCTGTCCACCCGTTCGTACATATATGGCCGCCTGCGCTTGCATTTGTTTAAGTGTCCTTATCTCGCACCACAGAATACACCGATCTCTGGTCGCAAACTGACTGCCCTGTATTCTGTTTGCACCGTGGACTGTGTACACATGCGCACATCTTGCACAGCTTCTGGCCGGGGGCTCTCCCCAGTCCGTCCTTGTTTCGCGAAGCGATGTTCCCCGACGTAGATTCTCAGGCACATCCACGCAAAGGCCCGCCCAGCCTATCGTGCTCTTGTAAAGTGTCCATCATACCGTATGTTTGGCTTCACCAGTCCGTCGACCCATAGTGTAGCACGTTCTGCAGCGTCTGTCTCCGTGTTGCTGTCGGCCCTCCTCCCAGCTCCTGGAAGCCGTCCGCGACGCTCGCTCGGGGCGCAAGAGTAGAGTTTGTTTCTTTCCATCGTATCATCGCATTGATCGAGTGCGCGCATCTCTCCTACACGAACAACCTGTATACGCCCAGCCAAGCCAGCCCCATCGACGTAGCCGCGATACCGAACCTGCGGCTGCGCATGCCGAACATGGACTTGCTCGCGAGGATCTTCACCCGTTGCTGCTCGAGTTGAGACTGGCCGGAGAAGTAGCTGTATGCTGCGAGGCCGAGGAATGCGCTGCCGCCTGTATTACAACATCGGGTCAGCAATTGTAAGCTAGAGGCTGCGTAGAGTAGAGTTCGGGGCAATGGGGGTCTTCTCGCCAACGCGGCGCATGTGAATGGGTTCGGGGGTACTACTGACCTACGACTCTGCAAGACAGACAGTCCTCGCCTCGATCCTGCTTCAGGAGCTCGTAAGGGCTCTCGGGCTTGTCGAGCGTGCCGACCGTCGGAACCTGATCTTTGGCCATTGTGGGAAGTTATCGAGCTGCACTGCGCTGCGAGGTCGCGCACCAGACTGATGGAGCCTTCTTGGGACAGCTCGGAAAGAGCTTCAAGTATTCGGCGAAATCTTAGCCACAGGCAAGTAGGTGGCCCGTGCATCTAGGGTACCGCCTTTTCTAGGCAATTCCTTTACGGCGTGCAGGGACCACGCTGCAACAAGGCGCACGCTACTACTTAGCTAAGCTATAAACGGAAAAGGCTGAATAGAGCGAGTATTATAATAATTATAATAATATATAGCTTTATCCCTACTTTTACGGTTATTATGATGGTTCTACCATCCATCAGGTCTAGCGATGGTCCCTATTGTCAGATACCAGCGCACCATTTGGGCCATGCACTGACCATGTCACGTGGATGACAGCGCATTAGACGGCGATCAGCCACCAGGGCAGAACTAGTACTGAAAACTCGTACACAGATAGACAGTGCTGATCACAACATCATAATACACTCATCAATTGACCCTCGTATTCAACACCTATGGTCCCGGGGTCACGTGACTGAGCACATGACTGATTGGACGATAGGTTGATCCATGCCCTGGTGGGTCTGGTGGGGGACGACTGCCCACATCTAGCTGCCCACCAATTCGGGTGCATCTCCAGATCTTTCTTTTCCTTCAACCAGAGTTCGTTATACGTCAATAGTTAATAAGGGTCCCTGTATCCTTGTAATACATTTACGGAATCGTGACAGTTATGATAACTTTAATTTAAAAACAATAACGTAAATAACAAGCAAGCTGCGAATATAAGCGAGCTGCGAGGTAGGGCTTTTATATATAAAAAAGTTGGTGCGTAACCGTTGGTCTACCTTTCAAAAAAATCAGAAAAATCTCAGACTTGCTATATTTAATATAGCCTTTTTTATAAATAATAATAATATATAGCAATTACTTTTTACTGATTTAATAGCCTGTGCATCTTAAAAAAGGGTTTTTATTAAGGTAGTTTTAATGTATTTTAAAATGAATCTTAAAATAAAATAGCTATAAACTTTAAAAAAGTGACATTGATGTATTTTTGAGTTATAAACTTAAAAAAAAGGTCCGAGATCTTTCCGAAAAAATTTTCTTGAAGTTAAAAATTAATGCACCGACTTTTTTTATAGGGAAGCCCTACCTTGTAGCTGGCTTATATTTGCAGCTTGCTTGTTATCTACGTTAAGTACAAATAAAATAAAACTCTATGAAACTTAAATTTAAACCCAAAATTTAAAATTTAAAATATAAAGATAAAACTATTTCTTTTATTATATCATTAGTTTATCCCGCTGGCCTATAATAAAACAGCTATTATTATCATATATAAAAGGTTTTTATAATAACGTTTAGTTTTTAGCAAAAATATTATAATATCTTTGATAAATTAAGTTTAAAATATTATAACACCTTAAAATATCTTATAACATGTTAAACCTATTTATCTGAATTTAATAGACTTTTTTATTTAAAACTCAAAGAGTATTTTTTATATAAGCTTAAATAATAGGTTAATATAATAATAATATTATTATAAATATTATAAATATATACAATATTTCGAAATTATCTTTTTATAAAATAACATTAATTGATTATATACTTCATTTAATAATATATACTTTTATTTTTAAACGAGTTAATATACGTGAAATACGTAGTAATTTAATAAATAAAACATTATTATAACAGAACGCTCACCATAACCACTATGCTACGGCTGTTCCTCCCAAAAAGGGTGTCGAATATCAAGCGTGGCAGCTTGACATTCAATGGTGGTACATGTACTCATATCCGGGCTCCAGGACTCACCACATGGACTACCTGTACCAGACCATGACAGTTATATACTTTTATTGCCGTAAATATTATAAATAAAAGCTATATTTTATATTTAAAATAAATCTGATAAATTATACACACTAAACGGCAGTTTATAATGTTATTTTTAAAAATATTATTAGAAACAAAATATTCAATAAAGTACTAATTAAACCGTTACACTTCTTATTATGCCTTATTATTACGCGTATATTTATAAGGTTATAATTATAAAATAATAATAGTATAATGTATATTATAATTTCGTTTATATCGTTTTTCAGTATATGTAATATTGAATATCGCGACGACATAAAATAAAATTTTCTCCTTATATTATTGTTTTGAACATTTTAAATACTTTTTAAAAATATTACAACGTTTTTTTTTAACTTTTATATTGTTGGATCCATGCGATTCCAACCTTCAAACCATTCATACCGGATCCACATATATGATTAGATAAGAGATTAGATACCGGATTGTGAGGACACTTAGCCAGACCTGCAAGTCCAGCTAGACCTCCCAATCCAACCATCAGCAACATCATGACCTTGACCCCATACTCGAGTATTATGATTGATCGTTCAAGCCTGTTCCTACATATATGATATTTTAACTACTTTAACTACTTTAACTACTTTAACTACTTTAACTACTTTAACTACTTTAACTACTTTAACTACTTTAACTACTTTAACTACTTTAACTACTTTAACTACTTTAACTACTTTAACTACTTTAACTACTTTAACTACTTTAACTACTTTAACTACTTTAACTACTTTAACTACTTTAACTACTTTAACTATTTCTTTTTACACTTTTTATGACCACTTTTATTATTATATGTACTTTTATTAAGCGAAAAAACTTGATTCAAAATAAAAAGACCTTATGAAAGATAATTATATCTTTTTAAAGCGGCTTAAATAATTTTATCTTTATTATAAATTCAATATATTATTTTTCCTTAAAAACTATCGTATTTTTAAAAAAATACATAATTAAAAATGATAATTATGAAGCTTTTAAAAACCAATTATTATTTTTTAATTAAATAAGTTTTTTTAAAATAAAAAGTAACTAAGTATTTTCTAAAAGTTAAAAAATTGTTTTATATTAATAACAAATATGAAATCAGATAAGAAAAGATTTTTAAAGTTATATACCTTTCAACAGCTTAATGTCGAAAATTAACTATAATAATAGGTTTTTGAAACTCGAAAATATATATAAAATATTTCTAAAATATTTATTTATAGGCCGCGTAATTAATTAATTTACGAAAATATACCTTACACATTTCATTATTTTTGAATTTTCAAGAATTAAATTTAAGCTTTTATGACCGCTACGATATTTTATAACGTTATATTGTTTACATAACTATTTACAAGTATAAAAAAAATCAGAAAATAAGTTAATAAGTTTATATAATTTATTTATTCAGTTTTCAAACAAGATTATTATTATATTATTTTCTTAAATAATATCAATAAATGGCGCTCTTTTTAATAATAATATAAAACTTTAATTTTAATATAAATATAAATTTTATATTTGTAAATCAGTAAATACCTATATATTTAAAATTATTAATATTAAATTCGTGAGTAATAAATCTAAGCGTTTAAAATAGAATAAACGCTAATTAATTTTCAATCTATATATCCTTATTATTGGAACAGGCTTGAACGATCAATCATAATACTCGAGTATTTGGTCAAGGTCTAATCTTACTGATGGTTGGATTGTGAGGTCTAGCTGGACTCGAAGGTCTGGCTAAGTGACCTAACAATCCGGTATCTAATGGATCCAAGATTTATTGGTAAATTTACCTTTTTAAAATAAAAATTGATTTATAAAAAGTAAAATTTTTAAGTTATAATTAAAATTTTATAATCAAATTTAATAATATAATATATAATAAAAAGGACTTATTTAATGATTAAAACGTGACAAATTATACAAATGAAAAAATGAAAACAATATATGAATTAATTTAAGTATTATTAGTTTTTATAAAACGAAAAAAACCAATTAAATTTTGAATTTATATAATATTATACCGACACTTGTTCTTTTATCTTTTATAATTACTATATAATTTTTAAATATTAAATTTAACTGTTTAGTTTAAAACTGAAAAAAAACTAAAAAAAACTGATAACTATATTAATAGATTTAAAAATAGGATTATCTTCTTAAAAATGGGTTATTTACTGATTAAAAGATTATACTTATTCAAGTCGTTAATAACGCATAATTATATATAGTGACTTTAAAAAACTGTTTAATAATATGTATATTATATAAGTGTTACAAACCAACAAACAGTACGGCCTGATAACAGGCCCAGAGGAGACAATTAGAAACAGGTTCACCAGTGAGTGTGGTGCTGACCAGTGGAGAAATCGGAGCAACGGTACACAGATCACGTGACTAGCAGAACCTGGGTCACGTGGCTAAGAATTTGGATCACTGGATCACCATGGTGAGCCAGTGAGCAGGATCACCTTGGATCAAGCATCGGAGTGTCTTCTAGTTGACAGAAACCTCTATCGTCCTTTGTGTTGACTTACCTAAGAACATAAACCCTATAGAACCCTTTAGCCTTGTAGGTTAGACGGCTCGTCACATTAAATTACTTAATATTAATATTTATTTATTGAAAATAACAATTACTTAAATCACCTTTAAAATATAAATTAGAACGCTTTAAATCCAAAAAGTAGATATTATATAAAGAATAAATTGATTAAAAATACGCTAAGTTATTTAAAACCTAGATTACAAAAAAAACGTTAATATAATAATAAAAACAATAAAATTTGTTTAAAATAACTATAAAAAATACTAAAGCTAATATTAAAAGCGCATTAAAAAAAACCCTTTTTATATATATAAATGAACTTAAACTATTTATTAGGTATAAAAAGTAAAATAAAAAGTAATTATATAACGTAGCTGACAAGCGAGTTGTTACTTGTCATGAACTCTTTAACTACCAGGTTAAATAACTTCACCACAACACATTCAATTCAATTCAATCAATCGGATTCTTCTTCCTCAGAGGTTTCTATATCTATTGTACAAGTTCGCGCATTATAGCCAGTGTTGTTGCAAATGCCACACCGTTACTCACGCGCTGCCGTCCTCCTTGGATAACGACTATCTTCACCCATTTCCTGTCTTGCCAGCTCAGTACTATCCTTTGTAGCCTGAAGACTTACTGCATTTTTAACAGAAAGTATTCCTCTTTTTATCAGATATTTCTTTTTTATTTTCAGTATTTACTTAATATGTGATTGGCCTCCTCTAGCTCGCGAACCTGGGTCTCAACCAAATGACCTTATGTATAAGACCGTATGTAACCTTTGAAAACGAGCTTAATACATCAATTATTGATATAAGTGAGCTTTCTTGGTGGTTTCTGACTCAATTTTGGATATAAACTGATTGATTTACCGGTTTACTAATGGTGGTAGGCGTCTTCAAAGTCTAAATAGTGTGTGGCAGATTGGGGTCTGGCAACATTGTTCATACGACAGTGACAGCATCCAGCTTTGAAATGACACTTTCTGGGTCAAAAGGAATAAGGCCAGTGGCACTAAAACCTGCTCGAACGTTTTCTAGTGTCATAGTAGCATTGTGTGTTTTAAAAAATGCTGCGAGAAAGTCCTCCTTTGAAACATTGGTTATATGACGCCGGATGTGTTAGATACTAGCACGAATGTATTGAATGAGAGCTAGAGATAGGCACCAAAAGATCTTCAGTAGTGCAGAGACACATAGGGCATATGACCCACCAAGAAGACAGATGATCAATTTCTGCACGCAGAGCAGAACAATCAATATAATCAATCAACATCCGTGTATTCAACAGCATGAGATCCTCAATTAATCGACTATAAGCTTATTTAAGTGGGTTAAAACAACTGATATCTAAAGGCTGGAGCCTGTGTAACAAGTGGGCAGGCATATAAAGAGTAATGATGCTATTATTCTGGCAATAATTCTCAAAGATCTGGGAATTGTGGCTTTCGTGACTATCTAGGATGAGGAGGCGTTTACCAGGAGTCATATGCGGTCTGGTATACTTATCAAAATGCTGAATCCATTTCAAACCGATCTCATTTCTAGTCCATCCATTGTCAGACACGGTGTTACAATTTCGTAAATGTATTGCAAGTATACAGGGACCCTTATCAAATATTGACATATAACGAACACTGGTTAAAGGAAAAAAAAGTTCTGGAGATACACCTGAGTTGGTGGGCAGCTAGATGTGGGCAGTCGTCCACCACCAGACCCACCAGGGCATAGATCAACCTATCGTCCGATTAGTCACGTGCTCAGTCACGTGACCCGAGGACCATATGGACCATTGCTAGACCTGATGGATAGTAGAACCATCACACATAGCCACCTTTTAATTGCGTGGTAATGTCGTGTTGTGATACCATGACGCGAGGTGGGTTTTGCCCTGTAGAATGATGAACGGCGGGACCACCCAACCATCAGCATTAATAGCAGAGATTACTGTAAACTATTCTCTGTTACTTTGCTGAGCTTGTTTAGGCCTGTCACGTCTTTTGGCACTTATAACGACTATGCTGGACCCAATAATGCCTATCATAAACCCAGTATCGTCAAAGTTGTAAATATCTACGTCTTGGATACCATGTTTTGCAATTACTGCTACAACTTGGCAAAACCACGCGCAATATGCGTCAAGATCTCTATTCAAGACCCTCTGGTAGTCCATCCTCCGATAAAAACGCCTCCGGAGGCCTGGTATGCGTGAAATGAAGTTCTGTATCCAGTTCTTTCCAATGTGTCCAGCCCTACGTGCTGCCAACAATTGATTTGCCATATCTTCAATATAACTGTGCCGGGGTAGAAATGCTCGCGCATCCAGGTCAAGAATGAAGAACAGAATAGCATTCTCTTCAAAAACCGTAAGTTTCAAAGTATTGGGCATGCTGTCGCGTCGTGATGGCATTCCTTTGATTTTATTGCTCAAAGTGGAATAAAGGATATTAAAGAGTTCCGCAAGCTGAAATATAGAAATATGAGGGTCACGGCGTTTAGCTTAGACAGTTACCTATAAGTCTGATTCATTGTAACGCGGTGTCATTGTTGTTAGTGGAGATATAATGGTTTGAATTGTGTTGGTTGGAAAGTTCATGATGAGTGCCAACTCGCTTGTAATGCCAACTCCCTTGTCAGCTACGTTATATAATTTTAATATAAAGGGTATCCTTTTATTACTACTTTTTTATATAACTGTATAAATAATAGCCTTTTTAGCTTTTAATAATGTTTAAACAAATAAAACGACTTTTTTTAACCAGTCATAATGTATATACCAATAAAATCCATTAAAAATATTTTAAAGTTCATTTAATGTCAAAAAACTTTAAAAGGCGAAAAATAAGTATTTTTTATCACGAAGTAATAAAAGTGTTTAAAATTGTAGGTAACGTTTATTAAATACGATTAGTAATAAAAAAGCTTAAAACGAGTTAAAAAATGTTTCATTATTTAAAAAATAAGCTTAACGTAAATGATAAGCCAGCTGCAAATATAAGCGAGCTACGAGATGAGGCTTTTATATAAAAAATGGCGATACGTTAATTTTCAACTTAATGGGAAAAAAATCCAAAATATTTCGGACCTTTTTTTTCTAAGTTTATAACTTAAAAAATACATCAGTATCACTTTTTCCCGGTTTATAGCTATTTTATTTCAAGATTTATCTTCAAATATGCTAAAACTATCGTTATAAAAAAGCTTTTTTATAATATACAGTCTATTTAATTAATGAAAAACAATTATTACATATTATTATTCTTTATAAAGAAGGCTATATTAAATATAGCAAGTCTTTGATTTTTTTGATTTTTTTATAAAAGGTAGACCAACGGTTACGCACCGACTTTTTTATATATATAAGCCCTACCTCGCCGCTCGCTTATATTCACAGCTCGCTTATTATTTACGTTATATATAAACGATTTTCATTTAACTTAGTTCTATATTTATAACCGTAATAGTAATATAAAGTTATATTTTAATATAATAGGTTTAAGTAAGACTTACATATAATAACGATAAGAATAAGTTAGATTTTTTATAGCTTAGCAGGGTAATAGCCTGCAGGTAGCCCTTACATGCCCGTAAAGGAGTTGCCTAGAAACGGCGGTAGCTTGCGGCTCTTTTTATCCGGCGACTACACCAACCTAGCGACATTAAATCTTACTTATTAATATCGGTTGACTCGGCGACTGTTCTAATTAACCAAGCAAGAGGCACCAGACGGCGACTCTCCACGTGTCTGTATTTTTAGGAGCAAAGGAGTTATCCGTGGAATGGCGTTCATTGTCATCCACATTGAACCGCGGCGTTGTAGATACTCGCCAGTGTGTGCATGTTCGAATCAGCGTATAGACAGCCAGCAAGAAAACCTTCGAATAAAGACAAATTTTGCATCTTGCTGGTAGCCGCCCCTTTTTTCGCGGGCCGGCGAGAGCGACCGTCTGCCTCGGAGCCGCGCTAGCATGAGCCGCCTGCCCGCCGGAGCCTCAAGTGCTGGCTGGCGCACGGCAGATGGGTCGCTGTATCTCGACCATGGCCCGTGGATGGGTCAATTTTGGTAGATAATTATAGGATAGATGCAGGCCTCCGACCGAGTTCCTCCCGACGGAGCGGGCTTTCGTGAGTTTCTGAAGTTTCAAGTCCTTTTCTGAGCCATGCTGTTCTGAAGCTGCATTGGCAGCCCCTATATCACTTTGAGACCACTCCGACACCATCCTATACCGAACCATGAGACGTTCACCGCTTTATCTCTACCTACTACCGGCACTGCTCGCGAGCAGCAGCGAAGCATATCTCATCGGCATGATCCCGCCCAGCATACCACAACCCCATCACATCGACATATCCCCACATATCTCACATCTCTCACAAGCCCTCTCACCGCCATCATGGCTTTCATCACCAACAACAACAACAATCTCACCCCTCCAACCCCGACATACCAACCACAACCACAACCTCAGCGTCGGCTCTATAGCCGGCATCGCAGTCGGCGTCGCCTTGCTGGTTGTCATCATGTCGGCAGTGGTAGCATACGGTCTGAGCCAGCGCATTCGGAGGCGGAAGCAGACGATGGAGGCTAAGCGGGAGGCTGAGGCGGCGGCGGCGGAGGGCAGGGACGTGGATATGGGACGGCGGCCTGATGGGGATGCGAAGGGAGGGGGCTTCGACTTGCGGCCTGCGGTGGAGGTGGAGGTGGAGTCTGAGGTGCCGGAGGAATGGCAGAGTGCTCGTTCGGCGTTGAGTGGGAGGACTGGCTCGGACAGAGGGGATGGTGATGGAGACGGGGGTTTGGCGGCGGATGGGGGGAGTGAGTGGTGTAGAAGGATGGGATCAAGTTCTTAGGCATTTGGTGAAAGAAGAGTGGAGAAGAGTGGTCACAGGCGGCTTGGTAGACTACAGGCTGTGAGCATTTTATTCCTTGGGCCCGGAGAGGAGGTTTGCGGTCACAAAAGTTACGGGCGATGAAAGCAAAATTATTGATCAGGACCCTATATACGAGACGAGAAATACAAGTAACAACTAGTCTTAGTGTACGACCATCCTTCGCATCCCAAAGCAGTAAACTAGGTCGGGTCCCGTCAGGAGAACGCTGTACCATACTGTGAAGCCGTCACGCACTACCGGACCCCCCAGCGCCTTCAGGAGCAGGTCTATACAGCTCACCGCCTACTCGTCTGAGCTGGGTTGGGTCAGAAGCTTTCGTATGCGTAATTCTGGTTTGAATGTCGTGTTTGGACCTTGAATGAAAGCGTGAATGGTGGCCACCATTTCTGCAGGGCAATCATCATGCGCGACTGGTACGCTGATTTCCACCACTGGTCCTGTCCCATACGCCGAACGAACCCAAGATAGAGCTGATATCTATTGTGCACTCAAGTTCTTGTGCCCAGGGCTCGAAGTAAACGAGACAAGAACCTGACTCGGATGGGATATGTATCCTGAGGAGTGTAGACTGGTCAGTATGCATGTGCTCGAAGACACACGAGTAACCTCCGCGAGCAACATCATAAGATGCCCTCAGGGTTTTCCAACCCAGCACGGGCTCTTCACCCAGTTCCATTACAATTTAAGTCTCTGACTAGTAGTATCTTGTTGCTTTATCACAGCGGTTTTGGTGTCCCATGCCAACACTTCCTTTAGCGGCACCCAACGGTGTTGACCTATGGGATATAGTATGATAGGCTCCATCGAATTATCAGACAGATCTGGGCCGAGTAAGTACCTAGCGAAGAGGCATTAACTGTCTGGCAGCAGACAAGTGAAGGCATCAAGGTATATATTTTGGCGAGGAACATTTGGCGGGTATAGCAGGGACAGTGCTACGAACTCGGGGAATACGCTCGACGCAGCACCAATATCAAGGCAATGTTGCTTCAATGGTAGGTTCAAGTGAATCCCCGAGGCGGTGAGTTGCGGAGACTCCCACTTGAACGGGAACTCCGGACAAGAGGTGATCTCTTCAGGGATCCATCCAGGAGTCGACGCAGGTCGAACGATGATATTGTCAACCTTTCCGTGATAAACCTCATGTAATAGCGAACGCATGGGTTCCCCGGAAGTATCTTTTTCGTCGTGTCCGTTGTCGGAGCCAATGTACCCAAGGAAAAGAGTGTGGCCGTGAGCAGAACTCAGGATCTCTGCCTGTAGGCGGCGAAATGCCTTGTCGCCTTCGCCATAGAGGAGAGGCATAGTGACGTCAGAAATCCCAAGCAAGCAGTAAGCTTCATCTTCAATTCTCGTCGTTGACCTGAATGAAGCCCATTTCATCCGTGATACGATTGGATAGATGACAGGGAAGTCTCGCGTTTCAGAATACTGACTGGAATCTGCGTCCGGTGACTGAGGGCATCGACTTGTGACTCTTCTGTGCCCATGAAACCCCATGTCTTGGAAAAGAACAGGATGTGGAGTGGAGCGATGAGTTCTTGCAGAGTCCAACCTCTACCCAACCATTTGGGCCGTCTTCCTTTCTGATCGAAAAGTTTGTCGGTCCGGAAGGTGTCCTCAAATCCGACCAAGAAGCGACATCACCAATGCAGGCGTAGCAAGCAGAGGCGAACTGGTACCACTTGAACATCGATTTAATAGCCTCGGACAACTCAGCGCTCGATGTCTTGTCGATACAGCAAGTGTCGACCCATGCCCAGGCCAACCCATCAGCTCGAGCCTGCTCGCAACATTTCCTGATCTTGTAGAAGCCTTCCTCCTGGCGGGCAAGGTCGAGATCATGGATGTCCTGATAGGAGACTTCTTCGGGGCCCCCATGTGTGTAACAAAATCGCATATCTGGGAAAGAAGTAGTCGGGAGTGCCCACAAACTCTTGGACTTCGAAAGTATCGACGTTGATGAGCCTCATTGTGCTGATGGATGATTGTGCTAATTAATGGATGATTGGGCTGATGGATGATTGTGCCGATGGATTATACGGAATGCTGATCAGTTGGGATGCAGAGAAGAGACATAGAGGATAAATGATATCTGCCCCCGAAGTTGGGAGATAGTATGATCAGCGATTCGGGTTGGATACATGGCTACCTGCATAGATGTCACGGCCATGTAGCAGTCACACGATGCAGTAAACCGTGATGACCTGCCAACGAAGTCCCGTCATACGGAGAAGTTTCTGAACAGACAGGGACGACGTGAGAATGTTTGTCGGAGGATATTACTCGTGGACACCTCTTGATTTCACGTGAAACCACATATTATGGCTTACAGCTTGAAGCTACCGCTTGACGCAGCTTTCGCTGCCCTTGCCTTATTACCCTCCATGTCCACAATCTCGCCCTTCTTGTTGATGACCTTGACGCCACCCTTCTTGAGATCGCCGAGCGTGTCTTTCCGTTCTCTAGCCTTTGCACTCTGCGGCTTCTTGCTGTCTGTGCCACCGGCCTTGCGAGTTCTCTCCTTCTCCCTCCGACGTCTCTTAGCCTTGTCCTCCCTGCTCATCTCCTGTCGTGCAACGGGCAGGCCGCTCTTGGCAACAACCTCGCCCTTCTCGGCCGTGTCCTTGCCAGCCTTGTAGATCTCTTGAGGCGCCAGGGTATTGTCACCGCCACTGACACCCTGTGCTGTTGTAGGTTGGGCATCTTCCATGCTGATCGTTGCGATATCCGACACGACAGTGAGTGAAGGCGCAGGAGGCTTGGGCTTGTAATGCCAACTGCTGAGAGCGTCGAGCTTGGCGCTGACCTCGGCCCACAGCTGCTCGACTTCTTTCTCTTCTTTCTGCAGCTTCGCATCGGCTTTGCTCACGTAGGTATCTGGGTTGGCATTCTTCGTGTGCTCTTCCTCGTAGAGCTCGGCCAGACCCTGTTTGCCTTTGCTATCATCAACCTCGACAAGTCCTCGCCGAGCGTTGGTCGAGAATTCAGCAGAATCTGGGCGTCTTCTGATCACCTCGTCAAATTCTTGAGCTAGGATCCTGCGCTTGATCAAATCCTCGAGGCTTTCGCTGACTTCGGTGGTAATGACTGGAACTGGCTTGCCGACATGCTCAAAGTCGAGGTCTTCCTCTAGAAGCGAGTTCATTGGTCGTTGAGTGGCTTTAGCTTCACCTGACAAGGTCCAATCTCTCTTCGCTACATTGGCAGCTTCGAGTTTGCGGATCTCATCGGTCAACTTGGCCTGCCTCCTTTCATGGGCGGATCTCCTTGATTTAGGATCCCCTGCAGAAACGTCTGAGAGGGCGTCGTCCGAGTTTTCATGTTCCGACTCATCCTCAAACAAGTCACGGCGGACGTCAGCCTTGGCGCGGTCAATATCGCCGTCATCCGGCTGTGTTGACTTTGAATTCTCAAACCCCCGCGACTTGCTCTTTTTTGCTCCCTTTCGCTGTGGTGGAGCGAAGAAGTCCTTGTAGAAGACGTCGTTGGCGTTGAATTCATCGCCGTCGTCCATAGCATCATCTTCACCCTCGTTTTCACTGTCTCCTTCTGGTGCATCCAAGTCCATGTCGCCAAAGGTAGCACCGCCTTCTTCGTCGTCCTCGTTGTCGTCCTCTTCCTCCTCATCATCTTCAATCAAACCAGAGGGAAGTTCGTCGTCTTCGTCTCGAGACTTCTTTGATTTCTTCCAATCTGCAGGTTGCGATGCGGAAAAGGGATCGGCGTGCCAGTCGAGCTCATCGTCGTCGCTTGCCTCGTCGGCATTCGGATCTGCTCGAGCATCTGCGTCCTCAAAGAATTGGGTTTGCTTGTTGAAATCATCGATAGAGAAGAACCCATCATTGAGACCATTTGGATCCTTGACGAGTGGTTCAGCGGCTTCCTCTGACGAACTTTTATCATCCATATCTTCTTCTTCCATATCGATGTTCTCGTCTTCCTCCTCCATCCCATCTTCCAGGAGTTCAACATCGTCCTCGAGCCCATCTTCGTCGGAATACTCGTCCTCATCACCGACCTCTAGACCACCCTCGGACCCATCTTCTTCCGAAGCAGGGAATTGGCCACTGTTGATAGAGCCAGTCTCGAAGTCACTTCCCTCAACCTCTAGGTCATCCGATGCCCCGTTGACGCCGTTCAGTTGTACCTCGTTCCGGTCTTCCAGCTCCTGTAACGTATCCTTCGAGTCTTGCAGGGTGCTCGTGATGATCCTTTTCGCCTGCTGCCACACCTGACCGCTCTCAAAGCCGTCTACATGTAAGTTCCTGACCTTGAGTACCTCGGTTTTACTCGGACCATCGGCGCGTTTCCGCTTCTTGTTTGCCTCTTTTTGCCGCTGTTGTTGCTCGTCACTGACTTGGGCCGCATACGCGTCGAGGGTAGACTTGGCAAGCTGCAACGAGGCTGTCGGTAGTGAGGACGAGGGCTGTAAGAAGTCGTGGCGGTTGCCCGATTTGATAGCTTCGAAAAGCGCCAGCATTTCCATTGCTCCAGGAGGTTTCGAAGGGTGGGCGAATGAAGGCGGGTTAGTGTTCGTGAGAGTATGCGATGTAGATGTCATGGAAGACTCGGAGGAGCCAGAAGGTCCTGCCATTGCTAAGTTGTTCGTGTGAAGGTCGGAAACGAGTCCAAAGCTAATACCTAAATGCATAAGGCAAGACGAAAAAACGGTCCTCTCAGAAAAATTTACAGGTTCAAGGATTGGATGATCAGGACCCCGCTACCAGGCTTGAAGCTCATTGACCAATCATGAAGCTGGTGGCTGAGCCAGGGGACCCGCCGCACTGAACCTTGCCCGTAGGGGTTTCAGCCTCCCACCAACGCCCGCTAACTGCCCCTCCGAAACCAGAGCAGGTCGGAGAGCTCTATCAACCTCAACCGGTAGGGCTGACGATGCTCGTCACAACCCGACCACCATGAACGGTGTAATAGAGGCGCTGCGCATCTATGATGAGCACAAGTCAGTTGGCAACCGACCACGCTGATTTGTGTTGTCACTTGTGCTAACATGGTGATGCAGTCGCGCCATCCTCTCTCACACCTATACCTCCCGCCCACTGTCCGCAGCACATGTCCTACTCCTCTATCTCGAACATCCGGCACCGCGACCGAACCTGATCTACCTTCCAAACACGAACCCGCCGACCCTAGTCTTCAGTCTTACACATGCGAATCTTCTCTACCTGGCAACTACCTCGTCCGAGATAGAACCCCTACTGGTCCTCGAGTTTCTCCACCGCGTCATCGACACCCTCGAGGAGTTCCTTGGTGCGCCAGTGCTGGCCCACAAGATAGAAGCGAACTACGATGTTGTCGCCCAACTGCTTACCGAGATGTGCGATGCTGGCACCATCAACACAACCGAACCGAATGCCTTGAGGGACGTAGTTGAAGTAGAAGGCTTACTGGGAAAGCTACTGGGAAGCATCAATCTGCCTAGCAAACCTCTGAGCAACCCCAACGTGCCGTCTCTGATAGCCCAGAATGCGCCAGCACTTCCTTGGCGACGGGCAAACGTACGTCACACTTCAAACGAGCTATACGCCGACGTCGTGGAAACGCTGTCGGTCACGCTTGCGCCATCCGGTAGACCGATCGCGGCCTTTGCCAACGGCACTATCGTATTCACAGCCAAGGTGTCTGGAGTTCCTGATATTGTCATGAGCCTCACAGGACCTTCGGGGAAACACAATCTGCGGAGTATAATGGAATTACCAGTCTTTCATCCGTGCGTACGGCTGAACCGGTGGAAGGAGAACCCAGGGGAATTGAGCTTCATACCCCCAGATGGTCGTTTCATCCTGGCTGGATACGAAGTCGACTTGTTGCCTTTTACAAATGGGAAGAGTGGAAATCTGAACTCGAACAGCTTGAAGCTCCCTGTTAATATCGAGGTTAAGACGGGTCTTGGATCCGCAGGGTCCGAGTTCGAGGTCCGACTGAACATCAACAAGCTATTCGGGCACTCCAGCTCCTCCTTATCTGGTCCTTCTGGCAGAGGAGGCGCTTCAGGGGGCCGAGGTTTCGGCGGCCCACACCCAGGCACTGCCGCCTCACCGCTTCTGCAAGACGTGGTTGTCTCGGTACCACTACCGTCAGATGTTAGAAACCTGTCGGATGTTCGGCCGAGCAAAGGAGATGCCAGCTATAGCCCGGGAGATCAGATTTTGGAGTGGCACATACCGGCCAAGGAGCTTTCAGCCGGAACATCGTACTTTGGACTTCGATGTACCGTCTTGGGCCCGGTGGTGGAGGATCTGGAAGAGGCGGATCCTAATGGCTTCGGCTTTGGAGAAGACTACACCTACGACGAGCCGTACCAGAGCTCTGCAGATGCAGCAGAAGAGAAGCCCAAGAAGAATGGCAAGGCAACGGAAGAGGACAAGGACGCGAAGAAGGTGGCACAGAATAAGATTCTGATGCCCAGCTCGGCGTCTGTCAGTTTCTCTGTCAAGGGGTGGCTGCCCAGCGGGGTCAAGGTTGAGAGCATACTCATTGACGCCAGGAAAAGTCGAGGCATTGGTGAAGGAGTCAAGCCGTACAAGGGCGTCAAGTATCTTACTGTCAGCAAAGGTGGTGTTGAAATCAGATGCTAGAGCTTCGTACCTACCTATAGGTGTCTATAGAAGTGAAGAGGTTGAGCGAACGTTGCATCAGGGTTTGCTATTGGAGTACCCTGGTCGTTGCCATGCATGAGATGGTGTTACCTAATCACAATATGTTGGAGAGACGTCACATACAGTCACGCTTTCTCCAGTTTTTGGATGTCTGACTATTCCATGTAACAGTGCGCGTATCATCAGGTGAGGCGTACCATACACACACGACCAGAGAGCCGAGATCAAGGGGCAGCTGATCACTGACCAGGGGCGGGACAGTTCGGGTGGGTACTGCTGAGTCCGGGGCAGGGGTGAGAAAAATACTCTACTGAGTAGAGTATTTGCCCGATACTCTACTAACCTAATGTAGTACTATAAGATACTAAAGTACTACTATGTAAATTTTGCTTTTTTAATTAAGCTTATTATTATATTAAAAAGTTAAATTAAAATAATCTAAGTGTCAGATGTTGGATCCCAGATATGGTGCCCTTAGGTGCAGTACCCACTAGAGGGCTGTCAAGGGAACAGTGGATCTACCCTGGCATGGTGCAGTATGGTATTTAGCTGTGAATTAGCCCTGCCGAGCATACTTGAGATTGACAACAACATTTGCAGCGACCGCTCACACCCCCAAGGCTTGTGACCCTTCTAGAATCTCACACTAAGTATAAAAATCGTATTTTAAAGATTAATCTATATATAGAAATGTTACGTTTTTATACTTTGTATAAAAATATTATACGTCGTATAAAAACATTACGTAATATATAAAGAAATAAAATTAAAGTTTTTTATAACTTAAATAATTAATATCCGAATGAATATTTATCGTATTAAAGTGGTTTATGTGACGAGCCGTCTAACCTATAAGGCTAAAGGGTTCTATAGGGTTTATGTTCTGAGGTAAGTCAACACAAAGGATGATAGAGGCTTCTGTCAACTAGAAGACACTCAGATGCTGGGGCTTGGTCTGAACTGGGTTCACTGTGTAATCGAGTCGTCAGGAGATTTCTCCCACCTTAGGGTTGGCTAAGATGCTTAGATTGATCACTGAGGTAGAGACTGTCTATCTATCTGGTTGGGAAATGTCTGTCCTTATATATCCAATCTCTCCCTCACTGAACAGGTGGCTCACCCTAGATCACCGGTGATCTAAGGTGATCCTGCTCACTGGATCACCATGGTGATCCAGTGATCCAAATTCTTAGTCACGTGACCCAGGCTCTGCTGGTCGCGTGATCTGTGTACCGTTGCTCCGTTGCTCCGATCTCTCCACTGATCAGCACCCCACTCTCTGGTCAATCTGTTTCCAATCGTCCCTTCTAGGTCTGCTATCAGGCCGCACTGTTCGTTGGTTCGTAACAGTTTATAGTTATTTGAATCACGTTTATTTGTATTTTAAATTAATAAAATTTAAAATTGGTAAAAAGTGTCATTTTCTGGACCCTAGTATCCCAAGTAGAGTATTTGCCTGATATTCTACTGAGTAGAGTAGGCTAGTGTGGCTCCTCAACCCATTTTCCAGCCACAATGACGGATGGGTCACGGACAAGGATACAAGGTACCTTGGAGCCCAACTGGTACCCGTTTGTACCTGATTTGTACCCAACTGGGATGATAGCTACTTCTGGGATGGGGACACCACCCATCCCTTCTTTCAATCAAGCAACTTCCAGAATACAGACCAATAGCCACCTATCGTGACCCTGGTCCTTATTCTGGATACCGCTACCACAAGGCACACTAGTACCCTAGTAGAGTACTAATATCATAGTATATTTTTCACACCCCGGTCCGGGGAAGCATGTGGGGAAGTTATCGTCTTGGCGCTTCAGGAACGCACCATCAGATCTTCTCCCACTTCTCCCACCTGCTCCATGTATCCTCTGTCCCCGACTCCCCGAGCTCACATTTGATGCTACATAAACTCCGGCACATACTACAGCCAATGCCTGGGATGACAGTACACTGCGCCTCCAACTTAGCTGGCGCACGGCGATGAGTGTGCTTTCTTCTCCAATGCGCTGCTGCCGGCCGTCCCGCATTGCCGGGATCGTCTCCCACCTCGGCTCGGGCTCTTCACCAGCTGCTGCGACGTCATTGCCACCATACCGAGCTAGCAGTCGACGACATGCTTCAACAACTGCATCGAGGCCACGGACGGCCATCTTCTTTCCAGGTAATGTACACACTCGTCATTGGCACCTGGAACGATCATTGAAGCTAACCCGCGCTGTCACCCCAGGTCAGGGCGTCCAGAAGGTCGGCATGCTGACACCATGGCTCGAAGCCTTCCCACGCACCGCGTCCTCCCTATTCGACGAGATCGACACCTACATGGGATACAAGCTGTCCGACGTCATACAGAATGGGCCTAGTCGAGTGTTGACAGCAACCCCCAATGCGCAGCCTGCGATTATGGCCACGTCGATTATGATCCTCCGCATCCTCGAGCGCGAATTCGACTTCAAGGTCTCGGAGCGCGTAGACGTTTCGCTAGGACACTCCCTCGGCGAGTTTGCAGCGTTGGTGGGTGGCGGTGTGCTCGAATTCGAAGACGCCCTGCTCATGGTACGACGCCGCGCTGAAGCAATGGCCGAGGCGACGCGCAAAGCAGTGGAAACATACGGAGGCGAATACGGCATGGTAGCCCTCGTTACCGAGAGCGACTACCTGGATTCGCTTGTCGCGGCTATAGACGACTTTGTGGGCTATCGCAGTGCCGGCGCGAGGAGCGAAAGTGCCGATAGCAGGAAACCCATCGACCAGGTGCTCATCGCCAACGTGAACAGCAAGAACCAGATCGTGCTGAGTGGGAGCCTGCAGAAGATCAATGAGCTTATAACACACGTCCGACAGTTCCTCGGCCATGATCCTAGGGCAGTGCAGCTCAATAGTGACAGCCCGTTCCACAGCCCCATCATGCGACCTGCTGTCGATGTCATGCGGGAACTGCTCGCCAGGAAGAGCATAGTCCGAGGCCGGGAAGACCAAGATGTTGTTACCTTCCCCGGCAGGGTGGAGTGTGTGAGCAACGTCAGCGCCCGACCCTTCGAAAATGCCGCAGACGTCAAAGATCTGCTCTCCAGACAATGTCTCGAGACGGTGAGGTGGTGGGACAGCATCAGATATCTCGACCAGGAGCAGAAGGTGCGGAGATGGATAGGTATCGGCCCCGGGAAGGTAGGCAGGAATCTTGTCGGCAAAGAAGTCGGCATGAGGGGCGTGGATACGGTCAAAGGTGGTGGTGTATGGGCTATCACGGATCCCTTGGAAATCGAGGAGGTGCTGAGGGGTCTGGAGAAGACGGAGAGTCTGGTGGATGACGACGAAGAGCAGACTACATGAGATGTACATATATCTGACAGGCGACCCATTCCCTGTAAACTAAAGGCGTCGCGAAGTTCTTCATCAGAGCTTCGGGTTATTAGGTCTGTAAAGTGCTGTGTACAATGTTACCGGAAGGAATAGACAAATGCTACTAAACCACATGAGCATTGCCCATCGCATCAGATGTCAGTTTGTGTTTGCCAAAAGGTCGTGTACCTACCTAACTTATCTGCGTTGCTTGTTGACCCTGATGATGCTGCAGGACCCTGATTAGGTATCCAAGGTGGGGCACACTGGGGACGGGAGCTTCAAGTGCAGAGCTCCAACCTCGACTTCAACAACCTCCCAGCTTCGTCACGAGTCAAGACGCCTCCTAGTTCACCAGCAACACTGAGCGCACCGAAAACCACAAACTACGCGACTACGGGTGATGATGGCGAATCCAATACCCTCCATAGCCTGTCTGGGCGTCATAGGGCGCAATGTACGTCCCTAACTTCGTTTCCGTCGAGCACCTCTAGCCAGCCGTTTGATAGCCATGCCATCCCATCCCGTGGTCTCCCATACTTCCTGTTCCCTCCCAGGCGCCCCAATTGCCTACCTACCTAATTACCTACATCTCCGCTCAACAAACCCCCTCGCTAACCACCCGTCGCTCTTGCAGAACAACCCCCTCCACATAACCATCTTCCCCTCCCACGAGTACGCCTCCGCCCCCACCCGCCCACCCGCGCCCATCCGCACGCCCCTACAGTTCAGCCTGCTCCTCAGCAGCACCCTCGACATATTCGCCGCGCGCGCCCGCGGCGCCTCGGCCTCCAACCTGCTACTATCGGGCGACTTCGGGCTGCTGCACGCCGTCGACGAGCGCCTGGCCGTGTACGGGTTTGAGACGAATACCGGGGTGAAGTTTGTGGCTGTGGTGGACATGCGTGGGGGTGTTGCTGGTGTCAACACAAAAGCTGGAGCTGGCTTGGGGGGAGTCGGGCTGAGGGAGGCCGAGCTGAAGGTTGTGTTTCGTGCTATGCAGACGGCGTATGTGAGGCTGTTGCAGAACCCGTTTTATGAGCCGGAGGCGACGGGCGTGGGGGTTGGTGCGGGTGGTGGTGGGGGCGCGAAGAGGATTACTAGTCGTAGGTTCGCGGAGGAGATGAGGCGGATTGGGGAGGGCTGGGCGCCGGGGGTGACGAGTTTGTGAGGGTGTGGGCGAGGGAGGAGAATGGGAGGGAGGGAGACAGGGGGGATAGGGGTGGGTGGGCATGGCGTGGATGACGAGGAATTGTCCTTCAGAGGGTGGGATGATGATGCGTGCACATCGTTCTTGTGGCATAACGGCTGGCATTGAGCCCGGAGTTTTGGCGCTTGGGAGGGAAGTGAAATACAACTTGCTGCTTCTACTGCGTTTACCAGGGCCATATTCGAGATATATGATAATAAATGCTAGCCAAAGCTCTATTCCTAGGAGTTCCCCTGATCTCCTTTCCCGGAAACAGCCTTTCGTAAGGAGTCAAGACGGTAGCGCTGCAGGCCCGCCGGTTCATCAAGTTCCACAGAAGGACCCATCTGCACGTTTCCCGGCACGGTCTCAGTCGGCGTCCACGGCCGCGCCTTCGAAGCCGGCGCGCCTCCCTCCCAATGCCGCGCCTCCACGGGCAACGGCTGCCACCAGTCGCCCTGGCGAGCGTGCCACTGCGCGCCGCAGAGCTCCCAGAGCCGGCTCGTCGCGCGCTTGTACGCGAACCGCTCGTCCTCGCCCGTGAAGGCGCCCGTGTTGCTGAAGTCGACCTTGGATCTTAACGGCTCGGCGACGTCGAAGTCGGAGTCCTGGTCCGCGTCGGTGTACGCGGAGATGTTGGGCCGGAAGGGCGACGTTGTGTCCTGGTAGGCCTCAGCGATGGTCTCGGAGTGGATGGCATCCGCGTCGACCTTTTCGGTGGTCTGGCGCGGGTCTTGTGATGGTGGTGTGGATGGGGATGGGGATGAGTTGGAGGCTTTGGCTTCGGGGAAGAAGAGGTCGTCGGGCCCGGCTTCTGCTCGGACGATGAGCTTGCAGCGCGCTTCGTAGAGGGCGTCTAGGAGTGTGATGAGCCGTCTGGCTTCGTTCTTTTGGAGGATGGTGAGGACGGGGACGCCGTCGATGATGAATGTATGGAAGGTTGATGCCATGGTGATGTAGGCGGCTGGCCCAAAGGAGGAGACGAGCTCCTTGAAGTCCCAGCGTACGACCCCGTTGTGCTGTTGCGGTATGTTTATTGTACGGCCGTAGATGGTCATGGTTGAGGATTGCCAGGGGACAATGTCCTGAGTGGAAGTTATAGTCAAGTCTTGCAAAGCCTCTTCCCACGACGAATCGTCCGTTTCTCCCATAAGGAGGTAATTCCTGGGCCTTTTGGCAGCAACAGTGGACTCCGCGGTCTGCAGCTCAATCTCAGATTCGGGCTGCCCTGTCGATTCTTCCCTGAAATCCTGCGAATTGGGTTTCTGACTCGAGACTGTTGCAGGTGGGTTTGAGGCTTCGTCGGCCTCACGCCGCCTCCAGTCTTTGCCCCCTTCCATCTGCCAGAATTCGCATCTCGCTTTCAGCACCTCAAGGAATGACGCGAAATCGCTCGCGGAGCCGAACAGCTCTCTTTTGCTGCGAGACTTCCCTAGCCCAAGTGCTCGCCCAATCATCCCACCCGCTGTGGGCGCCGTGTATTGGAAACCCGTGGCTTTCTCTAGTTCTTCAGGCATGCGGTTGGAGGAAGCTACCAGAACACCGCCCAGTTGAAAGAAGGCGGTGAAAAGGTTGCTGAGAATCTTGCTTGCTGCTCTGTCGGGCAGTTGGAACTCATCCAGGAAAAGGATTGGAGACTTCTCGATCATCTCCTTGGCCATCCACAGCAGGGAGTACTGCTGATCGCTGTTCTCTAAATGCGAATATGCCTTGCGATGTCGTTCCAGCTGGGACATTGTATACAGCATGAAGGTGTTGAAGTGCCATCTTCGTTTCCGACTGGTAGGTAGCCCATCCGCAAGGAGGTCGAGTAGCATTGACTTGCCCGTCCCTACCTCCCCAGACAGGAAGAGCCCCTGCGGCGAGGGTATGTGAACTGCCTCTTCATAACCGGCAAGCACCCTCGTCAGCGCAAGGGCATCTTTGCTCTCGGTCCGGGCGAAGAATCGCGCAAACAGGGGATTCCGGCGGATGGGATGACTCTTGGCAGCGAGTGTGCGAGATGCATCGTCTTTCTGCTTGGACTGGTCCAGAGCACTGGTGACAGCCTTGAGCCTTGTGCGATATTCGATCGAAGGTGAGTAATCTTTCAGACGATGGTACACTTTCTGAAGATGAATGGCGAGCCTATGCTGTGCTGGGTCCGGACAGTACAGGCCGGTCGCCAGCAGGGACTGATACTTCACAAGGGGGTCTGTGATGGTGACAGAGCTGCTGAATCGTCTCATCCTGAGTCCTTGTTCCACACCACTATTTCTATCAGAGTCTCAACATGATACAAGGCCAACCAATTACACGTATTCGGCGCTTCCTGAATCCCTTAATTCAATGTTGCGACATTGACACATGAGCTATCAGATCAGGTGCCGCAGGCTATGAGATGAAAGGATCTTGGATGAGACAAGTGAAAAAACACAGATTATAGATATTAGGGAAGAGAGAAAGTATTCTGTAGATGACGAGATATCAACCCATCGTAGAAGCAGTTTGGTACTCCAAGGTATACAATATGATACTGTTGGTTCGATGTAGCTTGAAGGATTGTGTGCCTCGATGTACTACTAGTTGAGGTCATGACGATATGAAATATGCGAATGGAGCTGTCGACGTCCGCCCGGTGCCGGAGAATGGCCCGGCGGTCGGTGCAGCAACGCCGAGTAGACCGGGGCAGCGAATAGCCGCAGGCACGTCAACCTCGCCTAATGCGGTGGTTTCTGCTGATGCGCCAGGCCCAACACTGAAGATCATAAGGAAATTGCTCGTGCACCCTGAGTGGCCAGGAGCGAGCTGAGGAATGGTCCCGTCCTGCTGTTCTCAAAGCGGCCGACCTAGGTGGCCTCCACTATCAGAAGAAAGCTGTCCAGGCTGCGCTGTGCCCTGTGCGCTTTCAGCCTTCAGCCTCGGGGCGCTGTCACCGCTGTGTTGAGTGCCTGGGGCAGCTGGGCAGCCGGAAGCTCCACTAGCCAATTCTAGCTGTTGCGGTGCTGTGTTTTTTACCGGGATCAACAAACACCCAATCAACCTTCAACAATAATAGCCAGTCCCAGTCGTGAAGGTCTCGTCATTCTTCACCAGTGATCCATCTCTGCATCTCTGCATCTCTGCATCTCTGCGTTGTCAATCCATCCAGGTCCAGGTCCAGTTCTCGTTCATCTGCACGCCGACCGCTACTACGCCGTCTCCTTCAACTTCCATTTCCTCACGATGAGCAGTCCTTTCCTGCATCAATCGACGCATCGATAATCAACGGATTACACCGCCCCCATCGCGACGCCAGCTGCGTGACTCGTGCAAGTCTGGCTCCAACCGACCGACCTCAAACCACCCACCACGACAACCTCCCACTTACGTATACGGCCATGTTCGCGCCAGCGCTCAACAACGGTAGCCATAATGGAACACCTGCCCCGGCTACCACCCGTGGCCGACGGCGCCAGCGACCCTTGAGCTCAGACAACTCGGCCCAGCAGCCTAAAGCTAAGCGACAGCGGCATGACCGGCCGACCGTGACAGACCAGACCTACGTCGATCCGAATCCAGCCCCGGAGACCTACGAGGTCAAGTCCGCGAGACCCTCGATAGTCGAGGTCAAGCAAGATGGGATCGAGGAACCTCCCGCGCCGAAGCAGGATCTTAGTGTGAGACCCAAAAAGTCGAGACCCCACGATCGCTTCAGCAAGGGAGATGGCAGTACGCTCTTGGTACGTGGCCTATGCTCCAAAGTCTTCGCGACTCCCCCGTCCTAGGTCTAGGTACTAACACGTACACTTGCAGTCTACCAACACGGCGTTTGACGTCAGGAAGCTTCCTGCGCTCCCAGATCGGCTTAGACTCGATGCTACGAGTAAGTTGTATACATGGAACGTGGAAGCCCGCTCTTCTGACGCTCAAATAGGTCGCCAACGCGGATGGATCGACAGCTCGACAGGCTATGCTCTAAGTCTCACACACACGCATGCCACCGTATGGCCCTACAATACTTCGACGCCATCTCCCGAATCGTTCACCTTCACCCTGCCGTACCCGTCGAAACACTCGACCGACCCCCTCCCTCTCGGCGCACTCGTCTCACCTTCCGCGTCTTCTTCCGAACCCGGTCTTGTCGTAGTCATGCCAGCTAGCGGCAAAGTCACCTACTGGGAATCGATATCAAGCGCGACGACTCTGGATTTCATGCGCCAGCAGCGGAACGGCGTGGAAGACTCTATCCCGGGCATGTTCTCGGGGGAGACGGCCATTCAGATCATCAATGCCGAATCTGCACCAGGCTTCGTCCTTGCTTTCAGCAGTGGGCGCATGGCATACCTGAGTGTACGAGATGCGCATGGCCGACCCAAAGTCGCGGTTCAGTTCCTGCGCACAAGTCTCGGTCCATCTACCAGTGGCTTCTTCGGCAGCCTTCGACACGCCCTCTCTCCGGCTCTACAGGGCGATATCGCGGCAATACGGTCAGAACGATCCCCTAAGCAAGGTGAATGCACGGTCTTGGCAGCCACGGCGAAGGGTCGAATACATTCCTGGAGGGTACACCGTGGGGGTCATCACGACGTCCTTGCCGAGGTGGATGCGCGGGCCCCGATTCTCGAAGCGATTCAACAGGCTGATAAGACGGCCGCCGAGCTGCCTTCGGAGTCTTTGAAGCTGCTCGACTTCTGCTTTGTGCCCAAGGGCTTGCCTCACAGGTATACGGAAATGAGTCAACTTCGACAACTACCTGCTTCAGAGGACCACCAACATATCTTGCTTCTCACTTCTCTATCGAGCGAATACTCATGTCGCTACACACTGGTCGAGATCATGATCCCCAACGGGGCTTTGCCAGATAACACCGTGGATGTTGGAATGGTTCGACCAATATCTGCTTTTTCCACGCCACCAGACGCTCGTGCTCTTGCCAAACCGCGTTTGTATCTTCCAAGGCCAACAATCATCGCCTTGCTTGTCTTTGATCATGCTACCGTAGTTGTTTCAATCGCGCGTCCTCCCGACTCTCCCGAGTCCCAAATATTGGAGGACAACCATATTCTACCATCGGCTTTTGAGGATGTGGTTGATTTGCGACAAGATCATACCCTTGAGATTGTTGGATCTGGTATCGAAGAGCCGCACATGGCTGGCCTCGCAGGTGACGGAGTGCGAGCATCACGAGTCAAGACCAAGAACCCGTCAGCCGTGCTTCTTGTCCGAGGTTCCGGCACACTTCGCATCGCTGTTACAGACGTTGAACGCTTTGCAAGCGAAAAACCCCCTACAGTCACGGCCAAGTCGAAGCTTGAGCAAGCCGTTTTCTTCGGAGTCAAAGAGGACAGCCCTCTTGTTTTCGATATCCATCATGACGTGCGATTTACCGACCGAGAGTATGGCGAGGCCGCGCTGGAAGTGAGCCAAGAGATTGTGACCTCATCTGGACAGCACCTTCAATCTCTGGCTGCAAGAGTTGACGCCAACATCAAAGAGCGCGTTCGATATCTCGAGAAAATCATGACGCATTTGAACAGCCTCAAAGTCAATCTCGACCGCAGTACGAAATGGGCGTTGCTTTGGAACGCGGAAAAGATGCACATTGCCAGCACGCTTTGGCGTAAGCACGAGGAGTTCACACAGCTGCGGCCGGCTGGCTCGACAAAGAGCATTGTTGCTGAGATTGTGGAGTACATCCGATCGGAAGAGAAGTCGGAACCCAACGCGGCAAAAGGAGAAGTTGACCAGCTCCGTCATTGGTTCGCTCGTGATGTCGATCGCATGGAAGTCTTTGTCGCCTGGGCGTACGAAGTCATCAAACACAATTCCAGGGCGAATCTCGACGCACCATCCCTAACGCGACTGATCTACGAGGCTGCGGATCTCTACAACAGCGCGATTAGAGATGCCCTCGCTTTTCGCAGGAGTCATCTTGAGCTCTACGGGCTTAAGGGAGAGAAGCTTGAGAATGGGATTATAGCACATGACTATGCTGGCCTTCCCTCCCCCTGGACATGTTATTCCCCCACCGTCAACAACGTGAAGCGACAGCTGGAGCTTGCTACGGAATGGGTCAAGGAGCATTGGGAGTCTCCGGACTCCCAAGTCGAGACACTGACCGCATTGAATCAGAAGACACGGGACATTTTGCCCGAGCTGACTGAGATCTATCTCACCGTACTTCAAGAACTGGCCCGGTCGTTTCTGGCGAGCGACGACGCGAAGATGAGTGCAGACGGCCTAAAGTATGAGAGCCTCTATGAGCAGGACCGTCACTCCAAGGTTGTCCTTCTGTCCGAATCTAAGAATTGGGAATCAGCCATCAGAATTGCCGAATCGCATCGTTCACTCCCTGCTCTTGCTGAGATACTGACGCGCGAGATTGACAAGCTTCGCGATCAACTTGCTGCATGCGGTGGCGCCCCCGATGAAGTCGCACGGCTAGAGTCGAGCATGGCTTCGAAGGAAGAAAAAATAAAGGATTGCTTTGCTCGATACGGACAAGACTTCGCCTTTCCCTTCTACGAATACCTTTTCACAACATATGGTGTTGATGCACTGCTTGAGTATGATGGCGAAAAGACGTTCAAGACCATGTATCTCCATTCGAAGCCTGAGCTAGCCAAAATTTCTTGGATCAACGACGTCATCGCTCAAGAAGACATCGATCATGCCGCCGACACGCTTCTCGACCTTGGGCTTGTTCGCGAGCAGCAGGTCTGGAACAAGAAGATTGAGCTGAGTCTTGGCAAGCTGGCTCGCATGGCCGAGTCGTCCCGACCTTCCAGTAAAGCATCCATGAGTGTGCAAGAGGTCAACGTCAACGGGACGGCCGAAGATGCCCGCGTGGATGCTATCGACAGGGAACTCACCATCATCGAGATTCAAAACGAGTTTTACGACACGCAGATCCGCCCAGTGATCAGCGTGGCCCTTGACGAGTCGGAAGAGCTGGGACTGGTACGAGAAGCGTTCCCTTTGAAGCACCCTAAGAAGTATAAGATAATCTCTCAGATCTTCGAGGACGCTTTAAAACGACTTCTCAAACACGAAGCTCTCGACCCGCTTACCTTGATCGACCTCCTCACCATGGCCAGCCTGCCACCGGAGACGAAAGAACAGATAGCCGACCAGTTTTTCCTGGCAATCCAGGTCGCCCATAACGGTCTGAATGGCGCCGAACGCGCTCAAGCCGAGCGACTCATCTGGAGAAGGTGCTACCTCCGAGAAGATTGGACTCGTGTCAACAATACCTCACTGCAGAACGACGATGACGTGATGGACGTCTTGGGTCAGACAGATCTCTTCCAGGTTTACTGCACATTATATGCGTCAGGTAGGCGGCCAGGGACATCAATTTGACGAGTAACCGCTAACAGCAACACAGAACAACATACAAGCAATGGGACGGAATTCCGCCGAGTCGCCCCACGGGAATCCCTTGGGGTATATACCGAGACGCTTGACCGGCGTTTCGAAAAGATGGATAAGGGATTTCGCGAGAAGCTTCTCGATGCAATGCGATGGGAGGATAACGCGCTCTGCAAGCACGTTGAGAAGCACCGCCTGGACGAATGGGCAAAGGAAACGCTCAAGTTTGCGAAGGAGGCGGTGGACCAGGAACTCGACAATTTCACGGCAACGCGAGCATTGCCAAGCCTTTCTTCTAAACGCACGTCCAAGAAAACCCAGCTCAAGGCTCTGGAGGCTGCGAACGGACAAAACGGTACGCACTAACAGTGTGGCAAGTGTGGTGGCAGGGAGCGATTCGGTCCTCGATGGACATACTGCGCTGGCGTGTTGCGGTTTCTTGCATGACTTCATTGTACCATATTACCACTGATGGCCTGTTTTGCTTTTGTTATATAATCGCCGTGAGGCACGGGTAAAAGGAAAAGCATTTGTGAGAAGCTGGGTCCGTTCAAGGCGAAGGCGAAGGCTCTCAGGCGAGACAGTCGCAGACACATGATATCAAGGCAGGCATACTTTGTTACTGTCTTCAGCAATACCAAACTTCCGTTAGTTGACAGACTGTGCCGTTTTGGTGTTCGCTGCACCTACATTCTTGACAAGGTTTTGAGCGTGCGGATGATGCTCACGGCTGCTCTGTGACGATAGCCCCCTTATGTCAGGAGGAAATGGTCTGTGTTCTACGCTGGTCCCAACTCCCGCCTTCGGCGCGGTGGACGCTATTGTACCTTTTGAGTTTCGGGTTCGCTCCTGTGTTATGGAATCTCAGGAGGCGGAGCACTATCGTCACTTATAAATTGTCATCCTCCTTAACTTAATAAATGCCTGGTCAATACCGTTGAGATGAGCTTCGTAAGAAAAAGAGGTCGACGAGAGATTGTCTAGTTGAAAGCTCGTTACCTTCAGCCTACATAAGTCTCTGTACCCGTATGTTCATAAGATTCTAGATTACGGCACAGAGTCAAAATACTGGAACAAGGATGTAAGAATAAGCAGCTCTGATGTTATACACTACATTCGACGCTTATGTCAGTATACTTCTCCTAATTACGATTGATATACCGTTGTTTGCTGGACTTGTGGTGTGACTGTGCGGAGATTTATAATGGCTCAATGTATCCAAGGCGCCAGAGCAGATAAGTACTCCCTCTTATAAGCATCTCATCCAGTCACGCAGTACCTTTATGTGCGGCAGGTGGCACACTGAAAAGATTGCGGCGCGTGTCAAGATTATCATCGTCAGCATTCGCAGCGCGTGGCAAGGCGAGCCGGAGGACGTCGCTAGCAGAGAGTCGGCTCCGATAGTCCTTTCAAGCGAGGCACGAGTCTAAGTCCTCAATGACCGAGGCATAGCCCAACCTTTCTGTGACCAGCGACAGCGCCGCAACAACGTACCCGGGAATAGATTTTTTATACATTAAGCTCTTCGACCGCAAGGGAAGAGCCAAACCCAAATACCCTAAAATACTACAAAAAGCAGAGCCCCCGTGCTGTACGCCAAGTCGAACAGAATAGAACGCACCCAGGAATCGACCGCCGCGATCTAGGAAGTTCCCCCGAGGGTGGCTCAAGCGACCTGGTTTACTGACTTCCTTGGTACAAGAGCAAGGCCACTGACATGGACAGGATCACAGCCACTACCGGCGAGGTGTTTTAAACTTACGATAATGTCCTCAGACATGATCAAGAATCCATCCAAGCGTGCTTTATCAAATCGCAAAATTCAGATCCCATCACTACATTCATTAGTGGAATAAGCATCATAGAATAAGCAGGTTTAATTGAATTCGCCATCTTCTATTCTTAGTCCTGAATGATTATCCTATAGTTAATGACTATCCCACTTCCCATGAACACACCCTTCGGCTGCCGAAGGGGTGCGCATCGAGCCCGTACGTTCCTGCTGTCTTCTTGATTCTGCACCGTGTCTGTGTCTCCATCGCGCTGGGCGACCAGTCCCGAGAGATAGCGCTCCTTTTTACCCGAGGTGGCCACGAGCTGACCGGACAGTTCAACGCGGCGGCAGAACCGATGTACAACTGGCTAGACGAAGCCATAAACGATGAAACCCAATTCACAACTGAGAAGAACTTGGATCGCTTCGAAAAACTATTCTTCGAGAAGCTGGAGGTCAACTACACCGACGCCATAGGAGTGGCGATACTCTGGATCAAGCCGCGGATAGAGGCGAAGCCAGAGAAAAAGGGTGGAAATTGGGGATACGAGTCGTGATAGTTGAGTCGTGATAGTTGAGCCGTCACGGTTGAGCCGTCGCAGTTGAGCCGTCGCGGTTTAGCCGTCACAGTTGGACCTTGTATTGGAAAGATAGCCTCAGTGGATAGCCGTACCAGCCGAATCCTTGTGTCTTGTGCATTGTTGACTTCGTATGAACCCTCCTCGGCGTAGAGAGACGGCCCTGTTCGAGCGCAATTCGTTATTCGGCCAGACCATTCCTGGTTCCATTCCATGTCTAGAGTGGATGGCAATCAGGCAAGATATATGTGAAAAGAAAGTGGCAGAAGAGTAAGTTCGCTCGTGCTATGGTGAGGTCGCCACCTAATGCAACAGATGTTTCGAAAATCGACCATAGCCATGTCAATGCAACTTCGTGGAGGGCATGTCAGAACACAAGGTCACGACAGCACAGCAATGGGAGGACCACATTACTATCGCAGCATGAAGGTGCACGCGGCTGAACGTCTATATTGGTACACGATTCTAAAGGCTTCACTCGCTATGACTCTACACGCTGGGTTAAGAATATCTGCTCAACAAATGTATCACATGTTCCGGTTCCCCTTCGTCAACACGTTCCGGCTTCCCTTATCCTTTATAGCCTGGAGACCTACTGCATTTTCAACAGAAAGTACTCCTTTTTTCACTAGACGTTTGTTTTTTGTCCTCTGGCGTTTACTTAGTAGGTGATTGGCCTCCTCTAGCTCGCGGACCTTAGAATCAACCAAAGCAACCTTGTGCATAAGACCGTATATAGCCTTTTAAAATGAGCTCAATGCATCAACTATTGATGTAGATGAGCTTCTCTGGTGGTTTCTGACTCGATTTCGGATATAAACCGACTGGTTTACCGCTTCGTTGATGGTTGTAGGTGTCTTTAAAGTCCAAGTAGTGGGTGGCAGATTGGGGTCTGACGACGGTGTTCGTATAACAGCGACAGCATCCAGCTTCAAAATGACACTTTCTGGGTCGAAAGAAACAAGCCCAGTGGCACTGAAATCTGCTCGAATATTTCCTGGCGTCATAGCAGCGTTGTGTGCTTCACAAAATGCTGCAAGGAAGTCCTCCTTTGAAACGTGGGTTATATAACGCCAGATGAGATCCTTAATCATGCGACCGTACGCTCGTTTGAGCGGGCTAAAACAACTGACATCTAAAGGCTGGAGTATGTGTGACGAGTGGGTAGGTATACAAAGGGTAATAATACTGTTGTTCTGGCAATAATCCTCAAAGATCTGAGAATGGTGGCTTTCGTGACTATCTAGGATGAGGAGGCGTTTACCGGCAGTCATACGCGGTCTGTATACTTGTCGAAATGCCAAATCCATTCCAACCCAATCTCGTTCGTAGTCCACCCGTTATCGGACACGGCCACCTTCCAATTGCGTGGTAATATCGTGTCGCAATACCATGACGCAAGGTGGGTTTTGCCCTGTAAAATGATGAGCGGCGGGACCACCCAACCATCAGCATTGACAGCAGAAATTGCTGTAGACCATTCCTTGTTGCCTTGCTGAGCTTGTCTAGGCCTACCACGTCTTATGGCACTTATAATGACCATGCCGGACCCAATAATACCCATCATAAACCCAGTCTCGTTAAAATTATAAATATCCGCGTCTTAGATACCACGTTTTACGATTGCTGCCGCAACTTAGCAAAACTACGCGCGATACGCGTCTGGATCTTTATTAAAAACCTTTTAGTAGTTTATCTTCTAACAAAAACCCGTCTGGAGGCCTAGTTTACGTTTAATAAAGTTTTGCATTTAGTTCTTTTTAACGCGTCCAGCCTTGTGTGCCGTCAATAATTACTTTGCCATATCTTTAATATAACTATACGAGGACGGAAATACTCGCGCATCTACATTAAAAATGAAAGAAAAAAATGACATTCTTTTTAGAAACCGTAAGTTTCAAAGTATTGGGCATGTTATTGCGTTGTAATGGTCGGCCGGTGATTCTAGCCTTCAAGGTATTATATGGGACATGAAAAGTCTTCGAAAGCTTGCCAATGGTAATATGAGGGTTGCGTCGCTTAGCTTGGACAGGAAGCTGTAAGTCTGATTCGTTATAACGCAATGCCATTATTGTTGGTTGATCAATTAGGAGCCATGATTGAAAGGTTAGGTGGCTGGTGAAAAGTTGCCATTCGCTTGTAATTGCCTCTCGCTTGTCATCTACGTTAAGTGTTAAAACACACTATCTTTTAGCTTAGTTTAACGATTTAAATGTTATTTTACGTAGATAACAGGAAAAAAGCTTTTTTTCTTTTCTTATCTTTATATAATATATTGCTTTTTAACTTATAATACACTATTATTATAATCTATAACTATAAGTACGGACTACGTATTAAGATCTTAAATATCTCTTTACAATAAGTATAACGCGTTTAATTAACGTAACGTTAAAGATATAAGGTAATAGTTGTTAATTGACCGTTTTTAAAGCGCTTAAACCACTTTTGATCTATTTAATTTACGTATAAATTACTTATAGCTATTTTATTTACACCACTTTATTTAAAGTCCTGCTTAATTTAACTAGTATTAAGAAGGCTAGATTTTATTAAAAAAGATTTTTTTACACCAGAAAATTATTATTAAAATTATTATTATCTTTTAATTGAATAAGCAGTATAAAATAGTATGCGGTAAAACCTCTGAATTAACCTTTCGTAAAAAGTAAATAAAGGTATTATCTTATATTAGAAACCTTATATATAACCTTTTTAAATTATTATACCGGCTTTAAACTTAAGAAAGCGATTAATTTTCAATATTTTAAGCCTCTTAATAAATTCGTAAAGCTGTTTATGAAGATTTTATTAATTAAATATATTCTATCTTAAATTTTTATTTAGCATAATTATAACCCATTTATCTTGAAAATGTTGTTTCAATAATATGGTTAATATGGTTAATAACTTTAACAAATCTGATATATATATTATTTTATAACTACTTTGTACGATTTAAAGCCGTTATCAAATAATCCTGGCATTTTAAATCTAACGAGACGAGAATCCTTAGATTAGTTGTATAAAAGGAAAGAAAAGAAGAAAGGTCTTAGCTCTTATTAGACTTTTAAATGATTTATAGCGGCAGAGATTTCTCGTAGCGTAAGGCCGTGAACTTTATTATTATTAAAGTTTACCCCAGTATTGATTAACTAGTAGCTGCGCGGTTTAAAAGAAACTCTTTTAAATACGTAACCAATAGTGACTAGTAAAACGATAAGTTAAAGTTAAAGGCTATATTAGTAGTTTTTAATTATTATTTTAAGCATAAAAGTGTAACATTTATATTATTTACTCTTTGTGTTATGATTGAAGCTTTAATGTTATTATATTTAAATAACTTATAATGATAAAACAAAATAATTTAATCCAATACTTACTTTATATGGTTATTCATTATAGCTTTAAATATGCAAAACGGGTATTTTTATTACAAAAAATACATAAGCAAAAATTAATTTGGCGTTATTTTAGTTTAACGTTAATCTTACGTTAACCGTTTTAAGTAACCTTAACTTATTATATTTATAAGAGTTATCAATCGGTTAATAGTAAAATTAAAAACTATCGGTTTTTTAAAAATATTTTACGATTTACTCTATAATAATTTACTACTTTTATCCAAATTAACTATAAATAAAACTTAAACAATAATAATATTTGTAATATTAAATTTTATAATATAAATAAGAAATCTTTATTTTTTGATTATAAAAGTATAATCGAATATATCTTGACGCAATAAATTTCTTAGCTTTTTAGTTGCAACTTGTTGAGCTTAGAAGACTTATTAATACTAGAAAAGGTTGAATTTATTTACTTTACTTGATTTTAAGCCTTTCAAATATAATATTATCAACTACATTATTTATCTTTTATAGGAGTACTTTATAATATTCAAACATTAAAAAATTAATCGGCATTTTTGAAATTAATAATAAGTATATGCTTAAAGTTTGCCACAGAAGTTTTTAACCCTGACGTTCTTTAATAATAATTAATCGTTAATACAATTAATAGTAATAATGCTAGTTTTTAAATCAATATGTATGGTATTGTTTTACTTTTATAAATTAAAAGTTCTTCTTTAATAATACCTTAATTTATGTTATTATTCGTTTTTAGCTTATTTTAAGCTATATAATAGGTTATAAACCTTAATAGTTTTTGAAGTAATATTCATATTGTAACGTTTTATCCAAATACCTTTTGAACTTTTTTTTAAGTATAGGAAATTGCTTTATAAATATTCATTTTTCAAATTATTTATTTAAATATACCGTAATGAAATCGATTCAAATAAGAAACTATTTATTAATTATTATAAAAGTTACTAATATCATTTATAATACTGCTTAAAAAATATTTATAACCGTTTTATTATAATCAATATTTTTTAAAGAAACTTTATGTATAAATTAGAACTTTAAGTTTATTAAATTTATCAAATTTGTTGATAAGTGACCTTTTTCATAGTTATTTTCCATCAATATAGTACTTGGAATCGGTTTTATTTTTCAAAACGAATTTAAAGGTCCTTTTTCAAAGTTTTAACGAATTTCGTTAAATATTACGAGTTTTTAAAAGATACGATTTAAAGCTACTTATTACTTTTAAAAGATAGTTTATTCGTATTAAGCGCTTTTAAAAGGATATATAATTTTTTTAATAGTATGTTTATATAATTAACGTCGGGTTTAATACACCCTTTTAATATTAATTCGTACTTAATACTAAATACTTTTTTATAACTTTAATTAAAAATATTGGATTTATTTTTATATAAGTTTTTACTATTACTATTACTATTACTATTACTATTATTATTCATGAAAAGCTTTTTAAATATATAAACAATCATTAGGTGCTTTTTTAAAGCGTTATAAAAATAATGTTTTAAGATCTTACGTTTTAAACGCTTTTTTCAACGATCCGTCTTTTTTTCTTATAATATCTTTATTAATTACTTATTATTACGGCTTTAAATATACGATTGGGTTTCATTTTTTTTATAGCGGTAACGTAAGCGCTACTACAGTATAAAGAAATATGTATCGTATAATAAACCGATATTTTTTAAAAAATAACGTAAAAAAATAACCAAAACCGTTAATAATTTCAATAAGATAATTATATTAGTTTTTAGATCTTATATAAATTATTTTCATGTTTTTTACACTAAGTTTTTCTACTATTATTTAAAAGTTTTAATCAATAAAGGTGAAATAACGTGATTTGAAAATCTTAAAGTTTTATTAGTTTAATTTATATTTATAAATAAAGTCAAAACTTTAATTAATTTAAAAGATAAAATATTTTTAATTATAAACTACCTTAAACAAAGAGCCAGCGAGTGTACTTCCAATTCTGGCATGTTCTGCTTCCAAGTCCGGCAGTGCGCTTACCTGCAATCCGCCGCCGCTTTAAGCTGCACAGCCCAGCAAGCCCCACTACATCTAAGGGCTTTGTACCTCAGCGTACCGTTCAAAGTACTCAATTCCCTAATCACGATCCAAATCCTGGACCCTTATTCACTTTGGTATCTGACATCAGTAATGTGTCTTTCCTTTTCCCTTACTTGCTCGGCCTGTCTCTAGTACAATTAGAAATGGCTCATATAATCCTTTTAAATACCTATCTTCTCGCTCTTGTTAGGCAATGATATTTTTTTCTTTTTTTCTTTATTACTTTCAGTTAATTGAAAACAATGTATTTTGATTAACTGCAGCTGACGTTAATAAAGCACTTCGTAACCTGTCGTTAGTTAGACCACACCAACTCGACCCTTTTCCAAAAGCATTACCTTAATCACGCTATTTGCGCAGATTAATAATGAATCTCTTGCGGCTAGAAACCGCAATAAGCACTATTAAAACAATCCTGTAGCATTGGTCATTTAATGAGCAAGCGGCGGCCAATAGATCTTATTTCTGAGTAAGCGGCGTCCATCACACATACTTGCCAAAAACAACTATTTTTCTTGGCACCCCGCTGTTAGAGCGCAACATTGATTCCTGCGCTAAAGCAGGCACTTCTTTTAGTAACTGACTATCTTTGCCAAGACATAAGAGAAATTTTCTCACAAGCCGGATGGCACCCTTCCACGACGAGCCCCTAAACACGCCCGTGGCCGTCCCAAAGACGACCACTGGCGGCATGCTCAAATCCCCGGCCCCTAGAAAGACATACAGCCCGGCAACTCCGAGCAGGCTCTGCCAAGCACTGCTTGACAACATCAGCAGCAGCCTGTTACAGGTCTCCGAAGCTGACTTCACCATTGTTTCCCTTCTGAAAGGAAAATCCCAAAATATCAATAACGGCAGTACCACTGGAATGAAACAACCTCAATTGAACAAAATCTCTACAGACCAAGCCATTAGATGTGATATAGGGAGCAAAGCCTTTTCTTCAGAGTGCCAGGACCAAGTTGCCAAGATACTAGCTAAAGACAAGCGCCTCTATAAAGCCAGGATAACAATGTTTCAGGAGTGTGCTACAGCAGTTAATAAGACACTTGAGAAAGTTAGAACCGAACTATACTCTCATGCCAAGGAGTTCAGCGCTTTCTTCTCTAAATGTCTGAGCGAGTGGCTGGAAACCCGAGATCCGCCCAAAAGGAAGACCATCCCTGGCGGGATAGGGATGGTAAAGCCCACCATGACCTTTGCCCAAGCTGTCTCCTCTAATCAACGACAGTATTCACGGACAGTCAACACTACTATGAAGAAAACACAGCCTGGCGCCCTCATCACTGCCAACCAACTAAAGAATGTTTGTTTGTTTTGTATTTAACGTGGGGGGTAGCTCCTCAGTAGTGCAGACCACGCCTCCCAGAGCCTCTGTATCGCAGAGTTATGGAGGTCTCAAGAAAATAAGTACAGTCAGTCCCGCTCACGGGCCCATCCCCGTTGTTGCGGCGGTATGACCTTGGGGTCATCCATCTGGTCCTTCAAGAACAGCTATCTATCGGAGACAGATTATTGAAAAGAATTTGCTCTTCTCCACGAATTTTGCCCATTCTGTGCTCCTCTCCCCTAAGTATTGTAAACAGGCTGTCCTAGGCGAGTACCTAGGCAACAACCGATTTTTTCCTAGCCTCTTACAAAAGAAAATATGTTATGGTGTTTTCTTTTCACCACAGCTGCAGTGGTTGTTCGAGTCTGTATGCCCAAAGCGTTTGTGGTATCTGGCAAAGTCGCAATGTCCAGATCTGGCCGCTAGAAGTCTGTGTAGAGTGCTCCTCTTAAAGGATATAAAGCCTCTTTTAGTTACTGCATGTGAGTATACTTCTTGATATCTAGGTTCTGATTGGTCTTTTCACCATTGGTTGAACTCTTTTTTGCCCTTTTTTTTAAGATCTCTCTTGACCCAAGAGATTATAGGAAGGTTTGTTGTGTCTGTTTTTAGCATAGCACCCTCTTTTGCTAATATATCGGCAGCTTTGTTACCATCAATATCTCTGTGTCTAGGAATCCACTTGACGGTCACTCCAGGAGTGTGTGCTGTGGCGAGTTCTTGGAATTGCAGAAAAATTTTCTGTGATGTCTCGGGTGGAGTCCCATTGAGCCCATCCACCACTGATGTGTTGTCCAGGCAGACATATAGCTGTTTTCCGTGTCCAATTGCCCTGGCTACTGCAAAACCTTGGAGAGCACCATGGACTTCAGCATCCACTACTTCTGCTTATAAAAGTCTGCCCCTTCCCCGGTATACTTCTTGTGTAGTGCCGCCTTTCCTGATGGTATAGCCCCATCCAGTGCGGGTTGTGCCTTGGTCGTCCAATTGTGATCTATCTGAATAGATGACAAGGTCAGTGTTCGCATTTTTTTCCTGTAGCCATTACTTAAAGAGCTCTGTTTCTTTGTCTTTGTCTTTACAGACTGGAGGCCTCTTCTATAATGGCTTGGTGAGTATTGGTCTCTGAAAGTCAGGGACTAGTTGGAAGCTCCTTTGTAGCCTTGTTGGTTCTTTGCGAGCTTGTATTTGGAGCCTGCCAACAAGAGGGTGTCTCTGGTCTACTCGTCCGAGTCGGAGGCCGTGACGTCTTTTTATTGACTCTGCAAGAATTCCTGCTGGAGGAATCTGTGATTCAAAGTGTAGGATATGTCCAGGGTGTGTTTTCCAGACTGGCAAGATAGCTCTGATTGCCGTTCGTAGTACAGCATCTATCGTTCTAAGAAGCCCTTTAATGCGACATGCTGATGTCCTACCTAAGCTCCCAATTTTTTCTATTCCTGGGTACCAGGCCTCCAGGCCATGTGTAAGAATAGGAATAACACAAGCTTTCACAGCCCTCTTGGTTGACTTTACTGGAAGTCCTTTGACTGTGTTGCATAGTCCTCGAAGGTGGTTTGTTACCCTACTAGCTTTCTTGGCCCAGTAGGAAACGTGATCTTTGAAGTTCAGTTTTCTATCCAGGAAGATACCCAGCCATCGCATGGAGTTCTTTGTTGTTCTGTTTATTGTCCCGTGGCGGACCGGAGGATTATCTGAGTTCTTTTTCCGTAAAAAGTGCATGATCTCGGTTTTGTCGGGATCAAATTCAATAACATTGTTATGTCCCCATTGGTTGGGCAGGTAAAGATTTTCAGAAGCCTCTTTGGCTGTTTCTTTAAGGTCCTTTCCAATACAGAGAGTCGCTAGGTTGTCTGCATATCCAAAGCGTCTCCTTTTCATACCAAGTCGGGCACAGATTGGCTCTGTATACAGCATATAAAGGATTAGAGAAGCTGGTGAGCCTTGTGGTAGCCCACAAGTGAGAGCTTTTATATCGGTCATAATACCTTCAAACCGAACTCTTGCGGACCGCTCGGACATGAATGACTGGACCCATCTTATAAGAAAGCCTGGCCAGCCCTGTTCTCTCATGCGAACCACCAGCCGTCCCTTTAGGGCAGCATCAAAGGCCCTTTTCACATCTGACGTGACTACTGTTGCAACAAGGCCTTGGTCAAGGGCCTGCTCAATATCGTGTATGAGTGCAGCTACCAGGTCAGTGGCAGAGCGCTTTGGTAGAGCTCCAAAATGTTGTGGGGCTAGAATTCCAAGTTTGACAACAAACCAGGTAATTCTTTTCGCAATGAGTCGTTCTAGGCCCTTGCCAAGACATGACAGTAGCGATATTGGTCTGTAGGCCCTGGGATTGGAGTAGTCTTTCTTTCCTGGTTTTGGGATCATCACCACCTCAGCTACTTTGAATGGTTTAGGGTGGTGTCCAATCAGTAAGCAGGTCTGGAAAAGGGCTCTGATATGTTCACCAATGACTGGCCAGCAAGCTTTCAGAATCCGTACTGTGAGGGTATCTATTCCCGGGGAGTTGCTCTTGGTTCCTAAAGTGCACCCTTCAGCCTCTTCCAGTCCGACGTGGTATTCAAGGGGGATATGTGGCTTGGGTTGTATGATCTGAGCGGACCAGGGGTCGATGATATCGTTGTCTGAGGTACTTCGTTCAAGCGTGGCTGAGCGTAATGCATTTGCCTTGCTCTCTTGTGACTCGAATATTTGGTCTCCTATGATGATTAGAGGGGAACGCAATCCTGCTGATAACTTGTGCCAAGAGACGATTCTGTATAGGTCCTTTGGCTCAGTTGCTGAATTGATTAGAGTCTGCCAGTACTCTCTCCTAGCTTTCCGAACCACGCCGCGAAATTCCTGTCGGGCTGAATTCTGTCCTTCTTGGCTTATAGTCTGTTTGGAAAGGGCCCTGTATGTCTGAACAGCTGCTTTGCAGTCATCATTCCACCAAGCAGTGGGCCTAGATTGACGGGGCCTCTTGCCCACTGTCCTGATACAGCCTTGGATCATATTGATCAGGCTTTGTGTAAAGGTGTCCACCTGGCCAGGGGATACACCCAGCCGGGGGAGTTCATGAATCCTGGTTTGGACATTATCTGCCAGCTCCTGTAGTTTATCGTCCGGTATTATCTAATGATTGGCCTTGGGTACTCGGTCCAGATCTCCCTGGATTGGAATGGCTATTCGTAATGTCTCATAATCTGAGGTGCACTGAAGTGCATCATTGACTGAGGCTTCAGCCATAGGGACATCGGAGAACACCAGATCTAGTACATTTCTGTCATCATGTGTTGGGACATCTGGTTCAGAAATCAGATCCAGTCCGTGGTCTGCCATAGTTTGTGCAAGTATAGCACCACCATGATATCCTGGATTGCTTGAGTCCCAGGATGTGTCGCCAGCATTAAAATCTCCAGCTATAACGCAGCCAAAAGGTGGAGTCCATACTTCCAGAATGTCATCCACTTCTTGTGGGTTGTCACAAGGCCGGTAGACACTGGCAAATATAATGCCTTGTACCTTGACCCAGGTGATGTCTCGTGTAACATAGGGCCGAAGTTGATCCGCTTAAAGGTGTTTTCTCACATAGATGAGAGATCTGGGCCGTGTACTGTCGCTGTCCCAGGAATCCACTGGGGAGTATATATTGTAATTGGGGTGTGTCTTTACTCCCATTCTTTTGCATGGTGGAATGCCGACTCATGGCTCTTGCATCAGAATGATGTCTGCTTGTTCTCCTTTGTAGTCAGTCAGGTTGATGGCTAACTCTATAGGGCCTGCACTCTTTTGTCCTCCTGTTGTGTTCATAAAATGGATGACTAGATGCCTGTGTCGATATGTTTCGTTTGGTGTACCTAATATTGACTGACAATAATGGTATCGGCATCTCTGGGATGAGTTGTATCTGTTGTGTCGATTTGCATTGTGATGTCTTTGTTATTATTACTGGGTGTTGGCCCAGCTTGGTTTCTGACTGCTTTATTGAGGGCCTTGGATCTGGCTCTTTCTCCGGCTAGCCTTATTTCTTGGATTTGCTCCCATGTGTGCTTATGGATGGTACCTTTCACAACCTTGGGGCGAGCAGGGCATTTATTGAAGTCGGCAGCATGAGGTCCTTTGCAGTTGACACATTTTGGGATTGGTTTTTCGCACTCTCCCTGGTGTACTGTGTTGGCGCAGTATGCACATACTTGCTTTTCGCATCGGTAATTTCTACCATGGTATCTGAAGCAGCTTGCACACTGATGAACCTTGGGGGTGTATTGAATATGCCTTGAGGTCATTGAGTGGGCAAAAAGCGTGAATGGTTTCTTTACTGCACTGGGCAGAGAGATTATCCACGTGGTTTCTGGATCAGAATCAATCGTGTTCTTTGAGAGTATGCACCTCAAAGGTCTGTTGCCTGTTTGAGATTCAACTTCATCAGCAACAGCAGTGTCCGTAATATCGATTGTGAACCCTTGGGCATCCATCGACCTTGTAATGGTGCCAGACTGTGTGGGTCTCAATCTTTTGTGCCTTGAGAATGTCGGCAATTTCTTCTTGGGAAGCCAGAAGCTTAGCCTGAGTTGGCTTGTCCCTTGGGTGTAAGGTAAAACCAGAAGGACAACGTGTCACTTCTCTAAGCTCCTGAGGGTGGAGCTTAAGTCTTCTGTTTAGTGTAGACTTGATTCCATAAGGCTCAAGGTGGCCATGCGGACAAAGACCCGGAGATCATCCTGCTTCCTCTTCAATTGGTTGATAGTGATGAGGGCACTAGGCTGTGTTTTCTTCATGGTAGTGTTGACTGTCCATGGATGCTGTCGTTGGCCAGAGGAGACAGCTTGGGCGAAGGTCATGGTGGGCTTCCCTATTTCTATCCCCCCAGAAGTGGCCTTTCTTGTGGTCAGATCTCGGGTTTCCAGCCACTCATTCAGACATTTGGTGAAGAAAGCGCTGAACTCCTTGGCATGAGAGTATAATTCGGTTCCAGCTTTCTCAAGTGTCTTATCGACTGCTGCAGCACACTCCTGAAACATTGTCATCCTGGCTTCATAGAGATGCTTGTCTTTAGCCAGTATTTTGGCAACTTGGTCCTGGCACTCTGAAGAGGAGATTTTGTTCCTTGCATCACCTCTAATGACTTGGTCTGTAAGGATTTCGCTTGACTGAGGTGATTCCATATCAATGGTGCTGCTATTATTGATATTTCGGGATTTTCCTTTCAGAGGGGAAACAGTGGTGAAGTCAGCCTCAGAGACCTGTGACGGGCTGCTGTTGATGTCGTCAAGCAGTGCCTGGCGGAGCCTGCTTGGGGTTGCTGGGTCATGTGTTCTTTTAGGGACTGGGGATTTGAACACGCCGCCAATAGTCGTCTTTGGGACGGCCACTGGCGTGTTTGGGGGCCTGTCGTGGAAGGGTGCCATCCAGCTTGTGAGAAAAATTTTCTGCGCCTTGGCAAGGATAGTCAGGTACTGAAACAAATGACTATTTTAGTGCAGATATAGAGGTTGCGCCCTAACAGCGGGGCGCCAAGAAAAATAGTTGTTTTTGGTAAGAGTGTGTGTATTGACGTATAACGAACTCTGGTTGAAGGAAAAGAAAGATCTGGAGATGTACCCAAATTGGTGGGCAGCTAGATGTGGGCAGTCATCCCCCACCAGACCCACTGTGGCATAGATCAACCTATCGTCCGATCAATCACGTGCTCAGTCACGTGACCCGGGGACCATGGGGACCATCGCTAGACCTGATGGATGGTGGAACTATCACAGTGCGCGTGGTTTTGGTAGTGTTGACACGCGAGCAAATTTCAGAGATGGTTTCAATGCGTTCCTTGCCGTAGATGCTTGCGACATCTCTATGGCTGCGGCCCTCCGCGCGCGCCGTGATAATGCCTGCACGCGCATCCAAAGTAAACTCGCCGTTCGTCTAGTGAGTGCCGCTCAAAACGGTACCTATTTCGTTAATATCTATGGCGAACTGATTTGATTATGAATTATCGCAAGATGAGGGTGTCACATTGATGTTTTGGTCAGAAGATTGAATTGGGGGTAGCGTACGGAGACTTATGTGGGACAAGTGTACATGTTGGTTTGGTATGGATGGTTTGAATGTGGAATCGTATGGATTCAATAATAAGCTTTTTTCTTACCTATATAATAGGTTATATAATTAACTAGTAATTATTTTATTTATACAGGTAGTCTTATATTTTCCAGCCGTTAGGTTTATCCGTTTTCTCGGTTATTAAAGCTGCTTACCGCCGCTTAATCGCCTAGCTTAGCCAGCTTAATAATCCGGCTTTTATTAAAAAAATTAAGTTCTTTTCTTATCTAGTAAAAGCTTACAATAAAGCTATGCCGATTATTATACGTTTAAAAAACATGTTACTAGGCTTTAACCGGTAAATAAGTAAAAAACGCTAGTAAATAGGTATATAATAAAGATAAAAGAGGTTTAAATAGTAATAATAGTTATAATAGTCCTTTTAACTATTAAAAGCCTTTAAAATTAAAGTAAAATATAGCCTCAATATTATAATAAGTTATTAAAATCTTTGAATAATAAGTAGTAGTTTACGTAGTTGTAAAGGTTTATAATAAAATGATAATTAAGCTAACTGAAGCGTGTGTGTATAGGTGTATATTGGTATGTGTGTAAGAGTTGAAGAACCCAAGCCAAATGAGCAGAGGCTGCACAAACTTATAGTGTGTGCAGCCTTTATCTAGTCTATCTAGCTAGTTACAGTGGGTCTGTCCAGCCACCACATCGACCACTCCTGGTGACGTGTGTCACTAACGCTTAAAAGGAAATTATTAGAAGTAAAAGACGATAAAATCGAGCGTTTATAGCTAAAAAACGCCATGAAGCACCTTACAAAAGCTTAATTAACGACTTTAAAAAATTTAAACCATTATTTAAACGAATTAAGTATATAAAGGCCGTACAAGCTGTTATTAAATAGTATAAAAAAAGTTATATATAAGTTATAAGACTTAAATATTAATAAATCAAAGAGATTAATACTTAAACCTTTTTAAAGTTATTTATAAAAAAAAATTAAGCCTTTTAAAGATAAACGGATTGCTATTAATAAAAGAGGTAATAGCACGGATAAGGAATTTAACAAGCCTATTATAATACGATCTTTATGCTGCGCAACCTGCAAGCCTGCGTGCTACCGCTAAAATATATAATATTGCTAAACACTTTTTACATAGGCGATTTAAACGCATTATATAAATTATCTAGAGCTTCAATTCCGATTGAGTTATCGGTGGGTGGAAGTCTAGCCTTTTGGTGTGAAAGCTGTCCCACATATGGGGGTGTCCCATTTATATGGCCCCGCCGTTAAGGGTCATCTCATATAAGGTTCAATCAAGGTGGCCTCACCTCCATGTAAGACCGGCCACGAGGATGGACGTGGTCCGCTATGGACCTTGAGATACACAGTTTCGATGTCTGAAAGAAGGAAGTGGCCAGTCACATGAGGTGAGCCATAGTAATGGGAGTACTTGCAAGTCCTGCACCCGTTTCCCGTTTCCCGTTCCAACATAAGTTCATGATATGAATGGAAAGAGGTACAAGTCACCCAAGGCAAGGCACCTTCTCTCGAAGTGGCTATCCATCCAGGCAGACATAGGCACGTGCAGAGCTCAGACGTGTCTGTTCCGTCACCTCCATCTCCTGCACACCCCTCAAAATACATGTACGCAAGCTTACCACCACATCAGCACTATTCATCCAGGCCACTAGTCTACTCAACATCAGTCGTACCAATGGCTGAGTCTGATCCATCCTCAGGCGAGCAGAGCGATGAGTTGCCTTGGGCCATCCAGGACGAACTTGTGCCCGCGGAACACACACAGAGGCTTCTGAACATCGCACTAGGGCTCAGCAGCACACAGCATTTGAACACCACAATGAGTTGGGCCCTCAGTGAGATAGAAGATGCCATCAACAACACCGATGACATCATCACCCATCTCCAGGAGATACAGGACACACTGCGTCGGCCTACCAGTCAGATAGAAAATGCCATCCAAGACGCCAATAGCAACATCACCGAGCTCCGGCAGACGCACGAAATCATCATCGAGCAAATTGAGCGGCTGCAGGTCGCCATCTCACAGGTGCGCGGCGCCATTGAGCAGCAAGCTGGACGTCTCAGTCGAGCGGTGACTGCAGCTGGCACTCGGTACCTCCAGACCACAAGACTAGCTGTATATGAGGTGTTCTGGAGTTCGGTGGCCCCTGTCATCGAAAGAGTCGGAATGGCGGATGTCCAAGATCCCACCTGAACATGCCATCCGCCCGGCCTTAAGCTATATGGTTCGTCGGCAGGCCGCCCGTAGCAACATTATACCCTTCAGCGGCTTCCGGTACGCCAGCAACGATAGTCGGAGTCGGTTCGCAACACGGCCGAATCGATCCATCCCGAAGCCCCGGCGACCAAACCAGAGCGTCCTCTGTTTCCTGCCTATCAACAAGCCCAGGCGGCTGAAGACGCCTCTACGGACATCAGACAACATGGACGAGGACGGGAACCCGGAGCGGAACAGCGAATATTGGAACGATTGCTGAAACAAGATGGAACTCGTGACCGAGGTGCTCGCAAGATCTTTCCAGTAGGGTTGGATATTTGATGGTCGGCCCATTGATGGGGTGCCTCAATGCGGACCACGCCGTTCGTGTCGATGTCTTGAGGACGGTCTTCTGAGCTGACATAGTATCACAAGTCGCTTTAGCAAGATATAATCAAGGCTTTATCAGGAACTTCTACGAATTTGGACTTGCCGTGACAAAATGTCGAGTTTCACACGTGCAGATAACGATGACAAGCGGCACCTATTCTTGGCCAATTGGAGAAATGCTGTAAAATCGACCTGCGAGACTGCCTTATCAGGTTTTGTTCCTCGTGGTGCTGACGTACGAAGTGGACGGCTAAGATCTTCGGATGCTGATGATGATGTGACTGGCTGGAGCATCGTGGCTTAACGTCAGCACCACCCCAGAACAGGCAAAGGACTCCTCTAAGTGCTTCCTCAGTACGATTCAATGGCAGACCAGTCTGTGTTCCGTCATATGCCGCCAGCCCAACCTCAGCGGCTACACTATACCCTCATAAGTCTCTATACACCACCCGTGTCAGCAAAAACCGGTATGTTTATCGAATTGGAATAATCACACTGGCAAAAGCGTCAAAGGAAGCGTATAACACCAGAGCTTCCTATTTTCGTATGCTTATTCCAGTACCTCAATTTTTCCTACGAACGATCTGGGATCTTATCAACGGTACATACACGCAGACTTGTGAGAGCTGAGTGTAACAGATTCAGCATGGAGTCTTGTGACCTTCGGAAGCTTCGTGAGGTTAGATGCTGTCCGCCGATGACTCAGACTACCACCCCCTGGTCTACGCGGTAACCACCTATCGGCACAGAAGTGTGTGGATATGGGTGAAGGATGGTTGATTGGGAGCGCGAGCACCGCTAGGGCTGGCTGGCTGGCGGCGGAATTAGGTCTTGCCGTAACGTTCCAGTGGCATTCGGACCATTATTGTGCGGCTGCAAGACCCTCGTGTGTGCGTGTGTAGCCAGGGCTACTGCTCTGGCAGCAGCTAGCTAGTTCCAGAAGGCCGCTGAAAGACCATTACCAACACCCCCTTTTTGCTCTTTGATATCCCTTCTTCCCCCTTCTCCTCTTTCAGGCAGCCGAATTCGGGATGAGCCCTCGTTGCCCCTTTTCGTAAGGGACGGTGGGCGGGCGAAAAAGGGAGAAAACATCAAATCCGTGATGATTTGCTGTTGTCAATGGCAAGTTGCGGTGTGCAGGTGGGCTAACATAGACAATCACCATTCTTGAGACAATACCGTAGAGACCAGGCAGGTTCACCCCATGAACTAGGAAACTATGGGGAGAACACGGTCGTATTACCTTCTGTTTTGTAGCCGGTCAGTATTGCCCTGACAGCATTGCAGCTATGGGATTAATATCTACTATATCTTCCGTTGACCAAACTGAACCTCGTCAGGGCTTGCATCGGACAGATGGCGTACATCCATCCACTCAGGATTAAGACCATCTGAGAGGACAAGGCGAGAATGGATGGACTATAACCCTCTAATGCTGTCCCGAGCGGAGTATAGACTTGCCCAAGGAAAGGGACCATGCAATACATGATGAACCGTTGTTCCTGAAATCAGGACTTAGTATCAAATTGCTACTCTCAGGGGAGACTCCGTGTACGGCTGGAGTCACATGAATCTTGGGGCGCTAATCACCTAACAATGGTAGGGCTCCGATTGATAGGCATAGCAAGCCATTAGATACGTATTGTATTATACGACTATATTATACGGACCCGTGCACCTCTTCCAAGTTGAAACCCTTTATTATACTGCTATTATATCCGTATTATACGTATTACACCTCTTATGTATATAAGGTTTTGAACAACTTAATTTACGTTAATAACCCCTTTTTATAAATTTAATTAACACTATTTACGACCTTGTCATCGCTTAATTAATACGCGTGTATTAATAACGTAGATAACAAACGAGCGGCAATTACAAGCGAACGGCAACTTTTTACCAGCCTTTTAACCAACATATCAAATAACTCAATCATAACGCATTGCGATGCAATGGCTCTGGGAGGCGTGGTTTGCCCTGTTGAGGGACTGCACCCACGATAAATACAATCAATCAATCAATCAATCAATCTATTGCTTCCAACAGCAGGTATAGATCTTAGTAGTATGGCCAACTTCCGAATACTTCCTTTGTCACATACACTCTAAAACATGAACTGTTCTATGATGACGATGGCGCACGGTCTACATGATCGTTTTCGGCCCAACCCAGAGACCTTCGCACTCCCGCTGATGTTGGCGTTGGCAAGTCAAGGCCTCTTGCGCAAGCCGGCCGTCCGCGGCGTCTTGATACGTATTTCTCTTTCATGCTTAGTCTTGCCGAGTCCTCACTCCACCAACATGGCCTCCATCGTTCGCTTCCAAAGACATCATTCGATCGAACAGGTCGCCGAACGCCTTGGATATTTCGCTTGGCTACCAACCTGCACGATGACAACTGGGCGCTCTTTGTTGAAGCAGCGCAACACGCAATGGCATTGGTCTCCACCAACATGAGATGGCGGGATCGAGGTAAGTGCAAAGACCGTAGATGCCTGAGAAGAGTCAGAGACTCGTACATATATAATGTTCTTGCATTCAGGCCTCCTCTCCTCATCATTCCTCAAACCAAGAGCTGACCCTGCGACCGCAATCCACAGCTATCTTGACGATAAACTCCCAGCTCCAAGCCTGCCCGATACCTCAGCCCTACTTCCACCCACGACTCGGAATTCAGCGGGCAATCGCAAAGGCTATCAGGAAGTTTTCCTCAGTGCTCGCCTATCGACCGTCAAGATGCGCTTTGGCCTCGAGTCCGAAAACCCTCTGGTGCACATTCCCAAGTCGTGGAGGAGTTAGGAAAACTCAACCAGGATATAAAAAAGGAGCCTAGAGGAAGAATATCCCCGGATCAGACCAAGAAGAAACAGAAGATTGACAAGGAGCACTGGGACGAGGCCATAGCGCCCGTTGTGAAAGGTTTCGCGGACCTCGGCATCGAGATACTCCGCGAGAGAGATGAAATAGGAAAAGGAGGCATTTCCGGTGATCCCCTGGACTACAGCAAGTGGTATGTCGTGGAAGACGATTGGATATACCCAGTCGTCCCATGGTATGACAGATTGGAGAGTAAGACACACTGCTAGGTTGCTTCTTGGTGATTAGTCTAAAATTCACCAGGCCCGTACATCGCAGCAGAGTTCAAGACCCCAATCCTCGACTACGAAAACTCAGACACCTGGAAAGACAAGCTGCATTCATGTACCAAGCGTCCAGCCCAAGGCATCCAATGTCCGCGACCATTGGAAGCGCTGCAGCACCAACATCCACTTTTCGCTCGATCCTCACGAGAAGATTCCTCTCGACAAGGCCAAGCGCATCGCGATGGCTGCCATATACTTCGAGCCCGCTATCGACGATCTCATGGTCGCGCTGCCGGCTACTGGGAAAGACAAGGACAAGTTCAGGCCCGGAGGCTGGAAACGCGCCGAGGAGTGGACGTCCAGCAACGTCGTATACTCTTCTGGGGAATATGTTCATGACATGAGATAATCCTGGAAACTTATAAGAAAGCAAGAGACCATCGAAGACCTCGCTAAGTTAGTGTGTCTCAATATCGGAAGAAGAGGCGGCGACCCTTACCGCAAGAATTACAAATGGAACTTTAGCGGCCTCAAATTCAAGACCATCGAGTTCCGCCAGATGCCGCCGATCATGGATCGAGAAGCTCCCGTGGACTGGGTCAACTTCACGATGGCGTTCGTGAAGTCCGCCATCGCGGTAGACCCCAACAGTCTCGACGCCGACGCTTCAATACCTAGCGTCGACATCGATGGTAGCAGGAAGGCATTTGCGGCGTCTTATGGGTTGACCAGTGCCCCCTCCAACAAGGCAGACCTGGAAAAGTTCTTGGACGGGCAGGGGCTCGACCCCGAGTTCTGGAAAAGGATGCGCGAGCGTAAGACAAAACTCCAGAATGATATGACGGGTCCGGAAACTTTACAAAGCAGGCAGCGCAAGTAGGGTGATAACGGGTAGGGCGTTGTCAACCAACAATTCATGGCAACAGCATGGCGGTGAAAAACCTAGAGCGAGCGCGCTACAGGCTACTCTGCCTACTTTCTTTCGTTTTGGGCGCAGGTTATGCGATACCCGTCGCGGCGTTCTAGGGGCTGTCTTGCGTTGTTTATTTCTTCACTTTCGGTCAGGCGTTGGGTACGGCGTTTATGTTTTATCGGTTTCAAATCTCTCCTTCAAGTAGTTTCAAATCCGAACGCTCATTTTTCTTCCTTACTATCAGCTCCATTACCTTCACATTCGAGAGGTACAGCCTTGCTCAGTGTTGCAAGTCTGTCACAATCGCCTAGGTGTCTTGCCTTTACGAGTGGCATCTTGAATTTTAGCAATACATATGTTTAACAAGTGTTACAATCATATGGTCTAGGAGGCTAAACAGTTGGGTCGCGCCGGCGACGGATAACTAAAAGACATGGCGACCTCAAAGCCTGGTACGGGGACACCGGGGACGCGAAAAGTGGGATTGCGGAGAACTTCATGGTGAACAACAGGTGCCTAGCGAACTTGCTGACTAGCGCGGCACTGCTCTGGGCGCGGCACGGTGAGGGTGAAGGATTTGCTATGGAGACTTGTCCATCATCAGAGAGTGGCGATTTCTCTCAAATCTCTGACCGCCCTGGAAGCTGTTGGCGACAAAAGTGCCACCGAGTTGTTCACATGATCAGGGCCGGACGTCGTTGCCTTGGTTCTTCCCATGGGAGGGTCCGTCATCCGGCTTCCGACTAGGATATTTATACCACGACCCCAGGGGGGACAGATCGAGGTTGGCTGGATATTTATATCTTCAAAGTTAGTTGCCACTTGGTCTCTTGGTGTCAGCAGGGTAGCCAATCCAACGATGACGAAAGGCGAGAACATCCGATTCCCCGAATAGTTACATCTTGTACATAGTAGCTTCCAAGAAACCATATTTAAACTGACTGATATCTATCTTCAGTGTGTTTCTGTCACCTACTAATAATACTTCTGACATTCGTGTCACCGGTGCCCGGAAGATGGCCCCAGAATCATGCGGAGTGGCCGTGACTAGGCCGAGAAGCATCTGACGTACTTAGGATTCAGGATCCTTCCCAAAGTTCCCATAGCAGCATCACCCCTCCCCCTCCCGCCCCTCCCTCGGGTAGCTAAGTATTTAGCCACATCAAAGGGTCTGAAATAGAACACGAACATACCCAGTGGATCACCACCTATGCTGCCTTGGCAGGCTGCGTTTCCGGGGGTATGGTGCAATCGCGGGTCGGTGGGTTTGGAACTCATCCGGGACCCACCACCCCGGTGAACGGCCCGGCCGACATCGGCGGACAAAGACCCCTAGACCCCTAAAGTTAGCGAGATCAAGGGTCTCACTTCGCACCACGATACTTCCTTTCACACTCAAGACGGCTGAACACATCTCAGCGCAAGCGTAGGGTCCTCTTCCTAGTAGCCCCTTGATCTGACCCCCAACCCGCGCAACCAGCCCCCATGGCGACGACCATCCGCCCCCGCACGCCCGCCGACCTCCCCGGCTGCGCCGACGCGCTCAAAGCCGTCCACGCTCTCAACGGCTACCCGGTCCTGGGCGTAGACAACCCAATCGCCTTCCTGCAGACAGACGACGTGTCCTGGGTCGCCGAGCTCGAAGAAGAAAAGGACGACGGCAGCAGCAGCAGGCGCATCGTCGGACACATCACCCTCACAAAAGCCAGCACAGCCGACATCTCGGCACAACTGTGGTGGCAGCTGCACCCCGACGACAAAACCGACATCGCCGTGCTGGGCCGGCTGTTCGTGCACCCCGACGGCCGCGGGGGCGGCACGGCGAGCCGGCTGATCGAGGCGGCGGTGGAGGAGGCGCGTGGGCGCGGGCAGAGGCTGGTGATGTTTGCGCTGGTGCCGAGGGCGCTGGACGCGATGAGGCTGTATCGCAAGTTGGGGTGGGTGCACTATGGGAGTACGGTGTTTCGGTGGGGCGAGGGCGAAGAGATGGCGGCTGAGTGCTTTGCTAGTCCGTTCGCGTGAGGGGGGCGGTTGGGGCCATGGGGCCATGGGGTGGTGAGTGTGAACTTGTGTGTTGAGAGGAAGGGTACAGTACCGAATGAGGATCTAAGGATGGATTCAGGGACTCGAAGCGAAGTGCTCGGTCGGGGGCGTGGTAGAGGCAGACTTATTACTGTAGGAGGAGGCAGGGAGTAGAGCGCATCCGGTGCTCACATGTCTACGTCTACGTCCTATGCTCGAAAGCTCATGCGTCGGATGGCTTTGGAACGCGATGATGATCCGGCGCACTGGTGCTGTCACAACATACAGCAGTTAATGGCCATTGGCTCTCGCTTGTCCAACTTAAGAAGTCAATGTATGTATTATCGGCTCAAGACACGTGGTCTAAAGTCGTCCACTAATTACATGTACTATAACAATCCAGGGTCCATCCCTGCCGTGGGGGTATCTGTAAAATAAAAAAAAGCCCTACAAGAAACCAAAGAAGTGAACATGGATCCCATCTGTTCCCGCGGGAAGCACCCGTTCCAATAACAGGATCCTTGTGGTAATCCCGCCGCAAGCTTCGTGGGTTCAACGTCGGTCAGTCCGTTGCGTCTCGACTCATGTCGCCAGGCAGCCATGAACCCCCTCTTTATGCTTGACCTCAGCGCTTATGCCAACGTGGTCTGCTGCGGATCGCTTCCTCATGCGACACGGTGAATAGGCCGCTTTGTCTGGAACTTATCCTGCGGTTCACCGAGGTCTTCAGAGCTTATTCTGCGGCTCACCGAGGCCCTCCTGCTGAGAGTCATCCATCGAGGTGGCGGTAGGGTGGTTCACTCTCCTCGCGGCGCGGCATTTTTCGTCATTTGATTGAGCAGCGGTTCACCCGCGCTTCAATCCATGTTCAGAGTCGGGTAGTGCCGACGCGATCGCATCACTGCTGTATTGCCGTCATATGTGAAACGTGTCCTCATACCCTATCGTGAGCAGCAAGAGCCTGTAATCCCTGCAGATCGCAAAGCGGTATCTCGTCCGGCGGTGTGACTGGGCTGAAGGTCGGCATCGCCATCGAGGACGGCGTGAAGGACGGCGTGTTGATCGGCGCCTGGCTGGCGCCGTCGTCCTCAAGACTGTCGTTGTCCCGCGAGCGTATATCTCTCGGCACCGTCGACCTCTGCCCAATCGTCTTCGACGCGCTCGAATGCGCCCACGACGCTTTCTCAGTCCGGGTGGTATGCCAGCTGTGACTCGCGCGACTGGCGATGCTCTTGACCCGCGCTGTCCAGTGCTGGAGGAGCGGACTGAAGGTCGCCACGCAGGCGCAGATCAGGCCCGTGTTGACTTCGAGGATCGAGAAGGTGAAGCTGATGCCCGCCCACCATGGCCGGTCGTAGGTCAGCTGATTGTACGTAGAGATGGCCCAGCGGACACATGCTACTGCCCAGGCACTGCCATCGTGTTAGCTATACCTCTTGACCCCGGTGGCGGTTCATCTGTGCTTACATGAGGCCGCTACTGAGGGCGAGACTCAGTCCGATCTTCTGCTTCGTCGTGGGGAACTGCAGCCTCCACACCATGGTCAGGGGCAGGATGCCGATGATCAGATCGCTCGACATGTGTCCGGCGCCGTATGCGATGTTGGAGTAAACCGTCTTGATGCAGTGGCCGGGCAGATCGGAATGCCACTTCTTCTGGATGGGCCAGCAGCCGAGGAACTCGGTCAGGAGGTTGCAGAAGAGATAGCCCAGGGTGTAGAAGAGCGTGATGTAGCAGGCTATCCTGAACTTGCGGTTCACGCCGAATATCTGGATGTAAAGCAGGATCAAAGCGCTCTTGAAGCCGGCCAAGCTAAGCACGTAGAATTGTGACGATATCCCGATCCAGAGGTAGTATTCCGAGTTGAGCTCAGGCGTGAACTGCCAAATGTGTAATCCCATGCCGTGGTACGTGGCGTTTGCCATCAGCACGGCGTGTGCGATGACAGTGAGCATTGTCACCCCGACGACGTCTGTCCTTGTGTGTTAGCGCTGTCCCGTAGAGCGAAGCCGCCGTCGGAAGATGCATACAATCGTCAATGGTAAATGGCCTATGCAACATGTAGCGCCGCGAATAGAACCTCGCCGACACGAAGAAGAAGCTGATGATGGGCATCACCACCGCCGTCCTCCAGACGTGAACCCCATTCTCAGCGGGCATCGCGGGAGTCGGCTCCGGCGCGTGTGGTGCCATGTTCGAGTGCGAGCCTTGGTCGGCCTTGTCGGACTTCACACACCTTGGAGATTCACGGTGAAGGTGAAGGTGAAGATGGAGGTGACACAGACGGTGTCCTAGAACAAATACATCAGCCCCATTTGAAGCGATAAGCAGAACTATATGCGGACAGGCAACACCGGTCATGAGCTGCAGCGACATGGGACGGGACATGGGACGGGACACTTGTACTGTTCGAAAATGGCATGAAATCCTCATGGCACCCCCATTGTTTAAGGTATGGAATCCTTCAGCGTCCTGGAGTGACGGGTGCAGGTCTACCGGCTTACGGAGATGGGTAGACCCCTGTTTGTGTGCGAAGAAAAGTAGAGTCATGCAGATCGGGGCACAAGGGGGAGGCGCCTTCGCAGTCTCGACCGCGCGGTGACGTTGTGCTGTGCCACTGCTGTCACTCCCGGGCCCTACACGGTCTCGACAGGGTCGGTGTGCTACAGCCTGGCGGTATCTGGATATAGCCGTGCTGTGCCACATGGATGCAGGAATTCTAAACTGTCTTCCTCGAAGGTGATTCGTCGTCAATCCTTCGTCCCCATGGCCTTCCCACCACGCCGCTCGAGAGGATCCTGCTGACTGGGAGGTCGAGGATCTCATCGCGTGAAGGCAGATGCAATGCAGACCGAGTTGTCACATCCTTTTATCACATCCTCAATTCAATCCTCTCTCTTTAGATCGTCATTCTTGCCGGGCGCAGAGTGGCGAGACACTTGTCAAGGTGTCCTGGCTGTCTGCCTTCGGACCGTGACATGCGGGGAAGCACGTCCAAGGTGTACCGGTAGACGTTTCACTTCAGCATGCCTATAAAAAGTTCAGCCCATGTTCTACCCACCGGTGCGTGACATCAGATAGCCCAAGGCCGCCTTGTAAGGTTGAACGACACGTGCGGGAGTCTCTGGCTCGCGTACTGTAGTCTGTCGGCCAATGACAGGTACTCTGGGTGAGACCTCATCCACACAGGCCAGACTATTGATTCTGCTAGCTCCGGGAGGTGTCCCAAAGGCGGCAATTGTCTGCTGACCGCATCCCGAGAGCTGGCCGTGGCTCGTTGGTGGAATGATGAATCGTGGGTGGGTGGACTGGTACTTTTACCAGCAAGTTGCAACGCCGTCGTTAGCTGCGTCTTATGGCGCCCCGGGCGATTGGAAGCCATTCTGTTTCATTTCCAGACTGGTGTCTCTGAACTGTGCCATTCGGGCCGTGTTTCCTCCACGTCAATCCTTATCTGACGGCGAAGGGCCGCGAAGGATTCGGAGCCAAGCCGCGAAGGATTAAGCTAGAGCGACTAGTGATGAGCTTAACGAGTTGCCGGAGCGTGCGGAGTCTTATAAGTTGTGGTCAATGCTGCGCATTATATGCCGGCAGATAGGTAGGGCTGGTCATACTGAGCAGTAAACATATCACTTGCTCTGAGAAAGACAATGCTTCCTTTTCGGCTAACTCTATAATGAATTTAGGCGGGACTGACTGCGCCTCCCTATGTTGTGCTATCAGAGCAGAGAGTCTGAGACGGGCCTGTCGAACAATCCGACGGTTGCTGCGGCACTCTCCATTCCTGTCGGCATATGCACGTATACGGTAAAGCGTAAGCAGGGGCGGTGCAGATAAGTCCCATGCAGTCAAGCCCGGGGTATACATACGGGGTTGCCCACAAGGACTATGCGTCTGATTGGCAATCGGCCATGATGCAGCTTTAAGCTTAGTAGCTTCTCTGACGGTGGCTACCGTCTGGGTATGCGACCCGTCTCAAACTTGATTGAACAAGGTGCTGTCGGCGAGAGTTGGCACGATGTGACCTGGCGCAGCCATGTCGAACGTTGCATTATCCTACGCGGCCGGTCACCTTGTGGGTCGTCCAACCTACATGGCTCCCTGATCTCCATGTCGTCAGTTTCGACGGATGGTAGCGGTAGATGAGGAACGCGCTCGCCAGGTTCCGGGAAATTATATCACGCAGCATTCATTGCCTGCGCGGCCTGCATGTGTCGATCTGGTGGGACCTGGCTATCGAAATGAGGTCTACTATATGATCCTGAAAGGGTACCTAGGTAAGCCAATGTTACTGCGTGACCTCTCCGTGTCCCTATTCGCTCGCCTCCCCTGCACTCGTCGCAACCTTATCAGCCGAGGTGACGCTACTGCCCGTGCTGTGCTTCCTCACCGTCATTCGTCGCATAATCCTCCATCGCCCGCTTCGTGGCGGGTGGGCATGGCCAGCCCACGTGCCGAGGTACTGCCTCGTTGAAGCCTCTACCCAAGAGCGTTGCCCCTTATAATCGGTAATAGGGGATTGATCAGCAGCAGCAGCAAAATGGCTTTGGCGGTCATCCAAGGCGGCCAGGTATAGCTTCTGCTTGAACCACTACTGAACCGCCTCGTTCCCTTCTAGCAGCCATTGTCAGACACGGTATAATTGAGGCTGACGTGAGAAGTGCTGTCGAGCCATGGCGTTCGACGAATCTTCCGGAGCTTCCGCGGCGTGGACAAGTCAAGCGTCATGGAAGCTGGAACCCCAGAGCAATTGTTTGCTCAAGTGTAAAAACTTTCCCGAAATAGACATATCCATTCACATAGAAGTTGTGCATCTCAGGAAGCAACGTCTCACTGCTTATAATAAGCCCAACGCGTGTGCTATGTTCCAAACTGCTATCGTCTTGACGCTTCAGCTTCTCGAACATGTCGTCGAACAGCTATGCAATCCTCCGCCCCCTGCATACCCCACGATTCACCTGCAGGTTTCAGCCACTTGGGTATGTGGATGCACTCTTTCCCTCAGCAAAACGTTCAAGAAGTTTCAGGTCGAGGTTTCACAAGACTGCCATTATCAGAATCCTCTCGTCGAATAGCGGTTGACGTTTTGGGAAGGTGGCAATTGCCCAGTACTCGTAAATACTCCGCCGATGATCTGGCGAAGATGGGCAGGCCCGATGACCCCCGGGTTCATCAGGGGATCGAGACGAGTTGCGAACATGAGAAACAGAGGAGCGCCATAACATTAGGCGCAAGGAGCGACAAGCCTGCGAGGGCATAGTTCATGTGCACCACGTTGGATCGCTCGAGACTCTGGATGTCGATGGAGTCTATGGGGGGTATTTCACGACCCCATTCTCGTGAGTTGCTGGGTCTCGATGCCCTTCTATAGTTGCCGTATTTAGTGTTGGTACATCCAGGGCTGGTGATAAATTAGTGCTACACAGCCCTCACAACATGTCTCCGTCCGCGCAACCGATGTGTCATTTGAATTTCCAAAGCCGAATAAGCACCCTCGAATGAGGAGTTTCATTCTATTGAGCCATTCTCAACGCTTATACCACTGTGGTTATTCCATAGATGAAAGCACTCGAAGACTTACCTGTTGAGTAAATCTTTGAAGGGTGTATGTATGAAGACTTCTGGGGGCTTGGTGTACCTATCTGATCTATCGACCATATAGCACTCGCAGTTGGATGATTCAGACTCCTATTCCAAATTTGCCTATGCAACCTCATGACATGCCACATTCGTTGACCGAGTTTACGGAATGGCCGAAGAGCCGATGCTTGGATCGACTTCCGTTCATGTACTGATGTCCTGTGATTTAAGCTCGGTCATGGATTGCAACTGAGATGGATTATAGGACCTGCACCCAAGTTCTACCTGAACGTTGAAAGTGACAAGCGTGGAAGACCTGAGGTTTGGTCGCGGTTACCTTGACCCGAGCTCACGCCTTGAGTGGTATGTTCCCGCCAGTTCCTCAAGCTGTAAACCGAATTCATCATGCAACGAACTGGACAGCATGTCGGCTTCAGAGAACGCGACGGTGGTATGTATGCAATTCTGGCGAGGTCTGTCTGTTGTTGGCAGGACTGACGTGGCCGTACGGTGCTGGTGCTGTCTGCTTGAGAGGTAGGTCCTCACCATCACGACAAAGTCTGTCGTAACCGAGGGAAGTAAAACCCATTGTTTACTCAACGTTGCATTGAGTGCCGTTCCACGTCCTCGCAATAGAAAATGGTTCCCTGCAAGATAACCCGTCTATCGAGTTCGTGTCATTGTCGACATCCTTCAAGTAGATATAGAGAAACATATTTAGGGGAAAAAACATAGGAAAAAAAGCCCTCGTGGGATATCGGCAAGACGCCAAGCCGTGCACAGCCGGTTGCATCAATATGTTGACATTTCAGCCTGTCGACTTAGATGACAATAGCACGGCTGGAGGTGCGTGGTTCGACTCCATGCTTGGGCAGAACCAAAACTTGATTCGTTTTTTTTATATAATAATCATTTCGGTATACGGGCACCTATAGGTACGTCTGCCAAATAAGGTCCGCATTTTACCCGAATTTTCCTCCGAGCCCGCATGCGTGGCCGGGAGTTCCAACTCAGGGTACCAGTGCAATGACTTGACGTCGCTAGAAGACTATCTATCCTCTCTGTAGTCTGCCAGTACCCATCTCAACTGCAAAGTACCTAGCGACACGGTCCGGCATCTATCACGTTCATACACCTGGTAAGATTGTGGATCCAGCTGGCCAGGTATCATGTCGGTTGCCTGGGATTGTTACCCAAGGGACCAGGTACCTTTGTGGTGTATTCTAGTACTCAAGTGGCCTCTGAGATGGGACCATCTCCCATCCTTCTAGACAAGCAAGCAGAGCATCCAGAATACTAGTCATCGTAACATAGTATTCTGGGCCCCTGCCAGAAGGCACAAGATACCAGAGACTCCGGAGACTCCAGCCCTGCCCGAGCAATCTTGTACAGCCACCAACTTTAATTTCCAGTCTCGACCTTTTGACTGCCGCTGGACCCCTATTTGTATAGCGCGGCTTGTTCAAATAGTAAGCGCTTCGTCCTGAGCGATGAACAATAAATCGATGCCCATAAGCCGTAGCTGGTCTGAACATCATGGGAAGATGTCCTGCTGATTCCAACGAACTAACCAAGTAAAGATAGGAGGAAGAACAAGCAACCTGTCCAGCCGTCGCCCTACATAATTCTTGCTGTGTCCCACCAATACCGTGATATCTCACTTTGGAGGAAGGCACGCCGGGCCTTCCATATTCACCCACCTTCCCTACGTTAGAATGTCGGCGTTGACCTTGGCATAACATTCAACTTAAGGGTCCCTCATTCCAACAAACCAAGTCAAAAGACACTGCGAGTGCTGTGGGTTGAGGCCTCCTTCAGTGCGCGGGAGGCGGGTGAACCGCGACAATTGGGGCCTTCGGGTTGGCGGGTTCGAACCCCGCCAGTGTCGTATATTTTCTATGCCCTTTGCGAATCATCTAATTTCCCGTGGGCATGAGGTGGTTCCTTTTTGATGCCCAGAGATCAGTCTGCGGTGTTTTGACTGTAGGGCAAACCGCAACGGCCAAAAACTTTCTTGGAAGCTGCATGTGGAGAGAAGTGGCTGTGACGCCATTCAAACGCTCAGACTTCGTGTTCCCAACCCAGCAAATTCAGATGGTATCGATGGTGTGGAACCAATCCAGGCTCTGCCGCAATCTTGAGCAAGTTAGCGAAGGTTTTTTTTTTTTTTTTTTTTTTCTTTGGGGGCTCATGGCTGAACTCTGTTCGTCCTCTCCCTCGAGCTCAACGCCAATGGGTCTAGCGAAACTTTCTCCGATCAGCTACGAGAGCCCTATATAACACCGGATCCTCGCACGGGAATCCCGCGAAGGTTTTCTCCACGAACCACACACAATTCTTCGCAACGTTAATTAGAACAACCCACACGAATCGCCCAGACGGCTTCCATCTCCGAAAGACTGGTCAATCTATATACCTAGTTGGTATAGTCTCCCTCCTAATGACATGGTTTGAACCGCCGAGTACACCCATACATTTCTTACATTGCCTCCCTTGATTGTGAGCTCTACCGGTACATCACGCTGCAACACGCTACGCCGCTCTTGCGATCAACCACACGCTCGACCAGTACCCACGAAAAGATCCATGCTCTATCAGCTTTCTTAAGGAGCCTCGCATGTTGTTCGTGCGAGAAACCCGACAATGAAGTATCCGTCGACCCCGTCGACCGATTGCAACACCGTGAGATCAAGACATTACAGAGCCTGCAGGCTATCTGGGAGAGGTCGATTCTTGTCGCTTTCAATTGCGAGTTCCCACTTTACAAAGAACCGGAAACACCGACGGCTTTCGAGGTCGGCCTTGCCCGTGTGGACGGAGCCGCAATGACTTCTAACCAAGAGAAGCTATCAGGCAGGATAAATCTTAAGCAGTTGATCGCCACCACGGGGATGAGCTCGAATGTGATCTCGATATCGCGCCGTCGTGAGCACAGAATGAACGAAATCGAAGAAATGCCACCCAAATATAGGAGGCCGCGAGAAGAATTCAACTTCGGGGCCGAAAGCCATGTGAGAGCGTCAGAGATCGAGGAGACGCTTCGTCGGACCATTCGTACGTACTTCAAGGCAAGGCCACCTCGAAAAAATCCTGTGCTGGTCGGGTATCACATCGATTTGGACCTCGCCGCCATGCGGAAGGATTTCCCTGCCGTGGCCGATCACTTCACGGCACTCGTCGATCTGCGGACAATATTCCATTCACTGTGTCCAGAGGGGTCAATTACGAAGGAGCTGGGAGTAGGCAAGACCCTGAGGCTGTTTGGGTACGGCCCCGGCGATCACGGGGGACGCCGCCGCTACATTTACCACAGCGCCGGAAACGACACCGTGAAGACTCTGGCGCTTCTTCACGCACTCAAAAAAAAGGAGAACATCCGGATCGTAATCACGGAGCAGTGTCGCGTAAGCAAGAAGCACATGATCGATGACGAGAAACGCAGAAACCCGCGGCGCAAGAAACACGTTGCAGACAGTACGAAGCGCATGATAATTGACGAGACACGCAAAAAGCCGCCATACCAGCACAGAAATCTCGCTGTAATCATCGCAGCTGCAGACAACTTGTCATCGCTACCAGATATGCTACGATCACCCCACAAGCTCGCGGCATTCCTTGAAGTATACGAGCCCAGCAGAGTGGGTTCCACTTGAGAAAATGGAAGGTATATGGGGGAACCCGACGAAGATATCAGGGTTAGGCGGTATTCAGAACATCCGAGGACATGGAAAAGTGCGTTGCAGCTATCAACGATACTATGGTCGACGGCGTTGCACTCTACGTGGGAACGCATCTAGGTCTGAGAGAGACAATGCTACGTCCACAGGTACCCGAGAGAGAAGAAAAGATACCAGAGCCAGAGAAGGTGACCGAAGATGACGAAACTGATCTAGATATATTTGCTCTATTTGAAAGATACACTGCCGAGGAAGGCAAAACCCTTGATGCGTCTCGCAATGGCCTCTTATGTGAAAGACCGCATGTTCTCGACCTTCTCGCCTGCTTATGACCAAACGGAACACTTAGTCCGACTGGTCGCTGTATACCTATGTAGGTCTGAAAATCAGCTGAACCAGCAATCATCTGATCATGATTTCCCAGTCCGTGAATCCAGTGGTTGCAAACAAGCTCCAAGCTCTCATCTGTTTTGTTTGTTTTGTATTTAACGTGGGGGGTAGCTCCAGCTCTCATCTGAGAGCTGGGCAGCAAATGAAGTTGACCCCGTCCATGCCGCCCCTGTATGCCCACAAAGCCCACGGGTCTCTAGCCGCAATCCCAAGTTTAAGGCAGACAGTCGTGTGCGTGACGTCGTCAAGCGAAACAAAGTTACCTGGAATCATGTGCTCGCAGAAACAGATCGTGACATTGATGATATACCTAGACGCTAAAGCAAGAGAAAGCTAAGTGACCGAGTGAAGTAGTGCGATATGTTAGATACGCATCAGGCACTACTTAATCTGCAACACATCTGTACATCCTAGGTGGGCTTCCACCTCAATCTCAACCAGGTACTCAGAGCCCACCAAGCCAGCCACAAGCAGTGTGTTAGCCGGCCGTATGCCCTCACATTGAAACAACCATCCATGAGCCCTGCTGACAGATTCGCAATCAGTCTCGTTTCTTATTATCACTCGCGTGCGCACCACGTCGCTGAGTGAGCCTCCAAGGGCCTTCAGAGCCCGAATGGTGATGTCGAGAATCGCAACGGTCTGGCTCCCAGCAGACTTGCCACCAAGAACGCGCAATGTTGCGGGGATAGGACTATTGGCTGTTGTTCCGGAGACGAAGATGGTATCGCCAGTGCGGACCGCCCGGCAGTAGCCCTAGAATGAAGTCGTCAGATGATATCAATGAAGACAAGAGCGAGGGTAGGACTCACAGCGATGGGCTCCCACTCGCTACCTGAAGAGTACTCAATCCTCGTTCCGGCGGCCACTGTCTTTTCGAGCTCTTCGCTCTGGGTCTTACTGACGTGGTGGGACAGATCGCCGGCCGCAGTCAGGTAGGGCGGTCTTCGATACTCGTCACCACAGTCGCCCGGAATATCTGACAGCGCTTGCTGGGCCTCTCTGATCAGGGCATAATCATCGTCGGACAACTTGATGGAGAACGCGGCCAGGTTACTTGCGGTGTACTTGGACGAACCGGCAGAGAGTCTGGACCCGACGATGACGGCGCTCACGGCCTGGATGTCCAGCACATATCTCGTCGAAACGGCAGCAATGGACACGTCATGCCTGCGCGCAATGTTGGACAGCGCATCAAGTACGCCTTGAAAGGCGTCCCAACCGCCGGCCACCCTGATGAACCGAAGATACTTCCGAAGACTCCAGTTGAGACTGTCCATGTCCTCGGGCTCTGGCTTCCCAAGCCACTTCTCACTCAGGAACCCCCCGAGAAGTGTGCCGTACGCGAGCACACCGACCCCGTTGGAAGTGCATACAGAAGCCAGCCTGCCGCGTACCAGACGTCGGTCGATGACTGAGCATGACACTTGGTTCGTTGCGATCGTAAATCCGGAGTCGATCAGCAACTCGAGATGCGCCGCGTCGACGTTCGTGAGGCCGGTATGCTGTATCTTCCCCTGGCTCTGCAGCGTACGAAGATGTGAGAGGTTATGCCAATACGTGTCATCTGAGTAGTCCCAGATATGGTCTGCGCATAACTTTATGTATCAGCCAGCATCACCAAGGGCAACTGATAAAATTCGAGGCGGTTCAACGGACATTGCATAAGTGTGATACGATCTTGTCCCATCCTCCGAAGCGCCCGGTCGACAGCCTGCTCGGCCTGCTCGAATGACTTCAGGCCGTTTTCAGGGGGGCACCACTTGGTGAGAGCAGTGATATTCATCGAGGAGGTTGCGCGGAACCTTCCGACGACGAGTTCTGGCGCAAGTCAGCGCAAGCAGGCACAGATAGATAGGGTCGCCTGCAGGCATACCGGCATCCCCGTAGTGGTCTGCCATGTCGAAGCAGTCAAGCCCCGCATCCATCAAGAATTCCATCTCCTTCACAGCCCCTCCTACGTCAATGCTCTCGTCGTGGCCTCCCGCGAGCTGCCACAGTCCCGAGACCATGCGCGGGATCTCGGTTATCCCTCCTATGCGCGTTCGCTCCACCTCGATGGGACTACTTGGGATCATGGTGGTGGGCATCTCCATCCAACAAGCCCGTCGCGAATTACCAGGTAATGTTGCGATGGTTGTGGTAGGTGGTTTCACCTGCACTGGGCTTGGGAAGCTTATTGATTGTCACTGACCCAGACCAAGGGTCTAGTGATGAGGAGGGGTAGTTTGTTTGCTCCTGATGGAGTTTCATTTGAATGCCGGTTGAAGGCTGCCTGCTTGGCATCGCTTGCCGTCAGCCCTTCTCCAACTTCTCTGCTTCACTTGTTATCATACGACGAACGAGCAATAAGGAACATTGGCTCCTTGAGTGCTATCGAGCACTCGAGGGGACATTTTAGGTACAGTCGCAGCCCATAAGTCTGCGTCCGCGCACCTCGAGGGCGTCCCCCCTGATAGTATATAGACAGTAGAATAAGCACCCTGGCATATCAGTTATACTCTAATATGCCACGCTTTATGCTTATCTCATGGTGATGATCCCATAAAGAAAGATGATCCATGAACATACCAAACCTCGATTACGAGGTGTACGGGGAGACTTCTGAGGGTTCAGTCACTGGACCCGATCCTCCTCTGCAGACTGTACCGAAAGGACTTGGGCGATATTGACTGCACCACCGACTGGATATGCACTCCTGAAGCATCAGCATACCATCTGTAATCTCTGGAATGACTATCCCCTCGCCGGCCACCTAGCATAAAAGGCACGATAATGACCCAACCCAGCCACAAGGGGTTGTAGATTGTGGGCCGTGGCTGGATATGTGGCAACGATGGGCTGGGCTGCTGGCTGATGTCCCTCGAAGACACGTGTCTACTACGGTACGCAGTGCAGCGATCATTCAACAACATGGCAACCGGGCCGGCGATCAGGAAAAATGAGAAAGGCCACTATGAGGTGCCGTTCGACTGCAAGGAGTTCATGGACGACCTGGGCCCCGTCAATGAGGACTTTTCAAATATGGACGACGCCGTCCGTCGGTTTGCTAGGCGCAGGGCATCCAGCATCTTCGCGGACTGGCAAAAGCTGCAGGGCATCGTCGAGCGGTGGGGGCCTACAATCCAGAAGAGGTAGGCTCAGAAGTCGAAGACCAAGCGGCGTGCCATCCTCCTTAAGGCGTGGCCCGACATGCCCGAATCCCACAGGCCCGACTTGGTAGTGTGGCGGTTGGCGCGCGGGCCCTTCGCGGCCTCCGACAAGAAGATGAAGAGCATTGAAAACTTCTGGCCATTCCTATGCCCCGCGATCAACCTCGAGGACCTCGCCAAGCCGGAGCCACTGATGCTGATGCTCAGCGCTCGCGGTCGCAATTTTCCGGATGTGTTCATTCCCACTGATACTGCATTCGCACGCGCAGCGCTCCCTGTGGGAATACACCCGCTAGCTGCCTTGACTCTTGGTTGCCGCCCCAAGCAGAGGATGTTGTTTCGAGGACGCAAAAGCGCCGGTGACTATGGCGAGATCTGTGACGAGAGCTCACTCAGTCACTTCATGTCGATCACAAGTTTTACCCTCGACGTTGGCTTGATGGTTCTAGCTGTCCAGTCCAAGCTGTATCCTTTTCTCGTGCAGTGCTGCAAGGAAATACTTCACGATGTCTCCGAAGACGAGATGCTTACAAGGGCGCCTGTGGCCGCCACGTCCGAGCAGCTTCTTGGTGAGAACGAGGCAGATGCGTCTACCCTGGAGTCCTTGCTGATACAGTCCTCCCTGGCGCCATACAGAGTACCTGGTCATCTCGACTTGTCCCGAATGGAAGCCGTGGTTGCGGCCAGGTTGGCGGAGGCTGAAGACCACCTTTGGTCTCTACGGGAAGATCCCGGCTATTTCAGCGAAACTCTCTACGACTGGAGTGAGCACTGCCAAGAGAGCCTGGGTAAGTGTTCCACTAGTCTTCGTTTTCTAGCAGACCTTGTCAGTCTATGCCTAGCGAATCAAGCTACTCCCAGAGCATCGAGCTTCTAATGCAAGCCGTATGAACAGTAACTAACTCCTGGACCGAGCAGTGATCTGTACCCGTGAGGAGGACCTATGGGACAAGTTTATGCACAACGTCACCTGCACTGACGAGAGCCACACGTGGCACACAGCCACCAAGCCTACCGACGGCGATGCTGAGTTTTGGGCACCCATTGTCCAGAATGTGCTAACGGATGCGCTGGAGTATATAGAGAACTGGCGGATCTTGCTGAGTCGCATCTCCAGGGCTGCCAAAGCTATGCAAAGCCACGCTTCAGAGCTCCGTTACGACCGGCCGGCACCTGAGGCCATCACGTTGTCTCTACTCCAGTGCAACATTGCTGGTTACGCCAGCTTGAAGTTTGTGTTGAGGAAGTTGAGGACCGGTGTTCCGACATCGCCGCCAATGCGGAACCGCTTCAACCATCCGCCCAGCCAGCTATCTCCACCGTCCAAGTCGGAAAAGGAGCTCATGTGGATTTTCACGACTATGTTTGATGAAAAGAATCGCAAGTTCGAGATGAAGGCTTTGACGGACGAGCTGGAGCTGCTGATGCGACGAGATGGGTCAGTCAAGAAGTTAATTTCCCCATGGGTGGCTCGAGAACTTGCGGACCTCTCAGCGATGGTAAGTAACACCCGAACATGGTTGATGAATTTCTGCCAGCCGCGCGCGTCGCGGACAAGGGCCGCTTGGACTCAGCTCCTGACTTTGAGTGTTGGAGGTAGAGTTCTTCGAACAAATCAAACTTTTCCAGCCCTGGAGTGACGGCATCGACATCGTGTCTAAGATGGGTGTCTACAACGATAGAGTCATGCAAGACTATAAAGACGACTCTATGTTTACCATCACCCTGTACAAGTTTGAGAATTTCCACAAATGGCCGCGCTTCGGGCAACTCGCGAATCCCTCACGCAGGGCATTCCATTACCCGCTCAACAAGCGATATTCTCGGAAGAACGTCCAGGCGATGCAGGAAGCCGAAGCGCGCCTGGACGCCTTCTGGCGGCCTATGATATCGGCTCTGAACAGCGTCCGGCTTCCCTGTGAGGACCCCGACTGCGGGTGCAGTGGCTGGAAGGTCTTCTCACCGCGGCACAAGGCCGTCTTGTTCGCAAGGCAGGTACAGAGGACGCCCGACTGGATCGAGCCAGAAAAGTCACAGGGTGGAAGAGGAGCTGCCGATGCCGTTCTCGGGGCTCAATGTGGGCCAGACTTCTGACACGCTCAGCAAGAACGACTTCAAGGTTCACGTTGAACGACAGAAGGTCAAGACGCGCGGAAAAGCTGCGGCACGGGCTCCAGCCCAGCAGGAAGAGCAGACGAGGGGACCAGGCGAGGGAGCAACATCCGCGCCGCCCGAGAAGACCATCCTACAGGTCGACCAGCGAGCGCTCAAGATCTTCAACACGCTATTCTTCGTCCCGACGGCGTCGTCGCAGCAGCCGGGCGAGACGCCCTGGGTCGACTTCCTGCACGCCATGAACGCGACGGGGTTCACGGCCGAGAAATGGTACGGTTCGGCCTGGCACTTCCAGCCGACGAAGCTGGACGTGGAGCGCGGGATCCAGATGCACGAGCCACACCCCAGCAGCAAGATCCCCTTCGCCGTGGCTAGGCGGATGGGGAGGCGCCTTCACCGGGCGTACGGGTGGCATGGCGGGATGTTTACGCCTGATCAGTGATACCTATGAGGCTGGCCGGCTTCTATCTCCATGCATGATGATCTGTTGCCTGTGCGCCCTCACCTTGTTGGCCCTTGGATATGCGATAGATTGTGGCTGCTTCGTGTCTGCCATGATGAATGATGAATTCGTGCTGGCCATCTGCAAGAGCCCGCGCCATCCTGCAGAGCGTCACGAACATAACGTAGGTAGCGAACCGGATTTGACATGTATTACCAGAAGTATGCGACCACCCGACCGCACGGTGTCCAGATCATATCACCTACAACAGTAACTCCGTCAAAGGACACATGCCGTCTAACTCACCGTCTAAGGTTCGTGTCTGCCTGCTGGCAGTTGCCATTGCAATAATATATTATTTGGTGACATGGATCTCATCTCGAAGCCAGCGACCTGGATCAAATAAGTACACTGGGTCCTGGACATGGAATGTTGGGGGGTGTTCTGTTTTTAGAACTAATGAATGAGGCTGGAGTCGTTAGCGGGTGCTAGATGCCGCTAGAGCATGGAGACTACGGCGCAGACGCCGGGGGGCTGGGGGGTACAACAGGGGCAGAATCATTCCCAGTGGCAATGCAACGATGAAGGATGGACTTTCGCCTTCCCAGCCATGCCAGCTCTTCCATGTCCAGGGCCTTTATGGATACAGTAATGTTTCCTGTTCGACAGCTTACAGGTGCGAATGTGGTTGCCTGCCCACGAGCTGGACTTTGGTGGGTCATGCAGTTTGTCCGTCAGGACACTTCGTGCGACAGCGACACTCTACTTGTGACGTTCAAACCGGGAAAAGCAACCGTGCGACGTATGAATTGAGAGACAAACAGCTAAACGGCGCAAGGGAGTATCTTTGCTTTTACTCCGCCAATTGACCACCCGTGGCATCACTCGTGACATCTTCGTCCGTCGCTCGGCCGTGCCAAGTAGCTACAAACAATAACGATCGTCAAGCCTGTCAAGCTACATCCCAGCTGTGTCTGCTCTGCCCCCTTGTCAGCAACTTTCTCCCGTATCCTACCTGCAACTGTCAACCAACTGCATCTCACCACTTGCAGGCATTGATTTTCTCAATTCCGTTTCCCCTCAATTCCGTTTGTCCAGTCGATCTCTGTTGGTGGGAAGAATCGATTGAGTCCGGGTGAATTGACTTCCTCACTTCATAGCCCGTGCTCTCAATCACTACTCAAGACACAGCTTCTCATGCGCGAATCGTAACCAGGCACCTCGAAACGCGTCAGAGCGAACAGCATACCAGCACAGACCTGAAAGATGGCCGACGACACACGGAAGACCAGTCATTCCCGAATTTACGACGGAGCTCCTTATTTGCTGCCCTCAACCTTCTCGCCTTGGCGCAGTGACGACCAGATAGATGAGGACTACGATGACGGGGAGTCCTCCGATTCCAGCAACACGACTATCTCAGCAATAGGAGCAATGAAAATGTTCGAGGCCGGCACGTCGCGCATAGGCGACGCTGTAAGTCCGACGTCAGTAAAACGAGTGTCCGAGGTCGTTCACACGGCCGGTCCTGTTAAGATAGTCTCACCCTTATCACCGCCGGCCCATCGCTCGTGGACGACACCACAGGTCATTGTCTCGGCCCCGTCGAACACAAGCCTGCCTATGATGCCCGCTTCCAGCGCTGCGCCGCCAGCTCCACGGCAGACCAAGTTCCGCGAGATGCTAAAAAGATCCCTAACACCGCGGCGGGAGAAGGGGGGAGTTGCTGATGATGCGAGAGATGCGCCGGATCCAAGGCCGCATTCCCGCGCCGAGTCGTATCCCATGACTTCGGTAGACACGCTTCAACCCTCGACAGACGACCGGAGCAGCGAAGAGGAAGACAACGATGACCTCTCCATACGATATGGTATGACCTGATCGGGCCGGTCCCCCTCCTATGAGTGGCTTGCGGAACTGACCAAATACAGCCCAACCTCCCGTGGACTGTCATTCGAGGAGAGATGTTCATATCAAGCGCTGGAGTTGGTTATACGTCACGCTGATGATTTCGTCTATATATTCGACCGGTCTCTCGGGCGTCTGGCTCGTTACTTCTATTTACCAACCGCGATATGGCCAGGGTATATCATCAGGCGCTCATTGGCAGCTTGCACCCTCGACGGCGACATTGCTCTGCACCCTAGCCGCCAAGACTATCGAGTTGTCCTTCGTCACCGTCTTCGTGGCAGTCCTCGGCCAGGTCATTACGAGAAGGGCATTCATCAAGAAATCTCGGGGCGTAACCCTGGCAGAATTGACCATGAGAAACTGGGTCATCGTGAGTTATTGAACTGCTCCTTTCTCACGATACTTATTAACATGATGGCCTCGTAGCAACCAGGATCCATGATCACGAACTGGGAAAACATACCCCATGGTGCCACGTCGGTTATGGGCGTCTTGACCTTGATAGCCACCCTGTGTGCTCTGTTCTACACCACGGCCTCGGATGCCATGGTCAGTCCGAAGCTCAAATGGGGATCGTGGGACTCGCAGGAACTGCAAGGGCTAGTGAGAGCATCTTATGCCAATCCTTATTTCATTAGCGACACTTGTAAAACACCGATTGACACGAAGCTCGACCTGCCATATTCTGCCGAGTCCTGTCTTGGTGTGCAATACTCCGGCCAATGTAAGTTCCCTTGGATCCGAGGCTTTCTCAGTCGTTGGTTACGCTCAATGTCTTTCGTTTCATAGCTAATGGTCTTCCAGCTTATCATAACCTCATTGCTTTCATGTACGTTTGGACCGTAACATCAGCATGCCAGCTTGATGAGGGACAACGTAGCTAATATCACAACCCCAGGACCGAATGGGAGGCCATTCACTCAAACGGCAACTCGACAATGGATGAGATCAGCAAGCGGCCGACGGGCAAGCACAGCCTCTTCGACAACACCACCCTAGAATCCTCATGGATCGAGGCGGAGTACAGCGACCCGGCCGCGAACTTCGCCGCGCACGACCGCGTCATCAACAACGTGACGCTGGCAATGCCGCACCCGGGCGTCTACGCGGCCGCCACCGACTCCAAGAACGGCATCCTGCAGCCGAACGACCTGAACGGCGTGGGCGAGTACTCGATCCTCGCCAGCGTCGTGTCGCCCACGGTCAACGTCATGTGCGTCAACATGAACGCCGACGAGCTGGCGCCGCTGGTCTACACGACGTGGCCGGACGCGCGCAACGACGACACGGAGATCCCCGGCCAGCAGAGGGGCGCCGACGACTGGTACGAGGACGTGCCGGTGGTGGCGGATACGGAGTGGCTCAACGGCACCGCGGTCGACGATGTGTTTCGCTGGGGCGAGAAGTATGGACGTCGGCCGCCTGTCTTTCAACTCGTACGTCCTATCGTGCCATCCCATGTCTCTTTCCATGACGACACCGCTGCTCCAACCTCTACCAGTCCTCCACCACAACAAACAATCAACATACTGACCTCTGCGTGCACAGTACCCGATCGACTACAACATGATCGCCAACGCGACCGTCTACATGGGCGACGCAATCTACCTGCTCTCGAAAGCCAACACGACCGCGACCGACGACTACTCGCTCTGCGAGCTGCGGTCCTGGGTGACGCCCAAGTGCTCCACGCACTTCGACATCTCGGGCATATCCGGCGGCAAGATGAAGGCGCACTGCGAAGACGCCAGCGACCCAGACTCGTACGCGCTGACCGACCCCTCCGCCGCCCAGTCCCCGCTCGAAGCCTCCGGCGACTGGAAGAACGTGGCCCAGCTCTGGGCGCTCAGCATCAACCTCAACGCGGGCACCGAGAACAGCAACGCCAGCAACGCGCGCATCCTGACGGACCTGATCCTCAACAGCCCACGCCTCGACCCGCTGCTCCCCAGCATGGCCGAGGCGCTCGCCGTGCTCGCGTCTAGTAGTATCGTGTCCGGGTCGCTGCAGACCACGTACCGCGCCAAGTGGCCGCACGGCGACGTCATGCAGCTCGACCCCGGCGTGTACGAGACCTTCCGCGCGCACGTGCGCACGCAGCAGTACGCCAGCGCGCACTCGGCGGGCTGGCAGGGCGTTTTCTACCCCGTGCTGGCCGGCGTGTTCCTGCTGAACGTGCTTTGTCTGGCCTACCTCGCCTCCGGGGGCGGCGGGTGCTGCTTCACAGGCGGCAGTCGTGGTAGTAGTCGTAATCATAACAACAATAACCGGAACGGGCTTAAAGGCAACCATCACCCCCTCGGAGGAGAACGCCACCAAACCACCAACGCAGACGACTCCCGCGCCGGCGGCCTGGTGACGGACTACACGGAACCCCAGAAGCTGTTCGCGCTCGCCATCAACTCGCCGCCGTCGCGCGCGCTGGCCGGGTCGTGCGGCCACGGGCCGGACGCGCTGGAGATGGTCGTGCCGTTCCGCGTCGGCTATGCGTCCGGGTCGAACCACTATTTTTTTGAAGAAGCGGCCGATCGGTTTGCGGGCAAGAATAACGGGCTGAATGTGGAAGGGGGGTTTGGGAATAATGTGGATGTGGAAGGGGGATACAATGGGAGGCGTACTGGGAGGCGGAATAGGATGCCCAGTAGTCAGACGTTCAATAGTGGCACGGAGCTCCTCGCCGATGGCACGTATCGCAGTAGCTATAAGCGGCTGAGTTCTAGTCGGACTTGGTTGTGAGCGATGTGGGTCGGTGGATGTACGGGCGGGTGGCATGGATGCATGGATGCAGGGACGGGAACGAGAGATGCCCCTGACGGAGTGTATTGGCTGTCGGTATGGGAGATGGTAATTCTATCTGTGCATATAGGGTTCGGTTGAGGGGTTGCTTTGTTCATTCGGGCATTGTATTGCATGGCATGGCGCTGGATGGGAAAACATTTCGATGGCGTGTGGGATATCTTGGATTTATGAACATCATTCTCACCTACACTGAACCCTCATAAGCTCCGTACACTCCTCATCCACCAAATTAAAAGTGAGTTCATTATAAGTGGAATAAGCATGCTAGAATAAGCATCGAAAACGACTTTATACCTATGAGCTGCTTATTATTCCTGTCTGCTTATTCCAGTATTTCCAAGTTCCCACTTGTGATGTAGAATTCATCTAAGATGGCTCGTACGGAGACTTGGGAGGGTTCAGTGTATGTGCGGGACGGACATCACGTGGTACATAAACAGGGCGAAATAAAAGACAGCAAGGCAGCATGATGTTGCGATGAATGGTTAATTAACTTTACCCATATATGGGTTTTCTTTTTGAAATACCTGGGATGTTGAAGTCCCACGGATAAGCGAACTGCGTTGAGTAAAGCTGAGCAGCAGCGGTGAAAGGTAAGGTGTGCGTAGAGCAACACAGAGCCAAAGCAGAACAAGCGACTAAAGAGCGACGGGGCAAGTTTGGTGTCGCAACCAAAGGAAAAAACCACATCAAGAAGGGAACCCCACGACCGAGCGAGCCTCTTCCCCAAGCCCATCCCTCTTGCCGTGTCCCATTCACTTCACCTCCCTTCGTTCTGAGCTGAAGCTAGAACAGCTTGTGCTCGAGCGTCATGTCGGACTCGGGCTCGAGGCCGACGCAGGCGCGGAAGATGTTGGTCAGCGCGGCGCGCTGCTTGGCGAGCGAGTTGATGACGGGCGTGCCGGGCGGCGTCAGCGGCGCCTTGAGCATGTAGCTGAGGATGCTCAGGACGCTGTGGAAGCCCTTGAATTCGGCGCTCTCGGCTTCGGCTGAGTTTGCGCGCGCCCGCCACTGGATGCGCGTCATCATCTCGGCGAGCAGCACGAGGTCGATGATGAGCGGAGAGGCTAGGAGGGAGTCCTCGCAGACGTTGAAGATGCTGTGGAAGGCTTTGGTCAGTACAACATGGTGATGTACAGCTAGCAGTCAAGAGGGAACGACAGTTTGTGTGCTGTGATAACTTACGAGATGGTTTGGTGACCGCCCATGAAGATCTCGGCGTAGTACTCGTCTAGGGCGCGCTTGTTGTCGCCGACGGCCGGCATGTACTTGATGACTACGGTGTGATCCGGATGTTCGCCTGGCTTATAGAGAACATTATTGGCCTCGACCATGTCGTCAACCACGCTGGACTTGGAGATCTCCTTGGACCGGAACTGCCTCTGGGAGCTCAAGTTCTTGCCATCGTTGTTACCCAGGTGGTTGTAGCTGGCGATGGAGGTAAGCTTGATGCCGGCGCTGATCAGAAAGTCGACCAGGGCCGACTTCATCTTGGTCTGGCCCGACTTGAAGTCGTCGCCGCCAATGAAGGCGCCGTGCTTCTCGGCCAGTTCGATGGCGCCGGGGACGAAGGTGTTCTGAGGCGACCCGTTGATGAAGGGTGCGTCCTCCAGGATGCAGGCTACTGCGAAGACGGTTGACGGGGACACCTCTTCGTGGCCTTTTTCGATGGCCTTGAGCAAGTTGTCTGCGGTGTCGTTCACCCCAGGGACAAGGTCAGCATAGCGTTCCGTGTTGGCCGTCCACTGAACAATGACTTTGTCTACGTTGTTCTGCGACTTGAAATCACTACATACGCACGAGTCAGCAAGAGTAACCGAGAGTGCGAATCACAAACCCGAGCTCAACATACCGAATGTCCTGTCGAATCTTCTCAACGTGGGCCACGCAGGCCTTACTCCCATCGATGAGGTTATCAGCTCTGTCCTCTTGGTTGGCGGCAATAAAGTCAGGATAGTAGATGCTCGGAAGCGGAACCATCTGTGTCATTTCCTTCTTGACTTGTTCCTTCAGCGTGGGCTCCAGGACGGCAGCACGGTTCATGGCCTCGGCGAGGTTCATGCCGCTGATATCCCATCCGCCGATGACGAGGTCGTTGGGGTGGACCATGGGCAGGACGTCATGAAAGGGGATGTTGACTTCCTTCATGGTCTTGGGTTCGGTTCCCAGCTTCATGGTCGAGCCCATGACCACAGACCCGTAGTAGTTGGCAGTACGAGGTCCCTCACGAGTCTCCCAGACCAAGCCACGTCGGTTGGCGATGATACCGGCGGTGACGGTGGTGCCGTTGTTGCCACCCCATCCCACCAACATCATGCCGGTCTTGGGCACCTTGCGGTCGACCTTGAAGTCATACAGAGTCTCTTGGGGCGTGGCCACGTACTTGCCATTGGGATCCTGTGCCACGCTGGTGGTTCGGTAGGTGTACTTGGACAGGATCTCATTGTTAGTGTAGGTCACGTTGGGCGAGTTCACGGTGAAGGTGCTGTCATTAGTAGTGGGGGTGGTCGAGTTATTGCCATTGGTAGGTCCATCCCCATACGCAGAGCCCGAGTCTACCTCGGCGTGCGGCGCCATGGTGTAGGTTGTTCGTTGACGGGTCTGTAGCTTGTAGTTTGATGCTCTATTGACCCTTTATCGAATAAAGGGCGAGTCCGCTGCACCTCCTGGGGAAGAGCAACGGGCTCCTGCGTACGGGTGATGGACCCTACGGAGGTGTCAGCTGGTCATCGTGTCACATCTTCCCGAGTAAACATACGAGTTGAGGAGGTTAGAAAACGTCTTGATGGTTTGGGGTGACCGCGACCCGGAAGCGCGATCGACTTATGAGAAGTTTAGGTGAATGAGTTGGAGAAGCTTGCTTGTGTGTATTGTGATTAATCCGACGGAGTCTGAATCTTGAGGAAGTTTACAGAGGCTGAAGGCGAGAGGAGACCAAAGGCACACGAACATCAGTTTTATAGCCTGCAGAATCCCTCGGGGCACTACGTGTGTCCATAGATATGAACTCCCGAGGTCGGAATCCAACCGGCCGACGTTACCGACTGACAGCACATATCGGACACCTGCGCCGTGTATTGGTTCCAAGGTTCCACGATGTAGCAGTAGCAGTAGTACCAACAGTAGTAGCACCTGCAGAAGCGCCTACCAATGGAGACACGAAAGACGGTGTGTCGCCTTGCATGTATGCGACTGGCGGACTGGCGACAGACAGACTCACGATGCCCTTTGCAGCACCGACGCTGCCCCGCCAAGGACCCTGAACGATGCAACGGTGAAGGTCTGGAGGGGTCGTTGGGGTTTTTCATTCGCCGATTCCCCGCGGGGTACCACAGGCTATTGGGCTAGCTGCAGGATGCCAGGAGTCCAGGACGAGGGGAAACTGTCTCCATCTGCCCGTGCCATGTTTGTTCCCGTCTCCTGGTCCTGGGTGAACAGGAGGTCCTGGAGGAACAAGAGGTTTGGGCATCAACTCCACGCTCCATTATGTCGGGCAGAACGACTTGGCCTCTCTCGAAAGATCGAATTACCAAGTCACCCACGTCGTTTGAAGATACCTCAGCTCGCCAACATACCTAGAAACAGCTGATACCAAGTCCCCCCGTCCATTATGACTGTATGAGAGGCACAACGCCCGAGATTCCGTGTCGCAACCTATGCACAGGAGCAGTCTGTGCGAAAATAAGGTTCCCGTGACGCATGACAGCGAGTCGGAATTTTGGATCACCGTTCAAACAGTGAAGCTGATGAGCCTGGGTCACTCTCCAACCCGTAGATCCTCTTCGAGCGAGCCATGACGTTTGGGAGACCGACCATCTGACCGAAACACGAAACAACTCAATGTGGGGTGAAGCCAGAGACTCTCCAGTAGGCTGTGTAGTTTCAGATGTACCACTGGGCATTGGGAGCATTGGAAATTGGTGGGCGGTTCGATCATTCGAAAATTGCAGTATCACTCTGGTCACGTCACCTATCAGTGATGAGGATGCTGCCAGTGGGTTGAAGTTCATCTGTGACAATTCCCGTCAGTCCTCCATTCCCGTCCCTTGCTCTTCTTCGCCGCCCCTCGCCGCCCCTCGCCGCCCCTCTCTGGCTAATAACAGTAATAAGGCCCCACCCTTCATCACTCGGTCATGTTGTTCACGATCCAGTAGGAATACAGGAATCTTCAGCCTCATTTCCCTGACCCGGTTAACCGCCCGCAACTAGCAAGTGCTCCAGGGGACCTATCAAAATGAGGCTTGGACGGCCGGGTCAGGTGTTCGTCATCATTGACCCCTTTCCGCCTTGTGCGGAAGCTGTCTCACACGCATCCATATCCACGCCCTAACGGACTGACGGACTGACGGATTCACGATGTCCCGTGTCGCCGCGGCTGCCTTCGAAATACCTCACGCGATCTGAGTGGAAGTGCCGTGCTCTGGAGATTTCATTGCTATTGCCTTTAACAATCGAGATGTCCAGCCCCACATCGTTTTTTGCCCACACACATACTGTCAGATTTGAGCCAATTGTCAGAGTGAGTGTGTGTATTCTCCCTGTCTAGAGTGTCCTTGTGCGACCGTGGCAGTTTTGTGCCAGAGGGGACCGGATCGGGACGGAACAACTAGGTTCCGTTGTCTACCTATCAAGGTGCCTTCTAGGCGTACCTTTAATCCAACACATACATAGAAATAATGTCGCGGCCGATAGATAAATTATCTTTTGTAAACTAAGCTGTTATATACGTTGTCACCTACGCCGTTGTTAGTTAATTAATACCTTTGTTAATAATATATTTTAATATTTATACAGCTTTAAATACCTTTAAGCGTAATTAAAAGCTTTTAACTTTTAATATTATAAATGTTATCAATTTTTTAAACCTTTAAAGGACGTATATTATATTATAATATCTTTATTCTTATATAATGTAATAATAAATTAATAAATGGTTTAATAATAAGGTTATTAACTTTTTTATTGCTAAATAATTCTGACTAATATTACGAGTAAAAAGTTAATTATTTCGCTTTTTTTTAATTGCACGCGATTTTTATTTATATAAATAACGATCAATAAATCCGTTAATGAAGAGTTTAGAATATTATTACGTTTAATAACGTTTAAATAAGCTTAAAATTGACGATAAAAGTTATTATTATTAAAAAGGCTTCTTTTTAAAAAAGGTTTGACTAAACAAAGAGTTTTATTAAAAAAGCCGTTATTATACGTTATTAACGGCAGCAAGTATAAGAGCTTATAAAGAAAGTTACTATTAAAAAAACCTTTTAACGAGGTTATTACTATTGAAAAAGACTTTTTTAATAAGGTTATTAAGTAGGGGACAGCAACAATACCCATAATGGGGCTGCTTATATAATGGATATAAGAATGGGGAGAGAAAGCCATCAGCAAAGCCGCTCAGTAAATTTGAAGGGTGTATCATATAAAGATAATACGACGTCTGTGTGAACTGATCGCTCAATTATAGGTGTTATAAGAGAGGAGTGACTGTCCAGGAAGACAAAAGAAAGCAACGAAAAATGAACGGTGGCCTTTATATGCCACAGACCTGGCTGTACATGATATCAACCCTGCCTCGAAACATTCTTACTATAAAAAAAACTCTTTTAATAAAGTTATTATTATAGAAAGTTTTTTTAACGAAATTACTGTCACGGCGAGCGTACTGAGGAGCTGGGACATGGCCGGCAGCAAGCAGCAATTACTCTATTGACGAGAATATCAAGACTAGAGAGGAAAGAAAGAGACAGAGAGATAGGTACAGTGGGAGGTTGCCCCTTTAAGAGGATCCTCTGGTCAGATCCTTCCCCTATTAGGAAGTATCCACTTGTCATGTGAGAAGGTCTGTGCAGGCCGTCACAATTACTATTCTTAAAAATTTACTATTATTATAAACTTTTTTAACGAAATTATTATTTTAAAAAACAACGAAACTACTTACAATAAAATTAATAAAGTTATAAAAGTTTTGTTATTATTTTAAAAAATAATCTCTTTTAAATATAATAGTTTTATAGGACTTTTTATCAATAACAAATATTTCAAAACTAACTTATATTTGAAAAGCGTATCATAAAGGTTATAATTATTTTCTATTTTATTTATTAAGTCAACGTATATTAAGAAAACGCTCCCGTTATTAATAAGCACTTGTATTTCATTTAAACGTCATTTTATTTATTAATGAAGAAATAAATAAATAAATGATATTTTTATTTTATTTATAAATAAAAATACAGTATATTAAAGTATGTTACAACCGTTAAACCTTTAGGTTTATAATAGCTTTATTAAAAATAAAGTTATAGTTTTCTAAGCTTTTAAAACCGCTTTTTTCCCTTAGAACTACGTAATTTTTTTAATTATATAAAAAGTTTATAATCTTACTACTTTAATTATTAACCTTATTATTTTAAACCTCTTTTTAAAAATCAAAGCTTAGAAACGCTTTAAACTAAGCGTGATAAAGCTATTATTTTTATTTTTATTTTTATCATTATTATTACTTCAATGTATAAAACATTTTTTTTTAAATTATTATTATTCTTGTTATAACTTTAAACGATAACGTATAGCTATGAATAATTATAAATATAGCTAAAAGTAATTAAATTTTATTATTAAAAGTTAATGATATATAAAAAGCTAACGATATTTAATAGAATATAAAGTAGGTCACAAACGAACGGGACACACAAGTGAGCGAGACACTTTTACACACCTTCTAACCAATATATCAAATAACTTAATCACAACGTATTGAATTCAATCTAATTAATTGGATTCCTCTTCTTCAGACGTTTCTATATTTATTATATAAGTTTGTGCATTATGGCCAGTGTGCCTTAAACGCCACAACGTTGCTCATGCGCTGCTGCCCTCCTTGGATGATGACTACCTTCACTCATTTCCTGTCTTGCTAGCTCAGTATTATTCTTTGTAACCTAAAGATTTACTGCATCTTTAACAGAAAGTATTCCTCCTTTTATTAGATATTTGTTTTTTGTTCTTTGGCATTTATTTAATAAGTGATTGGCCTCCTCTAGCTTGCAGACCTGGAAATCAACCAAAGCGACCTTGTGTATAAGACTGTGTGTAGCCTTTAAAAACGAGCTCAACGCATCAATTATTAATATAGGTGAGCTTCTTTTGTGGTTTCTAAATCAGTTTGAATAAAAATTGATTAATTTACCGCTTCTCTAATAGTGATAGGCGTCTTCGAGGTCCAAACAGTGGGTGGCAGATTGGCGTCTGCCAACTGTGTTTGTACGACAGTGACTGTATCCAGCTTTAAAATGACACTTTCTGGGTCAAAAAGAACAAGCATAGTAGCACTGAAACCTCTCGAATGTTTCCTGGCTTTATAGGAGCATTATGTGCTTCACAAAACGCTGTAAGAAAGTCCTTCTTTAAAACATGCGTTATATGACGCCGGATTAGATCCTCAATTATACGGCTATAAGCTTGTTTAAGCGGGTTAAAACAGCCGACATCTAAAGGCTGGAGCTTATAAGACAGGCATACAAAGGGTTATGATACCATTATTCTGACAATAATTATTAAAGACCTAGAAATAGTGGCTTTTGTGGCCACCTAGAATGAGGAGGCATTTATCGGCAGTCATACAAAGTCTGGTATACTTGTCAAAATACTGAATTTATTTCAAGCCGATCTTATTCATAGTCCATCTGTTGTCAGCTACGGCTACCTTTCAATTGCGTCGTAATGTCGTGTCGCAATACCATGACGCGAGGTGGGTTTTGCCCTGTAAAATGATGAACGGCAAGACCACCCAACTACCAGTATTGATAGCAGAGATTACTATAAACCATTTCTTGTTCTTTGCTGAGCTTGACTAGGCTTGTCACGTCTTTTAGCGCTTATAATAATCATACCAGACCCAATAATACCTATCATAAACCCAATCTTGTCAAAGTTATAAATATCCATGTCTTGGATACCATGTTTTGCGATTATTGCCACAACTTGGCAAAACCACGCGCAATATGCATCTGGATCTTTATTTAAGACTCTTAAGTAGCCTATCCTGTGAAAGAAATGCGTCCGGAGGCCTGATGTATATTTGATAAAGTTTGCCGTCCACTTGTTTCCGATACGTCCAGCCCCACGTGCTGACAATAATTGATTTGCTATATTTTTAACATAAGAGTATTAGTGTGGAAATACTTACGCATCCAGGTCGAATATAAAAGAGCAAATAGCATTCTTTTTGAAAACCGTATGTTTCAAAGAATTGTGTATGTTATAGCGTTATGATAGTTAGCCGGCGATTTTTTGAGCCAGTATAGAAATTGATAGGGGGAAAGTTTTAGCAGGCTTTTAAACAGAAATGTGAGGGTCTCATTTTTTAGTTTGGACAGCTAGCTGCATGTTTGATTCGTTATAACGCGGTACAATTGTTGTGGATGGAAGAATATTAGTTAGAAGTTAAAAGTTTGAGAGCTTCATGAAAGTGTCCCACTTGCTTATATGTCCCGCTCGCTTGTGACCTACGTTATACGTTATTTTCACATCGTAAATATTCTATAATAAATGTAAAAAGTATATAAATTACCGTGTGTAAAATCTTTACATATATTAACTTTAATATAAGTATAATTATAAGGACATCAACTTATAAATAATAATAAATTAATTTGATATTATTATAACGTAATAAGTTATTTATTACAAGCTTTTTAATATGATATATAAGTAAATATAACGCCGTTAAAAGATTGAAAGAGGAATAAAAACCGGTTATAAAAAGGTTAAAAAGTGATGGAAAGTTAATAAGTTTGCTTTTAAAAAACGAAAGCGAAAACATCGCGGCTTTATTAATAATACGGGTTTAAATATTAATAACATAAATATTATTTTTAGCGCAACGTTATTTAACGGTTTAAACTTTAAAGAACCGCTTTATTACGTATAATAAAGTTACTTACATATTATTTTATTAATTATAACTATCACAAGTTTAATTTTGTAAAAGTATATTTAATATTGTAACTATTATTTTTTAAATATTATCGCTATTCACGTATACGGGTTTATTATATAAGGGTTAATATTTTAAAATATTGATTTGTTACGAACTAACAAATTCCACGGCCTGTTGGAGGGCCAAGGGGAGTACAACAAGAACCAATGCAATCAGAAGCCAGGAACGGAATAATGGGTATTACAGATTACATAACAAAGGTCACGTGACGGATCACTGGATCACGAATTGAGCCTACAAGGATCACTGGATCGGAGAGTGAGCCAGTGAGCATCACTCTGGGACAAGGTGATCCTACTCCATCAGTGCGAAAGAGATTTGATATATAAGGACAGACATTTCCCAGCTAGATAGATAAACCGTCTCTACCTCAGTGATCAATCTAAGCATCTTAGCCAACCCTAAGGTGGGAGAAATCTCCTGACGACTCGACTATTCAGTGAACCCAGTTCAGACCAAGCCCCAGCATTTGAGTGTCTTTTAGTTGACAGAAGCCTCTATCGTCTTTTGTGTTCACTTACCTCAGAACATAAACCCTATAGAACCCTTTAGCCTTATAGGTTAGACGGCTCGTCACAAATTTGTAGCTTTCAAATTTTATTTTTTTTAAGTTTTGAAAGAATATTTAAAGCCTTTATTAAAAAAGGCATAATTTATAATAAAATACTTCGTAAAATAGAAAATTTTATAAAGCCAAAAAGATACCGTTAATATTATTATAGAAGCTTTAAAATAAATAGTTTACTTAGCAAAATCCTTTGGAAGTTATGTTTGTTTAATTACGCTTATTTATTAGAAAAATACTTTTTTAAAAAGGCTTAAATCGAATAATTATTCGATTTTGAACTATATTTAATGTGCGAATACTATAAGCGATTAATAATATTATTAACCTTTTAATATTATAAAGAAAATTTATTTAATTATACTTATAATATACTTTATAACACTTTTTAATATGAATAGCGTTATTACGCCTATACAATTTTTTAAGTTGCGTTATTATAATTAATATAACGTCGCTTATTTAATATTTTTATCTTTTAATAACAAGAAAATGAGTTAAAAAAACCCCGAATATAAAAACGGAAAGAATTATTAAATAGTGTCACGATTCCGTATATGTATTACAAAGATACAGGGACCCTTATTAACTATTGGCGTATAACGAACTCTGGTTAAAGGAAAAGAAAGATCTGGAGATGCACCCAAATTGTTGGGCAGCTAGATGTGGGCAGTCGTCCCCCTACCAGACCTACCAGGGCATGGAACAACCTATCGTCCGATCAGTCACGTGCTCAATCACGTGACCCGGGAACCATGGGGACCATCGATAGACCTGATGGATGGTAGAACTATCACAAATAGAATTATTACATATAAATATAAAGTTTAAATATGTAAATTTAAGTAAAAATAATCATAACAGGAAAAATGGCTTTTATATAATACGTGGATATAATACTTGACTTAATTTGAATTAATTCGTTCTAGTTTATAATAGAAATCGAAAAGTAATATTAATAACATTTTTGAGGCTTTATAATCTTCTTAATTAAGGGATTTAAGTGTATTTTATAATATAATATCCTTACTTACTTTTAATATGACCTTATAACTTGGATAATAAGCAAGCTGCGAGGTAGGGCTTTTATGTAAAAGGTCGTTGCGCTAATTTTTAACTTAGTGAAAAAAAATCGGAAAGATTCTGGACCTTTTTTTGAAGTTTATAACTTAAAAAATATATTAATATCACTTTTTCTAGGTTTATAGCTATTTTATTTTAAGATCTATTTTAAAACAGGTTAAAACTATCCTTAAAAAAAAAGCCTTTTCAAGATGCACAGTTACGCACAGACTTTTTTGTATAAAAGCCCCACCTCACAGCTCGCTTATTATTTACGTTAAAGGTAACATTGAGTTTTTAATTATTTAAAAAGTAATAAAAATTTAAATAAAATGAAAGTAAATTATAATTAATTAAATAGTTTATGAAAAGCAATCTAACTATTGGGCGCGATATTATTTTTATGTGTGTATGTAAGTAAAAAACGATGTGGGGCTAGACATCTCGATTATTAAAGGCAGTAGCTTTCCCTGCTGACGCGTCCAGACGCATCCAGCATGAGACACGTCTTGGTCTACCAGCCCCAAGCAAAACACCTTCGTGGCGAGAGATTTGAGACACTTGAGACATACACAGAATGTGACGGTTGGCCTGGCAAGCGTATTCTTCAGCCTCATGGAGATTCTCACTCTTGGTTCATGGGCTATCCTGAGGTGTCCCAAACCGCGAATTGCGGCTTTAACGCGATGAATTATCGTGGCATTCGTCCATCGCATATCGTCCGCTATGACTGTAGTCCACCCACATCACGGCAAGGCCAAGCATGCACCAAGGCCGAATGTCCGTGCGTTAAGCCGGGATGACCCAAGTTTGCCGCCGTTGAAGATCATCTCGGTCAGGGCTCGTGGCCTCTTGTGACAGACAGGGGCTGCCCTGAAGGACGCAGGAAGCGGTAGGGCAAACGGCATGGCTTGCTTCGCTGCGACGTGCCTCACGTTCTAAAACACGAGATGCCAGTACAGCCGGCATCTTCCGTGTTCGTCGTCATGCAGTTGCCAGTGGATGGGAGACATATTCTCAAGTTCTCAAACCGTCGTGCTCTACCATCTCGCAAGTCTCAAATGCTCGACCCATCCGCCATGCTGATGCGTCCACGGGTGGAGGTCATCTGAACAGATCCACTGCCGCCAAGATAGCGAAGATAGGCAAATCGAAATGTCGTGAACCATATCCGATCTCCAAGGTGATATTTCCGGACCCATTCTGCCCTTGCACATCTGAGGCCCCTTGTGTCGGTCAGGGTCTAGCATCTTCACTTCACCACAAATCATACGCGGATGAGATGATGAGTTGCAGAAATGACGTCCAATCTAGAAGCGGAACGGCCTATTGCGGTGATAATCATCGGTGGGGAAGACCCTATTTGATAGGCACAAGACAAAGATAGTACAGTCGTCATGTCAGGTCCGTCTGGTCTCCCGTGACAACCTGTCATGACAGTCAGCCAGACGGCGGGCTTTGTGTTTATTTATGTATTCGAAGCGACCTCGAGGGAGTCGAGTGTTCACTTCAAAGTGTTCCAGATAGAGTTGATACGACTCTGTGACCTGGTTCGGCAGATGCATTGCCCATCACATTCGAATTGTTGAATAGCATTGAACCACGAGACGAGCCTGGTAATGAATGTCAAATGATGCAGATTGAACTGCCCGAATGGTCCTTGATCGCAAAAGGGGCCGAGAGCTCAAAGAGGACCCTCATTTGGGATACAAGGATCTGGGTGCCACTCGATCCATCGCCCCACCTACCCAAGCGCGAATCACCGTTGGCTGGGTGAGCTCAGAGCTGCAAGGAACCCGTGCCAGCCCGGTCATCGCAGCGACGCTAGGACGTTAGTGCGCGTATCTGTGCCCACATGCAGGTGAGGTATGGAAACAAACTCCCCTGCCCCTTGCCCTGTTCTGTCGCACAGCACTCGGAGGGGCTTGTGCCTGGTCCCTGTCCAGTGTCCACACTGAACGAGCGCTAAAACGGCGACGGGAGTCCAACGAGGTCTCAGTCCAATTGGCTGGCTGGATTGGGGGTTGCGGGTGGTCGTCGCTCATAACAACCGTGGCGTTCTTCATCATTTCTAGACTCTAGTGCCTCGGCGCCAAACCAAGAGGCGTCAATAGAGTTGGATCTGGAATCGAGATAGTCGAAAGTAGACGGCAGTAGGGGCCACGGGAACCAGTGCTTCCGTCTACTGACAGCCTTAGTCAACAGAGCCGGTCGAAATGGTCTCTGGTTCTCATAATCTAAAGAATCGTTCTCGAAATATTACCGTTACAGCAGGAAAGGGGCACCGTCCGTCTCGATCCTCGCTGCTTCAGCCTTTAGCAGTCAGCCGGTTCAGCTTGGATGATCCTGAGGGATTGATCACAGGGACAGATTCACAGGCTTGATGCCAGTAAGCTGAATCCGATACAACAAGTACGCTTCACAATACGCGAACAGCAACAGAACAGATGGTGTTACAACTTCGAATCACATTCACCTGATACCAACCAACGCGTCATAGGACCACAAACCTCGTGAAGTGATCATAATAATAGGTCAGCACCTACTCGGGCTATCCCCAGACTATTTGTGAGTAGTTTGTTCGTTCGTTCGTCCGTCCAGCGCCGTCGTGGTCTACCCTTCTTTCCAGCAGATAGCGTCCCCTTCACAGTAGCCTGCAAACGCCGCTTTGTGCCCTTCGTCCAGACCTAGCTGATTTGATGCAAGGAGTAGTGCCGTGTAGTATTCGACAACCCCAAAGAGGAAATCCCCTTTCCCGTTACAAGCAAGTCGCCAAGCAGGACAAGGAGCCAGTAGCATCACTTCCCTGTACGGACACCCGTGCATATCAAATCGCTACCAGGGCCAAGGGGGGCCATTGCAGGGATCGTGTCAACGCCCTCCACCCATTCGAGACGCTCCTCGCAACCCCCAAGGACCCCGAGAGACGTCTCCTCACCGACCTTTAGCACGACCTCAGTCTCCTCAGATCTCCGTCCCCTCTCCGCCAATTGCTTGAGCCGAGACTGATACAGCCGGTTCTCTCAGACATTAACGGCTGCCACAGGCGCCCTATCGCATCACAAGCCCATTGTTTCCCAGACACCGCCTGTGCCAGTTGGAGTGCACACCTCGACACTCCGTCCACGTCCAACCAGCATTGTGGATTTTCTGGTTCTGATTGCCAGTTTCGACCTGCAGAGTCGGTCAATCTTGACTCTTTCATCATTCAGTCGACCAATTCATCGTATTGACCGATATATTACTTCTAAATCGGAGTATATCCCGATCCAGACCCGGCGCTTATCAACAACATCGGCGGGAACCTGCATATTGCAGGGTAGTGGTCTCAGATCAAACCTCAAGAGACGGAATCGGCCAGAGGGCTGACGAATGCGTGGGATCAAGTCGATCAAAACTTGCTGAATAGGGCGAAGGAAGGGACAAGAGGAGGAATACTCAACATTACAATCAATCCGTGGGTTATGGCGGGACTTCCACGACAGTCGGCTTTTATGCCGACAATAAAATGCTCCAACTGTGGCAACCAGGTCCAGATATCGATGATGGGAGATCACCTTTGCAGCGGGGAAGATGCAGCACCGGAACGTACGTGACTTGCTCACAGGATAGACATTGGCGGCTGAAATCCTGGACACTGGACGCTGACTATTGACACAGAACCTCCGATGCCAGATCTTCTGAGTGGCGCGTTTTCTTCGCTGAAGCAAAACGTCCTGGATAAGTTTTCTCGAGCACCGCCGGCTGTAGACACATCCGCCGCAAGTATGTTTGCTGCTTCCAAAACTCCACTACCACATCTGCTGACTGCGTAATCACCACAGACAGAACATTTGCGAGACAGGACCAATTGACGCCGGTCAGCGCTTCGACCGGTTCTCAAACCATCTCACCCAAGACGCCAACGAACGGGCGGCCCGATGTTGGTGCCACTGAGGACGACTACTTCACACCAGCGATAGCAGGCTCACCTCGGCGACCCGGTGGATATGGAGAGTTCTCTGCAGAGCCAGAATCGTATGATGTGGACGCGACGTATGGGACGAGCCCGAACAAGCAGGCGCAGAGCCTGTTGACGAGGATGAACAGCATTGCCCCGGGGCCCTTTGAGATAAGCCGGAGACCGGGAGCGAAGAACGCGTTTGCGCGCACTAGCAGCAGAGACGAGACAGTCGATTCGGGTGACGACTCTCTGCGGGTAGGGTCTTACACAGACAGGCCGGGGACTGCGGCTTCAGGGTCGTCGGTGAACAGCGCAAGCATCGCACCACCCAGGATACCCCGTAACAACGGGTATGGCGGGTTTGGACCACCCCAAAGGGAGGGTGAGGATTACGATCCGCAACCACTTGGTCTCGGCAAACGCTCGGAAACTTTCCCGGACAGACTGCTCAAGTCTAGTAACGAGGAGTACGATGATGCACCCGCGCGGATGCCGTCAGCACCGGGCCCGAGGCCGGATCGGTTACGGAGGCCATCGAGCAAGGCTAGCGAACGAATGACAATGACGAGTGAACGTTCAAAACGACCGTCTTTCGGACTGCGAGATACCTCCCGGCCACCACCTCCTCGCAAGAGCCTGATGCGGCCACCGACACGGGATGGCAGCGGCAACCTGTCCGTCAACCTTGCAGATGAGTTTGGCGTGGCCAACCCCTACCACGCGCCTTCTGTGTCGCAATCATCCAGCAACTCTGGCTTCAGCCAAACCTCACAGCCCAGCCATCCGAGCTCGAATACCAGTCCAGCTCGATCGACTGGCTCTCGGGTGGGAAGACGGCAACCGTCAGATACCGCCGGGTTCGATGCCCTAATGGACGATTTGCAGAACTCGATGGATGCGATGCTACCGTTGACGCCCACTGCCCCGTCTGCTCCAGAGAAGGAGATCGAGACGCTTAAGACCGGCAACCGACGTGGGCCGCCCGAGAGTCTTCGACTGGATCCGGCCGTACAGGGAGGAGCAGACACGCTACTGGGATCACCATTCAAAATACCGGAAAAGTCGCCGTTGAGATCGCCGGAGATGCTGGATCTCCTTGCAGGGCGTAGCGATCCCGCCGTACTCGGAGGCCGAAGTCTGTCGCCCCCTCGGGGATCACACAACCGCCAGCCGTCTCGGAACCAACGCTCGCGTGGGAACTGCAAGGCGTGCAAGGAGCCGATCACAGGGAAGTCGATCTCGTCGGCGGACGGCCGACTCACCGGTCGCTACCACAAGGCCTGCTTCGTCTGCACGACGTGCCGGGAACCCTTCTCCTCGTCGACCTTCTACGTCCACGACGACAAGCCGTACTGCGAGCAGCACTACCACAAGCTGAACGGAAGCCTGTGCGGGAGCTGCAACAAGGGCATCGAGGGGCAGTACCTGGAGGACGAGGCGCCGCAGAAGTACCACCCCGGGTGCTTCCGGTGCGGCGACTGCGGCGTCGTGCTCCGCGACGGGTACTTTGACGTTAATGGGAAGGCGTACTGCGAGCGGGATGCGTGGAAGAGGATGCAGGCACAGCAGACACAAGCACCGGCGCCGACACAAAAGCCGATTCCGAGCATACACATCCCGCAGCCGAGGCCAAGCGTGCGGGAGCCACCGCCGAGAGGACTGCCGTCGAACCCGGCGTCCAAGGTCGGCTCGCTGAACCGACCGTTCGGCCTCCCGACCGGCAACCGCCTCGCGCCGGGCCAGGCCCTGCGCCGCGGCGGTCTATCGCCGACCAGCCCGCCGCTTCCCAGGATGGAGAAGCGCATGACGAGGCTGGGCATGATGTGAAACCAATTTACGTACTCCTTCCTGCCCTCGAGCCGCGAAACGACTGATACGCCGACTTTTCCTTTTGTTTCCCGTCCGACCCGACCACAGCCTCGGTCGGGTCAGACCAGCAGCATTGGCGTTGAACGGATCTTCTTCTTTTCATTACGGGCATCTTCCTCTTCGGAGACGGACAGACGCCCCCTTCAGTTCATCGTTCTCCATATACCCTTTTCGTTCTGGGCAGTACATGCACATATGTCGTTACTATACCTCTATATACCCCCATGGCGAGGTGTTTTTTGTCCGCTTCTCGAAAGACGTGTCCTGGTTCGGGACAGCGCGCGCTGCGTCGTCGTTATTATTATTATAATTGGTGGTGATCAGACTCTTGGAGAGCCGCTTGGTTGGGGTTGGAGTTGGAGTTGGAGTGAGATGAGCCGGGATGGCACGGGAGCGGTAGCGGGGACCGGGAACGGGCGTTGGGTCTGGAAGCGGGATGGACGGACGGACAGACAGACGTACGGCACCGGACGGGATGGCCTCCGGGTTCCTGCACGCACTTGGGTGCTACCTGATATCGGGATCTTGGGCATGTATTCGAAGCGTAGGAGCTCGCCATCGATCTATCGTAGACGACTGCAATCTACACCTACCTACCCATCCATCTACCACTGTTTACCTATGCCCGTAACTTCTTCAAATTGCGCCTGCTGTCCTCCGTCCACACGTAATCTTACAAGTGATCTGACTTGTGCCGATTTCATTTTTCCTCGTTACACAGCTGGGAGTCCAATATGTGAATCTCGATGCGTGTAACTTTTTACGGCGAAGGAGCGTCACTGCAAACGGCCGTCTTGGCTCGTGTACATGTACACTGTAGGAAGTAGAGAGTAATCAGCCCTCTGGTGATACGACACCCTCGCTACCCTAAGCTCCAGTCCGGTGTGACTACATGTGAGATGGATGATAGATCTGGTACATATCTAGAGACCATGGGTAGGGTCCTTGTGTAAGGGTTGCCCGGCATCAAATTTTGGTAGGTAAATCAGGTGAGGGTAGTGTTTGTCAGGTGCTGCATCATCCATCTCTCCTTTGCCGTACCTGAGTTACGGGGCTCAGGTGAGGTCATACCATACCTGTCTACGCGGAGTCGCGTTACCTACCTATATATAGACACGTACATAAGCGCTTTAAACTTCACACATGCGGCCTCAAGCCTCAAGCAAGCCACCTGCACAGAAGGACGAGGGATAACCTGGCAGCATATGCAACTAGAGCTTGTCAGCGCAGCCTGGAAGATAGGATGGTGGATGTGGCTGCAGGCGGATAGGCTGCTGCCTACCTATCCGCACTGGTTAGTTGATTGGCGATGCGGTACTTCCTCCCACCCGGGATGGCTTCCATGCGTGCGCGCGCGCCCGTGGGTGGCACATGGTGAAGTACCGGCATCCTAAATAATGCGGTACCAGTGTAATGCCGTGTGCCGTGCTGCCGTGCTGTTGTCTGCCGTGTGAGGATGCCGGGCTTGAAAGGGAGGGATATGTGCTCAGTAGCTACCATCCATCGATGGCGATTGGGTTCGTGACATGTCATAGGTTGAGATGTATAAACTGCATCATTACTCGATGACGGATTGAATGATTGGGGGAGACAATAGATTGGTCCCAGGCTTGGAGATGCGTCGGTTCCGCCGTGTTTCACGGTTGGGCGCTTGTGCTGGTCGACCGGTGCTGCTTTCGCTGATTTGATGGTGGCCCTGTGGCCCTATGGCCGTATTTGAAGAAGGGGAAACACCTTTTCAGCCTGTTTGGTGTACCGTAATTGGAGTAGCACGATCGGCCCATTTCGTGATCGGTAGCGACCGAGGTGGTGAAACACCCTCTGCAGTCTGCTGTGTGCTTGCTCGTGCATACTTAGGTGGCGTAAATGTGTGACAGCGACTGGTGGTAGAGATAGATTGCCCTTCTATTCTTGGCAACATGGAGGGTGGCTCCTGGCCCAGACAGCCAGACTGTTGGCGTTGGTTACTGCTACTGCTACTGTTACTGTTACTGCGCACACAGACGCAGGAGCATCTTCCCGGATATCGTTTGCGTGTGAAACGTTGGACGGCTTCGGCAATCTCTGGGGGCTTTATCGTTCATGCACTCTGGCTGTGGCTGTGGCACTACTGTCGTGCAAAGGTGTATCGGTCTACGGCGGCGCTGTCAGGTGACACCCCCATTCTCCCCGCGAAAGGTTATTCGAAACGCGACCGGGCACTGCCGGGGCGCTGGGTCTCCAGATCGCAGTCAGTAGATCTCAAACTTCGGATCTTGCATTGCGGCTCGGAGAATGGCACCGAGGGGGAAAGGGGCACGGCTGTAATGAGTTGCGGGATGACGAGAATGGTATGGGGGAAAGAGGCACAGCAGCGGGATACGGGTCGCAGGTGTTTCTCTCTGCTGCGCTTTTGAACCGTTGAACGAGCTCGCCTTGGGCCGATCCCCATCATGCCCTGTTCCTAGCTGTACCGTTGTACCTCGTTTCAGCGACCGTTGGTGTGATAGTCCAACAGGCGTCCGTTAACGGTAGTTTGTGTCATGGGCTTCGACTTGATTAAGGTTGAAGCTTGCACTTGTGAATTGGTGCGACGCGGGATGTTGGCGACAGCGAAGTGAAATTCCAAGCCATACCTACCGAAGCAGCGGCCAGGATGAGGCACGGACGCGCGGCCCGGCAAAGGTATCAGCCAACTACAACCTTACTTCATGGACTGGGGCTGTGATTTGCATCCCATGGGACGTCTTTTCTGTTAATAGGCCGCTGTCGTGACGGCCATACGGCTGACGGCAAGAACCAGACCTGATGAATCACCGCTGACGCTGAATAAGAATCTTCTCAGCCGGCTCTTGGCTGCCGTATGTTTCAGATAATATGTCATGCATCCATTCAAAGGGAAGAGGGTGGCCGGGATCTCCAACATACCTCACTGCCGAGGTCTTGATAGGCCTGCAGCACGTTTAGTTCTACCATACTCCGGTGATAAAAAGTCGATAATATCCAATGGACACGAACCCAACCTCTGGCGAGACTTGTTGAACTGTTCGTATCAAGTTAATTAAATGAATGGAGCAACCAAGGGAGCTTGTTGTCGGCCTAGGAAGCAATCTAGTCGCTCATCACCCTCGTTTGGTCAGATGAGATACCACATCCACAGATGGACGGCCAACCAAGCCCAGTCAGCCAGTGCTACAGGTTACACTGTGTGATGGCTTCATCCAGAGACTGTACGATATAGTCCCCAGGTGTAATACCGATCTCTTATTAGGTACTCATTTTGTACTCGGGGGCGATGACCTCAGAGAGAGGTGGGGGCAGGAACCCCCTGTATCAATCCCAGATCCTATACTGTGTACTAGTAGGGCTTTTGTTTCATCATCAGACGGGGCAAATCCTCTTCCCCCTTGACCGCCTTATATATAGTAATTACAATAGAGCGAATGGACATCGGGGTTATTTGGTCCTGGTGAATGCAACAGTTAGATCTCAACAGCATTGAGTGGAAAAGGAATATCATCTGTGGTTGATAACATGCAGAGAGTCAGAGACGGTTGTTACAAATTGGACTATAAGGTATTGTGAGTTGGCGGGCAGGCGGCAGGCTGGCAACTGCCCCTATCAACACGCTAAGCCTCATTCGGGAATCACTGTAGATCGGCCCACGGGGAAAAGGAGGCAGGCGCTAATTACACGAAAGCTGGCAAGGAAGTTGGAAGTCCCACCTGCACTGCACCTTCGTCTCTTCCTGTCGCCGCACTGTCGGGTACCCGCTGCGACTGCTGCGACTGCTGCACGGCCAAGACATCCGCATATCATCATTTTTGTGCCCTCTCTCCCTCCTCTCTACCTCCTCTCTGCCTCTTCGACAGTGCGACAGGGAAGGCAGCCTCCCCTTCTGCCCTTATCTCCTCCTTCCTCCTTGTCCCTAAGATAGTCTTGGTCTTGCTCTTTCTTCTTCGCAAGCAGATCCTCTTTGACCTTCTTCCTCGCCCTCGACGCTTGTCTCGGCGACCCCATCCAACCTAACCCTAGGTCTGACCATCACATCCGTCCTACCCTCCCTGCCAACGGAGCCCTCCCTCTTTGATGAGCCGCGCCGAACTGGTACGCCTCCTTGCTTCCTGCGACTTCTTTGACAGAAGTCATCACGCTCCTTTACCTATTCACGACCTCGTCCCATCTTCGGGACCTCGCCCACTTGCACCAGTCGAATGATTCAAGCAGCCCGACAACGAGTCAAACAGACCGACCACCAAAACCTTCAAACATACAGGCATCGGAAGGCTTGGACCCCAGCTCAGCAACTGTACTCACCCCTTGAATGATGCAGATGATCTTCCAATTGCCTTGAGCTCGAACTGTGTTACGAACCGATTGACCGGCCGCTTTCACCCAGTTGGAGGATCGTAGTGGGTATTTACATCGACTTTACACAATGTTGGCAGTGCAGCCCCGCCGCTGGCTGTCGCGGCCGAAAGGTCTGGTGATATTTGCAATCACTGTTGCTTCTCTGTACTGGTTTCTACTGCATGGCTACGGTGGCGGCTACACCAAAAGTTGGTACGGCGCTCAAGATCACGACGGCGGCTCGAACGCTCCGTCCGTAGACAGCCCCAAGGCCCAGGAGCCCATCAGCGCGCCCAGCGAGCCCATCACCGAGGCCGAGACCCCCGAACAGAAGCAGGAGGTGTCCTCGTTACAATACCTGGATCTGAGCGACCCCAACAGTCCAACTTACGTAAAGAGCTTTGAAGATAAGATGAAAGAGGCAGAGGATCAAAAGGAGGTAGCCCTCCGCGAACAATTTGGCATGGAACACGAGCAGCTTGGAAGGTGAGTGTGGTAGCGCAATAGTGTTGAGAACCTCCTCTAACGACTGCAGGGAACCCGGTGCCGATGCCTTCTATGGCAAGACTCTCATGACTTTGTCCACGACGAAGGACCGACCCGCAGAGATGGAGGCTCATCTGACCCCCGCCGACAACCTGACCTATTTCAGCGCTCAACAACCATACATCCACAATCCCTACCCCAACTACAACAAGAAGGCATGGCTGGCCGAAAGAGCCAGGTACTCTCCGTGTGAGGGGCCTACAGGCGAGGAAGTGAGCGACATCATGGCATTCAAAGGATTACCCAAGGGCTTCCCTACCGCGGGTATCGGTAGCTACAGCGTTCTCGGCATCGATGGGGATTTGTGCTACGAGCGAGAGACGAGGCTCGGCATGTACGGGTTCCAGAACGCGAACGACACATCCATACCGTCGGTCGACTGGGACAATGTCCAATGGGGCAGGCTACAAGAGAAGTGTGTCCAGAAGAACAAGGCGCGCTTCGGCCTGGTGGGCGAGCCGAACCCTTATGTGACCTCGGTCTATTCGCGGCAGAACACTACTCCATGGGACGGGGCCGAGACTGACTATGACCTTGACAACGCGCCCAAGCTTCCGGACCACGACGACAACCTGCGAAGAGGACATATGGCGGATTATCGAAGAGGACTACTAGGGAAGCCCGCTTCCGACAAGCCTAAAGTCAGCACGGAATCCAGAACCGCCCTGTTGCTTCGCACGTACATCGGCAAAGAGTACAATGAGAACGACAAGCAGGCGATCCGCGCGCTCATCACTGAGCTTTCCTTGCGAACGGGTGGCCAGTACCAAGTGTTCCTATTTGTCCATGTCAAGGACAACGCCTATGCGATCTGGGATGACGAGGCAACATACCAGTACGTGCTCGAGAAGAACGTCCCCGCAGAGTTCAGGGACATTGCGGTGCTGTGGAACGATGAGGCAGTACAAGCCATGTACCCCAGACTGAACCCCGAACAGGCCACTGTCCATGTGGCACAGTGGCTTTCCGTTCAGAAGTTTGCCCAGGAATTCCCCGAATTCGACTACATCTGGAACTGGGAGATGGATGCACGAATCACTGGTCATCATTACGACTTCCTGGAGAAACTTGCCTCCTTCTCAAAACGACAGCCCCGTCGGGGTCTTTGGGAGCGCAACGAGCGCTACTACATCCCTTCCCTTCACGGTGACTACGATACGGACTTCCGAAAGGATGTGGAGGAGCGCTCAGGAAAGGAGACAGTATGGGGGCCCATCGGTCTGCCTTTCATCACCCCTGTTGGGCCCAAGCCTCCGGTCGAGAGGCCAGAGGAAGACGACTACAAATGGGGAGTGGGCGAAGAGGCTGACCTCATTACTGTTGCCCCGATCTTCAACGTCAAGGACAGCGGCTGGATTGGCGGGAATGACTTGTGGGGATTTAATGATTCCACCCATGCAACCCAACAACTCCCACGCCGCGCCACTATCGTGACGCATTCGAGAATCTCCAAGAAGCTCCTTGACATCATGCATGTCGAAAACCTTCGAGGCAACCACATTGCTTCTGAAATGACCTGCCAAACTATCGCGCTTCTGCACGGTCTCAAGACGGTGTACGCACCGATGCCCATCTTCTTTGACAGGGCATGGAAAGGCAAGGACATCGGCAGGTGGTTCAACAGCGGTCGAAAAGGCGAAAGTGGAGGCTTCAACTCGGCCATGGGCTGGGGCCGTGAGGCCAGATATGGTGGTACCACCTGGTATTACCGAGCCACACCTCCACAGCGGCTGTACAACAACCTGATGGGCTACGAGGATACCGGCATCGGCGGCGAAACGTGGGAAGAGGAAAACGGACGCATTTGCTTGCCATCAATTCTTATGCACCCGATCAAGGACGTTGCTCCCACGGAACCAGGCTTTGAGAGCGATTCCCACCTGCCATTTGGTTGATGCTGCCGACTCTTCAATTGTACGACTACGACACTACATATACGCTGGACGAGAACGAGCCGTTTTGGGGAAGATGCGAAAGACACTTCCAGGAACCATTAATGAAGCATTATGGCATTATTCGGCGTTCGAGTTCCGCAGACCACAGGTCTGTTTGCTACATTTGCATTGCATCAACTAGGTGCTGACCTAGGTAGCTGCGAGAGATAAATTAGATTTTGGTACGGGGGTAAGATGGGTTGATGCAACCCCTCGGTCACACACTCGATTCGCGGAGAATGGAGTTTAGATTGATGTGTGAAGATTCGTATCTGTATATACCAATTTCATTTAACATGAACATACTGTCTTCTATGACTACCTTTCGTTGTCCTCGTCCGCGTTGCTGTCGTGCTATTATTTGTGTTCCTTTCCTTCAGCAAGCTACAACTGAGACTTCACGTTGAAGATATTTGTGATGAGTCACCCCGAAGCTTGGTGTTCCCATGGTCTACTCTGGCTATACCAGCATCTATCATGGGTGAGTGCAAGGTTCTTAGTCTACACATGCTCAAGCATTATATTTTGAGGGTACCAAGCACATGGGCAGAGGCGGCTTGGAACGTTCCAGCTGCGTATTGATTCAGATTAGACCTTTGGGAAAAGGAGAGCCAGAAGTTGTTAGATTTTTCAGAATGGTCTGTATTCGAAGAAGAAGAATAGCCGAAGAGGGTACCAGATAGGATGGTAACGGTCGAAGATGTTATGGTATTGATCGTGGTCTATCTGCTGTCTGCTAGATGGTGGTCTATTTGTATGTGGAATTGTAGGGCACGTGCCCGGAACTGGGACGGATGCCTGGCCATGCGTGGCTAGTTGTCCGTCGTGTTGGAAGAGAAGAACTGCGACCCGGGGCGGCGCTTCATTTCAACCAGCTGAGCTTCCAATGCTCGAAGGGAGCTGTTTGACGTGCTCTCTGCGAGTGACGTGTTAAATGCTGAATGCTGCGTTGTGGTGGTGACGAGATGTGGTGTGGTGTCGCTGTTTGACTGCTTGTTTGACTGTTCGTTTGATCCCATGATCCTCAACGTGGGTGTGATTGTTAGATTTCAAAGTGTTCTATTAAGGAGAGGAATTCCAGCTACTCTGGAGCGGCCAGAATGGCCCTATATATATCCAAGATACTAAAGGAAAGGATACGTGGCCTTATATTGGCCACGTATGTGACAGAGTCACAAATGGGGATGGTGATCCTGAAGGATGACTATGGATGGGCTAACGTAGCCCAGAATCCAACACGCCCTCTCAGACTGAGGGAATTAACATAACCAGAATATCACCCCTCTACATGAACCAGTCCTAACAACTCCAGAAACTTGAAGAACCTTGCCTTTGTCAAAGCTTTGGTGAGACCGTCTGCAGGCATTTCATTGGTTCCAAAGAAAGAGAGCCGTATATGGCCTTCCAAGATCTCCTGACGAAAGTAGTGTTCCCTGACTCGAATGTGCTTAGTTCGACGATGGAATTCAGCGTTCTGAGCCAAATTAATAGCTCCAGCACTGTCTGAATGGATGTTGATAGCATTCAGAGTGAAACCAAGTTCCAGCATCAGTTCTCGTAGCCAGGCAGCCTCTTTGACGGCTTCAGAGAGTGCGTAGTACTCCGATTCCACAGTAGACTGAGCCACAACAGTCTGCAGCTTGGATGCCCAGGAGACAGCGCCCCCAGCAAACGTGAACAGGTAGCCTGAGGTGGATTTGGCGCTGGTCTTGATGCTTCCAGCATAGCTGGCATCACAGTAACCAACCAGCAGATCCGGAATCATCTCAAGGACCTCCTGGCGGGTCTTCCTGACATATTTGGGACCTCCAAATTTGATCCCAAGATCTTGAGAGTGCCACAAGTAGCGAAGTAGGCCCAGAGCGGCCTTATATTGGGCTGAGCCAGGGTTGTGAAGGTATCGCGAGAGAACACCCATAGAGTATGCAATATCTGGTCTCGTATACGACGCAGGGAAGTTCTCAGAACCGATCAGGGACTGGTATGTCTGAATAGGACGTGTATCGACCTCAAGGTCGTTGTCCAGGGACTCCATCTGTTCCACTGCTTGAGGAGATATCGGCACGTTCATCTTGCCAGTGTTCTGCTGGTCGAACGCCTCCACAGTTCTTCTCACATACGTCTGTTGAGAGAGATATAACGTCCTCTCAGCTCGGTTTCTGACAATGTGGACTCCTAGGAAGTGTTCAGCAGCTCCCATGTCCTTTATCTCAAATGTAGAACCTAGTTCCTTCTTGAAGGCAGCGATCCCGTCACGATTAGCCCCCAAAATGAAGAAATCGTCGACATAGCTAATCACTATAATGCCACGGCTGATGTTGACATAGACTGCGTTGTCAGAGACCAGAGGGTCGAATCCGAGGTCCTTCAGAGCGCTGCGAATGCGCTTCTGCCACTGCCTGGGGCTCTGCTTGAGCCCATATAACGGTTTCGCAAGCTTCATAATCATGCCAGGTCTCCAGTTGATGGTATTCTCATCTGGATACATCTCAAAGAAGTCAGAGAGACCATCAGGCGTCTCCATGAAGATCTCTTTATCCAGTTCTCCCATCAGGAAGGCAGATACAGCATCCATCTGGTCAATTTCCCAGTCCAGAACGGCAGCAATGGCTAGAAGGAGCCTCCAGGTGGTAGTACGAGCGCTTGAGGCCTGGGTTTCGAAATAGTCGAGGCCATGGCGTTGCATGAAGCCTCGTACAACCACCCTAGCCTTGTACCGAGAGGTGTTGCCGTCAGAGTCCCTCTTCCGCTTATAAACATTACGGTTAGAGAGAGTTTTACGCCCAGCAGGCAGATCAGACCTCCACAAAGGAATGAAGGTATTATTGCGCAGCAACGCCCGTATCTCTGTGTGAGTGCCATCCAGCCATTGAGGTGCCTCGGCAGACTCCATGGCTTCCTTGTAGCTAAAAGGCTCGTCATTACGGGGAAGTGCCTGATCAGGGTCAGAAGACGGCCAATTGGCATAAGATGCCTCGATCGTAACATGTGGAGATATGCCAGGGGTGGAAGACTCGGCCACGTAGTGGTTGTGAGTCCTCCGAGTGCGCCCTCCGGAGAGTACATTCTCTGGGTTGAGCCCTGATTGGATTCTTGACCTCGGAGCAGCCGTTAGGGCTACTTCTTGACGAGGTGGTTCAGATGATAGAAGAATCGAGTCAGCTAGAGCAGTACTAGGCTCAGGGTTGCTATATCCAGAGTCAGAATGATGACCATCATCATTATCAGAAGCGTCAGGGGACCCAAGAGGGGTCCCTAACGTGACAACTGGTTGGGGTGAATCATCTCTACCATCCCTTCTGTTATCTGACTCGATATATATATGCTGAGGATCGTGAGCGCCCTCTGGTGAAGACGGCGCTGGCAGATCTTCAGCATCGGGTCTGGTTATCTCATAGTCATCGAGTGTACCACGGAAGTTTGGAAAGATGTGGATCAAATCCCTTGAAAGTACATACCCATCCAAAATCTCAAGATGGGCAGTAACTACAACCTTTCTCAGGTGTGTAAGATACACCTGGTACTGGTTGGAACCAAGGGAACGAAGAATACGACCTCTCCTTGCGTGTGGAGTGGTCTTGTCTCCCTTAGGGCGGCGCTGCTGCGGCAAATGGACCACAGCGGCCTGCCCGATTGACAGTAAATTCGTCAAATCAGGCTTGTTATCCTTTCCAGGGTTCAGATCGTCAAAGAAAACTTCAAAGGGAGTCTTCTTAACGCCCTGGAGGAAAGATGTATAGCTCACATTGAGCCTATCACATACGGCAGGTCCAACAACCGGCCAAAGGGCTTCAGGTAGCCCGGAATCCTTCATAATACTGCGAATGAGAGCGTGTATAACGCCAAAGGATCTCTCAGCCACTCCGTTCTGCTCGGGAGTGTATGGAGCGCTGACTTCGAACAGGATACCACGTTCAGCTCCCCATTGCTTGAATCTCGCGTATTCAGAACCACCATCCATTCGGAATCGCTTTGGATAACGCCCGTACTGGGTGTGAGCGTATTCACAGTAGCGAATGGCTTGGTCGGAAGCTTCCCCTTTCTTCTCGTGAGGGCAGTACTCCCTCAAACGAGACTTGCCATCCACAAATACGGTGGCATAGAGAGAACCATCATAGCCTTGGACAGAGTGCTTGGCTGTATCCATATGGACCAGGTCTAAAGCATGATCTGGATGTTCCTGCTCAACTCGAGAGACTAGGCGACGTAGATTGGACTCCAGACATTCCAGACAGGTGAATTCTTTTGCCAGCTCTTGTACATTCGGCGGCAATTCAATCCCTTTGGTGATACTGGCTGTCTTGATCAGGTCACCAATAGATCGGTGGCCAAGTCTTGTATGCCAGCGGTGGAGTAGTCTCAGCGCCACAGATTTGGCTTGAGAGGTCAGTTCCTGGGAAGAATCCTCGGATACCATATTGGTGAACACGTCCGGGGCTTGATTGATCCCGTATACGTCCTTCTGGACACTAGAGATCTCTGTCTGAACGTACATTCCCTGGTGGAATGATGCCACCCATGTACCATGGGGGTCAAACAGATCGCGGATCATCAAATACCATCCTTGGCGATACATCTGGTCTCCCGAGAGAATGTTGATTGGAAAGGAAGGCACAAATAGTACTCCAGAGATTGTCCGAGTGACGGTATCACCGTTGGAGGTAATGAATGGTATCTCCACGTCGCCAATACCTTGAGGAGTAACAGGGCCTCCTCCAGTGTTAAAGGGGACCAGGTCAGGGTCCATTCGAAGGCGAGTAAACCACTTCTTGCTATTGCAAATAGGAACGGTAGAGCCTGTGTCAAACAGCCATGAGTCTGTGCTTGTCGTGGCATGAACGATGTCGATCAGATTGGTACTCGCTCCCTGGTTGGCGCTATGTGGTCCTTGAGTGAGGACAGATTGACTGGAGATGGCTTTATCGGCATAATTGCACCATTGAGCGGCGTCAGAAGCGCCAGTGCGTCCACTCTGGTGAGTGGGAGCGCTGCTTGAAGGCCTTCCATCTTTCCTAGCCTTCTCAGAGGCCTGGATGATCTGGCTGAGGATGCGTTTGTTGCATCCAAGGTGGCCCTTCTTCTTGTCAAGCTCTCCGCACTCATAGCACCAGATAGGATCCGTGGTATTACTGTTAGAAGAGCCCTGGTTGACTCCAAGGGTTCTGGGGCCATCAAGAGATAGGCGATTACTGCCTTTCCCCTTGTTCTTCCACTTGCTCTTGCCTTTACTAGGCGTAGCAGGCTTGCCAAAGTTGGTGGCAAAGGTCTCATCTTGAGCCTTGCGAATCTGTATCTCCTCCTGGAGCCGGTACAAGAGATTCTCGGTCGTAGGGAAGATTCCACAGTTATAATCTTTTGAGATTTCGCGGTGAAGGGTTGGAAAAGCCGTCCAAATAGCAGCCAGGAAATTGGCAATACGAATATTCAGAGGATATGTGATATTTTGCCGCAGGACCTTGTCCATTAGTCTGCGGTAGTTGCCCACAAACTTGTCTCCATGGTCAGGGAATCGAATGGCAGCCAGTTCATCTATAACGGATGAAACTGCGTCAATTCTCGTGCCTGAATATGCCTGTCACAAGGCTATCCAGATCTGACCAGGGTCAAATAAACCCGTGATACGAGAATCAGGGTCAGACTTGATGTTCTGGGTGATAGCGAGGTATAATTTTGACCTCTTGATGCTCAGACTAGCATCCAATTCAGGGGGCTTGGAAAAGGCTCCCGCGGAAGGTGTGGCTGGGGCGTCGACAGCTCCAGTTGTGGCCTTATATGGTTCCTTCTCGTCCGCCTTGATGGCTTCAAGGATAAGAGACCAGAGCCCGAGAGTAGTGAGCAAATGCTCCATCATTTGGGCCCAGACCTCCCAGTTCTCCTCGCCAACGAGCTTCTGATGGTCTTGGAGGCGAGGGATAGAGGTGGATGTAAAGGCGAGGGCCGTCTCTGGGGTGGATTCGGACATAATGTAAGAAGGATAATACGTCGTAAGGCTAGCCTACAAATAAGGCAAAATATAAGCCAAGGAGCGACCTCTTTCTGTATAAAAAGAACAATTACGACAGAGAAACACTTAAAGGCTTGTGGCAACAAGGGTAGCTAGTCCTGGAGGCGCGCAAGCAGAAAGAGGGTGATTAGAATGAATCAGACCAGTAGAAAAAGCTTAAAAGATAAGGGCTGCTGGAGGTCGTGATCGATCAGAGATGCTACCATGTTAGATTTCAAAGTGTTCTATTAAGGAGAGGAATTCCAGCTACTCTGGAGCGGCCAGAATGGCCCTATATATATCCAAGATACTAAAGGAAAGGATACGTGGCCTTATATTGGCCACGTATGTGACAGAGTCACAAATGGGGATGGTGATCCTGAAGGATGACTATGGATGGGCTAACGTAGCCCAGAATCCAACAGTGATGCGTGTGGTGCCTCCAGATGGGTATGGTAGTGCTTGGTTATGTGAATGCATTTAGGTGTGTGTATCTCTCAACGTGATCGTGTGTATGGCTCTTTATTCTGGGCTCTCTGGTCCTGGCCTCTTGTTTGTCTGTCGATAGCTTTCTTGAAGTTTTCTTTCAATTGGTCTCTCGTGGTATCTCTTGTGTTGATCGTGTTAGAGGCGGAACGCATCTCTAAATAGAATATCAGTACCAAATGAGTACACGACCGACCTATCATAGGGTCTGATCACTATAGGCGGTGCTTTCACCTCTGGTTTATGTAGTATATATCAACTACCTTGGTCGCAATCAAGCCACTTTCCGTGATGGCTGCTGCCTTGTCCACTTTCTGTTATCCGATTAAAATCTGGTGGCCTTACCAAGTCCCTACGAGCTGGCATCGTGCCTTACGCGGCCGCCGGGCCGTGCACAAGGGGGGTGTTCTGCACCAGCGTGAATTCTGGTTTCCTGGTTCTGAATTGAAAAGGGCATCTTGCGTGAAATTTCGCACAACATGTCTTCTTGAAATCACACATTGCAGCGCTGCTAGGAGAAGATATTGCCCACTTCATAGAATCTTGTGCAATATCTTTTTCGCTAACGCGGGGTTATTCTCTAGAATTCATGTGCAGACATCATGTGGTGAACAACTGGAGGACGTAGCTATTATAAGTACCCTTCCTGGGGCAGGGGATTCTGGGTGCGACATTACCTGCGGCGACGACCACTTGCCGTCCTATTAATATCGTTGGTGTCTACCGGAGGTCTACAATTGTAGAGCCAAGCACATGTTCTTTTGCAGGGACATTGTACCGAGGACTTGACACAGTCGTACCCGGACGTCCAACGTTAGATGAATATAATCTTGCTTTGCTTGACTACAGGCTCCTCTAACGTCTCGAGGACGACAATGACTTGGAGGCTCCCGGCTTCTCACTGATGTTCGTCGGAGTCTCCGCTATGGACAGATTTAAGAAGAGGGAGGCGGAGATCAGGAGTTTTAGAGACGGAGTAAGCAGCGCCTTTATCAATCTAATTAATTCGATCAATCGGAAAAATTTGTTAAGTTTGAATTAAGCAAGTTTAAGGCGCCTTATTAATTTAATAAGGCTATTTAAATTTTTAACTTAGGTTTAAAGGTATTAAGTCGGGTAGATTTTTTTACGATAAAAAGTAAGACAAGGTCGAATAAAAAGACTACGTACTTGTTACTATTTATATTAAAATTTTGGATAATGTTACTAGTAAAGCTTTATTTTTAAACGTTAAAAAACCGTAGCTAACCTTATGTAGTGTTATTTGTTAGCAAGTATTTTTATAAAAATAAAAAATAAGTATAAGATTAGAGCTTAAACTTACGATTTAAATTCTTTTCACCTTAAAAAGCTAGTTAATTAAAGGGAGAAAAAAAATCCATTTTCAACTATTTAATTAGTTTATAATCATTAAATCCTGGTTTTTATGTCGTGAATATAAACTTAAAGGCAAATTATATAGCTATGAATAAGCCGCGGAAAAAGCATATAATTAATAAGCGCGTAATAAAATACCGTATCGAAAAGGCGGTTAAATAATGCTATTCGTATATTCGTTTAATTTTTGTTATATATTGGAGTGAAGTAGTTTTTTCAAGGTCGTTATATTTATATATATTATAGAGTTAATATCAGTTGTGAAGAAAAGTAATATATACTTATTATTATATAACGCGATAAAATCGCCCGATTAAAAGAGCGGTTATAAAAAACATTATTGTCATTGGTTTTTATTTTTTATTATAAATGTAAATAAACTACTTTTAATTAAACTTGATAAAAGAAAATTTTTTTTGTTAAGTACGTCGATTATAATACTGAGATTTTATTTATTTATTAATAAGCTTTATTATAAATTACTATAATTTCTTTGAGTTATTAGTAAATTAATATTTACAACGTTATGTCGCTTTAAACGTACTAATTTAAAAATTATGACGTTAATAAATAATTATTAGTTTATATTAATTAAATACACGTTCATATTTTATTAGTATAATTAAGATCGAAAATATATCAAGCGTTATTTGACTTAAGTGAGGATATCATTTCTAGTAGTTTCTTTATTATATAAAGACGTTATTTTGAGCTTAAAGTTAGTTCTTTCATAATTAAATATCCTTTTTGTTAAATATTCTTATTTTTAGCTTTATTATCTTTTTATCGGATCATCAGAGTAAGAACATTGGGGTGATGATCGGTCTAGTGCGTTGCGCTTTATCCATGGGTCTGGGGGACCAATCTATTACTAAATACACACCAAAATACAAAGATGTACCCATCCATTGATCCTCCAGCCAAAGATCCCTTGTCTATCACCTATGAAAGCCACCTTTCCTGGTGCTTCCATCCCTTTATTCTGCCAAGGTGCCGGCCTGGCCCTTTGTCAGCTGGCAGCCTCCCTGACTGCCACCATACTGCCACTACAATCCTCACACTTTTAAAAATACTTTCTTATTAAATATAAAGTTAATAAAAAGCTTTTTTTAAAGCGATAAAAATTAAGATAATGCCTTAATTATTTCATTATATACGTTATTATTTATTAAAGAAGCATTTCTTTAATAAGCTGATATTTGCATTTTTACCTTTTTTATTAATAATATGTTTGTCACAATACAGGACCATATCATGGGGTCAAGAATGGAGTGTATTGGTTGCGTGATCTACCTTCGGTCCGTGGGACGAATCTCAGTACTAAATACAGTGCAATCCTAAAAGACTGGCCCATCCTTAGATCTGATTGTCAACGACTCCTTGTCTATCACCCCTTAAAGCCCCTGGATGGGGGCTTTCTATCTCTGAATAGGGGCTTTCTGCCCTTTTCTTCCTTTGACCAGCTATTCTGGTCCATTCCAGCTGCCGCGCAGCTGGCGCCGCACCTGCACGGCACCTGTATGCCAACAATGTCATGGTCTGGTATAGGTAGCCCATGTGGTGAGTCCTGGAGCCCGGGCATGAGTACATGTACCACCATTGAATGTCAAGCTGCCACGCTTGATATTCGACATCCTTTTAGGAGGAACAGCCGTGGCATGGTGGTTATGGTGAGCGTTCTGTCACAAACAATGTTTTTTGAAATGCCTTTTAAACGCTTTTTTTAAATAAAGAATAATAATTATATAACGTAGATAACAAGCGAGCTGCAAATGCAAGCGATCTGCGAGGTGGGGCTTCTATAAAAAAAAAGTCGGTGCGTAACCGTGCGTCTATCTTTTAAAAAATCGGAAATTTTTTAGACCTGCTGTATTTAATGTAGCATTTTCTATAAATAATAATGATATAGCAATTGTTTTTCACTAATTTAATAGCCTGTGCATCTTAAAAAAGCTTTTTTATAATGGTAGGTTCAGCATATTTTAAAATAAATCTTGAAATCAAATAGCTATAAACCTAGAAAAAGTGACATCGATGTATTTGTCAAGTTATAAACCTAAAAAAAGGTCTGAGATCTTTCGGATTTTTTTTCGTCAAGTTAAAAATTAGCGCACCGACTGTTTTTTGTATATAAGCCCAACCTCGCAGCTCGGTTATATTCACAGCTCGCTTGTTATCTACGTTACGATATATTTATAACTTTATATACGCACGTTTAAAATTATCTAGTAATCATTGAAAGCTTTTTTAATCTTTTTTAAATTTATTTCACTTTTTTAAAAACATTTCATTTATTTATAAATATTTGAATAAAATTATACTTATGAACCTTATATTATCAACTAAAAGTATGAAGATTAAAAAAATGATTACGTTTATTAGTTTCATAATAATATCGTAAAGAATCGTTATTTAAATTGTTTTTATAAGGTTATTAATTATTATAAATAATATACCATAATATAACTTATATTAAAACTTCATTTTTCATAAAATCAAACCTTATTAATCGGATATGAAAGTATTTTTTAATAATGTTCTTATATTTAAAAGCTTTACTTTATTGTTTTTATATTATAACGTTATATTTTGAATGAAGTATAATTTTTTTATTTATTAATATATAGTTATTTTTAACGTTTAGATCAAGATTTAATTTTACTCCTCCATTATTATTATTATTATTTTACCGCGTAAAGTTTTAAAAATAGTTAATAAAAAGTTTATGTTTTAATCAGTTAAGAGTTTTCTTTAAACCGAATTTTATTGTATATCGTCATAAATTTTAATTATTTTCTCGTTATAACTTCCAAATTAGTTTTAATTAAGATTTTATATAAAAGGTTTTTTATAAAGTAAGAGTTAGGTATTTTTGAGATTCTTTTTGTTATTTTTACTCGTTATTTAGTTAATTCTAAAAGTGAGAACCTGCCGTTTTATATTAATAAATATAATAATCTTATTAAGTTCATTCTAGTATCACAGGCTTTAATAAATGAATATTTTTACCTCGTATATATTTTTATTAATTAAGAGAGCTTTTTAGAAACACTTATTGCTTATTTTTATGTATTTATAAATAACGGTTATAACGATGATATTATTAATACATTATTGGTTATGTTCGTAAGATTATTTAATTAGTTACTTGATATTATTATTAATAAATATTAAATACAAGTAATATAATATTAATATAAACTCTTCATGATTAATTAATAATATATACATTAAAAAGAAAATATTTATTAAAAATAAGGCGTGTCGTTAAAGATATTAAATATATAAAACTTTAATTTATTATATATTCCGTATTCTTACGATTTCTATTAAGCAACATAGCATATTTTTACTAATATAATCGTTAAATATAAACTATATTACAATAAAGTGATAAGGTTATTTGAATTTGATATTAAGGAAAGAAACAATGATAACAGAAGCCTTTAAAAAAAAGGTAGATTTTTAACTTAATATATTTTTATAGCTACTTTGTAATAACTTTGCGAATGTTATTAAACGTTAGAATAAGCTAATTATATATGATTAAAAATAAATTAATAATTTGCTTATAAATAAACTAAAGGTCAAAAATAGCTATTAAATAACAAAATTAATTGCAAGTGATATTTTAAAAAAGCAAGTAATAAATCGTAATATATTTCATATATAATTCTTTAAAATTTTCCTATATTTCTATTATAATTAGCCTTTTTACAATGTGCGTTAATATTGATTAAAAATATGAGGTATATTTACCTTATTATTTAATTATCCTAAAGATGTATTAATTAAAAATCTGTTGTGAGAAAATTTTTAAAACGGCACGATTATTTCGTAACGAAGATTATCGTAAAAATCGGCCTTGAAATAATTTAAAATATCATTAATTACTTTAACCTCAAAAATCTTAAAGTGACAGGCATTATTAGAAATATAATAAAATATTTCTTTTCACTTTGAGGTATTTTTCGCCGTTTCGTATAAGAAAAAAGTATTAATTAAAAAACAAGATATTAAATCTGATAATAGGTTTTTCTAATACGTGATAAAAACGTATTTAATATTACTTGATAAGAGTTAAAAATATTACTGCTAGATTATATTCACAAAAACTTAAAAAGCTTTTATATAATTATTATTACATTATAACGGGTTAAAGGGTATTAATATGCGTATTAACACGTACATTAGCGCTACTAAAAGTAAAACAGTTCATTTTTAAATAATAAAATATTATTAAAAGATAAAAAAGCAAAATAATCACTTGAAAAATATTAAAATTAAGGTAAACATTTATTAATACGTTGAATTTTTTTAAACTAATAAGTTAATTAGTTTAGGTCTTTAAGCATTTTAGTGGTTTATATTTCGATCTTTTGAATTCAATTCAATTTAAATAAGAATTTAATAAGTATAAGAACGCAATTAAGGCTTAAAAAAGGACTTCAAAACCTTTAAACTTATCTTTTTAAAGCGTTAATACTATATAGATTAAATTTCTATATAAGTAATCAAACTTTTTAAAATTCTAATTTAATCAATATTAAGTTTATATAAGGTAAACTTAAGTTGTAATTCAAAAAATAACCTGTCACGGCGAGCGTACTGAGGAGCTGGGACATGGCCGGCAGTAAGCAGCTATTACTCTATTGATGAGAATATCAAGACTAGAGAGGAAAGGAAGAGAGAGAGAGAGATAGGTACAGTGGGAGGTTGCCCCTTTAAGGGGATCCTCTGGTCAGATCCTTCCCCTATTGGGTAGTATCCGCTTGTCATGTGGGAAGGTCTATGCAGGCCGTCACATAACCTCGAATTAATCAAGTTAAGTTAAATTATGCTTTTAATTAAGTTAATTAGGTTTAAATTAATAAAACCCGTTAAAAGTAAGTTAATACCGCAGTATTTTATACCGATATGTAGCCTGTCATACGATAAACTTTTTAAGCTCTTAGTTATTATTATAACTTAATAATTTATTACTTAAATAGCCGTAAGGTTTTAAGAATTACACCTAGCTGTTAAATCGGTAGGCGACTTTTTTGTACTATTATAAATACTGCTTTAAGATGTAAAATGCCGACTATTACCGGTGCGTTCGTACTAGTAACATGTGTTAAGAAGGGAAGGTTGGTTTTTCTTACTTGCTAAGCTGTCGTGGCGATGACCGTTTACATATAAGATTCTGGTACAAGGACCCGCAGGCCGGACAATGGAGCTTTCATGCAACTACACAAGCTTTCCTTGTTTTCACATGCTTTCAGCCAATGGAAGAATCACCCGCCATCTGTAAGCAATATAATAAAATTCGCATTATATACCTTCGACCAAATTTTTTATTTTATTTTAACTCAAGCTTGTTACTTTCGAGATTATAACTTTAAAACTTCTTTATTTGTTACATTTTATAATTAATAGCTTGGTTTTTAACCCTTTTAATAATAATAATACGCACATATTAACACCTTTAATAATAGTAGTAGTGTCGATTAAATAATATTTATAAATTCTGAAATAAACGGTCACCGAATATATTGGTCGTATTAAAAAATAAATTCTAAAAAGTTGTCCTTATTGCGATTTTTAAATCTCGTAAAACTATATTCCTATATAAAGTTAAGCTAACAGCTTAAACTTTTATCTAAGCTTCGTAGCTTATTAAAAACATATTCGAACCGGACTTTTAAAAGTTTATTAGTAAAGACCTGCTACTAAGAGGTACAAGTAGTAAAATTTAAAATTTCAAAAGTTTCGATATCGATTATCTCGAATATTTTAACAGTTCGTAGTTAATTACGTAAATAAAAGCAATATAAACCTTATTAATTGAGAAAAATATTAGTTTAATAAAGGTTATTAATTTTCAATAACTTATTAACTCATTTTACCCGCAGTTAAAACGTAGTTAAAATTTTTTACCGTATAACGTATATTACTAAGCTAATTATCCATTCATAAAATATATTAACGCTTAATAACATATTATTCCGTTACTTAATATAAAGACGGTTTTACCTCGTCATGAAATTTATTTAAAGTAAAAGTTTAAAAGACTTTATAACGGATATATCTAAACGGATAAGCGGCATACTTGTACCGAACCGAAAGTTTTTAATAAAATTCCGTTGTTATAATTTTATAATCTTTTCTTTGGGGGTTTTAATAGCTTTTTATAAGAATTAATCTTATAATATAATAGTATATATAGTTATAAATATAACGAATTTATTAAACAAGTTATACAGAGGTAATAATACGACACCTGCCTTAAAAACGGTGGTAAATAAGCCGGTAGCAGATGATTTTTAAGCGAGTTTATATTTTTAAAAAGCAGCGACGCAAATAAGTATGTTTAATATTAACCGCGATATTTTATATTCTAACCCTTTCTTTCTTAGCTTATATAAGATCTAAAAAGTATAGAAAGGTTATAATTATTAACGAGACATATTTAAATATATTATAGTAATATTACGAACGGAAAAAAAAAGTATAATAAAACGCTTATTTGTTTATGAAATTAACTTACTTTATAATAATAATTAATAAACGCGACGAACATAAATATAAACTAGTACCGATAATAAGACTTATTAATTTTAAAGAAGTCAAAAATAACGTTATTATAAGAGGTACTTTGTAAGGATTCCTACACTTGTTTAAGCCATGCTAACCTTTTCATTTCGATACATGCATACTAATCGAGAATATTCGAGACATAAGATTGGTAAGCGAATCGTTAAGACTCGAGCGTCCTCCATAGTTAGGCGTTAATGCGGCCACTTACTAAGACTTTTCGCAAGTTATACGAAGCTATTACGGCTACTTTAGTACCGCTAACCCAGCTCCATTGTGGCTAAACCTAGACATAGATCTTTACAAACTTGCTGCGGAGTGCGCGACGGATAATAGTGTAAATTGGCCTAGTATAATAAAGCTGTTTAGTTCCGTCCCGGAAGAGATTACTACAAAGACAGAACCAGACCACTTTCCGGGCAAACCGCGCAAGGACTAGGAGTCTGACGATAACATCCGACAATTCGTAAACGACTATATGCTTTCCGCTCCGACGCAATAAACAAAATATAATAGCCCCGGCCGCCCCCGCCCCCGCCCCCCAGTTGCACCGCCGGCTGTGTAAGGTTAGTGCTTCTCACGGTGGACGGTGTTGTTATCGAGGTGATTTTGGGTTGGCTTGCAGAGCGGGACACATTAGGATTGGGTTGTTTTTGACGACACGGCTGGTCCTGCTCTCGATCTTCCTCCCATGTTGTGGCTTATCGTCTGGCTGCCGAATCCAGCCAGGCCAGGTGACCCCGGAGGATTGGCGGTAAGGGGAGCCTCATTATTTCGTGGTGTTGCGATAGTGCGTTATTCCATACCAGCCGATGAGAGCCCGGCGATGGCCATGGACGAGTATTTTAACGCCCATGAAGGGAGTCTGGTTGGCGTGGATATGGGTATGGGCGAACTATGCTTCGAAGGGTCGAATTAGGAAGACTAGCCAGAGTGTCGCGCGGAGTGTCGGCGTATATATACCAAGTCTAGCTATTGGCAAGGCATGCAGCTGTTTTGCCACAAGAGCTTCTGTGTGTTCGAGCTTATACGGAAAGCTCAAGCTGGGTCGTCATTGGGGTGTCTGGAGCTTTTGAGTTGAAGAATGGTTAGCGGGTTATCGCCATCGAGGCCCTTACGAATATTCGCATGCGGTGACCGGACGGCCTATGAAGCTTGCTGTTGGGTCTTTCTCATTGATTGCGGAATAATATGATACTGCGTGCCAACGCTTGATGTCAATATTGACGCCAGGTGCTTGCCAGGCGATGCTTGATGTGTAGGTATGCGAACTGTGCAGATTGGTTCATCGACCAGACGAAGAGTCATGGGCTGTCAGTCAAGACCTTATGTTTTCGCGGAGCGTAGGCCACGATAGCCAGAGTGGTTAGATCCACATTTCTCTTTTCTCATTGTCCAAGAGTTTCTTTGATTAGAATCAGTGTCGTAAGTCTGGTAAGGGATATGTTCAAGGACTAACTAGAGGTGTATGTTGCTGCGGCAAGCCCACGTTTCCTAACTGGTATATGACGATCACACGGGTAACCAATGTGAAAGTCGACCGAGAAAAGCCTGGGCTCTCTCTATAAAGTAGCAAAACAGAGGTGTCCCGCCCATTATTCGATAGCCTGTTTCGACGCTCAGTCAACAGCAGAAGTACTATCGAGACACCCTCCCTTGGACTTGGCAGTATTCCAGTATGACAGCGATGCAGTGTCTCCCTTATTGGAGTGTTGTTTCACTTTATCTGTCCCCTTCTCTTAACGCCCGCGTACTGCTTTTCCACTCATCTTGATGATTGTTCACCCAATACACGTCCAACAGGCGTTAGCTACCCACGACTAGACTAGAATAACGTCGTCCGGCACGTATTGCCCTTCGCACTCAACACTAAAGGTCTCATAGCCTACATTGGCTGAGCAACTGGCGACCTCGCGACTCCGCGCAAGAATGAAAGCGAACTTAGAGCAAACCGACAATGACGGGCCACTCTTGGTAACGCGATACCACCCTAGATATGGCGGGATCCAAGCAATCGGTGGTGCCCACTCTGACAGCCTGGAGTATAATCGACGCGACTATCATGACTCGTGATAACACATACGCTACTTACAAGTCCGTTTGGTCCAGAGGTTCTTTTTCCTTCCTTGCTGCATTTGCTAATGATTTCGAACTAAATGGGACATTCAATGCCTTGGCATTGTCTCTTCTAGTGAGACTGCTTCTGATGCTATGAAACCTACACGGGGCTTGTTCAACTGTCAAAGCTCGATGACGGCGCCGTCAGATTATGCCTTGACTACGCCTGCGGAGGTTGTAAGTCATTGGGACATTAGAAATCCTTATGATGCAAATTTGCTGACAGTCTCAGGGTGTCTAGCAGTCAGAGCATCCCTGGAGAACGATCTTGGAGACCAACAAAAGCTTCTGCGGGCCTTCATCAACATCTATCATGCTGCTGATTTCTTGATGATGCCAAGACTTTTGAACGACCTCAAGCTTTGCATCTCTTGGACTCTCACATCTGTCACGCAGAAGCTCTACGCCGTATGTGACCAAGAGGCCAACCTCAATACATGCTTAGAGCACAAACATGTTCAGATCTTGCAGAAAACTTGATCGACGAGGGACTGTCAGTCGCTCACCGGCCTATTCTCCACATGCTAGCCTGCTTTTTCAGGCAGCAGCACCACACAGCCGGCTTTCCCGGATACCGAAATATTCTGCAATGATTCCCTACTGTGGTTACCTACAAGTCCACCACTCCAAGGGAGGCGAGAATGCAGGGAGGCGAGAATGCAGGGAGGCGAGAATGCACCAGGCAATTATTGGCGGGGTCAGCGGGACCAACTAGATCGATACAGGAGAAATCCCTCCTACCTCAGACTCGAAGTCTAAAGCGTATGCGCCCAGTCCAATGAGCAGGCCGATGGTGAAAGACAAAAAGTCCATGGCTACCAAGAAAGGGTTCCAATTAGTCTAGTAATAATCAATACTTCTTCCCGAAGGATATAAATAATAATGCGTGCCCATAACCCCATAGCCCTATAAGGCCTTGATCGCCCAGTTAAAAAGAAGAAGAAGGAAAAATGGCCATGTCAAAGCTGCCTTAGGAGCATCCCATCTTTAGAGTGGCAAACTGGATCAGATGCTTATGTTAAACGTCAGGATCCAAACCCAGGGGTATGAATGGGTCTCCCAAACCCCACCCCTCAGTCCCGTCATCCACATCATGATCCAACGCAGGCACCCAGCATCCTCGTAGCCTGCCATTAAAAGCATATAGAAGAATAGATCTTCGGGAACTCCGAACGAGTGGCAAGCCCTACATCATACATGAGAGACGTGCTATGTACACGTTTCCCTCGAGCATCTATCAGAAGGCAGCGCATCCCGACTGAGGGTGGGCGGACTAGATCTTGCAAGTCAACACAAAACGCACATACATCCCACTTAATCAATCAATCAAACAAGCCACCATAGACCACCCAATACATCCAAAACCCCACCATGAAGCTCTCGCTACTGCTCTCTGCAAGCGCCCTCGCGTGCACCGCAACGGCCACCGTCGCCCTGAAGCCCAGACTCGTAAGACCTCACTGACTAACTGATTTACAACCCGCCCCCCCCCCCCCCCCCCCCCCGGCCTCCCCATCTGGTGCGAAATTATACCTGTCTAACCTCCGGCTTAGCTAAAGGAACATGTGGGCTACAATTTCCAACCCAGCGTGGCCGAGGAGGAAGGCGGGAAGAGCTATTTAGCGAAGTTGGCCGAAGACATGCTTTCGCAGGACCAGTGCGGCGCCGAATGCCACCCCATGTTGGACACCATAGCGGGCCGGTCCGCATGTACCGGCACGGAATGCCCTATCTGCACGGACAAGGGCTCGTTCGACAAGAAGCATCGGTGTCAACAGGATAAATCGTGATATTAAATCCTGGGACTGGTGGTCGTGAGCCAAGGGTGGACGGACGGGGCAGGTATGTCGATGGCTGCTGTTCCGGTGGGATGATATTCCTTGCAGGTCGCCACGTGATGTATTATTAGATAGACAAGTGTAGGATCAGGACTCAAGACAATAGACAAAAGACTCGGCGTCATATTATCATTACATTCGTAAGCACAGAAATAAATCGTCTATTCGTGGAGCACTAGGTTCATCATATTTACCTAGTACCTACGTACACCTTGAGATGATGCGCAACTTGGAAAGGCTGATCCATTATGTGGGCGTTACAAATCCTAAACAGGTCAACGGTGTCTGATATTTCACCAAGGAGTGTAGATAGCTCGTCACAGCAGGTCGCATCCCATGGTGATCGCGTGGCGAGCGCAGCGGGCACAGAGCTGTGTCCTCGCATGCGCCGCAACCGCCGCGGTCACCCCGGAGTCCAGACTCGTGCCCGAACCCCCCAAGGTAGGGCCTCCAAGCATCGCCCACCCCGATGTTCCCCGCGGTACAGGAACTGACACTCGTCTACCCCTGATAAAGATAGCCGCCTTTGTGGGCGAGCTGCTGGGTGAGGAGGCCGCCGGCAAGGACCATGTCGCCTGGCCCAGACAAGAGTGACAAGACGTCGGACGCGGGTTGGAGGATCTTGACAAAGCAGGTGCGGCGAGACCTGCAAGAGGGTGCACCAACCCGGAATGTCCTCTTTGCACATACAAGAACAGCTTGGCGGATCCCGGAGCATGAGAAACCCGGCAAATGAAGCAAAAGTCAAGGTAATGGACACTAGCAATTCGGCGTAGCAAGCCAGGAGGTTGCGCGCCTGCGAGTCGCGTGTCTGAGTTCCCAGAGACTCGGTCGGGGTCGAGTGGTGAACGGGCGGATGTACCAGCGGCTGGGACACGTCGCACGTCTCCCCGTGGTGATGTACTAGACAGGTGTAGGAATACAGGTAGAGCAGGATCCAGGACAATATACTCAAAGACTCGATGTCACACTATTGATATTCATGGCTCTACCCAGCATAGCTATGACTCTAGCGCATAGCATTTCTCGACACTCTGCGCGTCATTGCCCCACCAGTTGGGCATCGTGATGGCCTTTCCACTTCCAAAGATCAGGAAGATCAGCAGCATGTTTAGATTGAAGCCTGCGTCGAAAGCGGCAGCAAGAATGAAGTTGTACTTGGCCCACAGCTGATACCTGTACCTATACGCCCAGTACATCACAACGAAGCCTCCGATGAATCGGGAGAAGTACCCCGTCGAGACATTGCCGTAAAAGATCGACATGCCGCTGAAGAAGATTGTCGTGTTCCAGAGATGGAACTTTGCACGCGGGAAGAGGCGGTGGAGACCGTAGATGATGGCTGGCGTGACGGCTCCGGCGAGGAAGGCGTAGGGGATGGGCCGCCACTGTTCTTGTTGGAAGAGCTTCGTGGGCCCCTTGTTGAAATTACCTGTCAGTCATATCAATCTATTTTACGGTATAGGGCTTTGTTGGTATAACTCACAATGAGGACGTATTGCACACCCGTCGTCAAAGAGCTGGTGAGACTCTGACCAGTCCATATGTGCGCTGGGTCCTCAACGTCGCCTACGAGAAAGTCGCGCTTCGTGTTGATAACCCAGCGCATCGCAGCATAGTTGATCGGCACACCCAGGGTGATACCAAAGACTTGCGAGAAGAACACCGCCCGTTGAGGAACATGGGTATAGTGGCCGATCTTCTGGTCCTGGAGCATGTACTGAGCCCTGTACCATGCATCGCCAGCGATCGCGCCGTATACCTGGTGAAATGGTCAGTATATGCGAGACGACTCCTAGCTGTGGGACTTACGTTGGCCCCGATTGGGTTCCTATGAGTACTCAGATTCTGGACCATTGTGCCGTAGAGCACCTCATTGAAGGTCCCGATTGGCAACTGGAAGTTGCTCACAGCGTAGAGCCAGCTCAGAGGGATAACGACAGCTCCCCCAGTTATCAGGGCGACGAAGTACGTCCACCAGGGGATGAACAGCAAATCGAGTCCGACAATCGTCATGATTGAGATAAAGGAGACAGAGAAGAGAGCGATGTACCACCACAGCGGCACTTCTTTGTATGACCGCATCAGCACGTTCAGGCGGTCGGTGTACTGGTGATTGATGCCCTGTCCCGGGTTGTTTCGTCGAGTACGGAACTTGGTGTAGCCGTCTTTGATGTTCTTGGCGCCGAAGAAGATAATCCAAGCGTAGGCGCTGGTGTAAGAAGCATAATCGAAGAAAATGGAATAGAGATAATGTGTCCCCAAGTACATCGGCCCGTTCTCATCGTACGCGGTTTGGTTGAAAGTACTGCCGGATGTGACCAGCGAAGATATGGGATACTTTTCGCCATCCGCAGTGCAGGCCCGGTTGGTCATCAGGCAATGACTATAAGTACCTAGGTTTCCCCATTTCGCGGCTGGAAGCAGGATCCAGCAGCTCAAGACGAAGGAGCAGAATAGCACGACTTGCGACCACCACGGGCTTAGAAACAACGGTACCCCCGCGTTGTAATTGCTAGGCTTTGACTTAGAACTTCTTCTTGAGACAATGTCTACTGAACGGGCAGTACTCACCTGACGTTCGCCCAGTCAAAGGTCAAGTTGAGGAAGCCCATGCCGCCGAGGCCAGACCCGATGAAGTTGGCAACGGGGTTCTTCGGTGCAACCCAGCAAAGAAATGCCATACTGTTAAGCATAGGAAATGCGTATTCTGGCAGAAACTGCCACAGAGTGACAGCGAAGAGGACAAGCCAGAAAACGCGCATCTGCTTTCTCGCCGCGGGTGTGGGATTTCTGTTCTGCCTGTTTTGAGTCTCGAACAGCGCCGTCTGGCAGAGAGCCTGGAACCACGGATATGCTGGTTCGTAGAGTAGAACCTGACGCGCAAACGCGGCAAAGGCGTAGCCCGTGGCATCAATGGACCACATGAAGAAGATGGCGGCGGCAGGATGAAGACGTGAGTTGTAGTAGAGCTCGCCCACTGCCAGTGCTGTCGTGGCTGCGTTCCCGTTTGCGCCCGACGCTGCAGTAATGGTGACCAGGACATGTTCCTTCATGGACCACGGACCTGGGTTCAGACTGAAGGTCGACTTGGTGAAGGGGATGCGAACTTGGCGTCTGGGCAGAATGCGGGCAAGCCAGAGTCCGACATAGTTGGAGGCGATCTGGACGAAGAAGACCGAGTAGGGCGCGTAGGTCGTACGAAAGCTGTTGATCTGGGACAGGAAGGCACCGGGCACGACGAAGATGATGGACAGCAGGAAGTAGCGGAAGGTGAGGGTGGGCAAGCTCGTGTCGTCGTGTAGACTGACGATGCGCCTCACCTCGGGCGGGATCTGCTTGATCTCCGGGTCGTCCTCATCCTCGAGGTCAACGTCGAACTCGACGGCTTCTTCGACCTCGAGCTTTTCCTTCACATCACCTTCCGCCGCGGGCTTCTCCTGGGAATGGCCGGGTCCCTTCTCGGCGTCGGAGTCAATTGACCCATTTGACCTGGGCTGTCGTTGGTGAATCTGAGTCGTCTGGTTTGGCTCCTCTGGCGCCAATGCACTAGCAAACTTGGCTTCAGTGCCCCTGTCGCTAGACATCTTGGCTGTCACTTGGCCGGCGCTTGGCTGCAGGTGCGAGTGACCTTGATATAGAGCTGGATAGACTATAATATCATTTTGGAAGGGAATCAAAATGAATGCACTCCAGACTCTTTTATGGGATGCTTGTGGCTTTTACACTTTTACTTACTTCAATCAACTCGACAGGTGTTCGGCCAAACTTTCGCCAATCGCGCCATATGAGCGGGCGACGACGTTTCCCAAAGTCTTGAGGGGGTCGGTTAAATCCAGCCCACGCAGGGATATCATATATGTTGATTGGCTTGTGATGGGACGGCACTCTGCGCTTATCCTCAATCCTGGGTTGATGCAATGTCATCGGTCACATGGGATCTGTCGTGTAACTTCTTCAAGACGAATGAGGCCGAGATCATCCCTTTCCAGACAAGAGGCATCTCTCTTGGCACGTAATCCAGCGGTATGGATGAGGTCAACTGTCAGTTGAACTTTTAAGACAGCCACGTTACGCCTGGTGTGGGGTAGTTGGGTCCTAGAAACTATTGCACCATCGGTGGCGATATCTGACACCTGCAGGGATGCGGCAAGGTGTTCGGAGATTCTCGCGTAAGCACAAGCCATGCAAGCAGACGAATGGATAGACAGTGGTGGACGTACGGTGGCAAAAACGGTGTATATACTGCATTAGGTTCGATCCCTTTCACCGGTGGCTTTTGGTAGCTGCAGTGCGTAGTTGTCTAGTACCAGGGAAGAATTGGACCCAAAACCCGATCAGTTGGAACAGTGAGGGTTACACCTCATTGATCTACCAGACCTTCCTCTCCGTACAGTAGCTCGGTTTGCACCGGATACTCAGATAGCACGAGAACCCACAGGAAATCGTCTTCGCCGGCCCCGTGACTTTGTTACATGTACATTCAGCTTCATCATCTACTCCTTTTCAATTTTTCAATTTTTCAATTCACAAGAAGCTAGACTTCACCACAACAGATTATCCGTGAGGTAGTAAATTTAAAAGTATCAGCGACTTCGCCAACGTCGGTCCGGGCCAGTTCGAGACGACCGCCACCTGTCTGGCCCCCGGAGGGTTCCCCAGCTTTACGGGGGCGATTACCAACAGCTAGAAGCACCTGAATGCCACATTTGGCAGGAACCCATCTTCCGTATACCGGCTCGAAACCAGCTTAGGTACTGTAAAAGAGGTCGACGCCGACTTAAGGCTCCAGTGGGGGGATGCCATTGCCACGAGGTTTCGACGTCTTCGGTAACGGCTTGGCCGAACTCCACTCCACCGCCGGGCGCTTGTCCGGGGCTTCTGTCTTTGGCATCAGCTCAGCCTCCGATTAGGCCCACCTATTCACGGGACTGCGCATCATCGGACGGGCTTTGTGGGATGGCCTCTCGAGATCCACATCCAGCAGCCGCATTCCGAACTCGGGCATATTCGAGTACCTGACCAGCTTCTATATTATCCCTCTCAATCCGTCGCAAGCACCTTCATCGTGAATGCCCAGCTCTGGGGACTTTAGCGAGCAAGAGACAGAGCCACTGAAGTCATCCACGGTGACTGGTATCCAAGTTGAATCGAAGAAACTAATGAATTAAAAGTTTTGACTTGTAATCATGGTGAATGTTGAGAATACTTTGTGACTGTGCCTTATTGTATCCTAAATGTTGTTGTTGTAGTTGTAGCATTTAACGCCGGTGGGACAGCCGCCAAAGGCGGCGTCAACCAAGGACCTCCATAAGGGCGCGCGGCGTGCTAGGCTAGGATATTTACAAGTATTGACCGTCCTGGTACGGCCACTCAACCCATCTAGCAGATCGTTGCTTTGGACATCACTGGAAGTTCGCACATAGCGTACACTACCACTACTTCTCCCCTTCTGTCCGCGGCGTTGTACTCTTTGATGGTACCCCCGTCCTCCGGATGACAGGAAATACCTCCTCCTCCTCCCACGGTATCAGCAGCAAGCCGCTCGCGCGTCATCTTCCTCCCGGCTCCTTGTACCCAATTCCTCGCCTGGAACATCCTCGTGGACGTCGTCGCCGTCGAGTGTACCGTCGACATCGATCGCCTTGAACGAGTGGCGCGGTCGCTTCGTATCGTTGCCGATGTGCTGCGCGCGCGCTCGGTCACGTCACACGCAACCCTGAACACCGCGCAGCGGCCGTGAGAGTAGCTCGACGAGAGCGTCGTCGAGCTCGCGGATGTATCACAGTCGACGTGACGATGTCGACGAGGGCTGTTGTCGACTGTCCCCAAGCCGGATCTCCCTCGTTCTCCTTCGTGTACTTACAAAAACAGTCAGTGTTAGTACAAGCGACAAATAACGCATACAAAAGGACCAGGTTTGTATGGGTAATCTCCCGGGTGCACTAACAGCGGGTGCCAAGACAAGTAGTTGTAGGAGGGAAGATGTATTGTATCCTAAAGCACCATCGTTCCGTGGCTGGCTTTGTTGGTTTCCCCCTTCGCCCTTTTATAGGCTCATAACTCGGGGGGGTCAGTGGTCCCCATTGGTTCTTTTGTTCTTGAAGTTACTTTCCTTTTCAATCCCAATCCCACCTCTCACTCAACCAACATCGAAGAGTGCTTCCACCACTTCCACCTCTTCCAACACACGAAACATATCTACCAAAGCAATCAAAATGCGAGCAACCAGCCTCTTCGCCCTCCTCTCCCTCACGGCATGCGGCGCCCTTGCCAAGAAGAAAATGACTACAGCCACCGAAGCCCAGTGGGATGTAAGTGCCCCCACCACGCACAACAACGTGCTGCCCCTATCGGATACACCTGGCTGACCAGAGCACGTGCAACGCGTCTAACAAATGGACAAGTCCTGCAGCGGAATCGACAAGGATGGTACGATCGGAGAACGCTGCAGCTGGGACTGCGAGGGGCAGCGCGTATTCGGGCGAGTGGGTCGAATACATTTCTCGATGTTGTGAGAGTAAGGGGGTGTGGGATACGAAGTATATGTGTGAGCCTTTCAACTAGAAGACGCGTCGAGAATGATTTCAGGGAGGGGCGACGTGACCGATGGCAGTTTTAGTATTCGGGACTTGGGATATAATGTGCATCGTGAGCTTGAAGCGTGTATTCGAGTGAACTGTGTTCCACGCATGGATCGTCTGTCGAGCTCATAGCTCTGACGATGAGCGTCCGTCAGTGTAGAGTCTCATATACAATTCCCTGGTCAACTCTGCTGCCCCGCACGGAGGACACGGTGATAGGCTCATTCCTCGAGTATCATGATCACCGGAACTAGCGAGAAACAATGTCTTATGGTGATTTGTCTATGTTGATCCTATCTGGACGATACACGTATTCCAGTAGCTCCCTCTTGATGAACACCAGGCAAGAGTTTTCGTCTGGAATATGCCAAAGATGCCCCAATCAGGAACCGAGCTGAACACGTATCTGTCTGCCGTCTCAACATGAAACATTACCGGTTCCAAATTCCACGCAAGCAAAGCCTTCAGATCTGCAGCTCACTGATAGCCCCCTCCAAACCACCGGCGTCTTCCGAAGAGCCTCCCATCCGCTCCGACTGGCTCTTCAACTCCATAGAATGGGCTCGGACAGCGTTCCACTCGTGGAAGGGGGGGGTTCTCGCTACGGCACTTGACAAACGCGAACAGCCCTCCACCTCTGATGATCAGTGTTCCACCAGCCGGGTCCGTGGGTCATATCTCGGTCCCCAGCATCAACTGCCCCTTGATGCGGGGCGGCCAGCGCGCCGACCCCTTCTTGATGAAGTCGTCCCGGCGGTTGGCGATGCAGCACGGGACGGACGCCGGGGTGCCGTAGGAGACCAGCTTGCCGCGCAGCGGCATATAGCACATGCCCTAGAAGAACACCAGCCAGTAGCCGTCGCTGACGAGGCGCATGTCGTCGCTTATCACGACGGCGCCGCGCTCCGGGTGGTAAGAGTTGCTCACGCAGCGATCCAGACACACGGACGCCGGCTTGGCCAGGACGATCTTGCGGTCGTGGTTAAGCTCGTGGAACTCGCAGGAATTCGGGCTCATGGCCGCCGGCGGGATGGTCGGGTCGGTGACGTGCTCCGGGGAGTCAGAGCCCGGGATGACGTCTAGGTATAGGAGATATTCCTGGGGGTCGTCCTTTTCCTCATTCCAACCTACGGACTCCCCCTGGTTGACGAGGATCAGAGCTGTGAAGAGGGGGTCAGATCTCACTTTTTTTCCACGGCTCTGAGAAATCAGGTAATGCTCTTACATGTGGGCCAAGTGCGCCAGTTCCACTCACTCGGGTCTATAGGGTGCTGCTGGGCGGTCTCATTGTTCTCGATGACTCCCTCCATCTGGTCGCCCGTTGAAGATTCGGTGAGCTGCGGTTGGGTCGCCTGGGTGTTCTCCTCCATTTCCTTATTCGTAGCAGATTCGGGAGGCGGTGGAGGGTCGATTAAGAATCAAGGTTGCAGGAAGACTTGCACTCTGAATGGGTAGCAAGCTTGCTGGAGAAGTTGACAGACAAAGTGCTTTGGGCTACAGGCTCAAGTGCGTGATGCTGAGAGTTGCTGCGATCTAAGGGCCAAACCCAAAAGGTGAAGGGGGCACCCTTGGGGGTAAGTTGCTTCATAAGCCAAAAGTGGTGGGAGTGAAGAAGCAGATTGTCGGGGTGACAAGTCTTGCTCCAGCTAGATGCCTCACACAGCCCAGCAACAACCTCATTCCAAGCGCAAACTTTTCAGGTGTTGATGTGGATTGCTACCCCGAGCCAACGAGGCAGCCTACGACAAGATTTTTGATCTCAAGCAGAAGAATACGCCCATCACCCTACTGGAAGTAAGAACATTTTCCATCGACGTATTCTCAATCTTTCGCTACATGTTCTAGCCCCGACACATTGGGACACTATAGGAAACTTAGGGGTTTAGGACGTATTGACACGGGCTTAGCCTATGTCCTACAACTAGCCAGACGATAGCGAGGTCGATATACCATCTTAAATAACAAAACATAATCTGTCGTAACGTATTATCAACGAGCGTCCAGGCACATGTACGGCGGACGAGACGTCTAAACAACTGATTTACTGAGCCGTTGGCGAAAACTAGCTGTGCTCCCTCCCACCCGAATCAGTCATGTATGCAAATAGTCGGTTTCTTCCTCGCCGCACAAACAACATCCCCACGCCAGAATTCTCGCAAATACGAGTTGCGAGCTACCCGTATAGTGGCCAAGGCAATCAGTTTGCCATGCGAGTGATGGTCGCGACCATAGCTGCGGTCACTGCCATTTAGCTCGGTCAGATAATGTGTATTTAACCAATCGTGCTAAGGACGTTGACGATCTGGCAGATAGGCTCTCTCATTCGTTGCTGGCATTAATTACTTAGGGACACCCCTATAGTCACAGGCCAGTCGCTAGCCTAGAAGCAACATATCAAAGCACAACCTTAAGTGAAGATAGAAAGGTAATCCACATCCACTGTCTCTCACTGGCCACCTCGGACTTCATGTAGGGCCATGCCAAAATTGTATTGCTAGTAACTAGAAATAGGTTAGCCTTGAACTTATTAACATAAATCCCTGGCCTGTGGGCCCCCTTGCTACGAGCCACCCGATTCCCCATAGAAATATTCACTAAATTAACCCCATAAGAAGATGACATATAACTAAGCTAATAAAACCAATAAAAATAAACGGGCTACGTATTTCGTTTATTGATTAAAAACAACATTTTATAAGTATAAAAAAGTAAAAATCACCTTAATATATAATTATATATTAATAAGTTTATATAATATATAATTAATCAAGAAAAGTGTTATTTGTGACGGTGTACAGCCGTAAACACCTGGATGAATGGATACTTAGTCATCAGGTCACGTGTAAATTGGATAAGGAGGAAGGGACCATATGTGCTGCTGCCATTTGGCTAGCCCACACCTGGATTCCTTCCTTCTCTACCTTGTTATTTTCGTCAATCTACCAGATAGCAACACAACGCCGCAGGCATCGTGACATTATTAATAACCTTTTAATAAAGTTAATTAATTTCAACCTAAATAATTAAGAAAAAATACGAAGTTAAAATTCTTTATATGATGTTTATATAGTTTCATTATTAAAATAAAAGGCGGGTAAATTAAAAGTTTACTTTAAAAAATTTTTTTTTTAAAAGTATATATATATTAACACATTAATATTTTATTTATCGTATTATCAAATATTTTATTTAAAATAAAATACTAGTAATAAATAATTTTAGTTTTTATTTAAGTTTTATTTAATACTTAAATATATTAAAAACGTAGCTTTAATAATATATATCTACTATAAATCCTACTTTATGTTAGCTTTATATAATAATGTTTTAGCTTTATACCAATTTAAACCAATGATATTATACTTCTATATATAATATATCCATTTCTACTTAAATAACTTAGATTTAAAGATAATATTAGAAAAGTTCTATATATTAAAGTATGAATAAAGCGTTTTGATTAAGAAAATAAAGGTATTCTTTATATATATAATCGTTTTTATTTTCCTATATAATAAAATAATAGCGTTTATTTAATATAATCTTTTAAAACTTTATTTCAATATAGTTAACATAGATGACAAGCGAGCGGCAATTACAAGCGAACGGCAACTTTTCACCAGCCACATAACCTTTTCCTCAAGGTTCCTAATTGATCAACCAACAATAATGGCATTGTATTATAGCGAATCAGACTTACAGCTTGCTGTCTAAGCTAAATAATACGATCCTCATATTATTATTGACAAGCTTTCTAAGACTTTCCACGTCTCATATAATACCTTAAAGGCTAGAATCGCCGGCCGACCATCACGATGCGATAGTATGCCCAATACTTTGAAACTTACGGTTTCTGAAGAGAATACCATTTGCTCCTTCATACTCAATCTGGATGCGCAAGCATTTCCACCCTGGCACAGTTATATTGAAAATATAGCAAATCAATTGTTAGCGGCACATGGGGCTGGATGCGTGGGAAAGAACTATATACAGAACTTCATTAAACGTATATCAGGCCTCTAGACGCGTTTTTATTAGAGGATGGACTACCAGAGGATCTTGGACAAAGATCTAGACGCGTACTACGCATAGTTTTGCTAAATTGCGACAGTAATTACAAATCACGGTATCTAAGACGCGGACATCTATAACTTTGACGAGACTGGGTTTATAATAGGCATTATTGGGTCTGACATGGACATTACAAGTGCCAAAAGACGTGACAGGTCTAAACAAGCTCAGCAAGTCAATAAGGAATGGTCTACAGCAATCTTTGCTATCAATGCTGATGGTTGGGTGGTCCCGTTGTTCATTATTCTACATGGCAAAACCCACCTCGCGTCATAGTATCACAACACAACATTACCACGCAATTAGAAGGTGGCCGTGTCTAACAACAGATGAACTACAAATGAGATCGGTTTGAAATGGATTCAGTATTTTGACAAGTATACCAGACCGTGTATAACTGCCGGTAAACGCCTTCTTATCCTAGATGGCCACGAAAGCCACCATTCCTAGGTCTTTGAGAATTTATTTTCAGAATAATGATATCATTACTCTTTGTATGTCTGTTCACTCATCACACAGATTCCAGCCTTTAGATATCGGCTGTTTTAGCCCGCTCAAATGAGCTTACGGTCATATGATTGAGGATCTCATCCGGTGTCATATAACCCATATTTTGGAAGAGGACTTTCTTATAACGTTTTATGAAACACATAATGCTGCTATGATGACAAGAAACATTCGAGCAGGTTTCAATGCCACTGGGCTTGTTCTTTTTGACCCAGAAAGTGTCATTTCAAAGCTGGATGCTGTCGCTATTGTACAAATACTGTCGCCAGACCCCAATCTGCCACCCATTACTTGGACTCCAAAGATGCCTACTGTTGAATACACGGATGTTGATTGATGCTATTGATTGTTCTGCTCTGAGTGCAGAGATTGATCATCTGTCTTCTTAGTGGGTCAGATGCCCTGTGCGTCTCTGCCCCACTAGAGATCTTCCAGTGTCTATCTTCGGCTCCCATTCAACACATCCCACCAGGAACAACTCCTTCTATTGGGGTTGTTCCTGAGCATTCAGTCTGTTGCTCTTTCTGTTTGAGGTCATCTTTAAGTTTTTGTAGCTTGCGGGCTACAAGTCTCTCATGGATATTTGTTAGCCTCACTTGCTCCCTGAATGTCTTGAACTTTGGTACCGGCCACGCCTTAGTCAGGCCGTCTGCAAGTATCATTTTGCTCTGGACATATTCGACGTCTATCTTCCCGTTGCGTTGAGCTTCCCTTAGCCAGTGGTTGTGGATACCGATGTGCTTGAGCTTTGTTTGAAGCGTTTGAAGGTCCTTTCACACCAACTTGATGGTCTGTTGGTTGTCACACCAAATCCGGAGAGTTGGACAGTCCAAGGATACGCCAATTTCTCTAAGAAGCCATGAGACAAACATCACTTCCTTGGCTGCTTGAGTAAGTGATAACAGTTCTGCCTCTGTTATTGAGGTTATTACTGTGTCCTGTTTGTTTGCTCTCCAGTTAATGATGCCTCCAAATAACTTCATGACGTATGCTTGTGAGCTCTTTTAGTCAAAGCAGTTGTCGGTAAACAATGCATTGCTCCATATTTCAAGCAGATCTTTACCCCGCAGCTGAAAAGCAAAAGACCTGGTACCCTTCATGTACTCTAATAGGTGCTCTGTGGCAGCAGCATATAAATCATTTAGGTTAGTATTAAAGCGTAAAAGCTGAGAGACAGCAATGGAGATATCGAGTCGTGTGATCACTGCTGCGTATAGAATCGATCCGATCTTCTTTTGATATCTGTTGATTGAGGCTGGCGAGGCAAGCTCATTGCTTGGGAGAAGCTCTTGAGGCTTTAAGCTTTATAGGGATCTCTGGGCACTTCTTGTTGCGGTTAATACAGCTTGTAATCTTGTCAATATATGAGGCTTGAGACAGCCAGATAAGCCGCTGTTTTTGGTTCCTAATGATCTATATCCCTAAGAACCACTGTAGTGGCTCTCCTCTTGTCAGATCATAGGTAGCTTTGAGCTTCTTTTTGACTGCCTCTATAGCATTCTGATGGTATTGTTTGAAAGCTATCACGATATCATATACATAGAAGAAGATAATTATGCCATCCTTTGTAAAGCAACAGGGTTCATGAGCGGCTGGTTTGAAGCTAAGGTTTGTGAGAGTTTTAATGAAATGCCTTTGCCATAGCAAAAGAGATTGCTGTAGTCCGTATAAAGCCTTCTTTAACAAGAGGACCTTTCCTTATTTATAATGTCCTTATAGGATTTTTATAAAGACTTCCTTTTTTAGGTCCGTGTTGATGAAGGCGTTGACGGCATCATATTGAATGAGCTCAGGATTGAAGCGGGCTGCGATTGCCATAAGGACTCTGAAAGATCTGCCTATGAGAGTTGATGCGTAGGTATCCTCATAGATGTTCTTATTTTGTTGGTCATCGCAAACCACGAAGCGTCTTTTGCACTTGTCTAGAAAGCCGTGCTTGTCGAACTTGTACTTGTACACCTACATAAAGTCCAGGATTTGGTGTCCATTTGCTGCTGACTTGTCAGTGATTATCCATGATCTCATTTCATTGTGGCTGCTGATGTGGTCAACCTCGGCTTAACACTATTCGGCCTTGTAGAGATAGTCCTTGACACTTTGCCAGTTCTTTGGCTCTGGTGGCAATGATCGTTGATGTATCTTCCCTACTTTTGTAGGTATCGAGGCTGGGCCGTGATGATTTCATTGGTGTGATGGTCTCCCACTAGGGCGAGAGCCGTAGGTCCTGTACTTGTTATACTTGGCTTTGCTCACTGGCCTACTATCTATCAAACCAATAGGATTGGCAGCGCGTCTAGCATTGAACGCTGCTTCGCAATTCCTGTGGCAATTTTGTATGGCCTGGGTGTCCCCAGTTGAAGGTAATAAGCAGGCATCTAACCCTTCTTCTGCTTGCTGGGAGCATAATGCTCTGACCTGGCCCTCCACAGGCTCTCTGATAGTAGCAGCCAGCAGTGCTGCAACAGGTGGAGGAGTGGGTTCTGGGGTCAGGTATGGCTCAAACACGACAGATGTATAGGGGTGATCAGTCCCTTTGCTATCATTTATGTTGGCTTTGTCCTAGGTATCTTCTGTATCATTACTACTCAGGTTCATCTTATCTCTATCTGGGTGCTCATGTATTAATCTGTTAAGATCTTTATCTTCCTGGTACACTAGAATGTCCTCTAGGATTTTTGATGGCACCTTGTGTCTATTTAGAAATAGTGTTAGTTGTTCCTCACTGACATGCAGGAGGTCGTCTTTGAGGTCGCTCAAGTCTTTTGAGAACATCTGGTCCTCATTTGCTATCACATCACGTATAACGTGGACCTTGCTGATTAATAGGTTCCAGACCAGATAGATGTTGGTTAAATTATATCCCACAAGATAGCCAACGCAGGCTTTTGGGTTCAGCTTCTTGAGGCGGTCCTTCTTCTTTTGTGCGGCGGTAGTCATTACAAATATTTTATAGCTATATGCTCATAGGTGTGCATGTATTAGTCTGCAGTCAGGGGTAACTAGGCCGTCTCAAAATGACAGATATTGGAAGAACATCTCGTATGGGGTCTTACAGTTGTGATGCCGTGATGGTGTTCAGTTGTGGTGATACACTGCTGCAGTGTAGATGTGACGCTAGAGATATGTTGGAAGCTTGGCTCCACTGCGCATGGCAAGAGCTTTTGTTTTGATGACACCTCCCAAGCGCTTAGCACCTCCATTTTGGTTTTGGTTGTGAGGTTTAGAGGGCTCGATTTGGATGTGATTGTCTTTGATGAAGTTCTTGATGTCCTTTGACTTGGTGAACTCGTGGTCTGCTTCTATGGCCTCAACGTCGATCTGGAACTGTATCTTCAGTATACCAACGATGCTTTGGAGGGTGCTAACTGTGTGTTCTGCAGTTCTTCTTTTCAGGAAGTACGCACACACATATCTAAAATATCTGTAAATAATAAAAATGATACTTTAGTAGCCATTTGAGTTCTTCTCAAGGTCAAAAAAGTCAATAAATAAGATGCTACCTGGCTTGGTTGACGGTCGTCTAGATATTCTGCGTATCTGTTTCTTGATTTTGGCCTTGCCACACCCGTCATACTGAGCAGTAGAGGCACCCTTGATTCTTACTCCTTTAGCATGCTTTATGATCTGGGCGATTACTTTAGGGCTAGGATGCCCTAGTCGCCAGTGCCAGAGGTTCTTGTCACCTTTATTTAGAGCTCTTTCCGTTCTGGAGTTGATCATCCTCCTCTGCAGGGTAAAGGACGCTTTGGTTTCGCCTAGAGGTATGTCCTCCACAACCCATTGCACAAACTTACCCATGAGTTTGAACACCACTGAATCATCCTTCATTTGACATAGTTATTAAGTGGTTGGTTGTCCCAATAGTATCCAAGCTTCTTAAGCTGCTGTAAAGATACAAGGTTTGTCGCGAATCTTTCACAGAAGGCGACATTTTGTAGCATCAAGATGAATAGTCCTAGTGAGTCATGAGCAGTAATGTCTACTTCTCCGTATGCTTTAGATTAGTATAAAGGTGTTTCTTGCGTACACTCTATCACCTATTGGGGCTCTGTAAAAGTTGTTGAAGTGAGTAATAACGTTGAAGATATGTAAGGTTGTGTCGGAGTCAAGGATTGACGAGTTGAGTAAGGGGTATGAAGCGGTTGCGTAGGAGGACTTTGTGTTATTTGCTAGATAAGATGTTGCGGCCTTGCGTGCATTGGTACATGTTGTACTCTCTCACCTCTTTCTGTGAGTCAATCGCGCGGTGTCTGTCTCTTGGAAATTTGTACCACGTCCTCAGATAGATTGTTGTTTCTTTCAAAGCAGTATCTTGACCATTCGTTCCACACCGTGGTAGACTTTCCATCCATTTGGTCGCTTATTTGGGAAGAGGTAAAAGCACTCTGTGAAGTGGTGCCCTTTATAATGGCATCCCTTGCATGCTTGGGTGATTGTGGGAGCTTCTTTGTTATCTCGACCCCTTTTGCCAGAAGCTCGCTGACTTCTTCCTCTGAAACCTCCTTTTAATTCACCTCTTTAGCCCCCTTGCTGTCTCTTGTTGTTGTTTCCTCCACCGCGGCCTCTGCCTCTTACGTTTGATTGTTCTTGAGGATGCTCCTTTTCTCTCTTATCTTAAATCAAGTCTCTTGTATCGTCAGGCTGTTCTCTATGAAGGGCTGAGAAATCTGCTTTCTATTCCTTCAAAGGATTGGTAATGTCGCGCGTTGTTATCCAGTTGTCATTAAGGTCAGAGGTTATCTGAGAGTACAAAATACTGCCTTCAAGCACTCCTTCCTTCTTGTTTGCCTTGGCTTGAAAAGACCAATTGGAGTTCATCAAAGCGACAGCGACTATGAAGTCGTTAAACCAGGTTACTGGAAATAGAGCCTCAGAGACCCTGGCTTTCATAGCCCTGGCCATAACCAACTCCCACTCTTTAATCCAGCTAATAAATTCCTTCTCTTTCTTCTTCTGTACCCCTTTGTTGACTGTTGATATAATGGCACAGTAGTCGACTTGGGCCTGGTGCATGATGTTCTCACCGTAGATGGCTCCTTTAGTTGCGAGCTCTTGGTACCACTAATGGAGGTTTTGTTCAGAGAGTAGTTTGATCTCCTGTATGGTAGGATTGACAGTTTTAAAAGTCCACTTGGTAAGTTTGGATATGGAGGCCTTGGTTCGCTAATAGATCTTGTCTTTGTGCTCAAATAGGGCGACGTTCATCTTGAAGTCAGTTACTCCTTCTGTTGTAAGGTGTGAAGCGAGGACTTGTCCCTCCTCCACTGCTATTTGAGCAGTTCTGGTAGACTTCTTTGAATACTCTTCTGATAGGATATCCGGAGGTGTTGGTGCTGTTGGCCATGGAGTAGTTACCCCTAGCTCGATATGTTGCCAGATGCTGAGTGCTTCAGAGCTTTTCTGGAATTGGAGTACCCAGCTGACAAAGTCCTTTTGAGACCAATAGTACGCAGTTGCGTTCTGGGTTGGAATTGTGATATTCATCTTGAAATAGTTCTACAATACGTCTATTCAAAATATGGATGCCGGTTGCGTAGATTCAATGAGACTCTTAATTGTTGAATACACGGATATTGATTGATGCTATTGATTGGCCTACTCTCCGTGCAGGAATTGATCATCTGTCCTTTTGGTGGGTCAGATGCCCTGTGCGTCTCTGCCCTACTGGAGATCTTCTAGTGTCTATCTCCGGCTCCCATTCAACACCTACCACCATTAACGAAGCGGTAAACCAATCGGTTTATATCCGGAATCGAGTCAGAAACCGCCAGAGAAGCTCATCTACATCAGTAGTTGATGCGTTGAGCTCGTTTTCAAAGGCTACATACGGTCTTATACATAAAGTCGATTTAGCTGATTCCTGGGTCCGCGAGCTAGGAAAGGCCAATGACTTACTAAGTAAACACCAGAGAACAAAAAAATAAACGTCTAATAAAAGAAGGAGTATTTTTTGTTGAAGATACAGTAGGTCTTTAGGCTGCAAAGGATGGTAATGAGCTGACAAGACAGGAAATGTGTGAAGGTAGTCGTCGTTCAAGGAGGACGGCAGCGCGTGAGCGACGTTGTGGAGTTTGCAGCAACGCTGGCCATAAGGAGCGAACTTGTACAATAGAGATAGAAACGTCTGAAGAAGAAGAATCCAATTGATTAGATTGAATTAAATGCGTTGTGATCGAGTTATTTGACACGTTGGTTGGAAGGTTAGTAATAAGTTGCCGTTCGCTTATAATTGCCGCTCGCTTTTCATCTACGGTATATAATGTATTTATATCGCTAATAATTAATTCTCAATATACCGTATTTTAAAGATAATATATCATATAATATCATATTTATAGCTTTTTTAACCGTAAAGATAATAATGTATTAACTTAGATATAACATTATATAAAAATGATAAAAATTGTCACGATTCTGTAAATGTATTGTAAGGATATAGTGACCCTTATTCACTATCGACTTATAATAAACTCTGGTTGAAAGAAAAGAAAGATCTGGAGATGCACATGAATTGGTGGGCAGCTAGATGTGGGCAGTCGTCCCTCACCAGACCCACCATAGCATGGATCAACCTGTCGTCAAATCAGTCACGTGCTCAGTCACGTGACCCGGAGACTATGAGGACCATCGCTAGACCTGATGGATGGTGGAACCATCACAAAAATGATTAAGTAAAACTACACCTTTTAATATTTATTACGCTCAAATATAACTTATATTTCTTTAAAATGGTTTGCTTATACATCTAAAAGTGTAAAGAACGTTAAATAAAAGACCCACTATTTTTTGAATTTTTTGAATTTTAAAAATCCGAATTTATTACCATGATGAAACAGGGTGGCTCGCGGCGAGGAGGCCCGCAGGCCAGGGGTTTATATTATAATATATATACAACTTATTGATCGAGGAATATTAATACCTATCACTTAGTTTATTCGTCCTGTTGGTGAGATTAAATATACATTGATAGTATTGATATCCTGATAATTTTTAATCCATATAACCTTATAATATATGAACTGCCGTTTAGTTTTTAAAAAATTGTTACGGCTTTTAATTGTGCTTTTTCAGCTTTTAAGCTTTTATTATCAATAAAAAATTTTTTTTATATGGCCGACTCGACAATTTAACGTATTATTCCAATATATATTTTATTTATGATGATTAAAAGCTTTGCAGCGTCATCAAACGTTGCTTTTTTTTACTAGCGAATATCGTTAAAATAGTTAATAAAATTATCTTGGTTAATATTATATATTTAGAGGCTTTTTAATATCGTCGTTTAAATTTACTGATGAAGCGAGCAAGTATGAGTGTCAAATATGTTGTTGTGCGTAGGTTGGTTATCTAGCTAACTAGGTGAGAGCAGCTACAATCCGTGGACAAAACTCTCCGCCCGATCCCCATTTTTACCCCTTTTATCTACTGCGCTCTCCAATTCAATTGAACTACAACGCACTCAATTCTGGTGATAAAATTCTCAAATAAATTATGTTTAATAGCTAAGTCAATAGTATGTATACCACTCACCTGCGCGCCTCATTGCAGCCATTCGGTCCTCTAGTGACTCCATCAAGGCCCGAACTTGCTCCGGATCGATCTCTGATCACGCCTGCTCATTTAACTCATGTGCGTAGTGATAATGGGGGATATTATCCTTTAATTCAGAAAATTCAGGCTCGATTTCACGTATCTTCTTCTTTAGAAGTTGTTAAACGTGCTCGATTAGGTTCATATCGGGGCTGTGAGGAGGCCAGTCGATACAGTAGATGCCGTGCTCCTCTATCTACTCTGGAACACCGCCAGTAAGGTGAATTTTCGCGTTATCTTGAACAAAAAGATCTCCAGCCTCATAAAACGGAAACAGGCCTTCCTCAAGAACCTATTTATATAACTTTGTGGATAGTCCTCTGTGCAGAGCATCTGGATCGAGTGGGCAGAAGACCAACTTGCCTAGTCCTCCTTCTCCGCTGTGTAGCCAGATTATAGACCACACTATTATTGAAATACGAGATTTGCCGTGATCCGTCTCGTTCACGAGATCATAACAGTACCGCTCTGAAGAGAATCGGATGGGCCGATCGCCTGGATTATCGGATGAGTTTTGGACCGTAAATTTGTCTGAGAACATAACTCGCAACAACTCCTTTAGGCGCTCTGGTATGCTGTAATAAATGGTAAAAGCGAGCCTCTTCTGAGCGTTCTTATCCGTGAGCTTGATTCGCTTTGCTGTGCGCCACTTATGGAGGCCGTGTGTGTGACATATCCTCTTGGTAGTCTTGGGAGAGCACAAAACGCGGGCTTCATTTCGGATCTTCTGCCACGTCGCCCTAGGGAGCTCTCTTGCCTTCTCTATCACATGAGCGTGTTCGCGAGTGTTCAAAACAGTTGGGTGACCACTCCTTGGGGCAGATTTCGGTGTGGAGGTGGCCTCAAAGTTGGTGATGATGTCGGAGATGGTTTTCAGGCGTTTTGTTTTGAACGCGGTTGCAACATCCCTGCACGTTCTGCCGTTGATTCGCGCCGCCACAATTGCCAAGCGAGCTTTTGAAGTGAATTTGCCGTTAGCAATGCGATTGCCGCTCAATTCGCCCCCAAAAGATTGTAAATCCATTATTAATTGCGGTGTTGAGAGAGTGGTGAAGTTGAAGGGTGATTAACGCGTTGTTTTGATTTGAAGGAGATTTTGGTGGGTTAGGCAGAGACTTTTGTCCACCCAGTTTACCATATATGATGACAGTCCTTCCTTATCTTATCTATCTAGCCACCACTTGATTGTCCATAGCACACACTTACAGTGGGTCCCCTTGGTGATGTGTTTCAATTAATTTATTAAAGCTTATATATTTATTGAGTAGTTTTAAATTTTGGTCGAAATATTACTCAAAGTTATTATAATATCAAAAGACCGTTAAACCGTCAAACCGGTTACAAAATTATGATTTTTAGCGCCGCAGTTATTAAATTATATTGTTATATATAATAACAGTTAATTAATTTGTATAGTTAAATACAATACGTTGAAAAAATCTTCGTAAAATTCCCATGTAAAGATCCGTCTTTATATAAGGCTTTTGTAACTTTTTGAATTAGTACAAGTTTTATTAATAGTGTTAAAAACGAATAAAGTTTAATAATAAGTTATTGAAAAACGTTACTTATTTTATTAAGGTTATAACAAAGCTTAAATCAATTGTATAACATGGATATTATCTTAATTTATTAGGTTAAAAACACGAAACCACTTGGTTTATTAAGTTAAGAACGATAAATTTAAGTCTAATTTTAAGTCATTGCATTAAAGATTCTCCAGTCTGACCTGTATCTAAATATTGGACCTTTGATTAGAGTGACACGTTAAATGTTAGATACTAGCATGTCACAAGGCCGAACCATTGGGGGGGGGGGGGGGGGGGGGGGTAAGTGGTATGTTGTTCTGCAGAGAGGTGCAATACTAGTCAGGCACAGAGGCCATGTATATGTACATGAAGGTTCTTTGTTCTCGTGGATGCTTCCTGACATAGCACGTATGATGTTACGTGAATGATAGCGATATGTTATATGGATAACGGCGTATTAATGTGCGACCCGGCCGATAGGGCAAATTACCAGTAAAACTAAGTATTGAGATAGTCTAAGCTGGAAAAAAAAACACAATCAACAAAATCCATCAATATCCGTGTATTCAACATTAGATGATCACATCGGGAAGCCGGTTATCTGCAGTAAGATCAGACCGCGTGAAATCTGACTAAGACTGTTGCCGAGCCCTAAATGCGAGCATGCAACCGTATATCAACTCATTAATAATAAGGAGCCGTTTCTAACCATGGACTTAGTAATTATAAGTTCCAGTGAGTCTTCTCAAGCCCTATAGCCCACCACGGGAATTTTCAATCTTGGCGTGCATAGCCCCTTTCTCGACTCTTTCTCGACCCATTCTCGATTGGTGCAGCGGTTAAGGAATAATCAATGCTTCTCTTGCATAACACGACGCGTCGTGCTTGTGCAGGGTACGTACCGAGTTGCGCCACACTTGTCATATCCACTAGGACGTTTCCACATGCAGCAGACTGTCCCGTTCCGACCTTGTATTCATTAATAAGCCACTGCTAGAGCTGCCACGCCGCCTTCCCGCCGCCCTCCCGCCGTCCTCCCGCCGTCCTCCCGCTACTAGCGAGAGCGAGAACGAGAGCGAGAACGAGAACGGCTCCACGAACTTGCGAAACACCCTCAGCCCTACCGTTCCTCGTTCTCGCTACTGCGCACTCACGCTGCACGCGTCCAACCAACCATATCAACCGTACCGTGGGAATGGCGTCGGGATCCAGCCTGGCGGATGTCCTCCGCCTCCCAAAGCTTGGCCACAAGAAGTCCATGTTCGGCTGCCAGCGGTGCCGGAAGCGGAGAGTCAAGGTACGTACCTATTGTAGGTCTGGACGGCGTACCACCAGAGCAGCTCTAACGGCCTGCTCCAGTGCAACGAGGCCAAGCCCATCTGCCACAACTGCGAGCGCCACCAGCTGCCCTGCGTGTACGACCGCGCGGCAGGTGGATTGCGCTCCCCACAGTCATCATCATCATCATCATCATTCCTGCAGGGGACGCACTCGCGGCAGAGCCAGGAGCGCGAGGAGCAGAGCTACCTCGCCGGCGCCCTCGAGGGGGACGACCCGCCCGATGGTCGCACGCGGAGATTGCTGGAGGTGAGGCTGATGCACCAGTACGTCACCGACACGAGCATCTCCATCGCCGTCGACGAGGTCTCGCGAGGGATCTTCGTCGAGGCGATCCCGAAGCACGCCTTCGAATCTGATGCCATGCTCTACGGCATGTACAGCATGGCGGCACTGCACCTGGCGATTAAGGGCGGCGAGGACAGCCCCGTGTTCAGGGAGGCCGCCCGAAAGTACTTTTCCATGGCGATCCGTGAGCACAACAAAGAGATCTCCCAGCTCACTAAGGAGACCGTCGAGCTGGTGTGTCTGACGTCGAACCTGATGCGGAACTGCGCCTTCATCCAGTTGCAGGGCCGCGACCGGCATCCGTACACGCCGCCGTGGCAGTGTATGTACATTTCAGAGACTCCTATTGCCCCTTTTGGCCATGTCTCAGGGGCGAATATCCTCTTCTAGCCTGTGTTAAGAGCCCTTGTTCCCGAGACACGCATTGCGACTATTTGTTCTCGTAAAAAAGGAGTAATTACTGACTCTAATCTGCTAATAGATTTGGTGGTGGCTAGGACGTCCACTGCGACCTTCACGGCGGCCTGGAAGCTGGGAGGGGCGGACCCGGGCTCGGCCATCTTCAGGTTATTGAAGTTCACGTACCACATCCACCACGGGATGGAGGGCGTTTCCGCGGAACACAAATCCACGCGGCTGGATTACATCCTGGAGCGCAGCGAGAGCCACATGGCCGCCGAGTCGTGGGACGCCGACATCCAGGCCGCGTACGAGAGCACGCTCAACTACCTGGGCAGCGTCATCGACGCGTCCGAGGGCGACCAGCCGCCGAACGATATCCAGAGGCGGCTGACCGCGTTTCCTATGCTGGTGGAGCGGCGGTACGTCGAGCTAGTCCATGCGGGGTGCCCCAGGGCTCTGGTCATACTGGCACACTACTTTGCCATGCTGTCGAGGTACGAGTACCGCTGGTGGGTTGGGGACACGCCGGTCAGTGAGGTCCGGGCTATCGGCGATACCCTGGCTGCGGACTGGCAGGATCTGATGAAATGGCCCCTGGAGACAATAGAACACAGTGAACACTGAACCCCTGTCTTACGGTATGGCTTCAGGCGCATAGGTTATGACGATGTCTACGTATACATATTATGACGATGTTTAGAATAATGTTTAGATTAAGCATATGCAAGGGCCACAAGCCTGGAGCTTGTTATTCCCACAATTGTTCCTTCAAGAATCTTGGATCGCGTCGCATTTGGGCTGGTATGGACGATTGCATAGTCGAGGCGGAGTCTGCTAACCTAGATTGCTGGGGCTGGGTCTCTCGTTCTCGCTCCCGCCCTGGACTGCGGCTGTGTAAGTCATCTGCAGCTCAGCTCCGACGGCTTGGCGAGAAATTATGTGCCTTTCGCGAGGGAAACCCGGTTTTCGACATACAGCAGATTGGGCATTGAACAAACATAGACTTGGTGATCAAGCTTGGTCGAATACTATGCATCAACCCAACTGTGGGAGTGATATAAAGCCATGGCCATTCCCCATGGACGAGAACAATTCCAGATCAGCATCGCCTGCCTCAGACAAGACAGTCCTATCAAGCTTTGATACAATCATCGACTTCAGCTAATACAAGCATCAACTCCAGCCCAACATGAAGGTCTCCCAGATCACCCTCCTCGGCTTCCTCGGCTGCTCAAGCCTGGCTCTCGTAAGTCCCCAGGTTCCACGCCCAAGCAAAGCCCATCACTAACACAGTTGCCCAGGCCAAGACCTTCCCACGCTTCCGACCAGGCCACTTCAAGCGAGACGGCAACAGCACCACCACCACCATGCTCCAACTAAGCACCGACGCGGAATTCCAGTACCAGCTCGTGCGCGCCCTCTCCGTGGCGCCCTACCTGGGCTCCGACATCGGCGAGCTGCTGATCGCCGTGAACCGGCTCACAGCAGGCGACATGGACAGCTACTACGCCGCCTTCAACGCGCTCGCGACGCGTGTCCACGACACGGCGGACGCCATCAACGTAACGAAATACCCCGTCTCAGTGCGCGACGCCCGCTTCCGCGAGGCAACCTACTGGCGCTCGGCCGACTTCTTCCTGCACGGCAACTGGAGCGACCCGCGCATCAACTCGCTGTGGGCCTCGCAGACGGCCGCGTTCGACGATGCGATCGCGCTGCTGTCGACGCCCGGGGAGCGCGTCACGCTCCCGTCGGCCGGCGGGAATTTCTCGGTGCCGGCTATTTTCTACGGCACGGGGCTGCCGGGCCGGAGGCCGACGCTCATCATGTGCAGCGGGATGGACGGGTCACAGGAGGAGATGTACCACATAGTCGGCGCCGCGGCGTTGCAGCGTGGCATGAACGTCATAACCTTTGAGGGACCCGGACAGCCGACGGTGCGGCGCGATCAGGATCTCGGGTTTATCCCGGAGTGGGAAGAGGTCGTCACGCCCGTGGTCAACTATGCGCTGACGCGGGATGAGGTGGACGGGAGTAAGCTGGGACTTCTCGGCCAATCATTCGGGGGCTACCTGGCGCCGCGCGCGGCCGCCTTTGAGCACCGCCTCGCGGCCGTCATGGCCATCGACGGCATCTACGACTTTGGGCAGGGCCTGCTGGACCAGTTCGGATCCGACTTCACGCGGCTGTTCGACGCCGGCAACGCGACGGCCTTCAACAACGCCATCGACACCCAAGTCCTCAACAACCCCGACGCCCCGACCAGCGCGGTCTGGGGCATTCAGCAGGGGATGTGGGCCTTCAACGTCCCGACGCCCTATGAGTGGATCTCGCGCGCGCAGAACTACACGCTGGACGGCATCGCGGGGGACATCAAAGTGCCGGTTTTCGTGGGCGAGTCGCAGGACGATGATAACCTCCCCGGACAGCCGAAGGCGCTGGCGGATGCGCTGGGTGACCTTGCTACCTACCATCTCTTCGAGTCGGTTGATGGCGCGGGTCTGCACTGCGCGGTCGGTGCCAGCGTTCTGGCCAATCAGGTCGTACTCGATTGGTTCGAGGACATAGTGTCTTGGGATCAGTTGAACTGCGATTCGGAAATGTAGGAGTCCTTGTTCTTCTTCGGGTCTCCTCCGTCTTCGGTTCTCCTCCTTCTTTGGACCAGGACACAGCATCAGCACTGGAATACGGATGGCGTTTAAATGCATCGGGAGGTTCTGTACCTGCCTAGTAACCATTTTGTCTCTCTTTTACATAAAGACACTTGATCCATAGTCACATGCAGTAGAATAAGCAGCCATTTGTGCTGGTTCCAGACAGTCGCCTCCAGATTGATCGCTTAGTCGATGTGATTATACCAGGCTTTAAATCGCCCTTTCCCAGATAACTCTGGAGAGTCATGGACGACGGATCTTATTTCAATGCCGGTAGCTGTAGATATGTGGTGTCACGTCTCACATAGGGTGGCTATCAAGGACGCTTCAGGGGGTGAGCTTCGGTGTTGAGCACATACTCATCCAAGCTGATCAGCCCAGGCGGCGAGAAGATCAGGTAGAAGTATTTGAGCGTCTCAGAAAGCCAGAAGCTCTGTCATCCGTCAGTTTTGATCTTCCTCAACGTTCGAAAGGTTTGATTTTTCTCAGCGTTCGAAATGTTTCATGCTTACCTCCATAGAGTCGTCCTTCTGCGCAGCCCCGCCGTTGACCGTCACATCCGAGATGGCCGAGAACGCAAGACTGGTTTCGGTGGCCTTCCTGATGGACTGGAACATGCGCCACGCCATGTCTTGGTACTCCTGCTTGCCGGTAATGCGATACATCAGGAAGACGCTCTCAATCGCTTCAGGGCGCAGGATATATCTGGGATCCCGGGCATTCTCGATTCCTTTCTGCAGGGAACGGTCGCCTTTAGCCTCCCACTCGGCTTGGTCCCATTCGCAGGCGGCGAGGGTGGGACATGGGATAACAGCCATGATCTCGGGCATAATGCCGGCAGGCATAGCATCGTATGCCCAGACGCAACCTTTTGTTATCTTTTCACCAATCTCAAGCTGCTCTGGTAGACCCAGCAGCTTGCCGCCAAGACCGAACATACCTGTCACATCTCGGTCAGCTTTCAGTTCTCCAAGGTGCGAATCAATCTCGCACCGGACACATAGACCGCGTCATCTGTAATCTATGGATGACGCGAGGGGTGAACTCACCACCAACAAAGCAGCCCAAGTGCTGGACTTCGGGTTGCAGTTCAGCTCTTTTCCTGACGTAGACATTGCCCGTGAACAAAATATCTGCCTGGTCGGGTGTCATTGGCCTGAACAAGAGGTGCTCAGTCACCGCATCCATGGCGTCCCGGTATAACTTCTCATACACAGGTTCCAGCCCACCCAAGATCGCGTACATCTTCGGCAGAAGCTCATACAGGGAGTCAGCCAACGCGCCAAGGGTAAACCCTTCCTCCTGGTCGAAGACGAGGTTCTCCATGTCGAAGAATGTGGGCCACATGCCGGGGAGCTTGGTCGAGTTCTGGGTCTGGTCGAGCAGTCTCGTGATCCTGTCGATGGCGTCGTAGTACTTGTCCTCCCCAGTCAGCTGGGCGAGCCTCGTGAACTCGAGCGGTGAAGACGCCACAGTCGCCGAAGGATCGTGGGTTCCTGGATGTAGGGTTCCAGTCCTCGCCTTGTTGAAGTCAAGCCAGAATGGCGGCATCCGGTTTGGTGTATCGAAAGCCATGTACAGCATATCACCAAGCTCGACCGCTTTCTGGAGCAGCACGGCTTCTTGGCTCAAGTCATACGCGCTTAGCAAGCCCCCGAGGTGCCGAATGGTCGTTTCGAAAAAGTTGCAGGCGGTTTCTTGCGTGTCAGACCAGTCTATGGTCGCGACGGCGGCAACGGCGTCGTAAAAGTCGGCTTTCATGTCCATGATCCAGAGCGTGTCCAGAGAGTCCACGAGCGTGGCAGCCCAGCCGCCGAACGTGTTTTTTCCTTCGCCAGAGACTGGTGTCAGCTCGTCGAACATCCATGCGTGGTTCTTGTAGCTCGTCCAGCTCTTTTCAAATGCATGCTTGATTTGTTTCTGTCGGTCCTGGATGTCTAGGTCATGTGCTCTACCGGCCCGGGTTGTATCGGGACGGAAAGCAAATTGAACCTTGGGCAGTGTCCGTGACTTGCCCTTTGGTAGTGCTGTCAATTCTGAAGCAGGAATGGGGTAAGTCTCTGGCACGGTCGACCAGTCGAAGCTACTCTTGACGTATGTGAAGTCGCGCGATTTCGGTACATCTTTCAACCCTGGGAGAATGACAAACATAAGGTAGAGCAGTAGTATCGCAATTGTAATCGGTATGAGGCGCGTCCGTGCTCCTCTCATGACTGCCATTGTGTCGATGCGGCGTTGACTATCAAGCAGGCAGAAATACTCTCACTGCAGTCCTCTGGGCCAGTACGCATGAATTACTAGAAGATGCTCGTGAAGGAGTGGAAAGAGGATCTTAGAAAAGAAGAGGAAAGAGGGTCCACTCCTTCAGGAGGATCCTCCAGGCAGGCCTAACAATAGAAGAGGCGAATGGACCCCAAGACAATGCTCGAGCCTCGATAACCCTCGCATCCGAGCCAATGAGCGTCGTCCTGAGTCCTGGCAGATTGATGTTGGCCGGGGTGCAGCCGCTGTAACACATCCTACGGGCGGTTGCACCAAACCACAGATTCTCATTGGTCGTGGGATGTGGACGCTACGGTTATGCATAAGATTGGCGTTTCGCCGATGCAGCTATACAGATATCCAGGGGTAACAGGTAGAACTTTACACGATGGGAACTTTCTCATGGGACTTTCTCATAGGAACTTTCATAAGAACTTTCGTAGGAACTTTTTTGTAAGAACGTCGTTATTAGCTATATTAGCATAGTAGTTACACGTGAAACCGCTAACCATTACCATCCTAGACACCTATATCCAATGTGAACCCTGAGCGTATCCCGGGCAGCCGGGGTTTTGGATCCGCATGCGATGCGACGAGGTGGTAGTAATTGTTAGTGCCCCTTTCGAGTCAATGTAACGACATCCCCACGGACTTGCCCGAAGCGCTTCTTCAGCTAAGTACCGATTTTATGACTGGTTACCACTGAGTACATCTGCAGACTCATGATGCCAGGTAGCTGCAGTTGGTAGTTCAACCATGTTGTCGCGGCGCATACCCGGCAGAGGCCAAAATGATGCTGGTCGATGTTGGCCTGCTATGGTCCCGAGCGGTGGCTGCCAGCAGGAGCCAAGGCGGCAGGCAGCCTTACTTCAGTGAAGGACATGGAGTTTACATTCTCGCTGACCCCGATTGCTGAGCAGGTGAATCTTCCAGTGTCAAACTCTGTAATCACTTCTTCACCGCACACGCGATATCATCATGAGGACCGTTTTGTTCCTTGTGTTGCAGGTTCTTCTAGTCACCAGCCCAGTCATCGCCACATCATGCGATGACATCCGCCCCTTACAGCTTCCTATCAAGGATATCCAAGTGCTACCCAAAATACCCGACTCTTTCATGAGAGGCATACAGGCGAGTATTGGAACACCGCCCCAAGATATTGTGGTGTTGCCGTGGCCGTCAGTTATTCCATATGCCCTCATCAAGACTGATCCCTTACCTAGACTGAATAGGGAACTTAACAACACATGGATCTACGACCAGCAAGCATACTGCGACTCCACCATCATATGGAACGACCTCATATGCGATGTTCGGCGTGGCAACTTATACGAAGAGAACAACTCTTCCTCATCCGACAAAGCTAGTGACATGGTCGTTGCCGGTGGTGCTCATGTCGAGACGCAAGGGCTTGGGGCGGAACTGGGCATCCACAATCTCCTGACCTCAAGCTTGCCGGTGACCGAAATCATCACCCTCGAATCGACACAGGCACTACTCGACTTCCCCGTCGGCATACCTAGGTTGAACTGGGACCATGGATACACGATACTTCATGCAATGGGAATGGGTACGAACTCGACGGTCCTAAATGCTCTCGTGCAGTCCAAGCAGATTGGTTCCCGTGTGTGGTCTATCTTCTGGGGCCGCATGTGGGTAGACGAAGCCAGCGCCCTCGACGGCTCAATCGTCTTTGGTGGTTTCGACCAGCAGAAGACCATCGGCCATAACTATACCCAGCCACTCGACTTTAGCGACACCACAGGCTGCTGGACGGGTATGAAGGTGCACATATCAAGTATCACGCTCAACAACAATGATGGAAACGACTCGGATCTGCTCCCTCCCAACACTTCGATCGACACGTGCATTGTGCCTCAACGTCAGCTGCTGCTTGAGGCACCGCACTCGGTCGTTGACGCTTTCGAAGAAGTGACGGGTATGAGCAACCACGGAATTTCTTATGGGCTACACTGGGACGCATTCCTTTACGACGCGGAAGGCTCGTAAGTTGATCCACCCCTAAGATACGTCTGCCGCAAGATTGATGATATCACTGCCCCGCGTTCTTCGTCATCGTTGCTTACACAGAATTCACCAGATTCGACGGCGACATGACCATCTCCTTCACCAGCGGTCTGGAGATCCGCGTTCCCAACAGTCAATACTTGGTACCCTACGTGGACATCGACCGCAACGGCTCTCGCATCTTCAACAACACCGAGCGCGAGCTTTTGATCAACGGCCTGGTCGACCAACCTGCCACACTGGGCCGCTACTTTTTGACAGCCGCCTACCTGATGGTCGATCTTGACGCCAATTCTTTCACGTTGTGGCAAGCGAACCCTGCATCCGGGAGCACACTTGTGTCAGTCACGGGGGCCGAGGCCCAATGCGGGAACGAGTCGATATCCGGTACTGGGTCGGCTGGGCCGGCTGATTCGGCTGGGTCGTCGTCTTCTCCCTCGCCGACGCCTCGTCTTTCAGTAGGTGCTATCGTGGGAATCGTTATCGGCGTCCTTGCTGCCCTTGCCATTGCAGGAGTGGGGACAATTTACCTCGTTCGTAGGGCTCGTCGGCGAGAGATCACCCAACCAATGCAGGAGTCGGCTGGTGATCATTCACATGGCGCATTACCTGATTATCAATATCCAGGTAAAGCGTATTACGTACCATCTCAAGAGCTGGATGGCTCGCAACCGGTTCCGATAGAGGCGGGTGATCATGCTATACATGAAATGGATGGACAAGCCGGTCCGGGAGGCAGAATCTATTTATAATATTTTATCAATGGATTCAACAGACGGGTTTCTCACGTGAAGCCATTATCCCCTACTTACATCCTTAATTATGATAGAGAAAGGTCAATTACGAGCGTGATGGCGTCTAGGTCTTTAAATTGAATAGAGCTATAACCTCGCAGTTGCCTTCTTAGATGTATATATCTTGGTTGGTGCCCTACACCAGCCACCGGTGATGTAAACCTGCATAGCATCTTACTCAAGAGCCGTCTGACGGAGATCTGGGGAGCTGTTCTACACGCCCTCGTACTCTACACTCGACAAGGTGTCTGGAGCAGGCTCAGAGAACAAGGGCAGACTTCTCCACATGGCTATTTATGTGGACAAGACCACCAAGTCTGGGCAATGCATATGCTACTAGAGAGTCAACTGAGTCACTGAGATAGGTTGATTCCTTGCTTCTGAAGCCACAACTCGACAATGCATTCCCTCGATCGTTGCTGCCATTGCGGCTCTTCTGAGCGCTTCTACGGTCCTGGCTGGCAAGACTGGTCCTATTTCCGCTTGGGATGGCAACCCGGCCAGCCTCGGTAGCTCCCTGGTCTATCTGCCAACCATGATGCCCGAAAAGTCGGCGATCATCCTCGGTGTATGTGATCCATGAAGCGGCCAGGGGCATACACTGACATACAGATTGCAGCCCCACCCTTGCTGAGGCACTGGACAGATGTACTACTCCATGACGAACTTACCCTCGAACGCCGACAAGCTTGGCTTGGGTTGTTCTGTACCCCATCTCGAAGTCGCAGAACGGATTCAGCTACTGGGACGCGCAACCGGCGGAAGTCTCTAAATCATGCGGGTGGTGGTGACTCTCAGAGTCTCGCTGGGCTGGTGACATGGGCGCTCAAGGAGTACAAGAGCGACCCCAAGAATGTCTTCGTGGGCGGATCCTCCGGTGCCATGGAGGCCACGTGCTTGCGCCGACATACCCAGGCATATTTGCCGGTACCGCGTCTGACTCCGGCGTACTAGCTGCGTGGTGGGCTGGTTCGCCAATGTCGACGCCGATGTGGCCAGATCTCAGCTAGCCCCTTGGTGAGAAGACTTCGAAATACACTCCTCAGCAGGAGACCGACCTCGGCAAGGCTTACAACCCCAGCTACAATGGGACCTGGCCAAAGATGATGGTCTTCCACGGCACTGCTGACACGGCTGTAACCATCAACATTCTGAAGGCCCAGCTTGATCAGTGGAGCACAGCCCAGGGTTTCGAGTTCAGGGTAGTGGACACATTCCACTGTTCCAGGAAGATGCTACGGTCAAGTTCTTCGGCCTGTTGTGAGTGCAGAGGCTTTGGCTTTAGCAGTCCGGGACCGGTACGGCGCAAGACAGCCGTACCTCTAGGCCGTTAGATGCTGGAAATTACTTCGTCTTGTACGTAATCTTCGTACATACGCCGAATGCAATGAGCATATACACCGTTGATGTCTTGCTTTTGGTTCTGCTTGGTGCGTAAACATTCGTCGCGATGGGATAATGTTCCCATGGGGATACCATCCGGTTCTTAAATGATGACCTTTGGCATTTCCTTCAACGAATGGCCCCAGCTCTTCGTATTGGAGCTTGATCAGAATGGTTCCAAGATGTGGACAGGGTCCTGGCCAGCGCTGAGACGATTCGTGATTCGGTGATGCACTGATGAGCTTATCATGGGTTGAGGACGCTGTATGGCTCAAGGTGTTAGGTATGGAAGTTGGCTTGCTCAATGAAGCACCCATTCTTCTGTATGTATGCCCAAGCTCGGAGATTCAGTAGTGGGATCATCAGCAGATAGAGGCGTTTGAGCACTTTACCAAGTGCATCTTCCTTAGCACACTGCAGGTATAGAACTGATCAAGTTCATGTGTATCATGATCATATCTGGGTCTCTCCTGCCTAGACTTGGTTATGCTCGATTGACTATCAGTGGCAGAGGGAGGGAAGGTTGGGGAGTACTGTACCTTATCACCTAGGTACACAGGTGCCGTCCTACTGGTGCGAACACACATGAGATAATGAGATGAGTACATTGACCTGGGGGGTACTCATTTATGGACGCCTGTTGAAAGTATATAGGATAGTTTCTTGTTCGAGTGTGTGCATAGATGACTTGTGTCGATCTAGACAATCCATCCAACCTCAATGGAAAGGGGTGCTCGACTGCACCGGAGGCTACTAGAAGATTCACGGACCTAAGCGTGGTCCGAGCATTCTCCATTAGGTAGGTACCTAGGTACTTCAGCACAGTCTACCTGCGCCACTATCGTTATCGCAAATCTTACCAATCAGCCTTGTATCACGTGCCAACTGAGGTGGCGGCTGCAGCCGTGCGACGTTCGAGACCCATAGTAGCGACGCCATCCCGTTTAGGTTCTAGCGCATCTCGCCGCGCTTTGCTTTCAGCCATCATTCAAGCAGTCTTTCGACTTCAAGGACGCCTCGTTTTCAAAAAGTGCCAACTCCCATTCCCATCCCCATCACAAGTGACAACACCCTGCGAGTTGGGTGCACTGCCGGCTGCACGCGCTTCGTGGGACACTGATGATATTGCTTGCTGTGTGTATTTATCCGCGCGCATTGCTTTCTGATGCCTTCCGCCCTCACTTCTCTCCCTCCCTCGCGCCTGTTGCTGACCCGCCCTTCTGAGGCAGCTTGATCGTACCTCGGCGCTCGACTCGAGGGCAACATCTCCAACGCTTCCGAGACTGCAGGCGAAGTCTCTATAGCTGCCCACTGACCGACCAACACCCTTCAGACCTCACGTCCGATTCACCCTGCGTGCCTGCCTGTACCTCGGACCACAAGCTCTGCGACCCTCGGCTTTGCCACCCTGCGAATCTCTTTCCCTTGCCCTTGCGACTCAATCGACCTTTGTCTTCCCTCCATCAGTCATCGCGATTATCCGACCAAACTATCCAGCGGGTCTGAGGAGATACTGCAATAGTCATCATGGCGGACTACGACGAAGGATACGAGTACGAGTACCAGGAGGAGAATACCGACAACATCATCACGCCCGAGGAGTGCTGGAAAGTCATCGGCGCCTATTTCGAAACGAAAGGCCTCGTTTCCCAGCAGGTCGATTCGTTCAACGATTTTCAAGAGACTACCATTCAAGAGCTCCTCGATGAGTACAGTGTCGTCAGCCTCGACCAGAACAACCCTCCTTCCGATGACGGTCGCGAGATTGCCTGTCGCCGCTACGAGATCAAGTTTGGCAGCGTCACCATTTCGCGTCCCGTCGTTAGTGAAGGCGAAGGCACCTCGAATCCACTACTCCCTTACGAGTGCCGCGACCGAAATCTGACATACGCCAGCCCTCTGTTCTCCAAGGTCGACAGCAAGGTACAAATATGCATCGAAGAGCCGGTGCCTCTTCATGAGATGGACGACGAGCAGCGGGACGCCTATGCGAGAGATGGAAAGCAGCCTACCCGACTGGTTTGGGAGGAGGAAGACAACACCTTGACGCAAAACGATGGCCAAGCCAAGAAGGACGCCGAGATAGTATTCATCGGTCGTCTTCCTGTCATGGTCAAGTCGAAGGCCTGTCACTTGAGTCGCGAAACCGAGGATGAGCTCTTTATGCTGAACGAGTGCCCTTACGACCAGGGTGGGTACTTCATCATCAACGGAAGCGAGAAGGTTCTCATCGCCCAGGAACGTTCCGCTGCCAACATCGTCCAGGTCTTCAAGAAGGCTCTGCCCAGCCCGTTCTCCTACAGCGCTGAGATTCGAAGTGCTTTGGAGAAAGGTTCACGACTCATCTCTTCACTGATGCTGAAACTGTACTCGAAGGGCGACTCATCTCGCGGCGGGTATGGTCAGACCATACACACCACACTACCATACGTTAAGTCCGATCTACCTATTGCTATCGTCTTCCGAGCCCTCGGTGTCGTCAGTGATGAGGAAATCCTCAATCACGTCTGCTACGACCGCAATGACAGCCAGATGCTCGAGATGTTGCGGCCTTGCATTGAAGAGGCCTTTTGCATCCAGGATCGAGAGGTCGCGCTCGACTACATTGGTAAGCGTGGAAACCAGACCACCGGAATGCCCAGAGACCGCCGTATCAGGGCGGCCAAGGACATATTGCAAAAGGAAATGCTGCCACACATCTCTCAGGGTGAGGGCTGTGAGACGAGGAAGGCCTTCTTCTTGGGGTACATGGTACACAAGCTACTGCAATGCGCTCTGGGTCGGCGTGACACCGATGATCGAGATCACTTCGGCAAGAAACGTCTGGATCTCGCAGGCCCTCTCCTTGCCAAGCTATTCCGCAATATTGTACGTCGTATGACGCAGGAGGTTTTGGCACAGCTGAAGCGCAGCATCGAGGAGCGCAAGCGGTTTGACATTGCGCTGGCTGTCAAGTCTACTATCATCACCAACGGTCTAAAGTACTCTCTCGCTACCGGCAACTGGGGCGATCAGAAGAAAGCCATGAGCTCTACAGCGGGTGTGTCGCAGGTGCTAAACCGATACACATTCGCTTCGACCCTGTCCCATTTGAGGCGAACCAATACTCCCGTCGGCAGAGACGGCAAGCTCGCCAAACCACGACAGCTTCACAACACGCACTGGGGGCTGGTCTGTCCGGCAGAGACGCCCGAAGGTCAAGCTTGTGGCCTGGTGAAGAACCTTTCCCTCATGTGCTCTATCAGCGTGGGCACGTCCACGGAGCCCATCATTGATTACATGATCACCAGGAACATGGAGGTCCTCGAGGAGTACGAACCCACGCGTTACCCCAATGCTACCAAGATCTTTCTCAATGGCTCCTGGATTGGCGTCCACCAAGACCCCAAGTCTCTCGTCCGCGACGTGCAGCAGTTGAGGCGCGCAAATCAGATTCCGGCCGAGGTATCTCTAGTCCGCGACATTCGCGATCGTGAGTTCAAGATTTTCTCCGATGCAGGACGAGTGATGCGACCCTTGTTCGTTGTCGAGCAAGAGGACGACGATGACAGGGGTGTCCAGAAAGGCACTCTCGTTCTCACAAGGGAAATGGTGGACAGACTCTACATTGACGATACCCTCCCGCTTGGCAGCGATGAGTTCTTTGGATGGCAGGGCATGGTGAACTCGGGTGTTGTCGAATACCTCGATGCTGAGGAAGAAGAGACAGCGATGATATGCATGACGCCCGAAGATCTGGAGATATATCGGAAGATGAAGAGTGGTCAGCCAGTTGCACCGGACAATATCAATGAGCCTAACAAACGGCTGAAAACCAAGATCAACCCGACGACGCACATGTACACACATTGCGAAATCCATCCCAGCATGCTGTTGGGTATTTGTGCGAGCATTATCCCTTTTCCCGACCACAACCAGGTAAGCACACTCCGGTGCGTTTCCTATCTCGTACTGACCATGATTGCAGTCTCCCCGCAACACGTATCAGTCCGCCATGGGTAAACAAGCCATGGGCTTCTTCCTTACTAACTACTCCCGACGCATGGACACCATGGCAAACATCCTCTATTACCCACAGAAACCACTTGGCACCACACAGTCTATGGAAATGCTGAAGTTCCGAGAACTCCCAGCCGGCCAGAATGCCATAGTTGCCATTGCCTGTTACTCCGGGTACAATCAGGAAGACTCGGTCGTCATGAACCAAAGCAGCATTGACCGCGGTCTCTTCCGCAGTCTTTTCTTCCGAGCCTACAGCGACTCGGAAAAGCGGCTCGGAATCAACACTGTAGAGCAGTTTGAGAAGCCGTTCCGTGCCGACACTCTACGTCTGAAGCAGGGTACATATGACAAGCTCGATGACGATGGTATCATTGCTCCTGGAATACGCGTCTCTGGTGAGGACATCATCATCGGAAAGACGGCACCCATCGCCCCCGAGAACGAGGAGATGGGCCAGCGCTTGAAGGTGCATGTCAAACGCGATGCATCCACCCCCCTGCGAAGTACCGAGAGTGGTATCATTGACCAGGTTGTCGTCACCACCAATTCAGACGGTCTCCGCTTCGTCAAGGTGCGGGTTCGAACTACAAAGGTGCCGCAAATCGGTGACAAGTTCGCGTCGCGCCATGGACAGAAGGGCACTATTGGTGTTACCTTCCGCCAGGAAGACATGCCTTTCACTCGCGATGGCATTGTGCCCGATATCATCATCAACCCGCACGCCATTCCTTCTCGCATGACCATTGCTCATCTTATCGAGTGTCTGCTAAGCAAGGTGGCCACTCTAAAGGGAATGGAAGGTGATGCGACGCCATTCACCGCAGTGACTATCGACTCTGTCTCGATGCTCCTACGGGATCAAGGTTTCCAATCTCGTGGGTTTGAGATCATGTATCACGGCCACACGGGACGCAAGCTCCGTGCCCAGGTCTTCTTTGGTCCGACATATTACCAACGTCTCCGACATATGGTCGATGACAAGATCCATGCCCGAGCTCGCGGTCCTGTGCAGATCATGACCCGACAGCCCGTCGAGGGTCGTGCTAGAGATGGTGGTCTGCGCTTCGGAGAGATGGAGCGTGATTGCATGATTGCTCACGGTGCCGCCGCCTTCCTCAAGGAGCGACTGTTCGAGGTTTCCGATGCATTCAGAGTCCACATCTGCGAGATCTGTGGGCTCATGACTCCGGTCGCGTAAGTTGAAGCCAATGTTGTACTCACACCTGTCGCTTACTAACTTGTCGCATAGTCAACTGGGTCAGCAGAACTTTGAATGCCGACCCTGCAAGAACAAGACGAAAATCGCGCAGATTCAGATTCCGTACGCCGCCAAGCTCCTCTTCCAGGAGCTGCAGGCGATGAACATTGCCTCACGCATGTTCACCGATCGGTCCGGGGTAACCATTCGTTAATCGCGATTCCTTTCACGTGTACAGTAGTTGAGCTGCCCGTATCCTAAGGGCGGCCGGATCAGAGACAGCCAATCTGACGATGTATAATTGCATTTGGAGAGGAGTCCCATACGAGGCGAAATAGCATGCTTGATCAAGCGGGATTGCGGACTTGAGGGCGTTACAGGCGTTGGTCCCCCAGAATCGAGACTGCAATGAAGAACGCCAGTCGCGTACGGGAGGTCGAGAACTCTGGGTAGATACAAGATTGTTTGATAAACCAAAAATTCTAGCAAACTGATCCGTGTGCATTCAATGCTTGCCGAGCTCACTCGATAGACCCTTACGAAGAGTTTGCCTTGGTGCCAAGTGCCACTCGTGCAACCTATAGACTGTCGGAGCACCGCAGATTGACTCGAGCTCGACATTTTCGAGGGCGTCTGCAGGTGACAATTCGGGTGCGACCGCGACCATGGCCGGCGTCAGAGGCCTACTACAGCTTCACAGTTGAAACCATCCATCTCCCGAGTGCCGTTGGTTGTCCACGTGTCTAGAAAAGTGGCCGAGTTCATGCCCCCACTGGAGCAGCACGCAAAACTATCAAAGGGACTGCCACGATAAGATCACTCCCTACATGAAGATGAACTTCTGTGCAACCCCTTCCGCCCAGTTGAACTTCAGGTGGTACCTTACCGTCTGACGATGTGGTCAACAATGTCCAATCTCCTCAGATGCTATCAAGTTCTCCTTATATTACCAGGGCAAATAGAGCGTAATTAAGCGTCAAGCCGTGTGCGCAATAGCCTTCGCATCGTTCCTGGTGAGGTAGGACCAGGCTGGCTCCGTATGCCTCCAGTTGATGTCCGCGTCCGAATAACTAAGGCTGCCCCTCGGCTTGAACGGCAGGCCGGTCTGGCGAGTCTAGGTCTGGGTAAGAGCCGTGAATATGAGCTGAGTATCACTCACGATTCATGAACCCACGTCACGGCAAAGCTGCATCGATCCAAGGCCGAGAGATAGTCCTACTGTTTGGCTTCTATCTACTGTACGCCCCACACACCGACGTCATGAAACTTGACCATCTTATCACTAATGAAAGCCTAGTGACGCCGTACTTAACCTCATGAGATAACCGTTGCATCATTATGCGGTGACTAGGCAAGATGCCCTTCGATATAGAACACAGCGCGCGCGCCCATCTCATGGATGTTGTCTAAGACACGACACAAGCAGCTACCATGACGGAGAATCTTTACGCAACAGTCCAGCCTCCATTGGACACACGGCCGTCGAAGGCTTCCCGCAACAATGCCCACGGAACCGACCAGGACGTGATAGAGCGCTCCAAGGTCCGTGAGATTTGCGAAGGATGGGGCATGTATCGGTATGTATGATGGCGCATAGTGTATTGGCAGTATCAAGACGTGTGAAGCTGACGCCACGACACCACAGCGATGCCGCGGAATGGTCCAACTACAGATCAATGTTCCACGACGACGCCTACATCGCAACCAGCTGGCACCAGGGCGGCATCGACGACTTCATCGAAGCGTCCAAGAAGGGCTTCGCCATGCAGAATCAAGGCTTCATGTACATCCTGCACCGCATCATCGGCCAGACGGTCGACGTGCAGGGCACCCGGGCCGTGTCCAAGATGAAGGTGACCATCACGTGCCGCTACAACTTCAAGGGCGGCATCGAGATGGATAACGAAGCCGACTGCCGCTTCTTCTTCCTGCTCGACAAGCGCGACGGCAAATGGGGCGTGGCCTTTTACACCCTGCTCTTTGATAAGGACAAGATGGTGCCAGTTAACCCCGGCAGACAGATCCAACTTCCGGAGGAAGAGGTTGGCAAGTATCCGTCCGGGTATCGGTATCTGGCGTGGTGCGAGGCGAATATATCGAAGACGCCGCCGAAGATGGATCTGAACAGCCATGGCCCCGAGAGGGACATCCTGTATGGGAAGTGCAAGGATTGGCTTGACGGAAAAAAAGTCACGCCGAACCTGACGGGCAAGGATGAGGTGACTAAGTGGTGAAGGGGCATGCATTCGCTATGGGTGGTGATCGTACTTAGCGAGCTGTATCACATCTCTGGTTGTGCCGGAACTCGTCAGCATTTAGCAATCCAAGCACGCCTTTGCCAGCCCTTGCTCATCTTGTTCCCGGTATTTAGTCGAGCTGCGCAAGCGGACTCGTGTCCATGTCAACCAGCACCTTCGCACCAGCCGCTTGGTCCTTCAGCTTGTACACTGAACCCTCATAAGTCTCCGTCCCTCATGCTTCTGTCAACACTTGAACGTGGATGCTAGATTCGTTTTAATGAAACAAGTAACCTGGAATAACTGCGTTTAATCTAATTAGATATGATTGATGCTTATTCCATTCATATCAAGTACATGTTCGCCTGGTGAACGAAGGGTATACGGAGACTTGTGGAGGTCAGTGTACCATGCTTCTGGCCGTCGAGACGCCTGTCTCCGCTTCCCGCGCTGAAAACGTGGTGATGCCCATCTTCGACGAGATGTCTGGAGGGTTGGCATCGGTCACGCGGAGCTTGACTTGACCCTCGGTATCGGAGCCATTCGTCTCCTGCTTCTCAGGGGGTAACAGGCGGCCCACAAAAGATAGAACGCTCCTCCTCCGACCTTAGTGGTAATCAAGGTATCGGTATCCTTTTACTCGGGGGCGATATCTTTATGGTTTAGGGTGTGGTTCGCCGTCAGGATATGCCACAGACGCAATGAACCCGACCGGTTCGGCAGCATGAATGAAGTCATGGTTCCAGCAATGGCAATGGCATATTGGACACCGTAGAGGGGGTTCAACCTCTAAATTGTACCGCATTTCATCCCACATCACATGATGACACGATTATCTGAGGATTCAATGGATGAACAGTAGCCATTGTCCTGCGGGTTTGACGTATGACCCTGCAGTAGATCTTTGCCCGCTTCCAGCGTATAATACTCCGATGTGGGAATGTAGGTTAGTGTTTCGAGACGACCCCTTCGATCCCGAGCAATACCTCATTCATCGCCGCACCTCTTTCCGCCTCGCTAGCGTAAACTCCTGATGGTCGGTTCTCATCCAGCAAACGGAGGGCCTGTTGAACTGCCTCAGACTCCATGTTAAAGAACTCCACTTCGTCCCCAATGTCGGTGACGAACTAATGCAGTAGTTGTCTGATGGAATAACTAGTGCTTGGTCGGTGGCCTGACACTCTAGCCCATTCCAGATGTCGATACAGAAGGTATTCTTTTCTGCGGCCTCGAGTTGTCGGACAAGATGCATCGTTGCACCAAGTAATCCTGAAGTTGTCTTCTGATTTTCCCTTATAGGATAACGGATCTAGTTGTCTAAGCCACCCCGCTGATGTCCGTTCGGAGTACGGGTACAATGGTCTACCAACACGGAGTTCAACCTTCCTCGTCCACCGACCGTCTCTTCGCCGAGGAAGAGTGTCCCGAAAGTCGACATAGAAGCTGGTATAGCAGAGACGGCAGTCAGGAGGATCGCCACAGACGTCCCGTACGTCTTCTCTAGAAGGACCGTGTTTCCTCTGCTGCCGGCGCATTGCATCACCGATGTCGGTGATGCGATTGATATCGTTGACTTTGATATGGGGACAGATGTACTCCTTGCTTTCTTCGCAGTAGGCCTTGGCCGCTTTGATGCTTGGCTCGAGATCTGGTGGCCCTTCATACAGGCTTGTGCTAGACCAAACAGAAGGCAAACGCTCCCCTAACATTTTCGTACCACATTCTTCGCAGCGGTAGTCCTGAGTCGGCTGGGACTGGAGCGCTTGATACTGATCCCACGGGAGGACTCTGTGGGTGCAAACGCGGACGTAGCCAACACTTCCGATACAACGCCGGCGAGAAAAAATGGGATCGTGCCTCTGGGAAGCTGGGAAGTAGATAGATGAGTGGTCTGCTTCACACGCATCGCAATATAATGGTCTCAAGAGAGATCGCAGACCCAGCCTGAGTTCTGGCCGATACCGGAAGTCGTGACACTCTTGACAGTGCGCATCCCTGTGTATGAGAAGAGCAATCTCCCGCAGATCCGAATTCTCCACACGTGACAGGTTGCAGAAGGGCGTCGTGGGGTTGGCTGTGTATGTGACATCCTCCGATCCCGCCTCGTGCGTGTATTCGTGACGTACCTCTGTCCACGCCTTAGGGTCCCAAGGGGGGAAGAACTGTCGAGGATGCTTATTGTAAGGGTTCCATTCGTTGTCGATGTACAAGTTGGGTTGGTATGATGGCTGATCCGAAACCCAAAGGCCTCCAAGAGAACGTGGTAGCGAGTTGTCACAGCTGATGCGCTGGAATTTGCGACAGGTCCGAGCAAGGCAGTAAAAAGATGGGACTGTGCAACTCTGCATGACTTGTAACAAGAGCTCCTCTGGCAGGGCATGGAGCTTGCTGTTGAGCTGGGATACAGATATTTTGGCCAATTTGTCAGCCAGTTGCTGACCTCCGTGACATCACTCTCCGAGCCGATGGAAACATATCCCGTTCCATGTGTCATTAGCACCCTGATGGAGCGTGCTGCGTTTCGAAGCCATCGAAAGGGATTTCACAGATTTAGTCTCTTGCTGGCGTGAGACTCGTCAACCCAAAAACGCCAACCGCTATGATGAAGCTCTTCGCAACGAGAGTCCTGATCGTTGGCAGCCATGTCACCTCAGACTCACCATTCGGTATCGGAGGTTGCCTGTGCCTGAAAGTGATGTTACTGGCACTCAAGAGGAAGGCAAAAACTGTGAAACTTAGGAATGGTCTGTATTGGAAGAAGAATAAGGGTAGCTGATGGGGGTACCTTTTTACTTAAATAGGTATGAAAGGTACTTCTGACAGCTATCACATGTCATCCCACAGGATGACACATATGCTGCTCACAACATTACAACAAGGCTAGATACGCCACTAAGCACGTATTTTAACAGAATCTCCATCTCGCGCGTACATCATTAAAACACTAATAATCCCGAGTATACTTTAGCTGCCCGTTGTTTTCAAGTTTTTCTTTAGCCTTAATATCCTTATATAAGGTCAATATTATTAAGGTTAAAATATATCTACCTTTTAATACTATAATTTAAGTTTAAACAAGCCTTATTGAAAAGCCTGTTAAAAAAACAAACCTTATATATACTTATAGAAAGCTTTCATGCTCTTTTAAGGCTATAACTCTTTAGAAAAAAATAAGTATTTTTACTTTTTATATAGTTAGTTTTTATATAGTTTATTTGACTTTTAATTAAAAATAACTTAATAATTATCCACTGAATTATAATTTTAACTAACGAGTTATTTTCTTTTATAATTATAAGTTATATAAATATAATAAGATTAAAGGTTTAATAATATATAAAGGTATTATACCGGCACGTTAAGCCGATAAGTTATCGATTAAAACCTGAAGGCTTTATTATTATATTATTTTAAAATCCTTAATTTTTATAGATATATAAAGCTAGATTAAAATGTTTTAATATATTTACATTTTAAAATTACCGCCATTATTTTGCTTTAATAGTTAGATATTTTAACCCTTACACTTTTTAATCTTTATATTAAGAAAATAGTCTGATAGCTAGATGTTAAACAAGTAAAAAGCGTACGAATATAACGGTAGTTAATATAACTAGTAGTTTAAAGCAACTTACCGTAAATATAATAGTTTTAAATAATAATCTTTAGCCGTTTAATAATATAAACGGTAATTGTTATTTAAATAATAATGATAATAACAATTAAACGGATAATAATCGCTATAAAGAATACCGTAGCTATTAAAACCCGTATAATAATAATAATATTATTATTATTAAATAAAATCGTTTTAATAAATATTATTATATTAAACTTCGTTATTGAAATAACGACAGAATAAATATCGATCGTTATAAAAAGCGTTACAATAATGACGATAATAATTTTAATGAAATTTATAATAATAAAGGTTACTAATATTACTAACGTAATAACGTCCGTATATATATTAACCATATTAAAACGGATATGCCAGATAAGAACCTTCCCGATTTTTTGAAAAATTGAAAAATTGAAAAAAATTAAACAATACAAAAAAACCAAAAAAATAAAAAAAACCTTATAAATTTATTCAAAATTTTATAACTATTTTTATAACTGTGACGGTGTACAGCCGTATCCACCTGGATGGATGGATGCCTAGTCATCAGGTCACGTGTAGATTAGATAAGGAAACTAGTACCACTATATGTGCTGCAGCCTCAGTTGTACGCACATCTGTTCCTTTCCTTCCTCACTTTGTTATTTTTATAATCAATCACAGATTGCCACACACCGCCGCAAGCATCGTGACAATAACAGCTATTATTGTATAATAGTTAAAACCTTAAAAAATGATATTATAATATTATAATATAACGTAGGTCACAAGCGAGCGGGACACACAAGCGAGTGGGACACTTTCACAAACCTCTCAAACTTTCAACTTCTAACCAATATTCCTCCACCCACGACAATGGCACCGCGTTATAATGAATCAGATATGCAGCTAACTGTTCAAACTAAAAAACGAGACCCTCATATTTCTGTTTAAAAGCTTGCTAAAAAGATTTATCTACCAATCTCTATACTGGCTCAAAGAATCGCCGGCTGACCATCACAACACGATAGTATGCCCAATTCTTTGAAACTTATGGTTTTTGAAGAGAATACTATTTGCTCCTTTATACTCGACCTGGATACGCGAGCATTTCTGCCCCGGTATACTTATATTGAAGATATAGCAAATTAATTATTGGCGGCACGTTGCACTGGACGCGTCAGAAAGAACTGGATGTTGAACTTCATCAAACATATACCAGGCCCCCGGACGCGTTTCTATCACAGGATGGACTACTCAAGGGTCTTGAACAAAGATCCAGACAAGTATAGCACATGGTTTTGCCAAGTTACGGCAGTAATCGTAAAACATGGTATCCAAGACGCGGATATTTATACTTTTGATGAGACTGGGTTTATGATGGGCATTATTGGGTCTAGCATGATCATTATAAGCATTAAAAGACGTGACAGGCCTAGACAAGCTCAATAAAGCAACAGGAAATGGCCTACAGTAATCTCTGCTATCAATAGTGATGGTTGGGTGGTCCTGCCGTTCATCATTTTACAGGACAAAACCCACCTCGCATCATGGTATTGCGACACAACATAACCACGCAATTGGAAGGTGGGCGTGTCTGACAACGGATAGACTATAAATGAGATCGGTTTGAAATGGATTTAGCATTTTGACAAGTATACCAGGCCGTATATGACCGCTGGTAAATGCCGCCTTATCCTAGATGGCCACAAATATCACGATTTCTAGGTCTTTGAGAATTATTGCCAGAATAATGGTATCATTACTATTTATATGCCTGCCCACTCAGCACACAGGTTCCAGCCTTTAGATGTCGGCTGTTTTAGCCCGCTTAAACGAGCTTACGGTCGCATGATTGAGGATCTCATCCGGTGTCATATAACCTACGTTTCAAAGGAGGACTTTCTTACAGTGTTTTGTGAAGCACATAACGCTGCTATGACGCCAAGAAATATTTGAGCAGGTTTCAGTGCTACTGGGTTTGTTCTTTTTGATTCAGAAAGTGTCATTTCAAAGCTGGATGCTGTCGCTGTTGTACGGACACCGTTGCCAGACCCTAATCTGTCACCCACTACTTGGACTTCCAAGACCCCTACCACTTCTAACGAAGCGGTAAACCAATCGGTTTATATCCAAAATTGAGTCAGAAACTACTAAAGAAGCTTACTTACATCAATAATTGATGCGTTGAGCTCGTTTTCAAAGGCTACATACGGTCTTATTGTTGAATACACGGATGTTGATGGATTCTCTTGATGGTGTTCTTCTTCTCCGTGCAGAGATTGATCATCTGTCTTCTTGGTGGGTCAGATGCCCCGTGCGTCTCTGCCCAACTAGAGATCTTCCAGTGTCTATTTCCGGCTCCCATTCAACACCCATGCACAAGGTCGCTTTGGTTGATTCCCGGGTTCGCGAGCTAGAGAAGGCCAATCACATATTAAGTAAATGCTGAAAAATAAAAAACAAACTTCTGATAAAAGAGGAATACTTCCTGTTAAAGATGCAGTAGGTGTTCAGGCTACAAAAGATAGTGCTGAGCTGGCAAGACAAGAAATGGGTGAAGGTAGTCGTTTTCTAAGGAGGGCAGCAGCGCGTGAGTGACGTTGTGGCGTTTGTGGCAACACTGGCCATAATGCGCAAACTTGTATAATAGAGAGAGAAACATCTGAAGAAGAGGAATCCAATTGATTAGATTGAATTCAATGCGTTGTGGTTAAGTTATTCGACATGTTGGTTGGAAGGTGGGTAAAAGTGTCCCGCTTGTTTGTGACCTACATTAACTATAAACGGTTAAATAAAGAAATAGCTTTTTAAAAAATCAACGATTAGATTTCTATTATTAAAAAGACTAATTAATGAACACCAGGACGTAAAGCGTTTATTTAGATTAATTAAGTATTAAATAAAACTGATTATAATATTTAAACCGGTTGATAAATATATTGTAGAAGAATAGTGATTATCAAATTAAAATTTTTTTTATTATAAAGCGTTTTTGAAACCTGATTTAGATTTTTTAGAATTTTAACTTATTTAAACATAATCATTGAATAATACTAATAAAAATAAAACGAGTATAATTTAATAAAAATAAATCATTTTAAAATCTTTGTAATTAACAAATTATATAAAGCCTTCCAGCACTTCTGCATGCAGTAACCACCCCCCGCTGATCCACTTTGCGTTCCGGCTCATAGATTTCCGTCCTCCAGCCACAGCCACCAGCGGCCAATGTACCCCTTCCAAAGTTTCAATGTACCTGACCCCCACCGACTTCGCCCTCACAAATACCACTGCCCGTTGTGCTAATAATACCTTTACCATACAAAGGTACGGCGTTCAATTTGATTGACTACCTACACACATGGGATAGCTTCAATCCAACGTCCTCCCCTCGTCGATCCATGCCATAGATTTGCACGCAATAGAATCGCATGCAATAGATTCGCGTGCAATAGATTCGATAGCCTCCTGTGAGCGTAGTGCCCCACAATCCTCTTCATGCCACGGTCGCATCCATCTAACGCACAGGCGTTTTATCCCCTTAGCGCACAAACCACACTAAGACCTCGAGTCTGCGTCAAATAGGGGGATTGCAGGCGTGATATCACAGTATGATGACGAGAGAGAACTTCATGCCGTTCGATAGTACTTTTCTAAAGAAGGTTCAGCAGAAGCTAACTACAAAATATACGACAAGGAGCTCCTGGCCATCAAGGCCTTTGAGGAATAGAAACCCGAGCACTACTCCAGTTTCTGCTCACGTTCCAGTTTCTATGGTCTAATTCCTGCTTACCGTCCAGGTTCTGCTCATAGTGGGCAGATTCCCTGCATATCCATCTACTGTGAGGAAGGTCCAATACAGAGATTCTTTGGACGCCATGCAAGCTTCTATATATTAGCACCCCAAGCTACGAAAGTGTTGGATCCACATGTGTGATTAGAACAAACCCACCGACCCGTCCCCTAGCCCCTCGCCCTCTTATTTGCCCTTTCCCTTTCCCGCTCATCCTCTTCCCATTCCCGATGGTCGTCTGTGACCCTAGGGCGCTTCTTCGGGTTCGGGCCCGTGTAGCGCGTGCTGGCGTAATGCTTCCGGAATATACGACGGAACTTGCTGCATTGCAGCGTGACCGGGACGTCGGCGCTGAGACTATCGTGGAGGTCGCGAAGCGTAAGGTTGACACGAGCGTCGGTGGCTGTGGCGGTGGAGATGACAGGATGGATTTGTACGTCGCGCATGAAGTGGTCAACAGGGCCAAGAGAGCCGTGCTGTGTCACCTCGTGTCGGAGGGCGTTGAGAGTGATCTGGGGAAGTGTAGGTGTCGTCGGCTGGTCTTTGGGCCAGACGTATTGAGCGTTGACGAGGAGGACGGCCCGGACTAGGCCATTGCCGTGGCGTATGTACTCTGACAGCAATGGGTTAATACCCGTAATCGGCAGCATGGTGAAAGGAATATGTACGTGTGAATAAGCAAGGAGGGCGTCGGAGAACTTCAAGACTGCTTATTCCAGGGTGCTTGTTCTAGACGGATCGCTTGCCTATTGACACCCTGGGAGTCATGTTGATGGAGACTGATGGCTTGACTATAGATAGGAACTGGTGGACGATACGGAAACTTACTTGCAGCTTGCTCGAGCGGTGTGTGATGCGACCAGCCGACCTCGACGATCAGGCCCGGGTACTGGTCTCTGACCTCCTCAGCTTCTCCTTGCGCACTGCTACTCCCATGGTCCGGTCCAGACCCATCATCACTCCCCGTAGATGTACTGCCCTCCTCACTACTCGCATCATCCTCCCACCACAACGTCGCATCTGGCTCAAACTGAGTGCTCCGGGTGAGCGTTAACTTGCGCCCGCCAGTCCTGCACACACCGCTGAGCAAGACCCGTTGGAATTGCTTTCTTATGTATTCGCTGATGTCGTTCGTCGTGTCGAAGTGGATCTCGGTAGGCATGCGGAGCACGAGGAACGACCCATCGAAGTCCCAGCGGACGCGCTCGAGAAACCAGCCGCCAAAGCCGTCGGAGCCGTCGGAGCGCAGTCGCTGGGGCCACGGGTGGGGGAGGTGAGCGTCTTCGGGGGGTGACAAGGACGACGGGCTGCCGATGCAGGCCTCGGTGGTTCGGAGGAGACAGTCGAAGTCGGTCGTGGAGAGTGGGATCGAGGCGGGCTGTTCGCAACGCTCGACGTATACCTCGTAGAGCTTCTCCAAGGCTGTCAGGACAGTGGGAGGAATAGTTGGCGGGCTACCGATAGGGACTCCGAGGGCGTCCTTGTTGGCGGTTACCGGGCCCAGGACTTTGGACGCGTCCTTGCTGTGCTGCTGCTCGTGGTGGCTGGACCTTGACGAGGCCCTGTCGCTAGCCGAGTCTGCAAGGTCGCCACCATCAGAAGCAGAGGTAACAGAGGAAGAGAACGATTGGTCGATTGGCATTGCGTGGAATGCGCGACGCTTGAGACCTGTCGCTGGACGAGGCGTCGAGCAAGATGGCCGAGTTGTTGCGGTGGTCGAGCTGGTGAAGAGAGATGGGTGGATGCGGAACTGGGAATGCATCTGGAGACTGGAAGTGGGAGACAGAACTGGGTTTGACCCCACCATCAGCCGCGGCGGCTGCGCTTGCTTCGCCAAGGGCTTATGGGTGGATGGAACGTTCAATTGGAAATATCCATAGGTACCTAAGTCTGACGCTGAGATTACAAAACAGGATACCCTCTGTCTGGTTGCCCTACAATCCACCCTGAACTCTTTCAAGCTGTTATCTGCCAACTTTAGCCATCGTCTTCGTCCTCTATCTTGTGCGGTGGTTGTCGCAGAAGACGAGCACGCCCACCTATCTAATTCCTGAGAAAAAAGGGGTATGGACGGCCTGGTACCCGATAGGCAGCTGCTGTACTTAACGGCTTGCAGTGTATAATGACGGCGGTTGGCAGGCCTCGACAATCTGTACATGGTCATCTTCTTGATCGAATGTTTTGCCAAGTATCTTCCATCTTAGCGGCTCAGTTTGTAAACCTGCTATTATGCTCATCTTGCAACCTACACGGGGGTGGTTAACACTGGTGGTTTTGCCCGACATAGTCCAAGTGTCCGCGGCTGTAGCTGTCTTTATCCCCGTCCAGTGGCAGCAGTATGAGACGGTAGAGCTAAGTCTCGGGACGTTCCTATACACCCAAAGCCACCACATTCAACAGACTATGAAACTGAATTGACCAGTGTATGACTTCCTGAGTACAAAATTATTTATATGTCCATTGACTACCTAGGCGCCTTGCGTTGTACTCCTCGACGATCTACCTGTTCCCAAGACGACTACAGCAAAGATTGTTCCATGGCTCATCGGTAGGCAGACAGGCCCGTGAAAACATGCTTGGGATGCAGCGTCCAATCCGTGCTTATTTTGACGTAGCATGCCGTACACACGCTATACCGGTCGCAGTCCTGGCAGACACGCGCGTGTTTCCCAATCTTCTTGGAGCAGCGCTTACACCAGATCGGCAACTGAACCGCCTTGCCCACTTGGAGGAGCTTGGTCGCACGGTCCGTTCTGAGCGGTATTGTCCATTTCCTGTCGACGTCGTTGGGTAGGTAGGCTCCCCGCTTGAGATGGGTGTAGCATTCCAGCTGGAGCGAAACCGGTCCATCGTCGCGGACCTTGGTGTGATCGACAGTGAAGTAAACGGGGCCGCGTGGAAGATCACGGGTGCTAACCTCGAATGCCAAATCGTAGGTTGAGATAGGACCACCAATCACTTCCTCGGCACGGCCAATCTCAATGAACGGGTGACTGTCGGAAACGTCGGCCACCCATAGGGGATCGCAGACCATATTCAGAACCAGTTTCATATTGCGGCCAGGGACTTCGATCTCGACGTGTAGCGTCCTGTCCAGCTCATAACAGTACACAACATGGGCGTCGGTCGATGAAGCTTTCTTACCCCATTTGCCATTCCTCCTCTTATAGCTTACCTCTTGAGGGCCGATACAAGAGCTTCTCAGAAGTTCGCCAGGGGGTGGCATCCTGATCAAAGACAGGGCAACCCCTGACGACACCGCCGAAGACCTGTTCAGTGTAAGCACGTCAAAATCCTCATGGAAGGGTCAGCGCGGTATACCAGTATGGTTCATCGCGCATAAACGCGTGCTTCACCCCGCAACTGCGGGCCGCGGCGGTAATCTCAAAATCGGCCATAATGCTCTTTACCTGGTGGTAAAGGCCCGGGTTGCAGTAACTCCCTCCGCAAAACAAAACTGCGAAGTCTCCTTGGAACCCGACCAGGCGATGCAGATGTCGTTTCAACAGGTCCAACCCATCTCGGAAGGCGCTCTCGAACGCGTGCCGGACCTGTTCCGGCGACAACGGAACAAAGGACTCCTGGGAGTAGCCCCGAAGGTTCATCATGTTCGTGTTTTCGACGTAGTTGAAATGTTTCTTCTGACCCTCGAAGTCCTGGAGCAGGTGGGCCATCTCGCCTTCGGCGAGCTGGTTTGTGACAAGCAAGGGCTTGAGCTCTTGCTCGACGAGCGTCCTGATCTTGTCGTTCGAGATGTGGCTGCCACCCCTGGTACCTGTCCATGCGTCAGTGGGATGCGCTCCACGAGCGGTCTTGACGTACCCGTCACCCAGCCAGACGGGACGTTTGACTGGCTGTTGCATATGTCGCCTTTCTCGTCGAAATACACGGTCATGCATTGGACGTTCTGGACCTATTAGTCTAGGAGGGCAGGGTGGCGACAGAGACCTACAAGAGTACTCGCACCGGTATCGACGACGAGCAGGTTCAGTCCCTTCTGCTTGTCGAGGTCCGCGAAGAGGGTCCGGTGGCGCTCCTCTTGCGAGTCCGTGCCGTAGACGTCATGATATGGCTCACAGATATATATCGCTGCAGCCTGTCCTTCCGATGCCGTCTCGATGTGCATATCGTCTGCCCATATAGAACGCATCAGACCGATATACGTGTCAAGATACGTCTCGAAACTACCTGAATGATAGTTCGACGGGCACAAGTAGTTAGGGTAGGTAAGCACGACCGATCGAATCGTTACCTTCTGGCCTGCTGCTGCGGCGATGGCGGAGTCGTACAGGAGCTTGAAATGCTCAAGCAGCCCAGCCTGGCAGGCTTCGCGGGTCAGTCCGGTCTCCCGGACGGCACGCAGGAGGGTCTGGCCTCCGGGGAGGCGTTGGATCGTCTTGTTGACGGTGATCCCGGCCAGCCAGGTCAGGATTGTCTTGAGGGGAATCGAAATCCATGCGCAGGGCTTCCTTGCCAACGACGAGCTTGCCCGCCTTGTCCTGAGCAGCGTACGCGGTGAACTGGTGCACCGCACCCGCTCTTCTCGGGTCATCAAGCCCGCCTTTGAACGGGACGCGAATCAGGTACGGCTCGCGGTCTTCCCTCGACCTGACCAAGGATTCCTTGGAGCTGCCATTGCCGAAGTCGATGCCCAACACGCTGCGTTTCGTCAACGGCCGGTCGCCTGGCATATGGCGGGAGTACTCACGCCTCGCTACTTTTCAGGTCATGGTAGTGGGGTGTCGGAGACATTGTCGTGACAGAAGCTCACGCAGTCGGGTGAGGAAAGCTAGCAGACTTGACAGATCCGAAAGATAGACCTCGAGGTGTATTCGTCTGGATATGCTGGCTGCCATCATGCTCCGCCAAGAGTCGGCATTCGACCCAGGGCTGGATGTCAGCCTCCCCCCCTACCGACTCGTCGTCCCCTGTCTGTTTGTGTTGACATCAAATTGGCAAAGTCGAATTCCGGGCTAGGACCGGCTTCCTGCAGGCCCGTTTGTATCGGTTTCCTCCCGAGGTCCTCAGTGGTTCGCTACCTTGTGGTGAGGAGCTTGGCTGTTCCAATGCGACATCAAGACACCAATCGAGACAACCTTACCTTTCGAACATGGAACGCGGGCTTCGTTTTGCAACCTCGTGCGTCGCTGCATCCCAACCCCAGCCCTTCTGAGCATCTCTTCGTTGTTGTGCGTCGACACAGAGACCAGCTTCAGCAGCGACGACGACGTCACCTCGATCACGACGGGAGTTGTACGAGCAACTCCGTCACAAATCTTGCAGGCCGTACGTGGCGAGTAGATCCCGGCAGCAGCTGAGGTCCCGTCACCTAGGTACCTACTAGAGGATATCCTCTAGTATGTAGGTACAAGGACACCCGGTACGCACGTGATCGCGCGTGTGAACTAGCATAAAAGCTACCATCATCCATTGCGACTCCAGCCCCAAGCGCTAGAACGGTGTGGAGGTGGACATGGAGACGGGAGCTAAGGGCGCACCCACCCAGGCCGACTTTAGGTCCGCACCAATCTCAGAGCTGGGAGCCCAGTCCAGGCCCAACGGTTGCCACGAAATGGGTTGTAAATTCAATCCAATCAGAACACCGGATCTCGACCAGTCCCGTGACACTATGTGCCACATCGGCAGAGCTGAATGATTCATCTCATCAATGCCTGCCATGACAGCCACAGAACGTTGAAGGGATTCACAATTGACTTCGTGATGACCAATAGGATGCACATCCAGGCTCCGTGAGCGAGGCTGTGAGCAAGGGTAATGGTTATGACAGGCCAGATCAAATTGAGTTCTCAAGACTCAGGTTCATCGATCTTCAATGCTTGTGGCCCTCATGTTCTCATTTACGCTCAGCCTAGTAGCATTGTGGTTCTTCTGATGATTAGATCTCTACCTACATGTAGGTAGGTAGATGATGTTCCGGATGTGTGCTCAAGTCACGATACCCCGCCAGCCCCGCCATGGATGTCCATAGGAGTCTGGACCGCCGCGACCGCGGAAGCTTTTGTGGACTCTGGAGTCCAATCCATCCATTTCCACTAATAACTACCCGAGGTAGCTCCGCGCGCAGTACTGCAGGTAGCCGTTCACTACGTATGTATCACTCCCACCAATGTCAATGTATCTCACGTCTACTCACTCCTCTCGTCATGGGTTTCCAAGCCTTGAAAACCGCCTCAATCCATCGCTGGATAGGCTCTGTCGACCCAACACAGCCAGACGCCGAAAACGACGACCTCCAGCCTCGAGCCAAGCGTGTGCGAAGCGACGACCTCCAGCCTCGACCCAAGCGTGCGAGGACCGACGACGTCCAGAGAGCCAAATGCGCGCGGATCGATGCTTCAAGCAGCGAGACTGGCGATACGGCCCCGACTTGCGCTCTTCCCAATACTCCTTCACCTACAGACCCGACCATGTCGTATACGCAAGGAGGTAGAAAGAGGAACAATAGCGATGACACCTCATTGTGGAACGCTGCTGCTACACCTCCCCTTCAACCTGAAGGAACGTCACAGTCGTCGTCGCAATCTACAAAAGGTAACAAACGATCCAGACCGAATCCCACCAAGACAAGATCCACCTTGGCGCTGCTTGATACACCCGTTAATATTAAGGCGCTAAACATTGATACGCTTGCCAGCCTACCCGCCGACATCGAACCTCTCTACAGAAAGATACACGCTGGCGTCTCTTGGAGGCAACGGATCGTACCGGCTGAGGTTCAACACAGAATGGAGAAGAAGTTCAAGGACCGACTCCCTGACTATATATTCTGCGACCCGGTTTCCGACGGGCCTGAAGCGGAAGGGGAAGAGCTACATAGGTTCAGATCACTGTGTGATATCCTCATAGACACCGGCGAGGCTAATAAGCACCAGGTTCACGAGGACTACTGGAATATGATGGTAAATTCGCCGCTTCTCCGTCTCGTGTTCAAGAGACGGGAGAAAGGAGAGCAAGAGGTTGTTGCCCGCTACCTTCCCGCCATGTCATTAGCAATCGCGTCGGATTCGTCCCCGTGGTTCACGTCCGAAGAACTAGATGTCAACCTCAGTTCCCAGCAATGCGACGATAGGGACGCATCAACGCGAGATTCTGGTGGGACCCCTTGCAACTGCAGCCAAACGGAGCAGACGGGACAGACCTGGTTTACGGGACAGACCAACAGAGGTAGAGATGGTAAGAAGGTCGACTACCTGGTGGTCCTGGTAAGTGAACCCATTCATCCACTGGCGAAAATAGGGTACTCACATCAAGGATTAGGAAATCGATGAGGAAGCAGAGCTCCACAAAGCCATTGCTGCGCTCGTCAATAGGCTGTCGCTGAAAGATGGGATCGTGGTCCTGTCACATGTGAACCAATCTACTTACGCTGCTATCACGTATAAGCCTATCGCCGCGTCTGTGGAGACGAAGAGACAACTTCCATCATCAGACGCCCTGGTACAGCTTGCCATCTGGATCGCTACTTGGTATAAACGTATGCACAACTTACGCTGGGAGCTGAGCCTATCAAAGCTGGCCAATTGGCCGGATGCTCAGCCTGATGGCGGCCAGCCAGATGCCGCCCACCAGAACCACGAGGATAGAGATGAGAGTGCACGTCCGCTAACAGAACGATCAGCGCAAGCGAACTCTTCTTGTATCGGTTCCCCTGATTCAAGTTGTTGGACCTGATTGGCAGCTGTATTTTGCTTGCGATAAGGGCTATTCGATTAGCATTTACGGTAGGTAATCGTCTCGTGATGTGGCCAGTGTTGGTAATTGACTAACACCTGAACAGGTCCTGTCGTCCTTGGCTCTACGAGGGACATCATAAGTCTGCATGCTTTGGTCGCTTCTCTCGAGGCCGTAAAGCGCTGGATCGAAACATAATTCTATGATGGCATGAAGAAATGGTTCATGTGTGAAAGAAACAACACTACCCCCAGGGGGCTATGAAGCGTTGACTAGGTCACGGCTATGAACGGCCAAGCGCCCGAGCATACAGGTATATGTCAGTCACAAAGTGGTGGTTCATACAAAAATTGCGAAATACGACCTGGCCATGACCAGACGCAACAGTGTTCTGCATCAACATCTTCGGAGTCCCGGACGACGGTCTTGCCATGGACAGCCTGTCGTTCGACACGACGATGGAGCAATTAATAGCACATTGTTCTCACCACATCACCATTGGCATCACATCTGATAGTCCAAGAGTGATAGGTTATAGTCAGTACATCACCATTGGCATCACATCTGGTAGTTCAAGAGTGATAGGTTATAGCAAGCACACTTCTAGCCCATGACATGACTGTCTGAGACTACAATACCTGATTACCCACGATACTATCAAGAAATAAGTAAAGCAATAAGACACGCGTCTTTCTGACCGTCCATCATGGTCCAGTTGAACACTCAAGCCCGCCATCAAGTCCAAACCCCCATTCAGCACGGTTGAGCATGCTGAACAACCTATCGCATCTTCCACTTCTTCGAGGACTTCAGACCATGGACTACCTCCGCATGGTTCTGAACATGCATCTTGTCGATGAGGACGGTTTCGCACAAAGGACACTCGGTCGCCTCGTCCTCTTCGACAAGTGACAGGTGCACATCCATTAAGTGTCGGCCGAGAACCGGCATGCTGTAGAACTCGTTGGAGAGCCTCTCGATGTTGGGGTCGTGGGGCGGAAGAGTCACTGCCTGGGCGACGCAGATGAAGCATCTGCGAACCGCCCCAGTCATCCTGTCTGTAAAGACCGAGTCCTTAAGCGTCTGTTTCCAGGCATTGCCTGTAGACGAGGGACCGCCGGATGGCCCGGGCTGGGATGGCAGCCCAGGCGGGGTTGCTGCCTGACGACTATCTATCAGTTTGTTGACAGGCACTTCTTCGATCCAGCAATAGTCGCGGAGGGCCAGGATGGCATTAGTACGGCGCTGGCCTTGATTGCCAATAACCAGCGGTGCCTCGAGCGCCTCTACCATCCTGCGCTGTTCCTTGCTCATCTCACGCGTGGTACGGCTATTGATGGCCGTGGAGGACAGGGCACTAAAGTCCTCACCCTGTGCCTGTCGTTCCACATCCTCGACCGACTGCTTGTGCTTGAATTCCTCAAGGACCCGCTGCAGCTCGGCCGCACGGAGCTTGATCTGGAGAGTGTGGCGCTCGCGTGTGACCCTCAGGCGCTCCTTGGCGAACCGCGGCCCTGGAGGCAGTTGACTCAGTTGCTCACTGAGGCGCTTGTACTTGGGGTCTTCCTTGAGGGCAGCCGACTGCTCGGGGGTCAGATCGACCGGCCGCCGGGAATTTCGAGAGTGGCCGTGACTGGTGGCTTGTTGCAGCAAGGCCTGCTGTGGCTGCTCCTTGCGGTGGATAGCCCATAGATCGGCGACGACATTGCGGTTGAGGTAGTGCTTCTGGAAGGTGTCGGAACCGGGTGCATGGTCCAAGATCAAGTTCCGCAGAGAATCACTGACATTGACGTTCTGATCGAGGTTGTTGCCGGCCATGTAGCGGAGGTTGTAGCAGATCGTGTTGTGCTCAAAGCCCAGCAGCTTTCCTATCCTATTGATCCACGTGCGCATCGTGTCATAGGTGATGGGCTCTTCCGACATGACGAAGCCCGCGAGGGTTTTTTTTGTTCGCCGAAACAGATGGACGTCGTTCAGCTCAGGCTTAAGGCTGAGCGGCAGCTCGTTTCCACTGGGGTGAATCTTCAGGCGGCTCAGAAGGTGTGGATCGTTGTTCAAGGGCTCGGACAAGAACGCGCGATGTCGAAACAGCACAGCGAGCAGGAAAACGTGGGGACTGAGGAATAGGCTCGGGTCGTAGATAATTTCTGGGATCATGAAGTGCTTCGTTGCCTTTCGACCCAGGTACCTCTTCGTGTATTCCAAGCTCAGCCGAATGACTAGTCGGGGCTGCGCCTGAGGATGAGCAGGGTCACGGATAAGCAGCACGTTGATGTCGCCAAAACGAAGCTCCAGAATCGAAGTCGGGCGCGATCCGGCGGGGGCGAGCAGAAGAAGAAACAGCACGGCCAGCACACGCTGTTCTCCGAGCTTGAACGACTTCTCCGTGGTCTGAAGCGTCAACTCGATCTGGTCCTTGAGATCTTCAAGCGTCAGCGAACGGTTCTCGCGCGTCTTGTGCGTGAGCTTGTAGCGGTTGCCGAGCTCCACGAGCGCATTGTGCATCAGGCTACGGTTGACCCTGTCATCGATCTTCAGGCAGGTCTGTCGTTCGAACGCGAGTCGGAAACAGCACCAGAACGTCACGAGGGAAGCCTTCGTCTTCACGCGCCGCTTCGATCGGCCACCCTTGCCGGTCGTCTGGCTCAAGTGCCAGTGCAGAAAGGCATACACCAGCCGGAATTTAATCTTCTGGAGCACCTTCTGCCAGTTGGAGGTCCGCAGGACCTTGAGACAGAATCTGAGAATGTCAGCGGGGCAAGTCGACAGATGGAGATGGATGGTACGTACCTGCGCCATTGGTTCTCGGAGTTCTGGATCAGCTTGATAGTCCCCTTGGAGTATTCCTTGTGCTTGAAGTCATCCTCGTTGAATTCGTCGATCAGCTGCTGGTAGTAACCGACAGGGTTCAAGTTGCCGTCGAAGAGGTTGTCCTCGTCCTCGGCATCCGGAGGGACGGTGCTAAAGCGACGGACCTGTCTCTCAATGTCGGCAACGGCATTCTCATCCTGGGCCGGGATGAATCCGACCTGGTCGTCGTTGAGGGCCTGGTCGACTCCGCTGGAGAGGTCGTTGTCTGGCAGCTCTCCGTCACTCTCGAGTCCGCTGCAAACGGAATCGACGTATTCAGAGCCTGATTCTGAGTCCGAAGACATGACACCTGCAGCGGAAGCACCCTAAGGAACGAAAGATGCGACGAGTAATAGATATTAACTGCTAGAAAAGATGAGTGTGCAGAAGAAGGCAATTGTAAAGAAGAATGTGATTGTGTAGAAAAATGTAATTGTGCGGGACAAGACGAGGCTGGTTGTTCAATGTGCCAACCCGTCACGGCGAGTACCTGCTCCTAGAGACTGCGTGAGGGCATTATTATAATAGATAATATATTACCTACTTTGTACTCTTTTAGTCCATTATAGGGACCAGCTCCATATTAGATTTGCATGCCGCTTTAAGCCTATCTGTGCGTACACCCTCCCCCACCTCTTTTTAGCACCCCACTCTAACACCTCTATACCTCTTGACCGTCACACCCCTTGTCCCTCACACCCCTTGTCCCTCACACCCTTTGTCCCTCACACCCTTTGTCCCTCACACCCTTTGTCCCTCACACCCTTTGTCCCTCACACCCCTTGATACCCCTTTACTTCTCACTTCTTACTTCCCACTTCTCACTTCTCACTTTTCATCACAGGCCTAACCCAATCGCTTCTTCTTCCTTTTCGTTCCTTCGCTCTTTTCGTCTCTCTCCGTCATCTATCGCTGATATGTCACTGGTCACAACAAGTCGTGCCAATCGCTCAAAGCCAAGAGCGACATTTTAATAGACCTGTTGCTATCACACTGTTACCTTCCGACCGTACCATCACTTTCGTTTCAGACAGCAGTGAAAGCTAGAGTTCTTTTCTGACAGCGACGAAGATGAGGGCCCAGCTCAGGGCAAGCGGTATGCCGGTCCAACTAAGAAAACTCTTACCAGTCAGAAAAGCAAATGGATCAAGCATAGACATTGTATCTTGTGGTTGTCTTTTTCTCCAACGTATTCTAGATTTTGCTCTAAGCGTGGAATTGATCCTCTTGACGCCCTCAACCCAGCAAGTCTTGAAGATCTCAAGGCATTCCTTCGATGGCGCATCAAGACCGGGAGGATCAGCAAGAAGTCCACCGTGGTGACATACTGGAAGCAGATATGTATGGTATTGTTGAAGATAAACGGCTTATGCAAAGACTACTGATGGACGCAATGTTCAATATATGCTGGCACGTCCGAGTCTTGGATGCCCGAAGCGACGCTACGTAAACCGCACAACGCAAGCCATGTCATTGGTTGACCTTACAGCGTACCTTCTAATGCCTTCCAGTATGTGGACTCTATTCAACACCGGTATGCGTTGAGCACCGAGACCAAGGACAAGTCTCCCTTGCACGTGCAGGACCTGGCCATTCTGCTGAACAACCACTGGAGCCGAGACACCGAGATTTTTCCACACGAGCGGTTTAGGTTACAGCCTGCTATGATGCTAATCATAGGCGCCGCTACCTCCTCACGACCAACCACGATACGCATGATCGGATACCAGGACCTTACTTTCTCTTTGTTCCCTAACGGAACTGGACGGTCGTATCTTACGGTAAAACTTCGCCTGCAGAATACGAAAAAGGGGGGAGACAGGAAACTGCCTGCTGCCTATGGATTCAGGGAGGAAACCAACCTGTTGTATTGTCCGGTGATAGGCATGATAGCGTTGGCTATTGCCGATGGTGCTTTTCAGGGCGGTATTAACAGTCTGGAGAAGATCTACTCCCTCCGGGTACGACCGAGCGACGAATGGCGTAACAGATTCATCTTCGCGACGTAAACGACTAGAGTTACTAGACAGACTACTACAAGTACTCAAGCGCACTCGAGGCTTTTTAATGCTTTGGACATTCTTACGGTTATGTAGATCGTCTAATATTTTGAGACATCCGTAGAGCATCCGGCAAGAAGCCAAATGAGAACGTTACCCCAGAAGAACATAATCATATCATGGGTCACTCGGGTGGGAGTCGGGACTTCCAATATGTATCGCAAATACTACATGCCGGAATTCATCGATACAGAGTGCAGGCAATCTAGTTTGGAAGTACCCCCCAAGACGCGTTACTCCGACCAATAAGTAAGATTGCTCGAAAGGGAACGGCCCCTACTAAGCTGTCAGAGGACCAGAAGGCACACGTCAAGAACAATTGACGGGGCAAGAGAATACATTTGGGTTTCCCAGTGCGCTTATATCCACCACTTTCCCTCTCTATTCGTTCGTTATTCGCTCTCGATGCCAATATGACAGACGCGCTCGAAGAGATCGCCGACGGCAACCTCTGGCTCCCTACTTGGAATCGCCTGTAGCTGCCGCTATAGAAGGTCGATGCCTAATGACGGCAGCAGACCGAATAAACCACCAGTCTAGAGTCCCGGACCAGGGGAATCGCACCCAGCGCTCTGACTGGCCCAGTGGTAGTAATGGTCCAGCATCCACGGTCACTCTCACTACCCGTCTCTCGCCTTGGCACCGCACAGCAGCCATGTGCAGATGCGTACTGCACACCCGAAGCGGGCTTCCCATCCAGTCCAGGCGGCACATGCCCAGGCAGGCTCGATTGCCATCTTCGTAACGCACCATCATTCCACCAATGTAGCACCGGCTGTCTTTGCCCTGGCCGCGTTCAATACAAGGTGTGATCTCAACAATGCCATCCAAGGCGCAGGATGAGTAGTGATGGTAGGGACTAAGAGATCTCTCCAAGACTGGAGCAGGGCATGGGTCAAACCGCAGTTGCGGCTGGTTCAAAGCGATATCGAAAGAATTGCTTTCAGACTTGTGTAGGTCTGTGATATAGATGGTCGACGGAGAGTTCGGCAACTTGAGCCTGAAGTTAGACTGGTCACCCAACTGGTGAATGGTACCGTAAGGTCCAAACATGACTTTTCGTCCACGATTTGTAGCAAACTAACAGCTATGTGAGTAAAGAACTCGAAACGGTAGATAGAGTACCTACAGTCAAGGCAAAGGATGCAATAGACGTGTATGGTGCAGTACCCGAGTATTGAGCCCTCGCAAAAATCGAGTCGATATGTTCCCCTTTGTTCATTGGAAAATGGACCCAAACATTGGCGTCGGAAGGGCAACCATAACTGTTCATCTGTTGGTAGAAGTCCATCCTGGCACACGGCTTGTGCTCAAAAATCGAGATCACGTTGTTACCTACGCACTGTGCTGAGTAGCCGAGTACATCAGAGGCATTGCATACAAAGCATTGTAGGATAACACCGCGATGATCTATTTGTCTTGGACTGCGATGACCCAGGTGTATCAACTGAGTGATCTCGATGCCCGGCTCAGGTCGAAGGATTGCAGTTGAGTTTGTAGTAAAGCAATTAGCATCCAAGGGCAAGATCTGCCGAACTTTGAGGCCCTGCGCAATTATTTAGTACATTTAAATGGCGACGGTATTATTAGAAGCTCACATCGTGTTTAACCCGTATATGTGTACAGGACAGGGGGATCCGACACCACCACAGATCGCGTACATCACCAAGAAGTGACAAATCATCCGAGTCGAAATGTAAGACCCTGACGCCGAAATGGTCACCCCCGATGTTAAGCCTGCGTTTTTGTGGGAAGCTTTGGTCCCTAGCTGGCAACAAGCCAGGTACCTGAGGATTGTATAGATTCGAAATGTACCGATTCCCCTCTATGATTCTGTACTCGATGCGGATATCCAAAGAGAGGTCTAGGATTGTCTCTGACATCGCGACTAGTGTGGCGGCAAGCTGACCTGCTTTGGATGCAGAGTATTCGCGCACGAGATAGCCAGAAATCATGCACCACACTTCGGGGGGGAGGGTCCTAGGCCAATCTTGTTGTTGAAGCCTGCAGGACAGCTCCTGGTCCAGGATATTCCATCTTGCATTCATCCATGGCACAGACGGGTGAATAAATACCTCATCGCAGGCCGGAAATTATTATTCAACTGAAAAGCAACAACTTGGCGACACTTTTGATGGAAGCCAGGAGCGGTCTCACAGTCCGGTAAATTTACAGAACCTGTCTCGACAATCAGGCTTCCTTCTCTATATTGAGAGCTCGAACGTCCATCGTCAAGTCGGAAGTGTATCGTCGAGTTATCCACTTCCACTGTGCATCATCAGAAAACTTGTTATGTACAAACGGCCAAGAATTAGGTAGTAAGGTACCTGTGACAAGATCCCAGTCTTGAAGATAAAAGTGGCAAAGCCAGCATAGCTGCCCGTCGAAATACCGCCTGATGATAGGTTCCTCGTCTTCGTCTGAAGTTGACATTGTGATCGATATAGGTGTAAGAAAGGTCAATCAAATTGGGTTACTTGTGGTAAATATAGAAACGATGGATGAATTGAGTTGCTGGTTGCGCTTTTACATACTGCAGGACTGGATCCCTCGGCGGTAGCTACCAGGACCTCCGTGTTTGCTCCATCGGCTACCTGCCGACCCATGACGCGTTGGAAATACAGGACCAACCAATGAAATAAATATGGCCGTAGCTGCCGCCTGGTGTCATCTTCCCTCGTCGTGAGCAAGACTTGCTCACGAGTAAGAGATAAGAACAAAAAGACAAAAATCAGAAAACCTTAGGGTTCTTGGCCACATACACGTGCCTCTCAGCTGTTAGGTACCGAATACCATCCTTCCTGTGCCACTTATCTCTGGTTGAGGTCGTATGCCGATCCTTGTGGTCACGGTATGTGTACTCTGTAGCCCTCGACCTATGGGCTTCTCTCTTCACTGTACAGTAGACAACGCGCCTGTTATTCCACTCGAGACCGGCTGGTGCCTTCCCGCCAGTCCATCTGGGTGGGGCTGAATCCCCCGCCTCCTGGCTCGCCGGCATGGGATCCTCTTGGTAGCCTGCAGCAGCTGGAGGCAGTGCAGCCTGGGTCCCCACTCCATCTTCTTTTGCAGAACCCCCCGAGCCCTCTTCCCATGCGTCGGGGAAGGATGATGCCTGCCGGTTTAAAACGACGGGGGGTTCCGAAGTGCAGGCAGCGACGAAATTTTTGAAGATGGCACTGCCATGACCAGAATCGATCTCATAGTAGTGATTCAAGTCTGTTAATCTTCCAGGTCCATCGTCCATCGGCATCCGTAGTATCTTTGTCGCGTCGTTTTCATCTGGATACATCTTGAAGGTACGGAAGAGCGTACCACAGGCGGTAAGTAGATAGATCTTGTCGATGCCTTCCTGTTGCAAGGAGGTTCGGCCAGCCGAATCGATCTGCGAATCGACTGCCTGGGTTTTCCTGCCGGGTCGTTTCAATTCCCAGTACGCGACGGAAACAATGCCCTCACTGGCGTCGTCGTCGAATTGTACATTGCGCCTCAGAGCCCAATCTACTCTTCTTCAATTCGTATCGATTCCGGGAGGGGTCTCAGGAGTGGTGATGTAGGTATCCGTGTCGGGGAAATATCGGCGCATCAATTGCCCCCAGAAAGCCGAAGTCACATGTTCTTGTGTCGGGCCCCCGGTGTGAGTTCGCTGGTTTATCTTGTCGTGTAGCGTCCTCACAGCGCCAAATGAAGGGACTACCGATTCCTCCGTCTGCGGGTCCCAACCTCCAGCTAGTGGTGGGAGATTCCGGCCTCTGTCCACCCGTGCACTTGAGAGCGGGGGTAGATTGTTTGTATTCATTGAGAACGATTGTCATACGGAACCACATGTTTAGCTGGATTGTATAGTGAGTATATATTACTAACAAGCTAACAACGTGCGAGCAGTTGATCTCATCAGACCGTTGGGGATTGACAGATTTACCGGTGTGCTTTCATCTACCTAGACAGGTGCCGGGGCTTCACCCTGCATGCCACAATCTCTGTTCAGCCAATTGACGCTGATTCCGGTAAAGGATAGTTCCTTCCCGCGGGTCCATCCTCGAGAATCCCTACCACTTCCTTCTTCAGTATGCGTTATGGCGATCTTCGTAGCCAATGCGGCCTGGCGCTTTGACCCAACTTGTCCAACATTCTTGCGCAGATCGATCGGTGGGGCTCGCCAGGGCTAATACACAGAGATTCTCCGCTACGAGGGCTTAGCGGGAACACGCAGCCCGTGGCGCATGCGAAATTTCGCATCCATCTCCATCGACCTAGAAGGTTCTACTTTACACTTCATTTCATCCACAATTCCTTTTCGCTAATCGGCCTGTTCACCACAATGTCATTGCCAAACGATCTCGGGACCGAACGAGAGCTTTCCGAGCTTTCCGTAGAACTGGCTAGTCTTAAGGCTAGGCTGGAAGAATTAGAGCATCGCAATGAAGCGAAATCCCAAGCCCGAGCGGCACTGACTGCTCTCACAAAACGGTATCGGAAAAAGGAGAAGTTACCAAGTCATCCTTGCGGCGACATACTACCTTACCGCTATTCATCTGATGCCAAAGCCAATTTGGGAAAGGACGTGATTCCCATTATTGTGTTCGTATGTTTCGCCAAATACCTTTCAAAGAGTCAGGTGGAAGCTCTTGCTGCACATGGACCGTCGTTAGCAAAGGCTAGCCTGCTTCTTGCAAAGGAGGAGTTCCAGTCGTCTTGGTTCGATTGCTACATGAACTGGAAAAAGTCAAATTTTGAAATGGCATTTCATTTCTTTCTGGGTAAGCACCATATTTTTGACACAGCCCCTTCCATGGTAATTAACAACCACTAGAAGTGACGGAGGCTGTCAAAGCCAAAGATTGCGGTATTCTAGAGGCAGGACGACCCGATGCCACTAGAGCAGGTCGCAAGAGGGTTACGGCATCGCCGAGTGGAGTCGGTGTTTTAGGGCAGAAGAGACAACGCACCGAACGAGCACAACTGTCTTGCCAGCCTGAATCCGCCAACCTCCACCCGCTTGAGCACAATGCACCTCATGATGAGCGTACCCGAGACAACTCAGTCCCTCAAGTTGACGTCCCTCAAGTTGACGTCCCTCAAGTTGACGTCCCTCACAATTGGAGTGTGCAGGGCGTAAGTTCGCAGGCCTTGTATGGAGGGCAACTCGACAACACATTTGGGGCAACAGGTGATCAACGAATCCTAGAGAAAGACAATCTCGACTTTTCGCCTCTCGCTTATCTGCCGTATGGTGAGATTACCCGTCCAATACTCATGCCCGCCTACTAAGTATCATCGATAGCGTTCCCCTATAGGTACACCGGGCTTGCCATCGCTCAATTGGATTATGTATTAGGGAACGATTCCTTTCTCTCCGTCGCTATCCAGTCCGGTCGTCAGTGGACAAATAAAGACAGGACATCCTGTTTTGGGTTGGCATTTCCCGGTAACGTTGAAGAAGATGCCGTGATCATGATATCGGCGAGTCAGTCATTTGCGGCTGGACTTGTTCAACATCTGATCCCCATGTAATATGCGCTTTAGCTACCCGGACTGCGAATCCTGCTGGAACCTGAAGTTTTTCTCCGTCGCTAGGTTGATACCGCCGTTGTTCTTTCTTGCGGAATATGATGACTTCGTGGCCTTTCGCATACAATGTTCTTTCAGTGGTTACTGGATCGAAAAGTACGATTTCGTGGTATTGTCCCCCGGCTATAGAGCTGGCATCCTGTTGTATTGCAGGTTAGTTAATGATATATCAACGCTCAAAAGTGACACTCACCGCTTCAGACATGATGAGGATTTTGTCTAATCGAAGGCCTCGGTATAGGTGAGAGAGGCGGTTTGTTGTTGCGAGTCTCCTTTCCAGGGTTGTTAGGCAGTGATACTAGTCGGAGCCATATCAAAAACCTGGTGCGATGTTGGGTAATCGGTCGAGGTTAAACGTTGGGTGGTAGTAGACAGGTTGGGAATCAATGAGGTTCTTGGTTGAAAAGTCCTATGAGTTAGCGAGATGTATTGGGTTTCACAGATGGTGTATCCTCGATGATGGAATGCGACCACTAGATCCGGTCCCGGTCCAGGATCTGATTGATTCTGTCCTCTTGAACAGGCTGGGGTGGGTAATGGCGAAAAGTCGTGTTTCCAAATTTCTGGCAGAATGCGCTCGTCATATTGGGGCGGGGGCGGGGTCTCACGTGCTCCCAACCTCGTAAGGCCCTCAGAAGCTTTAACCACGCGCTAGCATGGCAGGTGGCCACATCGCAGACATGGTCTAAACATGCGAATGCGAATATATATCGGTGGCTACAAAAATCTGGAGACACCTGAACCCTACTTAGTGAGCAGACGCTGTCGAGATGATCTACCTGGAACAGGGGCACGGCCCTCCAATGGACCCAGTCCGCTTCAAGAGTCGGTCGCTTGCTCAAGGGGGTTGTGTGCGCACTTCCTTCTGTATACACTCGTGAGACCTGCTGCGTGTTGCATGCTGCAGCTACTGTGGATTGCAGCTACTCGAGTCTAGTTGGTTTCAGTTATTCAGATTATAGTCATCCATAAATTGCAACTACTCTAGATTGTAACTACTGGTGTAATCAACGCCAGAGTTTTGCAAATCTGCGCTCTCGTCATAACATGCTCAACGCTCTCATCCATATTCATGGTGTCAATTTTCGGTTTATGATATCAACTGATTGAGAAGTCGCTTCGTCGACTCGATTTTGCCCCGACGCTTCGCTATGATGTGGGGTTGTGCGCTCGGGATCTCGTGGTTGAAATGGGGCGCGATGCAAGAGAGGTGGAGGCAGCATGTTGCTGTCCAGTGGACGGTATCTTGATACGGCTCGTGGAGCATTCGGTCAGAGTTGGCGGGGCTAGCCAATGCCAGAGATTGTATCGAGGAGGGAGACTTGGGCGGTAGGCACAAGGGGGTTGGTCGCATTTCCTTCATTGTTGGTGTGTCTATGGAACAGTACAGGCCTGTGAAAGAGGTGTCGGGGCCATGGTTCGTAGTGAGCTCTGGCTGCAGCAGCATTCCAGGAACCGGCTCTTGCAGCAACCTTATCCCGATGGATATGAAAACAACTTAGCTCGTAGTTCAAGGCGTCATACGTGGGATGGAGGAAGGCAACGTCGAATGTAAGTGCGTACCTTCGGGTTCGGTAGCCGTGATGGGAAGCGTGATGGGAAGCGTGATGGGAAGCGTGATGGGAAGCGTGATGATGGGAGGAGCGAGTGTTTGGAATCCACAACTCCTGCCCCACCCCAGCATAATAATTGTTAGTGGTATGCGTGTTGTGCAGCCCAAACAAATTTCTTATGCATGCCTCTCCAGCCACTTCCGAGTCAAGGGCCGACCATACCCTCGCACGGAACAATGCGGCATGGTGGCATGTAGCACGAGTTACAATAGCTGCACGAGCTTCGGAAGTAAATTCCTGGTTTGGCCCGCGATTTTCGGTCAGAATTGTACCAACCTTTTGTAAATCCATCGTTTTGGTGTTGAGTGAATAAAAGGTGAAGAAGGAAGGGGGTCGCGAGCGCGTAGACGCGTTTTGAAACTAGCGTGGTGGATGCTCGGAGACTTTTGGAGGGTCAGTGTAGCACTGACTGCCACAATGGCATCCTGCTCACTTGATACCTTACTAAACCTGCCGACATACTGCCCTTCTGTTGATGCAGGTCCATTGCAATCTTCGCAGAGACACCCAGCCGCCCAAAGTGTCCTTCCCCCAGTCGACAGTGATCTCATCTCCATCGCAGTATCCCGTAACGCATAAACAACAACCCGATACCTCTGGGATATCGCTATACCATGTACCACTGCTAAGGGGCGTTGGCACCGGTAGTCACGAAGCGGAGCAAGGAACCGCATGCAAACTATAAGATATTGGCTGTCTACAGGGGCCCTCACCCTCCCGTCCTGGATCTCCCCATTGTTCTATGATATGGCTGAATCCCATCCACCCCTTTCGGTCCAAGGCGATCTAGAGGCTGTCCAGGCGCTCCCGGTCAAAGGTCATTCTGATTTGCCGGATCAGATCTTGTCGTCGGACAAACTACTTCAACTTTGAGTGTGCTTCCCTCGATGACGATGGTTTTGGCTCCTTGAACCAGTGGGCCGCCGACGAATCTGCCTGCGACAAAACGAGCGGTAGATCTCCCTCTGGCGTCGGTGGAACGATGTCTTCATGATCACCAATCCAGATCTTGTCCTATACTAGACGCTGCCCGGGGCACCGAACCTCTGCATCCAGGCGATGTTCATGCATGACTAAGAAGCTATCAAGCAAAGCCAAAATGACTGGTTCACGGATATCACCCAGACGCAACGAAGCGTGAGTAAGGACAACGGTGACTATAACCGCTTCTATTATGGTAAGCGACCAGATTCACCAATTGAGGTTCCCGGGACGCATATGTAGAGTTTGTCTTCTTTCGACACAGTGGAGCAGTATTTTGCACTGAATCAGAGGACTTCTAGAAGATTCCGACCGGAATAGCCAATAACTCCCAAATCGGATATTTTTTAGAGCTTACTTTTGCTAGATCCATCTGGCCCATCACCCGATCCATCTCTATCCACATCTCCCGTCTCTCCGTTTCCAGAATAGTCTCGCCCAACCGGCTTCTCAGATACGAGACTTTGATTTGCACATATTGCCATGATGACTTCAAAGCTATGTGGCAGTTGTGAGCGAGCGTGACTCTCAGTAGCAGTGCAAGTATATTAGACGTGTGTCTGATGAAAGAGTAGTCCATGAACAGAGCTAACAACTTACCTCGAGTCTTTGATTCCAATGGTAGTGCCAGCGAACATTCTGGACAAAAGGCACAAGCCTTATATGCGTGATTCTCGATGCTCACTTGAAAGGACGGTACTTATACAGTTAATTAGAGTGTACCACGATTAAATGCTCATGGTATGCTCACAGTTCTCGTTGAAATTATAGGCCGTGACGAAATTCCAACTCGCGGTGGATGGCAGTGGTTTCACATACGAAAGAGTAGGGATTTCGGGGTTATTTGTATTAGACTCTGGAGGAAGAATCTTGGTAAGGTATTCTCACCAACATAAAAATCTTGCCAGACAGGGAGTTTCCGGAGCATGGTGGGATTTGTCTGCTCATCGTTTCGATCTAGGATATCACTCTACTTACCACCCTGTGACCTAAACCATACCATGTTGGCTGCAGGAATGGCCAGCTCAGTAGGTGTGGGATACTCTCGCATTACAGATCTACCACACCTACATGATAACCCAACTCATAGTTTCTCAACTAGGAAAAACGTCCGTGGTGGCAATGTCTGGGAAGGATGATAACAAGTCTCTCCTTGTGCCCGAGGCCTCATTATCCTCAACTATGGAGATACCTTACATTCGGGCTAGTGGAAAAACGGAGTTGATTTACAGGGTCGAGAACGTATATCATATTGACTCACAGGTTGTACATATTCTACAATGCAACCTCGGCGCATGCCATCCAACTGAGATGTCTAGCTAGCATTTGATGGCATATCAGCGTAGAGCCCCCGAGGCACGTCTCGTATGAATTGTGCATATGCTCTAGATCAACATGGCTGTATGCTCACGGCGACGCTGCATTGGCAATCCAGACGAAGAAAACCAAGGAAATATGAATATGGATGGAAGTCGATCCTGCAAGTGGTTTCGTTTGAGGGTCCTGAGTAACTACATCATGCTCTCCATCCCCCTTCTTATCCATGCAAATCAATAAAACGTCAACCTGGCCGTTGCCTATACACAGTTTTTTCTTGTATTGACTTTTTTTTATTAAAAAGCCCATGAGCATTCATTTGACAGAAACCCCATAGATTAAAGGCTGGTTATTCAAGTTATCAAGGTCACTTCTACATTCCTGTCTTTAATATTTGGTTGGGTTACCAGAGTTCTATGTCTTTACGTCTGTCTCACCTCTTGTTCTTAGAAATGTCGACCAGGTGCTATTGACAATAAAAATAAGTGCTTTATTAAACGTAAGCATATATATTCCTAAACCTCGATCAATATGAGCTTAGTGCCAATGGCTGCGGTTCTCATTTGTGCTACGCACAGTGATAATTCGAAAGATTATCAACGCCTCGCCTATAAATTCCCAGCCTCATGTTCCCAATCTGCATTGGCACCGATGTTCCCAATCTGCATTGGCACGAATGTTCCCAATCTGCATTGGCAAGGATGTTCCCCATCTGCAATGACAAGGATGTTCCCAATCTGCATTGGCACCGATGTTCCCAATCTGCATTGGCACCGATGTTCCCAATCTGCATTGGCAAGGATGTTCCCCATCTGCAATGACAAGGATATTCCCCATCTGCATTGGCAAGGATGTTCCCCATCTGCATTGGCAAGGATGTTCCCCATCTGCATTAATACGGATGTTCCCAATCTGTATTGATAGGGATATTGATGGCTTCGTAATTACTCTCTTATAAAAATTTCAGGAAGGCAGATTCTGATGTGCTTCTCAATCGTTGCAAATGTATCCTGGACCGTGCGAAATATGTATCCACCTTCTCTATCTAACCAAGTACGAAGCAAATAAACCCTGTTTCACTCTTTCCATGTCGTTGAGGCCTGGGCAAGGCATCTGGTATACTGTAAGTCCATTAAGATACAAAAAAAAATGCGTTCGTCCTCCAGTGCTTGTCTTGCAACGTAAGGAAGCAAGAATAGATATACTCACAATTTAGTGATGGAGGGAGGATGCTTGATTTGCTATACGATGCGAATACGAGAGGACATCAACGCTTGGTGCCTGTTGGTATCATTAGCTGAAGTCGATGTGCGCCTAGCTTTTACATACCTTGCGACTATCGACAAAAGAGCGAGATTTGGTCGAGGGCTTCATATGTTCAGGTTTTCCCTTTGCCGTTGCAGGTGGCACAAATCCCACCATCTTTCATGCCGTCGCCTTTACAGACTGCGCACTCGGCCATGTTCTTGGATGACTAGAAGAAGAAAGACAGATTCTTGCAAGGATGACGAAGAGTCCTGATGACAGCTGAATACTGCCACAGAGGGTACTGCCAGGTTTAAATAATACTATCTGCCGAACAGATCGGGTCGGACTGCCTCAATCCCTTACTATGACACATGCAGGACATGGATATATAGATAAGGAGCGTTCTTATCCAATCAAGGCTCTTGGTTTTAATCCTCGCGCTTGCAGGAAATCTCCATCGCCCCTCACCGTCTCCTCTTTCGGCATCATACTTGTTGCGATGGGGCAGACAGCTACATGAATTGGGGTAAAGTGCAAAATCCACTCCCCCAGTTTCTCCTCTTCATCATACTTGCCGCGATGGATGAACACGCAACACACCGCCAATGCCAGACTTGTTTCAAACCTTTCGAATCAAATCAGCAGCTACTGGTGCATCTTGAGGGATACCGAGTTAGTATTGCCTTATTTCTGTCTATTCGTCTAACCCACCAGGACAGTCACGAGAACGGTTTCTGCTCGCCGAATTAGAGCGCTGCCGGATGCATATTGCTCTCTCCGAGAGTGCTGATGATGTGCTTGTCAACCGCAGAAACCTTGTTGGGCATCAGGAAAAGCAAGTGGCAAACGCTCAACCCAAATTGCATCAATGCCCGCTCGGAGAATTGTGAGAGATCGTTTTCATCCCGGCAAAATCTCGTGAGGCATTTTCAGCAGCGTACGTTTCGCGTTCCAGGCTGTGGCTGTGTTGCTTACGTATGCGGCAGACATTCAATGCAACGAGACATGTCCGTTTTGTTACGAAACCTTCAAACAGGCTCATCGGTACATAAAACACAACTGCAAACCTGAAATTGACCAGTCGAAGAGTATCTTTACGCAGCGAAGAATTCAACAACTGATAGTCATGGTCAGCAACGAATTGATTCGCCTCGAAGGCCTCCGGGAGAATATGAAGAAGCGACCGCAGTCAGCTACAGAGCCCGGAAGAGTACAAAAGACAGCCAAGAGGACTCCAATCAGTACCATGGGAGCCGACACGTATCGAAACAGCGACCTGCCCAGCAGGCTCGGAGTAGAGAGCAGCGGACAAGAATGCAATATTCCCCAGGCATTTGCGACCGTCCGTGAACACGACAGCACATCACTGCAAGTTGGAGAATGGGCATTTGAAGGCCTGAATACGATTCCCGACAATGATTGGCGAGATTTAACCAATGTTGGGCAGAGGACCTTGGCCACGGCTAACGGTGTGGCAACTAGCAATGATCGGTCTTCTGTGGATAGAGCTTCCCGCCTGACCCCGAGCAACTGCGAGTTGGAGCTTACCTTTACGAGCGCAAACACGCTTACACGTTTTGATAGCCAATGGTTGGATGATACGGATGCGAACTTTGCAAATGACAGCGATTGGTCATTTGCCCCAGCTGCGAATGCGCATGTACTTGAGCCATCTATCTAATTGACTTGGAATTCATAGTTGCTTGTCCCTTACCTCCTATAGGGATGCGAAACGTGACCGGCAGCGCTAGGCCGGCGACGTACCCTTGATCTATAGCACGAATCTCAAGCCTTTGAATGATTGACATCCTACTACATAGTGATTTATAATGAAGATACATTCACCGACCCAGAACCTCCCAGCGCAGCGCTCCCGCTAACCTTTTCAATTCCCATAGGGTAGAAGTCGCCTGCTAGTGGACTCCTCACGGTTTGCGTATGGATCCGGAATTACAAAGCGCCGAAGCAAAAAAGATATTACGATAGCGGGGTACCCCTCTTTCGCACCACGTGGGCAAGGTGCCTCTAAATATCCAACGTCGTATAAGCAAGACCAGTTCTCTGCAAATTTTGCACATGTCCCGCTGACATCATTCCTTGCCATTTCGAGCTTAGATGGCTTCGGCAACATTTGCCATCGAGGGTGCTATCGAAGCCATTGAACAAGATGGGTTTTACTATATGGAGGACCCTGTCATAGGAGATCGGATTGCCCAGATGGATGCAACACAATCCCCTTTCTGGTCTTCCAGTGATGCAGGTCTCGAGTTTTATCGCCTCAGCGTGTTCCAGGATGAGGTTTGTCGAGCAAGGTTCTTCATTGACACCAGTCTAATACTTCCAGCGCATCAAATCCATCCTCGAGTCCTTTTTTGAACGGTGCGCTCTGGGTGATTACCGGAGACTCGGCCAAGACCGAGGCCATGTCTTTCAGCTCATGCGAGGCGGTGCGAGCACATGTGTCTTGAGTATTCAGCTCTGGGGCATGGGATCGAAGGCCGTCTATTACCGTGGCTCGCACAAAGCGCCGCAGGAGATATTGGGCAGTGTTCGTGCAGCAAATCGTATGTGGGAAGTCGCTCGAGCCAGGCTAGAGCGAGCAGGCTGCGAAGCCAAGGAGATCGAGTTTGCAAATGGTGGAATGTGAGCATAACACATTCACCCGTTTTTCTTTGACTTTACTGACGTCTAAGCGTCATCATGGACTCTCGAATCGCTTTCGAAGCCTACCAGGGATCTCCAGTTACGTGCTCTTTCGCCACAGAAAGTCGATTGTCAAAGTGGCGGAGGTTGGACCGTCCTCGTTCCCAAGGTGCGGCAGGACGGGTTGCCGCCTTACAGAGCGAAAGAATTGGCGTGTACTTTGATACTGAAGACGAGCGAACGGGCCTAGTGGATTGAGATGATATTGCTGGGCAATACTGCTATATTTGCTAGTGTGGAGGGCTGGAGGTCGCGGCAGTGTGCCACCGTAATGGTCACGTGAACGCACAACGTATGCCAAGGAACAAAAAGCAGTTCGCAATCTCGTTCGTTGACTACTACCGGTGTTTTTAAAAAGAGAATCTAAGTTTGGGTGGCAAATATTCCGTTGGTATAGCCTTGACCGTCATATCGTACACCTCCCTCGACTTGCCGACCAGCTGGTATCTTGTCTTTGTATGACTCTCAATGTGTTGTCCTGGTCACCGCTTGGAAGTTCGAGATTGTGGAAGACTCGCTGAGCTTGCGTTTCCTGGAAGTATCTCTCTTGGGGAGGCTCGTCTTCGGTGGCATCTCGTCCCAGGGGTGGAGGGGCAAGAATAGGGTCTGTTAAGATGATACTAGCTGATATTACATATGCCGGACCGAGGTGCCCTGGCACAGACTGCCGTGGGCAGTACGGCAGTGTGCATTAGTTTGACACAGTATTTGAATACCGTGCTGGTGTCAGGAAAGGGGTATATACCAGTCGCTTCAAGGGAGGACTTGTAACGAGCGGTCTAATCTATAAGGCTAGAGGGTTCTATAGGGTTTATGTTCTGAGGTAAGTCAACACAAAAGACGACAGAGGCTTCTGTCAGCTAGAAGACACTCAGATGCTGGGGCTTGGTCTGGACCGGGGTTCACTGAATAGTCGAGTCGTCAGGAGATTTCTCCCACCTTAGGGTTGGCTAAGATGCTTAGATTGATCACTGAGGTAGAGACTGTATATCTGTCTAGCTAGGAAACTTCCATCCTCATATATCCAATCTCTCCCTCACTGATGAGGTGTGCTCACTGCTGATTGCGTGAGCAGACGTGAGCAAAGTCTGGTCACGTGATCCCTATCTCATAGATCACGTGCTATGTTGCCCTGGTTTTCTTCTCTGTGGCGTCCTTGTTCCGATTGGCCTACGAAGTAGGCCATCTTTCCTTCAGGACTGCCATGGAGTTAATCTGGAAGGATGGTACACTGACCCTCCAAGAGTCTCCGAGCATCCACCACCCTAGTGTCAAAACGCGTCTACGCGCTCGCAACCCCCTTCCTTCTTCATCTTTTATATACTCAACACCAAAACGATGGATTTACAAAAAGTCGGTACAATTCTGACCGCAAATCGCGGGCCAAACCAGGAATTTATTTCCGAAGCTCGTGTAGCTATTGTGGCTGCCAGGGCGGCAGGCGCAAGGCGCGACGATGTCGCGAGCGCGTTCCATCTGGATCGGCCTCAAACCGTGACCGACATTATCAACACTGCTAGAGAGCATACCACCACGATCTCTCGACCTCGAGAGGGAGCCACAAGGACTCTAAACAAGCGCGAAGAAGCTCAGCTAGTTGAAACGGCACGAAAGTACCCCAGTGCCACCTACAGAGAGCTCAAGAAGGAGAGCAGGGTCCTCTGCTCCCATACCACTATCAAGCGCGTTCTTCGCGCTCACGGGCTTCGCAAGCGGAGGGCGGCGAAGCAGATCGAGCTCACGGAAGATGACGCGTGAGAGAGGCTCGCTTTTTGCGAATAATACGACTCTCTGGAGGCTCTGGAGGAGCTGATGCGAACGCTCTTCTCAGACGAAGTCACGGTCCAGTAATCACCCCATAATCCAGGCGATTGGGTCATCCGCTTCTCTTCTGCACGCTACAGGCAGGATTTCGTGAACCCTCGGAGCCATGGGAGACCCGAATCTCCATTATATGCTGGGCTTTGATCTGGTTACGCAGCGGAGAAGGTGGCCTAGGCAGAATCATCTGCGAGCCCGATGAGGATGCTCCTCGCGGAGGAGTATCTTCGGCTTCATACCAAGATGTCCTCGAGGAAGGGCTTCTTCCGTTCTACGGGGCTGGTGATCCTTTTATGCAAGACAACGCTCGCATCCATCGATTTGGAGGCACTCCAGAGTGGCTAGAGGAGCACGGCATCTGGACGATCGACTGGCCTGCTCACAGCACTGATTTGAACCCGATCGAGCACGTTTGGGCATCTCTGAAGAAGCAGATACGGAGAATCGAGCCTGAGGATGTACGCGTTCTCATCGAATCTCGGCAACCTAATCGCCTCAGTGAAAAGAGCAGGTGGCTGGTACACACACTATTGAATGGCATACACAACAGATTTTATTATTATTATTGTTACAATGAGAAATGGGTTCGTTGTGAATGCTGAAAGTTGGAGGGTGTAGGCGTTGAGGGCTGGCCGGGGAGTGTAGCAGTGACCTTCAGTGACATTAGTTGTTACCAGGAGCGACCGATAGAGCTAAAACCTCTCACTATTTGCTTCGACGCTCATCACCAGCACGAGTCTGGTATTTTGTTGGTTCGTTTGCATTCTTAATTCAAGTTCTGTCCCTTAGTCTTCGTCTTTTCTGGGCGGCCAACCAGTCCCAATGCTCTTCCTTGTAGAATCGCACCCATATATACATGAGGGAACAATTCACTGTCCTAATGGTGATATCTTGCTCGATAACTGCCACTACTGGCCAGTCCGTCGATACAATGACATCTTCCTTGCTACCCCTATCAAATTGAGCCTGTGACTCTTGCATATAGCGGCTTGGAATGACTGGAACAATAATGCTGATACAAGCTCGCTCCATAGCACGTAGGCCACCAGACGGGAGTAATACCAACATTGATGTCCATTTCAGAGGGCCCTTTACCCGTTCCAAAATGATTGTTTCCTATTGCCTGTAAGTATAAGGTTATCTTCGGGTTAGAAATACTCACTGTCTCCTTTTGAGCTTGTTCTAGTAAGTTACCCAGCTCTGTGGGCCAAGGCGTTATCTCGTACGCTTCAGGTTCCCCTAGCGGCGTTTGGCAGTGGCTGTTGAAATCCATCCTTCTCATGGGACGGTTATCAAGGTAAAGGCGTTGTGTGTCCATGATCATTGCCTTGAATTCTTCAGAGATATCAGGAAAAGTGGGTTGGGTCCAATGTATCATTTCATCGATCGGATCAGGGATTATCGTATTGTCCATCAAACCAAAGGTTTGGCCTCGGTTCGTTCCGTTTGCATGGCTCATTTGACCCACTCGCCGAGCGTCGCGGTCCACCTTCGGGGGGTAGTCCGAGTCCGAAAAATGAACAGGACTTTGAATTTCTGCAGCATCAAGCAGAGCGTGAAAGCAACGACCCGAGGCCGAGGCTTGTCCCTGTGTTTTGCATTGGGGACAGGGACTACTGCCGGTGCTGTTCGCTTGATGAGCGCCTATTTCGACGAACCGTTCCGTACCTTCCCGACTCGCTCCATTCGGGTTCGATTCTGCCGGTCGTATTGGTGGTTGCTCGGCTTGCGACTCAATTGCTGACACTGCATGAGTGACGGATTGCACCACGTCAAGTCTAGATTTGTAGTCCTCCTCAGATAGGCGAGTCCCGAGAGCCTTATTCACGATCTCGCGCCTGTGCTTACGGTCAATATCAGGGTTACTGGTTGTTAGACGTACTCACCGATAACCAATGTAGGTGGCTAGAAATGGAAGAGAAAGAGAGATGCGCGTGGGTTTCTCCATTTTGGCAAAATCCTGCAACCTCGTCGAGGTCTGGCGTAAATAGCCTAGGAACGAGTCTGCGTCTGCAGATTCGTAGATACGACAGTACGCAGCCATTGACAAGCGAGCTAACAAATCAGCAAAGAGTTATGAGCCATTCAGGATAACTTACCCATGATAAATCTCTCCCATGCAAGATCAAGTAGTGATGATTCAAACAATTCGCCTTGTTGTGCAATCCAACGGGATGTGTTTCGTAGTCGAGTCAAGTACGAAGACGACAGGTCATCGTTGAAATACATCCTGATGGAGGTTTCTACACGTAACTGCTCCACTCCTTCTTCCAAAGAACAGGCGCCGAGACAACCACACAAGAGAGCTCCATACTTGTACAAGCCTTCCGAGAAACGCGCATGCTTTTGAAGAGAGGCACCCAACCTGCAGAAATCTTCCAAGATAGCCGCAGGATCTGCGTTGAGAACTGATCCCGAACCGGTGTTTGTGGACATAATACCACCGGCTTGCCCAGTGAGAACGTGAAAGGCGTGTAGCAATTGCTGTGGTGAAGAAATCAACATCTCACTTCTTTTTGTTTTCCAATCATCCACGCTCCTTGGCGATTGCGAAAAGAATGTATTCATTGAGGCCGGGAACTGTCCTTGATTCACCGAGAAGGTTGCTTCGAGGCCGTATTGCCGTTTAGGAGCCGGGGTCTCTCGTCGTTTGTACTGTTGCCGAATATCATCCACTGCTGGGAGTATGGCTGGAATTATGCTGTGGGTTGCAAGCTGCTCCGATAGCTGCTTAACCTGCTCGATGAGCACATCCACACATCCCTCCAAGTGTGAGCTGTACTCAGTGGCAGAGCCTTTGAAGCGCAGAGCACGCTTTCGTTTCCGGTTCGACGGTGCCATCGCAAAGGGGCATGCAATGCGAGGAATATTTCTTGTGCACACTTGGCAAATTGAAAGCGCATGATAATATGACAGTACTGGATAGCCACTGTGGCATATGTGGCTTGGTATAATGCACGGACCGCTACAATTACGTTCAGGCCGCAGTCACGTAGCTCGTGCCCTGTAGCGGATCAGGCCTCCCCGCGTAGCAGTCCGCTGTAGCAGTACCTAACCAACAACAACATTGTTTCCACGCTGCCAACAACATCAATTATCCCAATGAGGCGCAATGCATGTGGAAATGTCGGCTATAGGCCAGTCCATTATAGAGCATCTAATGCATCCGTCCACTTTCCCAGTTTCCCGAGGAAGTATCTGTCCTCAACCTGTCCTCAACCTGTCGTTGCTATCAGCTGTAATGCTTGCCACACTCGGCCATATTTTTCCATTCACTATCTTGCAGATCATATCCCGATGATCGAGATCGAGTCAGAGCTTATGCACTGCATTTAAACACGAGATTGCGATCATTAGTACTGTTGGATTAAAGGTACGCCCAGAAGGCACCTTTACAGGTAGACAACGGAACCTAGTTGTCCCGTCCCGACCCAGCCCCCTCTGGCACATAGCTGCCACGGTCGCACAAGGACACTCCAGACAGAGGATACACACACACACTTCACTCTGACGATTGGCTCAAACCTGACACATCTAAACACGAGATTGCGACCATTGGTACCTAGCCATCACGGCAAGCAAAATGGCGTATTCAAGGGTGGATGAATGACCTGACCCACTTACCAAATCAAGCCTCCAAATTTGGAGTCCCGACTTGATTAGCCAACCTTGCTTCTGAATCCTGGGGGACCAGGAATCTGGTATGTCTCCCTGTCATGCGTGTGGTATATTAAACTCAGGGTACTCCTGCCCCCTTCCCAGCCGCCACCAATCCGCATATCTCCCTCCTGGCTCTAATAGGTCTGCCATGGGATACAATACCTAAATACAACCCTGACTCCATAATCTGCAGCCCGTAACATACCTTACTTCCGCCTCTACAACGTCCCCGCACCCCACGACCCCATGTTACCATATCGATGCCACCTCTCACTCAAGCAACTTCAAAGCCAGCATTGGCATTGGCAAGGAACTCATCCAGAAGCAATTGGGCATATAAGCCTACTGAGTGAACCGACACATGGCCAATCTGCACTTTCATATAATGCTACATCGTCATTGCCCTTCGAGTGACTCCTTCCCTGCTGGCCTGTCTCAGCAGCCTCGACCGCGCAGCCCGCTCTGCAATTCATAACGGTACCTGATTAAGCACTGGTGTCGCGCGTGCAAACCCTCTACCCATTACTGGATTTAGCCCTGCGGTCCAGGTGGAGTTCACGATGCAGACCCAGCTTCCAGTGAAACTGGTGGTACTGGGAGATGGTGGTGTTGGGAAAACTGCACTGACCATCCGACTTTGTCTGCGAGATTTCGTCGAGACAGTACGTCGCCAGTCACCCCGCCCCCTCTACTGGCATAGATAAGCTTACCTGAACGCCGGGTAGCATGAGCCTACAATTGAAGACTCATATCGGTACTCAACTATAATTGACGACGTGGAATTCAGCCTGGAGGTGCTAGACACAGCTGGTGAAGAGGCCTACGCCACATTGCGGGATCAATGGGTCAGAAACGGCCAAGGTTTTCTGTTGGTATACAGCATCTCCTCGCGAGCTTCTTTCACAGCTATCGGAAACCTCTTCCAACAAGTCCTGCGGGAAAAGGACTGGAACCCACAGTACGTAGCTGCTTCGTCCCCGAAGAACTTGCCTATTGTGATTGTGGGCAACAAGAGCGACAGGCTGGCCGAACGACACGTTTCAGTCACAGAAGGGAGCGATCTTGCAGAGAAACTGGGCTGCGGCTTTATTGAAACCTCCGCAAAGATCGGTTCCAACGTTGAGAAGGCTTTTCACAATGCAGCCCGGCTGGTACATCAGCATCAGGCTGATCAGAAAGGGGAGGCTAGTGATCGCCAGCGTGACGGCTGTTCCTGCATCATCTTGTAAGATAGAATCTTGGTGTACATCGCCGCCCACAGCCTGCTGCCTAGGAAGACATCTGGAGATGGGCAGTGCAAGGACTGCAGATGAAGCATGATGATGGACACTGGCTTCATCTTCCCAGGGTCGAAATTCGTGTATTTCATTGGTCTGGTCGGCGTGGTCGGCCCTGAATGGCCTACTTTAAGCGCCCGACTTGTGTGAGTATGGATGGCACCTGTAGCCTTGTGTAATAGTCTCTAGTCTATATCTGTGATGCGGCGCCGGCTTGATTTTGAAGTTCTTCTCATCGTTCTCTCAACATGGCCGGCATTCAGATCTTACACCCCGTTTGCTGGGTTGCCCTTCCAAGAGCGGGAGGCTGCAAGCTTCTGCGGAGTAGCCTGCGCGTTCTCTTGTTCCCGTCGTATATCTTTCCGCCATGGCTGGCGTCGCCGAGACTATTCGATCTAACAAGTCGTATGTCTATCCGAACGTATCCAGACATCATGCCTCTCGTAGGAGCCCATACCCACGCTTCACTCCAACTGCAGAAGCCACAGGCCATGACATCCCTACCTTGCCCTACCATGCTGCTTGCCGTCTGTATCCTCGTCTCGATATGGACGACCCCCGCACTGGTATGGCTTCCACCCTGGTGTCATTTACCAACATGTTGACTGGGTCATCCCGGGCTGGATATGACAGGCCATGCACCCTGTCATCATCTGGGAAAGCGTTGAACTAATCTGGAAGTATTCGAGGCAAACATCAACGATCGACTTCCTTCTGTTTATGACTTCTAGTCTATCAGCACTGCCTGAGAGCGTACACTCAATCTCTTCCACCCCTGAGCATCCCTAGTACCTGCCCGGTGGTTCTTCATTCTCGGACCACCTTACAAGCTCGCCATCCCACGGACAGAAGGTGTGTTTATATATTTCTACCTACTTTTATGAGACTGACTTAAGTGCTCTTCCAGACTCTGTGTTTGAGAGACTCTATGCCCGGCCAATTCTCAAACTTTGAGCCCGATCACGACCACAAGCTCTTGACAACTGTACTTTTGTTCCGACGTTCCACCTTGCGTACGAATCAGGCCTCATTGGTTGTTCGATAAAGTGATGATATCCTAGGCGCAGGTGAGTCTTATCCTCGAAGCCACGCCTTCGTGTCAGCGCACAAGCAAGTATGAAAGTCTGCTGTTGTGCTAGTATCTAGCACATGATACTTTTTTTTCGTATGATGTGGTTGGTTACTGACCTGTGCTAGTATCCGGATAGCCGCAACATACATAATATCCCAAGCATGGAGCCTGGGCAGCCCGAGACCAAACGTCCACGTCTCTCGACTGGAACGTCATGGTCACCGAATCGCGGTGTGTCCCTGCCACACCCTGCCGTCGCACATCACCCGCCTGTCTCGGTGCCTCACCACGCCACGATGCCGCCGGATCAACGCCCACCTGCCTTCTCGCGCCCGCCCGAATCTCCCCTATCGTCGGCTCATCACGACGATCGCCGCCGCCATTATGACCACGAGCCCTATCCGCCGAGCCAGGACCATACACGACAGCTTCCTCCGTCGCCTGCGCACCAACAACACTTCTCTCCCTACGGTCCGCGGGACCCTTCCGTGAAGCGCGATCCGGGTGAGGAGACGGCCCTTCCGCAGCTGCGCCGGCCACCCTCCACCGGCAACGGTATCGATAATCTTCCACCACCGCTGCCCCATGGCCATCATCCGAGTCACCAGCATCCAGATGAACCTCGACGACCCATGAGTTTCGATAGCGGACCGCCGATGGCGCACTCGCCGGCGGTATTGCGGCCCTCGCACAATAGCTACCATCCTCCCACGCCCGTCGCTCAGCATCATCAATATGACAGCCCCCATATGTACGGGCCTCCCACTCCCCATGCCATGTACCCTACCTTGGAGATCCAAGCTGCTGCTAGCGCCAAACGGAAAGCGCAACGGGCCTCACAGGTAAATGCTCTGCCTGGGTTTGGATGTTCGTTCACTAACCGAGCCCACTAGGCTTGCAACAGTTGTAGACAACTCAAGGCGAAGTGCGACGAGACGAAGCCCTGCAAAAATTGTCGGGAGAAGAACGTTGAATGCAAATATCGGGACCCCCCCGCAAAGCAGTAAGTCTGGATATGAACAGATATAAGCCATCAGCTGACAAGGTCGTAGACCGGATAAGGTGACTACCGACATCTTCGAACTTCTCACATCTCTGAGGGAGGAAGTGAGCAGCGGTTTCGCGACAATGAGAAAGATGGAAAGCAGCTTGGCAAGCATGGAGACGTCACACAGGCAGATGAACCAAGGGGCACCAAATATGGAAGCTGAATCAATCGAAGAGGACAAAGCGCCAGCAGAACAGGCGCTGTCTTCACCAGGGGGGACCGTCGTGGAACCAGACTTGACTCTCAACCAGGCGCACGAGACCTTGAGACAAATCGACGATGACGACTTGGAAGCTCAGCCAGGGAGACCAGTCACTCCTGGCAAGCCTGCCATACCTCAAAACCACACGACCCTGGCTAGCCTGCTCTTGAAATGGCCCGTTATTGGGTCCATGGTGCAACATTTGCTGGAGGCCGAAAGAATTGAGCACGTGGAGGAGTTTCCAATATGTCAGGAACAGGCCCGAGGGCAACTCAGAATCTTCGGGAGAGGTGAGGGATTCGATCAAGACAGTGGTGTCTACCACAAAATTACACCGCCAGACCACACAATGACGGATATTGGAGACGACATATCGAACCCTTCGTTTCCTGCGCCAAATTCCAATGGCCAAGCCTGGGGTCAAGTGGGCGGCCTAACGCCAGCTCCCTCGGTCGACTATACAAGGGGCGTTCTTAACGTGGAAGGAAACCCCGACTGGGACCCCTCCAAAGTCTGGAAGTACGTGCAGAGTTTCAAAGATAACATTCTCAACATGCACCCCATCTTCATTCACAAGGAGCTTGATGCCATGGTCAGAGTCTTTCTTGGTGACATACCGAAATCAACGGATGTGCGACCTGCCAAAGTCGGCTGGATAGCCAGGTTTCTCACTCAGCCCACGAGTCCACCTTCGTCGTTTCCCGAGCCCAGCGCCAAAAGGAAGCGATCACCGGTTGGAGAAGAGCAGTGCCCTGCCGCTTCTTTCCATAAACCTGGACGTCCTTTCCGAACCATACACAATGCTCTTATTCTGCTTGTTCTGGCTTTGGGTAAGATATGTCTCCATAGAGACAAAATTCCTGACCCAGTCTACGACTCGGACCTAGTAGATCACAATTCTCCCTTGGTTCGCAATCGAGTTACGTCGTCACCTTCGCAAGGGTCGTCCCCTTCGCTCTTGTCACAGTCTCACTCATTGGGGTTGCCTTCTCCCAGGAATAACGAACGCATACACCCGCGTAGGAGAACCTCACTACAAGGAGCGGTCCCCATGGCAAGAGGGCCGCATTCGTACAAGAGGAATATCAACGTGATCCCTGGCCTCGAGTATTTTGCCCTCGCAACAGAGATAATCGGCGGTGAAGTTGGTGGCGCTACACTGAACCACGTCCATGTGCATCTCCTTGCTGGCTTATATCACGGGCAGCTTGGTCGCGTCATGGATAGCTGGACCTTTATCAGCCTAGCAAGCCAAAAGCTGCAAATAATTCTCCGACCGTAAGCCCGGCCCTTCATTCCTTACTAGAAAAGCCGACTAATCATGAACAGGAGCCTCGGTCGTCTGGCAGCCGAAGGCTCTCGGCTTGGGCATTCTAGAAGGGATAATCAACTGGCCTTTGCCTTTTGGACCTGCCTGCAATTGGAAAGGTGGGTGCTTTCCCAGGGCATTTCCCAACCCTGACTTGCCAGCCGCTGATGTTCTTTCCGTACAGTGATATCTTGGCCGAGCTGCCTCTTCCTCAATCAGGGATTCTCCAATTCGAAGAACGAATGCCATACCCGAACACCACGTTTGCCATTGAACAAGGCTTCCCGCGGCACATCGTAGAGGGCTATGTGGCTCAGCTCTATCTGCGTAAGCAGTTGAACAAGGTGCACAATTTACTTTACGATCCGGAGAAAGACGGCCAGAATGGGCCGGCGATGGAGGATAGCATCAACTCGATTCAGAATGCCCTCAAGCATGCAAGGCACACCTGGGTTCCTCCCCATTATAGTTGGAGTGAGGACGATCCTCTAGCCACCGACATATTATCTGCACGTTTACGCGCCAAGTACTGGGGATCCCAGGTGATTCTTTATCGGCCATTCCTAAAGAGCATGCTCAATAGGGAACCACTGCCTCCACCCACGTACCGAATCCAGTCATCGCCACCTGATGCATGGGCCTCCTTAGGCCTTGAGATAGGAAGTCCGAATTTGCCCTCGAACGTGGATCCTCGTACCATCAACTACGCTCGCCTGGCTATACAGGCTCTCGTTGAGAGCACACGAGCTTTTCATGGAATGGACCCCACCCAACGTATCATTGTAACCAACGTGTTTGGAACTGCTCATGCGTAAGTCCAAAACTGGTCTGGCGACGTTGTCAAAATGCTAATATCCAAATTCCAGTCAATGGGGAAATCTCCTGACGCTGGCTGCTTGCTACAGAGACAGCATTCTTACCAAATTTATAGAGAAGGAGACTTTGAGAAACCTTTTTTTACGCACTATTGCGTTTTTCCAGACCATTGTCCAGTCCAAAAGCGCACTGGCGGCTGATATGAACATTTTGATTGGCCTAACTAGAGACCTTGGCTTCAATATGGGTATGATGCCAGGGGAAACTCGAGCTCTTGAAGCATCACGAGGGGCCGTACCGACTATGCATCATCCTAGCGACCCCTATAACTGCGGGACCCTCCATCACATATTCAGGAGCTACCAACCACGATGGGTATAATGTGATACCACGCGTTGCACATGATAATGCATGTTTACCCGTGTAGACAAGAAATCATAATATGTACATATAACGGCCGATCGTTACCACGGAAAGAGGGAGACTTCGGGCACCGATCAGTAGTTCCCCGACGTGTGGTCGAGGTGGCGAGTACTTTGAGCTTTGTTCGATGCAGGCTGCGGATCGGAACAGACAGAGCCCTATGTGCGAGCATCACTGCTTGCATAACATCTTTCTTGATGCGTATAGTAGCGGGAATCAGGCAGCTCTGAGCAGGGACACATCAGAAGAATGGCTTACCAGGAGCATATTGTCTCGCCTGCATATGTCGTGACCTACTCGTGTCCGGGAGCCTTGGACTGCCCGGCCACTGTAGACGGACGATCTCCACAACACAGCTCGATTCCCACACCCTAGACGAAGCACAAGCAGTATACAGACAAGGATGAGCCCGGGGGTAAGCAAACAGTGGTCTTGGGAACAAGCATATGAGTCTTGCGAGGACGGGACGTAGGACAACGCACACAGCCATGTTGATCGTCTTCCTCCCCTTGTGATATGCAGAGTGAGCCGAGAAAGGAAGCGGCAGCTTCCCGTCTTCCGCGGATCTGTTCTTCTCAATATCAAGCATGCCACATCATGAAGGGTGTAGGTGTGTGACACAATGATAGTCCGCACCTCAGCCAGCAACCCAGTACGGGGACACGTGTGCCAGGCTTTCAGACTGGAAACCGTGTTGGTTGATGCAGCGTCTTGGGATGGAGACGACTGGCTCTCTAAACCTCCAGTGCCAACTTCCGTCCAACGGCCTGAGCCAGAGATAGCTGCCTACTCCCCCTGGTCCCGGAATCGGGTATGAATCCGCTGCAGGCGCCCTCGTATCCAAGCCTGCCCCAGGTCGTGTTGTTGTATCAGAAGAAGAAAATGAGCTGGGTAGTAAAAAGCCTCCTTTTGGTCATTGGTCCGTTTCTTACCGCAGCCACCCTACGTCTGAGTACACAGTGGATGTAGATAGTAGTATCCCCGGGGAGCCAAACGTGCAGGCCGCCGACTTGACACGTAGTATCAGGGGTGGCACATCCGACGGCTAGGAAGGAATACATCGGAAGTGACAGGTCCAGCCGAGCTCGATGACACCACACCGTTCACCGGGGTACATACTGGAAGTAACAGGTACAGTTATTTGTAGGTTCTAGTACGTTCACTTGAATGTCTTCGGGACTACCGATGGAGGGACAAGAGATTGGATCAGGCTTCTCGTTCCGCCCATGCAGTGTGATGGCCTGCCCAACCTGTCATATTGACCTCCACCCGGTTCTGATCCAGGCAACCACCAAGGGTCCCTAGGCAGCTTTGTTGAATGTGACACGTAGCGATGGAAATACGCCTACCCAGAAAGTTGGACTGGCGATGGGAGCCGAGCCCGGAAGCAGGGTGTGTAAAGGCAGTGAAATTGGACAGGGGAAAGTGAGGTTGCAGCCATGTATGGATAGATGGAGACGTACGTAACAGGGGGCTGCCACTGTGATATGGGTGAAGACTGGTATTGAACAGGAAGTTGTTGCGATTGGTAAATGATACCACACCGAGAACAAGTGCTAACTGAAGATGGACTCACCCCAAAGCTACGTGACAATGTATCTGCATGTAAATCGAGGCGGCTATTGACAGATCATCGATAGAGGCACACAAACCACACAAACCACACAAACCACACATACCAATGGACCAGAATCCAATGCCTCCAGATGGAAGGATGTTCAACTGTAGATATGATCTCCAGCAAACATGCCTCGAAGCTGGTTTTCCCGCTTCCATAATGAAGTCAAATACAGCAAAGACGAGAACTTATTGGCGATGTGGAACACAGAGTTGCCCATATCAATGGATCACGTCTAACTCGGAAGACGGGGTTCTCAAGGTCACGTATTCAACGAGAAAACCGCCACAACGCCACAACCACCCGATAACACTCGAGACCAATGTTCCTCAGCACATATCTGGGTCGTCTACCGTTCCAGGCTCCTCTATCCCTATATCAGATTGTCTTGAGCCAGACGCACCAGCTAAATCGATAGGAATACTTTGGTTTGGAATTCCAGAGGGCAGGAGTACTAAACCTTTGCAATTCACGACTATAGAGTGCCATCGGGATGCGCACAGAATCATACCAGATTTCCACTTATTAAATGACAACGACAGCCAACTTTCGAAATGGCAAAAATACATTGGAAAAGGCTTCATAGAACATGCCGGCGATCCATCTCGCAACCCGGTTGTCCACCAGTCGGTCATTACGATTTCAGAGACTGCGCGTGAACTAGAAGCGCTCAGAGTGGAAGCCAGGGTTGAGCTTCGAAATTGGGAATGGGTACAAAGCCATATCATGGATTTAATACCAGAATCCCTTGCAGGCAAGCCGGTCTTGGTCGTCCTTTCAACGACCTTAGACGACGCACCATCAGGCCGGGGATCGATCGAGGAACTCTATGCTGCTCTGCAGCTCAATGCCATGAGACATAGGCAGCTGCGTGTCTATCCGAGCCTGGCGGAGATGCGACAAGACCGCTACAAGATAGGAGACATTCGTGCTCTAGACATCATCGCCCAAGAAAGCCCCGGGGAATTTGTTTTCAGACCAAAGACTTGCTTTGGTTGTAGCCCTTGCGAGCTTGGAATAGACAGAGATGAACTGAACGTCGTGAAGACATCCCACAGCTGTGGTGGAAATGGAGTCCGAACCTGCCCAAAGACCGAAGCACAAAAGGAGGTAGGCTGTCAGCGAAACAAAAGACAAAAGACCGGCACATCAGCTCCTATCAAGCCGCTTGAGATCGGCCCGAATAACCCGCTGCTGCTGCATCAAGAATATATACCGACATTCGAGGAGCTTGGGGAGTTCTGAGTCTTCCTTTGCGCGCCGGACGACCCACAGGAAGACGCCAAAGTTATTGTGGCAGCATTCACCAAGTTTGGGAATGATGGGATGATGGTGGCCCGCGAGATAAGGACTAGCGACTTTTTATGGGCAGGGCAAGATAAGAAAGCACAGTCTGCCAAAGAAACCCAGCTACATCGATTCGCCCAGCACGTGTACTCGCAACTTTGCAAGCGGCATGATGCTCACGAGATGTACGAGTTATTAAAAATAGGGGTCCGCCTGGATATCGGAGTGTCCGAACTTTCGCCAAATGGTCTATTTTTTGTGAATGAGATCACCCGCTGGCACTCGGCCGACTTCTTCTTGAGAGATGTTCTATCGTATCCTTGCCTACGTATCTGCGAGAAGTACGGGGTTTCTTTTGCAACATACATAGCCAAGCTGTGGTGCCAAGCTCAAGATTGATAGCTGAGGAAAACAATGCAGTAGCCTTCTTTGCTACCTTGAGCCAACTCCATATTGGAGACTTGCAGTGTGCCAAACTACTTCGGAGTGTCATGTTATCAAGTATTTCCGCCATGGATACCATTTCGGGTTAAGAAAAGCCCTGTAACTCCCATTGCTTATTGTTCATGATTTAAAACCAGGTCGGTAATTGCTGAGAATCCCTTCGAGCTTTATAGTCATGTGCCCTAGTGTGCTAACAGTACACAGTATTCGGATCATAACTCACTAGGAAGTGATAGTAAGGAGAATGAAGACAGGGCATCTGAAGTGGAGTCTGGCGCGCTGAAGGGAGAAAGGCCAGCCGGAATTGGTAGCACGGCGTAAGGCGAGGCTGTTCTCACCGAAGGTCTCCGGAAGGGACAATGCGGTCACCAAGACATTCCCCTCAGGCCTATTTTACCCACGGGGAACTCTCAATCACCCGAAAAGGCTAGCCTTGTAATTACAAGCATACAACCTCCCATTGGTTACATTTGTCCTGTAGACAGCCTAAAATGAACAGAGGGGCAGCAGTATGCGGTTCGGGGGTAGGATTCGAAATCGCAGAGAGCTGGACCAACGAGTGGGTTTAGAGTGGCAGCGGTGCAAGCGAGTGTGCTTTGCCTCGTTTGCCTCGTTTGCCTCGTTTGCCTGGTCCGCAATGCGGCTTAAACGCGGCGAACCGTCCGTGCTGATAAAACCCCCAACCCACCGCCGCCGGATAGTATCGTACAAGCTGAACCTCCAATGCTTCACCGACCTACACTAGCTCCCGTGATCAATACGCACCGTTGACTCGACAGGTACTAAGTTCTTACTTTGTCCAAGGTTAGAAACCTGAACCTTCACCCCTAATATAAAACAATTAGCATCCACATGTCGAAGAAAGAACCCACGCAGCTAGCCGCCAGCTACACCAACTACCTTCGGAGATCTAATGGGATATCTTGTCCAAACTGCGATGAGGGATTCCCTGATATAGACGAGCGCATACGCAGCCATTTGCAAGAGCGGCATGCGGATCTTATCAAGGGTCAGGATACTGCCACTCTGATACAGGATGTGCGGGGAGGACTGTGAGTCTCAGTGTTCGGCCAACCTCGATACCATGGTTTAGCTGACTCTATGAAGCACCATAACTGGCAAATCGCTAGAACAGTCTAGTCCCAACCAAGAACCCCCAAGAACTCGTCGCCAACATAGGAACCGCCCAGATGCCGTTGAGGACGAGGACTCCCTCAAGCTTATCAAGCAGCCCGAGACTCGTCCCATTGGCCAAGACCAGCTAGTCGCCGAGGTCAAGGGGATCTATGCCGGCCTCGTCATGGTCGAGGCCAAATGCATCGAGGTCGACAATGCGCAGTCGTCACAGAGTGATGCCAAATTGAACAATGAGCAGTGGCAGGCGCTCATAGCGTTGCACCGGACGCTGCTTCACGAGCATCACGACTTTTTTCTTGCCTCTCAGCATCCTTCAGCAAGTCTAGCATTGCGACGTTTGGCCTCGAAATATGCCATGCCGGCGCGGATGTGGAGGCATGGCATCCATTCGTTCTTAGAGCTACTGCGTCACCGTCTCCCGGCCTCGCTGGAGCACATGCTTACGTTTATTTACTTGGCTTATTCAATGATGGCACTGCTATATGAGACAGTACCAGCATTCGAGGATACTTGGATAGAATGTCTCGGGGATCTGGGAAGATACAGGTCCGTCGGTGTGACTGTTGAGTGGTGTGCAGAAAACTGACCATATTCAGAATGGCTATCGAAGATGACGATATTCGAGACAGGGAGGTGTGGACCTCAGTCTCACGCCATTGGTACTCCAAGGCGTCTGACAAGGCGCCTACCACCGGTCGGTTATATCATTATCTGGCGATCCTCGCTCGACCCAACGCACTGCAACAGTTGTTTTATTACACGAAGTCATTGTGCGTTTCTGATCCTATTTGCCTCGGCTCGGGATTCCATTATGACATTATTCGACCCCGTTCTGAGCACGAATGAAGCGAACCACCACCCCCGGTTGATTCCAATCGACGTGGCCTTTGTCAAGGCGCATGGCATCCTCTTCAGCAACAAGTCCCCAGACAATTTTGTTCCTGCTGTGAACACATTCCTGGAGAAGCTAGATGTCCATATTAGGCGCACTACCAGACGTTGGATAGAGTGTGGTTACCATATCGGCATTGCCAACTGCTGCAGTCTCTTATCATACGGCCAGGAGGAGAACATGATCATGAAGGCGATCAGTCCGCGGCCGGACGAGACCAAGACAGATCAAAGTCTGAAATCTACTGAGCTGTCTGATCAGAAGCATAGTAAGAATCTCGACGGCGCCCTTCGTCTTGCGGTGGGCACATACGAGGTCGTCTTTCACCGTCTGGGTGATCCCAACGTTCTGCCGTTCCTTCATGTCGTCATGGTCTTCATGCATCACATTGCCAAGTTCCCAGACGCGATGGTGCACGTTGAGGATCAGTTTCCCTGGAAATTAGTCTCTTTGTTCTTGAACTCGCTGCTTCTTCCGTACCAGGACCATGATCGGATCCACAATACCGAGTTCCCTCGAGAAGGCAAGGATATCCCGCCGCGACCCTTACCTGAGGACTTTGCTATGAAGGGTTTCCTTTGGGTCGATGACTACTTCCCCAAAGACTGGTTCTCTAATGAGAAGATCGATGACGATGAGAAGTATTTCGAAGTTGCATCCATGACTGATGAACGGAAGGAGAGGATACTCTGGCTTGGCTATCGAGTCGCTGAAGCGGGCAAGTGGCTCACCTATGACAAGACGCTGCACCGGTTCGGAGTGACTTCCGACTATAAGAAGGAAATTGATGCCATCGCCAAAGACGCAGACATGATAAACATATCAGACACTACTGATACGATTTTACGCACTACTACTTTTACATCGGCTACGGCCATTGGCAGGGCTTCTCCGTCGTCTTCGGAGAAGGATGACGGGGAGGACGACGAGGACCAAATGGACATTGATATGCCCTCAGTCTAGAATAATATCGCCCGGGAGTAAGAGAGGAGCTAGTGTGCCACTTGAATAAGACAGTATATACACCGACTGGAGTTAGGTTGTGATTTGTTGACTGCATCTTGTTACTTGGAGTAGTGAAGGGGCTCTCCGTACCGAGAGACGGGGATATGTGGTTGTCCTGCGATGACCCCCGGAAACCCGGAGCCTAGCGACGCCCTGCTTGTGCAATGTTCCGACGAAGCCCAAGATACACTGCTAACACAAATCCCCATTCCAGACAGAATGTGATTCCTGGAGTGGTTGTGGCTGGAATCCGTACCATACAACATCTGCCACCATTATCACCGAGGTCGCCTCCAAGTCTTCATCGGCTGCCAGCCCCTTTTTCATCGCTGCCTCGGTGGAGGTGGAACACCAGACCCACCATTGTGACGCAACCTGCTAAGCAACGCCTATTCCCCATTGGCTGCATACGGAAATTAGTCTTGTAGCGTGAACATGGCCTGTCTAACTTACACGGAATTTCTGGAGCGACCCCTTGATCGTATGCGTAGATTTCCCGAGTGGTTACCGACGCGACAAGTATAGCCGCAGCGCCGTCGGACGAGCTATAATCCATGCGTATGGCATTGACTCGGATCGTATAAATACCAGAATAGCTTATAGCAAGATCCGGAAATGTAGCATACTCTACCGAATCGGCACTTCCACTAGCAGAACCATCCCTTAAAGTCGTCTTGGACCGTGATAAAGTTCCATGAAGTTGATCTTCTAGAACACCTCCTTGGGGATCGAGAAGAACAACTTGGACGAAATCGTAGGCCGCGTCGCTTCCAGAACTGATCACCAGAGGCGGGTAGAGAACTGTTCCCGCCTGAGCTTGGGCCGGGGGCTGAACCTCGATGTTGATCATCCTGATAGGGGAGCGTCAGGTACGGGTGAATGGTGCGCAGGGAAAGAACCAACGGGTTCGAAATCCACACATGTCTTTTATCGGGTTTGCAGAGCCAGAGGTATCTTTGCGTCTAGTAATGTGCTCTGTGCATGCCAACTCTAGATTCGATCTAGTAGTATGAACTGGTTACAGAATTGCAGCAGCCGGTAATGGATTCCATACCCATGGTAGCCCAGGCTTCCCCAGTGTGTTGAGGGCCCAGTTCTGCCGCAGGCCTTGTCTAAACAGCGCGGCTCGATTGGCTATGACGGGCATCGATGCAAGCGGGCCACCCGATCCCGATCTAGGGCCCGTTTGCCGTGATCTGAGATCGAAAGGCCCACTTCCGGTCACCCTGCTCGCATACCCTGTTCATGCACGACATGATGCGTTCACTGGGTAGGCAAGATGCATGGCGTGGTGGAAGGGGTTTCGTTTCGACTATGCTACGTAGGTAGGTAGCTCTCCCATTGCCGCGGCAGTATATCTCTAGGGACGGGGTCGGCTGCAAAGTTTGTTTGTTTTGTATTTAACGTGGGGGGTAGCTCCTCAGTAGCGCAGACCACGCCTCCCAGAGCCTCTGCATCACAGGTTGTGGAGGTCTCAAGAAAATAAGTATAGTCAGTCCCGCTCACGGGCCCATCCCCGTTGTTGCGGCGGTATGACCTTGGGGTCATCCATCTGGTCTTTCAAGAACAGCTATCTATTAGAGACAGATTGTTGAAAAGAACTTGCTCTTCTCCACGAATTTTGCCCATTCTGTGCTCCTCTCTCCCAAGTATTGTAAACAGACTGTCCTAGGCGAGTACCTAGGCAATAACCGATTTTTCCCTAACCTCTTATAAAAGAAAATGTGTTGTGATGTTTTCTTTTTACTACAGTTGTAGTGGTTATTTGAGTCTGTATGCCCAAAACGTTCGTGGTATCTGGCAAAGTCGCCATGTCTAGATCTGGCCGCTAGAAGTCTGTATAGAATGCTTTTCTTAAAAGATATAAGGCCTCTTTCAGTTACTGCATGTGAGTATACTTCTTGATACCTAGGTTCTGATTGGTCTTTCCACCATTGATTGAACTCTTTCTTGCCCTTTCTTTTGAGATCTCTCTTGACCCACGAGATTGTGGGAAGGTTTGTTGCGTCCGTTTGGATATAAAAAATATACATATTGCGGCGAGTACCTCGATACGGACACATTCAAGACTCACATCACAAACCAGCACCATTGCCGTCTATGTATGGTGGATTGTAACGATGCCTTGCGTCATTTAGAACGGTCTCATAACCTCAATCCTTGCCATTATTGCGAATCGGCTAAATCAAGAGTACATGAGCACATCCTGTCAGGACTACGCCTTGGATAACTTGCCCATTCTGCCCACTCCAACGATGAATTTCCAGACACATCTTTCGAACCAACACTCTAGGCGTCCATGCGACTACTACTGGACCAAGGAAGTAGTTGAGGATCAATCAGGTCAAAGGGAATGACGCGCGGATCTCCACCATCATACCCCAGTGTCCCGTACTCATCCACCGCAAACCTGACGGGGCTTAATCCATAGAGCGGGTTCGAGTGGTTGGTCATCTCTCCCATACCACATGACGGTTCCTCAAGGTTGTCAGGAACGTTGCTCATGCCATTCACATGGCTCGCATCGCCCTCTTCCTTCTGGATATCGTTCTTCTTGACGGGGCGGTTTTTTTCGTCTTGTGTAACGACGTTAGCATGTTGGCAAGGCATTTAGATTTGCTCGAGACTTACGGCTGCGCAAGTGACCCCTTGCGTCATTACGCCGCTGGTAGTCCTTAGTACAACCAGGGTAAGGGCAAGGATATCTTCCTTCTGCGTTTGGTAGAATCATCACTCTGGTGTTTTTACCGATTGGCAAATGGAGGCAGCTCTGGCGCACGGCGTCAGGCTTGGGAGGGGAGAATGGAAGTTGCGCCGCGGTAGGTAATGGGTTCTTTCCACGAGTGGAGCACAATCTAAAGTGTATCCTGAATTCATCTGCTCGGGCAAACTTCTTGCCGCATAATTCGCACATATGCGGGCGTTCGCCGGTGTCTTGTATATCTACGTTAGCATATTAGCAAGGCATTTAGATCTGCTCGAGACTTACGGATGAGCTGGTGACGGTTCAAGGGCCCGGTCTGGGTGAAGGTTCTGTCACAATGAGGGCAAGGAAAACTTCCGTCTGCATTCCGTAGAATCTTCGTTTTATTGGAGTCTCTGGTTCTTCTGAGGGCGGCGGGCCGCCCAATAAACGGAATGAGCCGCATAGGGTTTTGTGGTAGCGGCTGCTGAGAAGCCTCCTTGGGGTCGGCGACCGGCCCGGGACGGACGGTTCGCCAATTTGATGTCCCGACAGAAGACTGCGGCATTCTGGACGGGGGGAAAGCTCTATGGTATTGACTTGGTATTATGTCGTACGAGGCTTGGGTGACCTGTGTAAGAAATTGTGTACTGGTCTCTACCGCGTGAGGCTTTGGCCCGTAGGAGTGAGTCACCGACGTCCGTAAAAGATGTAGATAAATGATGTGACTAGATTGCGTAGAATCTATGGCTCAGGATGCATCGCAGATGAAAAGGTGGAGTAGATCATGGAGCAACAAGTACGTGGGCACTCATGACTTCTCTGGGGGTCTAAAATGCCTACCTAGGTACGAGGACAACTTATGGGTCCTCTTCTACATCGGCAAAAGCAAGCCGCACCTAACATCGAAAAGGTGGTAATGAGCTGTAGTATGGCTCAGCACGGCTTCCCGCCAGGGGTTCCTGGCGCCAAGAATTATCCAATGTATACCCCAGTGCATGTAACTGTCTATTGCCTGCGCTAATTGGCTATATCCGCTGATTCTACAGACCAAGACGTGATGCAAGAGCTTCATGCGCCGACTTAGGCACCAACTCATGCACCGGGAGTTACGCGATTGGCTAGCAGTGGCCCGCGTCTGCCTGGTGACTTTCATTCTTGTACCTTGGACCATAGGACGGCGTGTACCGACAGGAGGCGAGGGTAAGGATGCTGAATGTTGTGGCGCGTATTTTGGTGGCAAAGGTTACCCCCACGCTCTAGGTACAGCTGGTCGTCATGTTCATCTCGGGTGTGCCCTGTCTCAGTTCCGCTCGCAGAAGTTAGAGCGAACCAGCCAGGACATGAACGTATGCTTGTTCTCCTTTTCCTCGTCTTCGCCCTTGGCCCGCCACGCAGCCCGCACGGAGCCTTACCGACATCCAGGCGTAGCTATGCATGGTGATTGGCATCCAGATGTAAACCTCGCCGCTTTTAGGCGTGAAGAGTGCTGGGTGGCTGCAGATCTGAAATGACTCTTGGCCGGTCACAGGCGCCGATGAGAGCCTAGGCTGCCAGGGCCTCGCTAGGCAACTTTTACATCTGGCCTTGTGCTGTCGATCGCAACAGTGGCTCCCATCAAGGCTGCCCGAAGGGAATGTCGTTCGACGAATGGCTTGCATCCGATGATTCTGCGACCCTGTTCGACTTCTCCGATTGCCAGGGAGCCTCGAGTGCAGCTTCAGCGGACATGGGCACCGGTCCAATCGAAACACCTTACCAGCAGGAACCGCCCATGTTCTATCCTTCTGTCCCATCAGACCTCAGAGCCAGCGACCAGAATGGCGAAACGAGAATGTGAGGGCCCCCACAGGAATAGTTGTTTAGATTGCTGACTACGACGCAGGCTCTTGCTTCTGATCCTGTCCCGGTTGGAGACTCAAGATCGTCTCATGACAAAGATAGACTCTGTTATGGACAAGATCGACAGATTCATGTCGAGGGTTGACTCTGCGATGGAAAACATCAGGACGGGCTTGGACAAGTTCACTGCGGACATGATTGGGTTTCTGAAGGGGTGCGTTGTCTTCGCTGGAAACCAGGACGTGAATGCAGACGAGGAGATGGGCAGCCTGCTTAGCACTAAGGCCACGTGATGGCGAATCGATGCGGAGAAGGTGTACGGGTTGTTTCTCGGATGTGGGGCGGCAGAATCCGGTATTCTGAGTAGTAGATTGCTGTTTCCCGTTTTTTGACCACACGTTACTTTGATATATAATGGGCCAATACCAGCAGTGCTTCATGAGAGTTCACAATCTACAATTCCCTCCGCAAGCAACTTCAATGTGTCCTCCTCCAAGCCACTACCTCTGCCGCCTCGTCGTCGCTTGACCAAGTCTGGCCTCGCTCAGAAGCGAAATCCCCCCACAATGCCAAGCACAGGCACCTCTTTCGGCTCACATGCCCGGGATGGGTCAACCAATAATCGCAAAGCTAGACTTCCAGACTCTCTTACAAAATACCTATTGCCATTAAATGATAGTGATAGTAGCGAACCAAGTCAGAGCGACGAGGAAAGTGAAGAAGAAGAGGAGGAGGAGGAGGAGGGGAGGGGAGGCAGACACAGAGATAACAGAGATGACGGAGAGGAGGCCGAGGCGGGTCGTATGAAGCAAGATGGGCGGCCTTCTCTTAGAGGGTTTATCTTTCGCAAGTCGCCACGGGAGATTGTCCTGGAACGCCGTCTAGCAAAACTCGATCATGACAACTTAGGAGTTGCGACAGCAACTGAGAACTATGGCAACACATGAAAATAAGGAGAAGGATGACCTCATTTCCGCCCTACGGAATCAGAACCTACGATATGACGAACATATCGGCCAGCAGAACCAACTCGTTGCCCGCATCGCCAACACAATAAGCACGGTTTTTAAGGTGTATCAAGAGGCATTCAAGAAACCGGACGAGCTTCCCAGCCCACTTTCGAGCGCTGGATTCCACCAGCGCGAGACCGATGACCACAGTCACTTCAGCCATGATTCTGATTCTGATTACTAGAGCCTGTTTGTTGACCAAGTGGGATGGAGCAGGGGGAGCAGGATGCAAACAGGGGTGTGGACAGGGGGGCTAGACAGACAGGGGTCTGGACGGGTGGGGGTCTGGGCTGGACTTTTCAATATTTGAATCCCCAATGTCACTCTCGAAGTCGAGTTTGGTAAACTCAACAAAGCCCAACTCAGTGTTCGGGTCAAGAGATGGTGGTGACGGATCAGCAGTCGAGCAGAAGGAGACTAATTCTCCAGACACACAGGTGCCAGCGAAACCTATAGCAGCTATCCTCGGACCGATCGAGAAATCAACCGTGTCGAGCGACCAAGAAAGCATTGCACGGAATATTGTACAAAACCTACCAGACCTGTCGTACATGTTGCGGTAGAGGTTTCGCGAAATGCTGTCTACCGAATAACCTTGCCACCGAAGTACATAGGGGTTTTCCACATTGGTCGCTCACTAAATATATATTTAATACGGTGTACCTCAGTATGAGCTACACCATCAGAAACACGGAGACCGTTCTGTTTTCGGATAGCATCAGTAAGCATCGGCACAGGCGTTCAGGGTACTCGGATTGGAATAAGCAATCGACTGTACATTTCATGAGCTCAGTATCAATCGGATTTAAGGCACACATATCAAATACATCAACCATTATTTTGCCGCCGTTCCCTTTATCTTTAAGTGATCAGACTCTGAGACCCGGTCCAGTTACTACGCTTTCCGCGGAGAAATCGTGTCTTTAGCATGGCTAATCCGAACAGGGTCCTGTCGCAGTGGCAGATCATAACTGACTGTCATCACTGCGAGATCAGTCCTACTTCGGATACAGTTTTATAACCGCCGCTGCATCCCCCTTCGAGGGCTTCTTATTGATCCCAATCTCCGACCCGTCCTTCTTGACCAAGGTAGGTTGGAACGTGCCGCCGACCTGCTTGGCGCCAGCATGAGAATTGTACAGCATGATCGAATCCCAGTCGAAGGCGCCCGCTTCCACGATCCCATCCTCGTCCGCCTCGGCCAGCGGCAGGAAGTCCAGCGCCGAGAACCCCTTCTGGGACGCCGCCCAGTGGTCCCTGCACAGCACGTCCATGTTCAGACCCTGCGCTGCGGCGATGTCGTAGTCGGCTAGGTTCTCGCAGTTGAGCTTCAGCAGCGACGCGCCGCCGTCGCTGCCCCAGGCGCTGGGGCGCTGGTGCTCGTGCACTGCGATGTCTTGGATCAGTGACTGGTCATTTTGGATCAATACGTTGGTGGGTGAACGCTACCGCATACTTTCGGGAAAGCGAGGAATTGGCAAAACCATGGGTCTTGAAGAGGTAGCTTTCTAATTGGTCTCCCCAGATGATTCGGCTGAAGATCAGCGTGGGGAGACCAGCCACGAAGCAGGCTTCAATACATTACTGGTTTTGCCAATTCCTCACTTTCCCGGAAGTATGCGGTGGTAAGTTCTTGGGCCTTGCGGCTCTTGCCCCAGGAGTGTGGCTCCTTTTAACAAGCACAAACACCCGAGGGCTGAAAGGGGTAAAGGGGGATGGATGTACGCGACAACGCGAGGTTCGTACTCACCAAGCCCGAACACATGACCCAGCTCGTGCGCGAAGTTGACGACGGGATCCATGCCGCCGTAGTCCTCGGCCAGGCTGAACTTCATCTCCTTCGAGCCCTCCTCGTCCGTGTGTCCCACGGAAGAGAAGGCGTTCTTGCCCTTCAGCAGCCGGATATGCAGCATGCCGGCCTCGGTGTCCGCGTCGGAGACCTCGCCGCAGAGCGGGTTGTCGTCGTCGGCGGGCTTGAACTCGAGGCTGGACTTGCCGTCGAGGGCGTCCTCCCACAGCTGCCAGGCGTCGTTGGCGATCTGCAGCACCTTCTTGCGGGTGTTGTCGTTGTATCTGCCGTTTAGGCACCAGGTTACCTTGCCGTCGGGCCAGGGCTCGCCGGCGGTGCTGGACCCGTCGGCTTTGATGCTGAAGGCTCGCGAGGATAGGTGGGAGGCGTCTGCTTCTGGCGCGAAGAAAAGACTGGCTAGGACTGAAGCTGATGTGAGGCAGAGGCCCAGCGCAGCGTTGTACTTCAATGACATTGTTTCAAGTGGAGGGTCGGGTCCCAAGTTCGGATGTATCAAGATCAGGTTTTGTGCTTGGCCTTTTGATGGGATGCTTATACGGGAAACCTTCTGTCTCTGGTCAAGACCTGGACGCGGTCTTATACTAAAATACCGACCCATTTTCTCCCCCATGCAGACCGAGATAGCAGTACTGACGACCTGGCCACCTGTGTATCCGTCTCTGATGTCACAATGGAGACGATGTGATGTCCCAGCGGTCGACTCCACGCAGTTTAACATCCTTCTGTTGGATTCTGGGCTACGTTAGCCCATCCATAGTCATCATTCAGGATCACCATCTCCATTTGTCACTCTGTCACATACGTGGTCAATATAAGGCCACGTATCCTTTCCTTTAGTATCTTGAATATATATAGGGCCATTCTGGCCGCTCCAGAGTAGCTGGAATTCTTCTCCTTAATAAAACACTTTGAAATCTCACACCTTCTCGGAGCGTGTTCGGGACGTCCTATAGCTGTAAGTGGAATGCGTTAAATATAGAGCCACATAATTTGCACCTTGGCGAGACTCCTTGTTTGCACCTTGTAGTAGGGTCGCACACCTGCTAGCCAGCTGCAGTCCAACTAATCTATCTGCCAGGCTAGATTCACGATCGGGTCTTGTATGGAGATGCCATGCAACTTTAGATCATTGTGTCCTTCATAGCTGGCTACGTTACCTAATTACTCAACCAAATAACCATCGAGTCCGTTTAATTGGGGAAGAGGCATCCCAGAACTGCCAGAGTAGATAGCCATCACGATCGTGTTTTGTATGTCAATGCTATTCATAGAGATCATCATCCTCAGCTTGGTGGCCGGCCCGATAACGGATGGCTGTGAAGTGGGGGACCCACCAAGGTGCAAATAAGGATTTTAGGTAAGGCGCAAATTCTGCAGGTATCCAGGATGGTAAAAACAACTATTTTTCTTGGCGCCCCACTGTTAGGGCGCAACCTCTATATCTGCACTAAAACAGGCATTTGTCTCAGTATCTGACTATCCTTGCCAAGGCACAGAATTTTTTTCGAATAAGCTGGATGGCACCCCTTCACAATAGGCCACCAAATACGCCAGTGGCCGTCCCAAAGACAACTACTGGCGGCGTGCTCAAATCCCCGGCCCCTAAAAGAACATATGGCCCGGCAACCCCAAGCAGGCTCCGCCAGGCACAGCTCGACGACATCAACAGCAGCCCGTCACAGGTCTCTGAGGCTGACTTCACCATTGTTTCCCCTCTGAAAGGAAAATCCCGAAATATTAATACTAGCAGCATCATTGATATGGAAGTACCTCAATCAAACGAAATCTCTACAGACCAAGCCATAGGAGGCGATACAGGGAACAAGGTCTCTTTCAAAATGTCAGAACCAAGTTACCAAAATACTAGCTAAAAACAAGCATCTCTATGAAGCCAAGATAACAATGTTTCAAGAGTGTGCTGCAGCAGTTAATAAGACACTTAAAAAAGTTGGAACCGAATTATACTCTCATGCCAAGGAGTTCAGCACTTTCTTCTCCAAATGCCTGAACGGGTGGATAGAAACCCGAGATCCGCCCAAAAGAAAGACCACTCCTGGCGGGATAGGGATAAGGAAGCCCACCATGACCTTCGCCCAAGCTGTCTCCTCTGGCCAACAACAGCATGCTTGTACGGTAACGAACAACCACGCGCGCTGTGATTCGGGGTGCTACGCGCTGTGGACTTCTGCTGACTGAGTATTCAGCGACTGACGACTGGTCATTCGTGAACCAAATCGCGAAAACTCGCGCCTTTTCTATCGTTCCTCGTCCTCGTCCTCATTCGTAAACGACCAGGGCTGCTAAGGAAGGCTCTCTCTGGCGAAGGGGAAGATGACTGCCACGCGCTGCAAATGACCGCTGCGAACTCCGTGGACTTGAGGGTACTGCCACGCGCCGTGTGACTCTTGGGATGAAGTGCTCGTGATGGCGACCTCTCACGCGCTCTTGAAGCCGTCTCTAGCAACGCCCTCAAGTCACTCGACGAGCGTCTTTATGCCTAATACTTGGAAGCGTAGTGGCGGGGCATACCAGACCTGACAGACTTACTGGCTTAACAGGTGTCAATATGGACGGAATGAGTGACCAGGGTGAATTTTTTTCGCTGTCCTGTTAGCCTAATTAGTCCGGTGGCGATAGCAACGCAGCTGAAACTGACTGTCAAGGTTATGACAGCCAGACCAGGTACAAATGCCAGCTGACAGACTGTCAAACACCGCGGTCTAGTAGGCCACTAACGTCAACCCATCATAACTACATACCAAGTACTAAAAAGTACTGTATCCATATCCCGTACTCGGACAGTCTTTGTTTGATCAGACCTAGCTCGCTAATTGCTAAGAAGGAAACTTCCCGAACAGACAAGCTATGCATGACGGATACAGAGATGGAAGCAGGACTGGATGGTGACGCCATGGTGCATGCTCTGTGGGAGCTTCGGGGTTTCGTGCGGTATTGTAGGTAGATGTGACAGTTTGATTGGTGGTGACTCTAGAATGATTGATGAGAGAAACTATGAAGCTAGCTAGAAGACATGGTCATGGATATAGGGGTCAATCATGTGAGGCTATCTAGCGCTTTTACCCCATAGGTATACTGGCAGCTTGTCGGGGCGAAGTCAGCTTGAACCCTTTCCCTACTAGGATCAGGGTTCAAACCGTGAATTTGACAGCAACTAGCGTCTGCCTCACCGGTTGGTCTCACCGACCGGTCGGCTGCGTGGACTTGCTAGGTATCATATCTCAAATCGTATGCATCACCCGCATGAGGGGTCGTACAATCCTCGTGCCCCCTACCCGACCAAAGACGGGTGGGATCCTGCTGGGAGCTGCATGCGCCAGCGCGCACGACATTATTGGTCTTGCATTACATGTGCCTGGACAAATTACATGGGACATTCGCTCAGGACCTCAGACGTGTTTGCATTTCCTTGACACCTTCATAAAACCATGCTGGCACCCACTTATCCCGACGTTATCGTGATGTAGCAGCCCATCATGTCTATTCGTCCTGCGACAGATCAAGCGTACTCACAAACCGTCTCGGACCTTGTTCAACAGGTACTCGATCATCATGACATCGGGAAGGTGGCCGAGGGAGGGGTTTTGCAAATTCACCTTGGGTGTATCAACAAATCGGTCTCAATAGACGTGTCTCCCCAGATCAGACCCAAGTTAAAGGTCCAAAAAGACGAATCTCGCCTTCTGGCTTCGGACCATCCCATCTCTTGGGGTAGAGGGCCTAATGAGGCAAAGAACATGGAAGCACACCGGGCCGAGTTAGAGGCCTTTCTTAAGAGCGGGTCTACTTCCGACTCTTTGACCAATGAATGCAGCTTTGTTGAAGCGGTAAGTGCGAAGAAATCCTGTCGCCTGCTTGTTCTCATTGATTGCAGCAAAGATGAAGCGGTGGTTTGCGGCAATTCGGCTTCGACGGGAGAATCAGGTAGCGAGTTAGTTGGACCTCGGCGAATGTTATTTGGGGTTACGTGATGGTTTGATGGGATTGCCTTCCGGTGCTTTCCGTATAGGAAAGGTGTCTGTTGGGTCTGGGTTTGACTTGAACCTTTAAAATTACCGCTTTAGGCATGGTGGGTTGAGCCACTGTGGCTGGTACATACGGAAGGCATTTGTTGCGAACTCTAGTGAAGCCTCTAGGGTACTGGAGGCATCCCCTGAGTGGTTAGAAAAGGGCCTTGGTTGTCGACTGGGGTGCCAAAGGCCATGCTGTCATCCACGTTGTCGTCCACGTCGTGGTCGTGGTCGTCGCCGCCGATGTTTCGCTTGGACATCTTCTCCAGATGAGAGGCCATAATCTCGGGGGTCAGTATGTCGGGGAGGGGGTACATGGTTTTCTGTCAGGGGGAGCGGATGTCAACAAGGAAGAGGAAAGAAAGCCTTACGATGTCCTGCAACGTAGGCGGCCAGTTCTCACTGGGCTGCGTGTTGTAAATATAGTATCTGTCCTCACCGTAGTGGTAGAACAGCATAAACACCTTGGTCTCGTTCTCCGTGTGGAGTTCGTGGGTCTTCTTGAAGAGAGTCTTCTCTCGCTTGCGGGCGATCTCGGGATCATCGGTCGCGTTGGACGGGGTCTTCTGGGTCATCCAGGGGTGGGTGTTGCCGAGACGTAAGCGGCTCATATTGGGAGGAAATATCTGGGACACTGTCTCAGAAAAAGAGGAATAGTCGGCTCGGGTAAGAGAATTATGCTGGGAGAAGGTGAAATGGAATGCTGGCTGCGGAACACTGGAAAAGATGGGATGGATGGCAGCTCAGGAGTAATAGCAGGCCCGGCCGACTTATTAATTAACGACTTCCACTCGAGACCATGGAACAATGGACAGTGCATATTTGGGACTTGACGCGAATGACGGGAAGCTGCTCATATAGCGATACTGCCATGAGCCGGGCAAACGAACAAGGTGCAATGGTGGAAGAGCAGTGCGAGACTTGGGAATTGTGATTGAGTGATTGCCTGATAAGGTAATCGACTGCCGAAAGAGGCAAGGCGCCAGGCTGAGCGGTTGGCAGCCGTTAGCCTCGCGGACAGTTTCATGGACTGTGCAAAAACAGAAGAGGAGGCTGGGCGAATCAGAATGAATCTGACGCGCTACGAATCTTTCCAGCGCGCTCTCCAGGAATCTTTGCGAGCGCCAGGAATCTTTGCGAGCGCCACGAATGTTTCCGAGCGCCACGAATGTTTCGGGCGGCACAACCATACCTACCTATTGTCAAAGATGCTGACCTGAGTCATGTCATGGCATGTACCTTAGTACTTCTTGATCGCGCCTTCCCCATCGTCAACTCATCCACCTGCTCCGACTCGAGACTGCCTGATTGAAATGGGTACCATGTCGCAATACAAGGTACATCGCCGGTGTGGCTGGGAAAGCAAACCTTCAGTGTGGGCAAATTAGACGGGAAGCTGCATGAACGCGTCTCCTGTTTTCCCCTCCCGTCTCTCTCTACATCTGTTTCCTCCTCCAGTCTCTGTCCCTCACACAATCGCTGTCCGATACCCTCAGTGCGACAATCATGGCTCATCACGACAATTCCAGATCGTCGCGCTCGCCCTCCAAGAGCAGCATGGCGTCCCCGGCTGCATGGCTTCCCTACACGGGTGAGCAAAGATTGGTCGCGACGAAGGCACTGCACAATCGCTATATCGAGACTCACAAGTCCCACGATTGGTTTCTCCGACTCGCCGATGCAATGAGTGTCGAGAAGGCCGATCCCCTGCAAAGCAAGATGTTTGCCAAGATGTATGTCTTCATGCGTGACTTCATGCCACAGGGCCTCACCGGCAAGTACGCACACATCCGTGGGGACGATGTCATGCGGCATTTGCTCTGCCACAACGAGCATACCGTGTCTCGCCACAAGGTGTCCAAGGCCGCAGATACGGCATGGAGGGAAATGGAGAAGTGGGTGAAGGGGGGTGCCACATGGAAGGAGGCTCTTCAGGATGCCCGGCGAGAGACGCGACACAAGAACAGGAGGACTCCCATGTGCCCTGGACTTCACAGCCCTGCCGGCCTGTTAGCCGTAATGATTATTGCTCACCCCGATCCGGATTCCAAGTTCAGGAATTGGATTGGGCAGCTGCAGATCGACTGGATGATGACGCAGCCGCGAGGCAGGCTCGACGTCCGTCACGGCTTCTGGAAGGGGATCAACGACAGCAACCTCTACACCGTTTTCTTGGCCGAGGAGGATCGCGAGGCCGATATAACTATGTTGGCTGATTATACGCGCCTATTCCAGCACTTCCTGCGTTGTCGGAAAGACATGAGACCATATCTTCCACCGTGGGCCAAGTCCATCACTTTGACCGAGGAACCTTTGGACATCGAAGACTCGGAGCCGGACGATGGCGACAACAACAACAACAACGACGACGAAAATAGCGCGGCGCACGGGATGCTGGCGGCGGCGGCGGAGCGAACAGACGAAGCCATCTGGCGAGAGGCCATCGACCTCGCCCGGGTGGCGGAGCCGAAGGACCTGCAAGAATGGCTGGGCGATGCGCTGGCCCAGGGTTCCACCGAACTCCTGTCGACGTGGTGCCATCATTGGGAGAAGAGGATGGAAAATGCCACGAGCTTCGAGGACCAGCTCGTCATCCGCTCGCTCTTCATGGAGAGCCTCCGCAGACTGAACAGTCTCTTTGCGAGCTCCTTTGCGGCCGGATACATGGTCGTGGATATGAGCGACGGGGTCAGGACAGCACGGGAAGATAACTCCGACGGCATACGGGTGGAAAAGCTGCCTGCCTACATTGTATTAAAGGCCTGCCACAGCAAGCTCACGCGCCTTGCTGAGGCCTCTCTGAGCGCGGCAGCGACCGGGGTCGTGAAGAGACTACTCAAGCAGCAGGTCGACTGTATACTGGAAGTGATGGTGTCGTCGCCCTTCTTCGACCATTGGCGGGCAGTCCTCTCGTTCCATACCATTCGCCTCCAAGTTCTCCTCCACGACCACCAGGAAGGGGCCTCTCCCGAGGGATCAGATACGAGAGAGCTTCTCTTCAACCAGCATACCATCAGCAGACTCCAGCTTACCGACTGGCAGATGCTGTCTCTGGCTCTGAGCGACCCTTCAGAAGCACTTACTGGTTGCCAACTCCGCATCTTCCGCCAGACGACCTCCGAGCTGGCGTGCGACGACGTCATCGACCTAGGCGACAACAAACCCAGGTCCATTGCCCATCAGACAATCGCACCTGTCGTACAGATGAAGCACCCAACCTTACCCAAGCTATTCGGCGGAATAGAGCCTCCTGCTCGCAACACACCACCGCTCACGCCACGCCAAGATGAATCAGCACTCGTACAGAACACGGCGAATGCCATGCACACAACGTCTTCGCGGAACACGTCGCCGAAGCGCCCAACGCTGGCGTCTGTGTGGACTACATCGCCAACGCGCCAAACGCTGCCTGGCTCGCCAGTCCTTGGGGTAGGAATGCCTCGGTCACAATCGCCGCACAAGCATTCCAACCCACTGAGCACCAACTTTCCACGCCTTCCGAGTACGCCGTCGGTCCTTGCTCCTGTCTCCTCTCCGACGAAGGAGGCAAAGAAGAGCGTCTGGGAAAATCGGTCCTTTACTGGACAGAAACGACCATGTAGCCCCGACTTGCGAGATCCGAAAAGGCGCCTCGTGAGTTTCACGCGAAACGAGCTGGCAGAAGATCTGCAGCTCTTCAAGGACGATATGAAGGCTGGGGTGGAAAGCTACAGTTCCCAGGTATCGAAGGAGTTGGACAAGATTACCCACGCCCTAGCCAAGTCGAGAGAGCGTGCGATCACAGACGACAAGGTCCGAGACCTCGTCAGAGGCGAACTTCAGATGCCCCTCGACAGGATCGAGACTGTATGCAGCTCTATCCAGGCAAGCCAAGCGGTCGTCGTCAAGGAGATCGGACAATTTTCGTCAGAGGTCGAGGAGCTCGCAAAGGTTCAATCTGGAGTGGGGGAAATGCGAGACGCCAATACCAAAGAGCTCCACGCGGTGCGATTGTATCAAGAGACGCAGCTCGAGGAGATCCAGGCCCTGCGGGACAATGTCCAGTCGCTGCAAAACTTGGCAGAAATACTTCAGACGCAACAAAACTCCCACCACAAGGATATACGCGACTTGACAGAGATGCTCCAAGCACAGAAAGATGCCCGTCTCAAGGAGTCGGAAGACTGGGCAGCAAAGCTTCGGCTACAACGCGAGGCCCAGGGCAAGCAGATGGACGATTGGGCGGAGACGCTTCGGTTGCAACATGAAGCCCAGGGCATAGAGATCAAGGGGCTGTTGGCCAAGCCAGTGCCTCAGCTCGGACAGGAGGGCTACCTCGCTCGAGAGTGTCCGGCACCGTCTGGGTGTACTCAAGAGGTCTATGTCTCGAAACTCACGCGCGCTGCTTGGCAGTTCATCTTTATCATGGGCAACCCAGATGGAGGCGTCGGCCCAGATGCGGAAGCCCTGCAGGCAACTTGTGAGCATTTCCCGGAGCTCGACGAACAGCACATCGTGAGTGCAATTGAGCATGTGCAAATGCAGACATGGGGTTATCCATTGCATGAGCCAGATGCGGACGAGGGGTCATCCATTGCTTCAAACAGACTGGGACTGATGGTACACCTGTAAGGGTAATTAGTCAAGAATGGATACAGCATTAATAGTCTGTTACGATGGAGCTTGTCTGTCGGATCATGGACGACTAGCTGTACAGATCCAGGGTCACTAGTAGCCAGCATTCGCTTCTAAACATCAATAGATCGGGATTCCTTATCATATCGCATATCAACTCTGCTGCTTCCTCCACTGCTGCTGTACAGCCCCTACACTGCGATCTAACTTGGCTGCAATCTCCTCAAGCGACGTGCCTTTCCCCACGAGCTTGGCAAGACGTTCTTGATCATGAGGAGTCCACTGACGACGTCCCGAACTGGACTGACGGCGTGAAGGAGGGCGTGGAGCAGAGCCGGTGTCGAAATCTAGAAGTGACCTCGGCCTACTGGTGTTCGAATTGAGCTTTCGCCGACGTGAGTGATTTGTGCCCAGGAACTGGCTTCTCATCATCGCCACCGTCTGTGCCATAGACTGAGCCACGGCACCGCTAAAAGCCTCAAGACATGTCTCCAACATCTCGACCATCTGGGGTGGTTGACGTGTGAGCGTCTCGCTTCCGTCATGCTTATGAACCTTGTCGTCCAGCTCGTCATCCAGGTCATCGTCCAGGTCATCTTCTGGATCATCTTCTGAATCATCTTCTGACGGTTGGAACTTCCTAGAGTCGTTCCCAGGTCCAAAGTCGTCGTCGTCATCGTCGTCGTCGTTGCTTCCTGGCTCATCGCTCTTGGACTCGTCGCTTTCTGGCTCGTCGCTGTGACTTCCAGGCTTATCGTCCTGTTCTTCACGCTCGTTATTGTCGTAATTTATATGCTCCTCTTGGTCCTCATTGACACGACCTTCATAGTCATCTCTCAACTCGTGGTCTTGTTCGTCCACATCATCACATCCGGCAGGAGTGTCGACTGACCCGTCTACGAAATCAGTGCCGGTGCCGCTTCCAAGGTTGGCTTTAGATGTGCTTAGCGCTTCGTCAACACCGCGACCCTCGTCTTGACCGTTGGATAGCCCACCAACACCAGATGTTGTCTTCGCCTCGATTCTGTGCATACGATGCAGATCACGGCAGTTGTCGCAGAAATGTGCATCGGCACACTCTTGGCATTCGTATCGAACGTCCGTCAGGCTCTCCTCGCAGAAGTAGCAGCTGTATGTGCGACCTGGCACATCCGTCTCCGGCCCCAAACCTGATCCAGAAGGACGTCCCGTCGTTGTGTTTTCTTTGGTAGGCTTCGCCGGGTCGTCTGTCGCAAGCTCGTGTGCAGAAGGACGTCCCGTCGTTGGGTTTTCTTTTGTAGGCTGCGCTAGCTCGCCTGCGACCAGTTCGGCCAGTCCGGCCAGTCGGTCGTCAGGTATAGGATCGAACGGATGGTCGGGGTCCGCAAGAGCGGCGTTGCAGACGCAATCCGGACAGAGCTGGAGCGAGCATCGACGGCATTGATAATTTATACCAGTGTGCCCACAAAGGGAACATAGATTCGTCCCGGACACGTTGTGAGACTCTCGTTGACGCTTCCGAGTCTTTCGAGTCTTTCGAGGCGGCGTTTCTCGCGCGGGGGATTCCTGGCTTCGGCGTTTCTGTCCCAATGTGTCGGCCATGCGAGTCGTTCGAGGGCTAGCGATATCGGGAAATTCGTTTCGTGTGCTTATGGGAGTAGGTGTTCGGCGGAGGTTACTGGTCGAAGACTGGGACTGGGGGGTGAGCGGCAGGGACGCATCGTTCTTTGCCTTGGGCTGGGTTTGAATCTGGGGTGTCGATGGTTGCTTTCTCCGAGGCTTTTTTTTCGCAGCGAAAGTGGTCGGATCGTAGTTTCGTTCGGTCGCAAACATCTTAGGCGTTCGTGGAGCTTTAGGAATGAAGTGCGTGTAGAAGTATGTATTAAAGGAGGTGTTGAGCTGCGTATCGGATATGGGGTTTCATTTTAACCTTGGAAGCATGTGGTGGTGGGGCTGCTGCAGTTGGTCGAATGGATTTAGCTCTGAGCCCGGTCCGCTGAGAGGTACTTCCACTGCGTGGGGGTGGTACTTGGGCAGCTGTGGCTGTGAAGCCTGCTGCGCCCAAGATTCGTCCTTGCCGGTTGCCGCAATAGGTAAGCGACTGGCTAGAAGTCGGACATAAGGATATATTAACTTATAACTTAAAACTTATAGCTTATTATAAGAAAAACAAACGCCGATTAATTTACGATTAGTAATTAAAATTAACCAAAAGGTTTTATAATATACTGCTTTAAAATGATATTAAATTATATAAATACGATATTGAAGCGAGCAAGTATGAGGGTCAAACATGTTGTTGTGTGTGGGTTGGTCCCCTAGCTAAATGGGAGGACTGCACTCATTACATGGTGGCCGCTCCCTTATCTTATCTATATAGTCGCACTCTGATTGGCCAGGGCACCCACTTACAGTGGGTCCCCCTGTTGACGTGTGTCAGATATATTATATTAAAAAGCTAAACGTATTAAAAACACTTGATTGTATAAGGATAAACGTAAGTAATTACGTCCCAGCTTAATTATAACGGTTAAAGCTTAAATATAACGCTTAAATATATTAAAAAGATATAATAATAAAAAGGTACGAAAGTAAAAAAAAAAAAACCGTATAAACTTTAATCGAAATAAATTAGTTTCAATAAACGTCGAAATTAAGACAATGCTATAATTATTATTAAACAAGCTATTTAATTAAGAACTGCTTTAAACTAACTATTAAGCCTTTAGTTAAAAAAACGAAAAACGTTTGAATTAATAATAACGTTCATAATAATAATAAGACATACTTAAATATTTTTAAAAAAATCGGATATAAAATAATATTATATAACAATTAAACGCCGAAAATAAGAGAGAAACCTAATTAAAAAAACCTTATATTTGATTGATTTCAATAAAAAACCCTTTTAAAAGATCAGAATAAGCCCTTTTTAAAGGTATAAAGTCTAATTTGATCGAAAAACCCCTAGAAAACCCCGTATTATTAAAATGAATATAAATACCGGTATATGAACTAGCATAATATATAATGTTTTAATAAAAACCCGCTTTCGATTAATAAACGTTGTTATTTTAAGCTTAATCGGCATTAATAATAACTATTTTAAATATTATAAAGTATACAAAGTTAACTTTTAGATGACCAATAATAAATTTTATATAAAAATAATTTCATAAATGGTTTGTAGTATCTAACGCGACTAAAAAAGAGTTAAATTTTAATTATGGAGTTTAATAATAAAATAAATAAATATGTTATTAAATATAATATCGTATTATTAATATTATAAAAACTTATAAAAACTCGGCTCAAAAAAGTTTACTTGTTTATTAATATTTAGCGAAATTACGTACGTAATTAACTTATTTAACATCACGTTAAAAAACAGCTACTTTTTCCGGAATTAAATAATAACCTTACGATGAAAAATATAAGAATTAAGAAACTTAATTATATAAATTATATAATATTACTGCGTATATTTTGAAAAAGAAATAAAAAGCCTAGTTTAAAAAAGTATATAATTAAATTGAATGAAGAAAAGAAGCCGTTCTTCGGCTTTATTTATTTTATATCAAATCCTTAACGTGAAATATTTAAAGGGGATTTTAAAAAAGAATAGATCTTTTAAAAAAATTATAATTTAACGCGGAAACTTCGATCTTATTGGTTTAAAAAAACCGTTAAGATTATACATGATTTATTAGACTTAGATAAATGTATCGTAACAAATAAATAGTCTTTATTACTATTATTACAAACTATAAACTAATTAAGTTCTTTTAAGTATATTTATACTAAACTTAATAATAAATAAAAACCTGCTTTTTAAACAAAATACGAACATTTTAAATATGTAGTTATATTCTTTAGCTTAACCAATATATTAAATACTTTTCAAGCTTATATAAATAAGGCCTTAATAAAGTTAATAAATTATAGTTATATAATACACTTTAATAATATCGTTATTTATTTATTAAATAACTAAGAATATATAAAATACCTCCGTGTAATTTACAAGTAGCCCAAACAATATAAACTATGCGTAAAATAAAAAACTGTAAGTTTTTTAAATAAAACTTCTAATCTTTTAATTCTATACTAAGAATCGATAATGTTGAAATAAACCAGCATTAAGTTATCGTTATTAAGGAATAAAAGTTATTTTGGTTATATCATAATATATAAGTGTTTTCAATTTTTGCGAATTTTTGTTGAAAGTTTATCGAAAAGATTTTGCAAAACCCCACGCTGATATATGACTTGTTAGAAAGTAATTAAAACGGCAGATTACATATAAGGTTTTATGTTGGATCCATGCGATTCCAGACTGCAAATCATCTATACCAGGACCCACATGTATGATAAGATAAGATAAGATAGTGGATTGAGAGGGCACTTGGCCAGACCTTCAAGTCCAGCTAGATTCCTCTCAATCCAACCATCAGCAACATCATGACCTTGACCCCATACTCGAGTATTATGATTGATCGTTCAAGCCTGTTCCAACATTTTAAAAGATTAAAAGTCGTTTATATTTGCGATTATTTTTTAATATTAAGATAATAGATTAAATATATAAATCGAAATAAATGCCTTTATAAAAGCAGTATTAAATATCCTATTGTAATTATATAAATTAATACAATACTTGGTCGAATAGTAGGCGTAAAGGTTTACCGACGTAGAAATAAAATAAGCTATAAAATGATAAGAGTTATTAATTATTATAGGTATTTACAAATATTAACAATAATATTTAAAAAGTATGAAAAACCATTGTTTAATATTAACTAATTATAAAATATTTAAACAATTAAATAATTTATTAGTGTAAAATCTTTAAAGACAGCTTGTAAGATAAGTATACTGCTTTTTTATTTATTTAATATAAAAATCTATTACTGATTAGAAACCCCGAATTTATTGAATAAATTATTTAAAAAACTAGGAAATATAATTTTAAAAAACGTTATTTTATTTTTTTAAAAGGACTTAAGCTTTTAAAAACCCTTTTAATTATAATCTTATAATTAATTCTAAAAGTATTACGCAAATAAAACAAATCAAACAATAAAAAGAGCAATTATATTAGTTAAAAATGTTTTTATATAAGTTTAACGAAGTGTTTATCACTAATTATTTAAATTATATTATTACGTGTTAATTTAAAGCCGGGTTTGAATTATATAAGAGTAAATAAAACTCGAAAAAGGCAAAAAATATCATTGCGAATATCTTACTTCCAAGCGATAAATAGCTACATAAGCGTAAATGATTGCTATTATGAAACAAATTATAATAGAAAATCGTATAGCGACTATATACGGCTTAAAATTCAAAATAAAAATGAAGTAAAATGACGTTAAAATAATAATTAATAACTAGTATATATTACAGCTAATAACCAAAGAGCGAATTAAAAAAGAAATAAGGTTTATGTTGGAACAGGCTTGAACGATCAATCATAATACTCGAGTATTGGGTAAAGGTCATGATGTTGCTGATGGTTAGATTGGGAGGTCTAACTAGACTCAAAGGTCTGGCTAAGTGACCTCACAATCCGGTATCTAATCTCTTATCTAATCAAATATGTGGGTTCGGTATAGATGGTTTGGATGTGGAATCGTATAGATCTAACAACACGAATAGTTTAAAATCGTTTATTAGTTAAATTTAACCGTATTTGTTAAAGTAAAAAGCCTTTAATTAGTTAAAAAGATATAAAAAAGTTTAAAGCCTTTAAATTTACCATTTAAAAAATGAAAACAAGTTAAAAGTAATAACACGTTATTTAAAAGATAATAATAACTAACTTATATATATAGCTAGTTTATAGCTAATAATATAGCTGGTTTTATTATTAATAACATTATATATTTAATTATTAAAAGGTAAAAACTAAGAAACGAAGGAAAATCAAGTTAAGGGATTTTAAGATACCAGTATTTAAATGTGGATTCCTACTTATAAGATGTACCCACTGATCGGGCCATCTATGCACCCGTAGGTTGGATATGGTGGATGCAACAAAAGGTGACCGTTTACACTCGCGAGCCTCATAGCAGTTGAGCATACTTCATGAGATGGAGACAGAACTCGACTTTCCCAAAGGGCAAGGTCCGGGCACCGACACCGAAAAGACTGCTCAATCCTCATCAACCGCAAACCTTCCTATTCGAGGTACCACGCGCAGAGTAGTGTTTCAAACAAGGGATTCTCGATCTAGTACTGGATCATCGAGGCAGTACAAGTACGAACCACTAAACGCCTCCCGATCTGAAATCAGGCTTCTCATGATCCAGCCGGGCTCTGATTGGCCTCTTAAGTGCAACATCCGACATACTTCAGTGAGCCCTGAAGCTCACCCAAATTACGAAACGATATCGTACGTTTGGGGCACTTCTTACTGGCGTACTCACCTGCTCCTGGATGGCGACTTGGTCGAAGTACCCGCTTCCTCAGAAGAAGCTCTTCGACAAATCAGGCTACCGGATCGAGTGCGCTGCGTTTGGATTGACGCAGTGTGTATCAACCAGACCGACCTTGAAGAGCGCAACCAACAAGTTGGCATGATGGGTATCATATACAAATCAGGGCAAGCGAATCTTGTATGCCTTGCAAAACACACCTCCCATTTCTCTCTGACGTGGCAGAAATTGCAATCAGTCCAGCAAGAGTTGAAAGATCTCTCGAATGACTTTGCCGACTTGTACAAGGTGCGTCGCGACAAGCTCGGCGCAACCACGGACAGCTATGACAGCTTGGCAACGCCCCTCGAGTCGGACCATGAGAGGACGACACTGGAGCCTTTATTTTCCCACCCGTGGTTCCAGTAGGTATGCGCACGGATGACTTGAAGCTCAGAGGCTCATGTTGTATATGCGTCTTTGGGTTGTGTAGGAAGCTGCACTGGCTCGAAACAACATTTGCCTGTATGGTAACTTGTCAGTTGACTTGCTCGACATTCTGAAGCCTGCCGTCTGGCTGCGCTACATGTCCCTATCACGATCCGCCGACCTTATAACACACCAGGGCCTGATCAACGCCGGCTTCATGTTCGACCTCGTTGACCCCCAGTATGGTCAATTCAGTCAGGGCTCGCCTTGCGAGCCTTGCGGATCTTTTGAGTGTTGGGCATGGCTTTGCAGCGACCGATCCTCGCGATCATCTGTTTGCTGTCCTTGGTATGGTGCAGGATACAGAACTATCTGACGACATCAAGGTCTTGATCAAACCTGACTATGCGAAGACCATAGCCGACGTTCTACGAGATGCTGTGCGATACGCCATTGTTGAAACCCCCCAGGCCTTGGAAAGAATCCTGGGAGGAGTCAGCCATCGGTTCGATGCTGACCTTGGAAACGAATTTTGCTCATGGGCCCCACGATTTGACCGGCCCTTCGATTGTGAACTTGATCCCCCTCCGCTAACATTCTTGCGTCATTTCAGCGCTAGTGATGGAGCAAAGTTGGACGTATCGAGCCTCGCGGTTTACAGCTCGATCCAGCCCAATGTGCTATCACTCTTTGGATTGGTGGTGGACATTGTTATCAAGGTTGGTGACGTCTTTGACGCGAGACGATGGTCTATTGACAGCGCCCAAGATGGTTCACTTGAACGAACTATCCGCGCTGCCAAGAGCATACTTTGCTCCGTCAAAGGCCTCGCAGACAGCGACACATTGATTCGCACGCTGCTGAGAAACTATGGCACGTCAGGACAAACTTCAAAGGATGGAGAGAGCACCGACGACTTTCAAGATGCGGTGAATGGGCTGGAGCTGTCTGGGACTTTGAACAAAACACAGATCGACCTGCTGTGGAACAATTGTAGGAACCTTTGCTTCTTTACAACAGCTTCCGGTCTCTGCGGACTAGCCCCACGCTTGACGCAGGAGGGCGATATCGTGGTGGTTCTCTTCGGCACAGATGTGCCTTTCAGTCTTCGGCCTATTAAAGCGGACTACCGCCTTATCGGCGCCACATACGTACACGGCATCATAAACGGCGAGGCTGTGCGAGAACATCGAGAGCTGGGCAAGCCGGACCGGCTGTTCCACATCCGATGAGGGTTGGCGACCTAGCATCGATGGCTCGAGGCCGTGCAAGGCATGCCGCAGATCTCTTCTAGCCCGCGACTTTGATCTACGGAAGCTCTCTGCCTGCCTCCTGTTGGGAACGTGACGTTTTTTGTCCACCCGTCTTCTCTGATATTTTGGTTCCAAACGTTACTTTATGAGGAAGTCAATCCTCCTGCACAACCACCACGTAGCTGGATAGATAGCTGGATGCTTTATATCGAACTTTTGCCTGTTCACAGGTGGTTTCCAGTTTCGTCAAGTCCTGTCCATAGGTATAGCCCTTATATCGGTGGGAAAGTGCGGCCATATCTGCGGCCGCTTCAACGGCTAAGATGATAGTCAAGCATAGGCGCTCTGTTGATACCCTCGGTAACTTACAGTCGGGAAGTGCGGTTTTGTTTGTCCATGTAGCAATCTAGTATCTGGGCGGCTAGGTCTTCACATGACAGCCACCGGTGCTTGACAAACCCCGACAAGTCCGCCTTCCTACCCCAATGTCACCCTTTCCAAATTCCCTTTCCGATATCAGTCTTATCACTTCCCTTCTCATCAACGCTCTGACTCAGTACAGCCTGGCCAGACACATCTACGCACTTACAACCCTTACACCAGATAGCATCATAGCACAGCGCAGCGCATCATGAAATACCATCGCGTTAATGACCGGGTCGTCAAGCTAGACAGCGGCGATGCATCATCGTCACCACCATCAGACGTAGCAGACACCCTCCTCCAGGTCCTCCAGTCAAACCCACCAGACCGCACAGACTCCCGGAAGCGCGCCCTCCCCTTCCAGCCGCGCTCCTACCGCGACTTCATGCTCTTCGAGGCGCACTACTACGGCGCAGTAGTAGGCATGACAAGCCTCTTCCGCCCATCCGCCAACATGATCGGCCGGCTATTCACCTTCATAACCGGGGTCGAATTTCCCCCCTTCAAGCCGCATACGCTGTGGTACCAGCAGCCCATCTTCTATCAGTCCAACCACCTTGGTTTTTATTCTGATGGTGCCCCGATACATTACCCCCGGTACTGTGAGTATTTGGATGTCGAGCTCGAGCTGGGCATCGTGCTGGGCAGGCCCCTTTACAACGCCTCGCCCGAGGAGGCCACCGCTGCTATTGCCGGCTTTTGCGTGTTCAACGACTTCTCGGTGCGCAATGGACAGATGGGCGAGATGGCAAGGTTAGTTACCATGACTCCACGATGAGCTGTCCTGAACTCGGGCAGCAGTGTATGGCTAACACGCCTCCTATGGTAGTGGCTTTGGCCCGCAACACAGCAAGTCGTTCGCCAACAGTATATCGTCTACGGTGGTCTCAGCAGACGAGATCCTGCCCAAGATCAACCAGCTCGTTGGTCGCATTACCATCAATGACAAGGTCGTGCAGGAGTCGAAGGTCGACAAGTGGCAGTTTTCCGTGGGAGAGGTCAGTAATTACAGCTTTGTCAAAGCACTCCCAAGGCCCATCATCTATATACTCTTTGGAGTATTTTAGGCCCCCTGAAGTCCCTCAAGGAGTGCTCATCAAGACTCTTGAATGGTTACTAACCCGCCTCTGGCACAGGCCCTCGCGCACGTGTCCAAGAGTACCCGGCTGTACCCGGGCGAGTTCTTTGGCAGCGGTACTTTTCCCACCGGCGCTGGCATCGAGTATACGGCTTTCCAGTTGCACGTTGGTGACGTGGTAACGCTAGAGATTGACGGCATTGGATCCGTGACGAACACCATCATCTCTGAGGAGTAAGAGACACCTTAGCTGGGCATGGTATGGTATGGTTTGGTTTGGGCTCCGTGAGATGTCGAGCATGCGGATTAAGCCACGAGAAGGCTGTGATGGCCGGCAGGGGTCGGTATTGTCCAAGCAGGTCTCGATTTGGCGTCATGGGATTTACCTAGCAAGGGCGTGATATAGTATGCCGTACATATTCGCCAGTCTCCTGCGCTACGCGTGTCGCGATTTCTGATACCCAAGCATCTTCAGTCTCCAACAAGTCGTGACATGGTCCTACTTGCAGAATGTAACTAGATTTGGTCTGGTAAGTGGCGAATGATGCTGGACAGCACAACGTCTGGAGATGTCTTCTGAAGACTGGGTAATGTAACTCCGTGTGGTGGCGAAGCTGTTAGTGTACCGCTGGATCATAATTGATGATCCCAAGCTGTGCGGCACACTATGTCCAGTGAAGCCTCTCGTATCCTTCCTTATACGCAAGTGAGATCACCTACCGCTACCAGGTCCAATCCCGAGCCAGCTCCAGCTGCGCAAGATGTATGCGCACCTCTTCGTCGTCGTCAAAATGCCCCAGCGGCACGACCCCCCTGCCGTCCTCCGACATCTCCCGGCTTCACGAAGTAGTACGGCCCGTCGACCTCACACCGCGCATTCTGCTCCGGCACCGTCCCGTTATACAAAAACGCCCGCACGTGCCGCGCCAGACACCGACGGCACGGCAATGGAGCAGTGGCCATACCCGCGCACCTCGACGATGCGACTCCCGCTAAACGCGGCGTTCGCCGCCTGCGCCGACGCCAGCGGACACACAGGGTCCCACGTCGTCGACAGGATGAGCAGCGGATGCGCGGTCTCGATTTTGTGTCGTTGGGGTGCGTACGTGTGCGTTTGGCGTATCGGCCACTGCTGCCGGGCGTAGAACTCGGCGTTCTCGGTTGGCGAGAACAGGCTGCGGTTCATATAGGGGACCAGCTTGTCCAGCAGGGCGGCCCGGCCCTGCATAGGGCCAGGCCAGTGCGCCGGCCCCGTGCGCCCGTCGTTGAGCGCCACGATGCGGTCCGCGTCATTAGCAACCTCGGCCCGGGCTGCGGTGGCGTGGCCGTACGTCAAAAAGGCCGCCGTCGCGTTACCCTGGAGCCACTGCGCCAGCACTTCGGCGAGCGTGTGCCAGGTCGCTGGCTTCCAGAGCTGTGGGAAGATGGCGCGGTACAGCAGTGTCTCGTAGCTCAGGAGACCATAAACAGAACTGTTAACATGAACGCTGAGGGGCTGCTCCTTGAGGCCGTCCGCGAGGCGCATGATCTTCTCGTGCAGCTCCTCCTTGGACGACGCCACGGAAGACAAGGGGCAGTTCTCGCGGCCCGCTTTTACGCACTCCTCAAGAAAACCGTCGAAGACGGTGTCCGTGTCGACCAGCGACGTGACGCCGAAGAGGTCGTTGTACCACGAGAACTGCTCCTCCACGCCGTCGACGATGACGCGCCCGACCCTCTCCGGGTACAGTCCCGCGTACGTCTGGCCCAGCAGGCTGCCGTAGCTGAACCCCCAGTAGACCAGCTCGCGCTGCCCCACGGCGTCGAGCACGCTGTTCAGGTCCGCGGCCGTCTGCGGCGTGTCGAGGTACGCGGCGTGCTCGCCCATCGTCTCGGCGCACGCCCTCACAAAATTCCGCGTCCACCCCCAGACCTCGGCGCTGTCCTCGAGCACGCGCATGAAGTCCCGCACCGGCGCCAGCAGCTCGCGCCGCGTCGCGCGGTCCGGATAGCAGGTGGCGAGCGGCCTGCTCCCGCCGACGCCGCGCGGGTCGAACGTCAGCAGGTGGAAGCCCTCACCCACGATGGTGCGCAGCAGCTCGCCGCGCCTGTGCATGTGGTCGAGGCCCGAGGCGCCGGGCCCGCCGGGGTTCAGCAACAGGTTCTGCGTGGCGTTCAGCCCGCGCTGCCGCATCAGCGGGACACTGAAGGTCTTGTTGCCCGGGCTCTCGGCGCTGAACTGGTCCATGGGCACGTCGATACTGCTGCATTCGAGGGGCCGGCCCTTGAGGTCTCCGCAGGGCTCCCAGAGGATCGTTTCGCCGGGGTAGCTGAACTGGGTGCTGGTATTGTGACACTGTTGAGAGGAGCGTTCATGTGGCGGAAGCCATGTCTGGGGGATTCTTGAATAGAGTATGGCAAGACACAGGAGCAGCCCCAAGATCGACCACCTCCAGCGCGCAGGCAGTCCCTTGCGTGGTTCGGCTAACGGACCTTCGCTCGCTCGTGGCTGTTTCTCATACATACTCTCTTCAAGTGGCTTCTTCGGCACTGCTGAACTGTTAACAAGTAGCTAATCCGCAGATGAAGGTCGTCCGTCTCGCTTACAGAGGTAGCTAGGTAGCTGATCTATCACGCAATACCGCAGAAGTTGCGGCACAGCACAACGGTACAACATCGGCTGACGCGTCCATGATGACTACTTGATTTGCCTCTTTTTATCACCAATCACCATGGTGCTGGTTGTAATGTATGGAAACATCTACAAGTTGACTAGGGCCCTAGGGTTCCTGTCTGTCTAGTCGTGACTCGTACTGTCCAGCATCATTCGCGGTGTGACCACTTACCATACCAAACTAACCATCGAAGATTGGCCCATGGTTTCGTTCACATTCCGACATTTCCGACCGGTGCTGTAGGTTCATTAGGACGATGCTTTTGATTCATACTAGGTATTTTATACTGATACAATAAGCCTTGTCGCGCCAAAGTAGCATCCAGCAGTGACCGGAATAATCCAGGTGGTGACGGTCTCGCGTCCATGATACGTCTGATAACCCGTCACCACCTCAACTCCACGACGATCCCGCTGGTTTAGAATCGCGTCAACTTGGGACTGCCCTCACATGGCGGCAGCGAAAACTTGGTCTCTACGAAGACCTTCTGCATACCATCTTCCTTTTTCTCGAACGCGTAGTAGAGCTTGTCAAGATCCTCTACACGCGCGCGATGGGATACCATCTGCAGAGGATCGAGGTCACCCTTCTTGATCCTCTCCAGAAGATCTTCCCAGTATTTGTGCACGGGAGCCTGACCGTTTCCGATGAGGCGAATACCTCTCTCCATCAAAGAGCCCACGTTGAAATGGTTGGTCTGGCGTATCATCAGTATTGTGCGGCCATCTCTTCAGAGTGCATGGGCAACTTACGTATCCAACATAGACGCCAGTGATACCACAACGCCCAAAGTTCCGGACGCTCTCTATCATTTCGTTGATAATCTCACTCGTGTCTGTCTCGGCGCCCACCATCAACTCAGCCCAATGCATCCAACCCTTTGCGTACTCGCCGGCAACGCACTGGTCCTGGTTAGCATGCCCAGCTCTTCGGGATGACTTGGGGGACGGGGTTCGGCTCACTTCAATGGCGGCGTCGGGTCCTCTTCCACCACACATCTCCTTCAGTGTGGACACAACGGTCGGCTTGTTCGTGGCGCCAAAGGATAGTTTCTTGTAATCAATGAGCTCGATCTTGTCGGCATACTGCTTAGGCCAGCGTTCCTTGACGATGGTCAAACGAGGTTCGGTGTCGACGAATATGACCTTGGAGGCGCCAGCATCGGCGGCGAAAAAGCCGGCCATGTGCCCGATGGGACCAGCACCCCAAATGGCCACCTGGTCACCAGGGTAGACAGCTGTATCGTGAACGGCGTTGTAACTCGTGGGCAGGACGTCACTGAGGTAGAGGGCCTTCTCGTCGGGTACGTCCTCGGGTATCTCCAGCAGGTTGACGTTACCAAGGGGCACGCGCACGTACTCGGCCTGGCCACCGGCGAATCCACCGGTGAAGTGAGAGTATCCAAACATGCCGGCTGTCTGTCCTCCGTACATTGCGCGCTCGGTCGTGTTCGAGTTGGTCCTCTCGCATTGCGACGAGAGCTTCTGCTTGCATTGGAAGCAGTCGCCGCAAGCAATCTGGAACGAGGCGACGTATCGCTTGCCCTTCTGTATATTCTTCACGTTCGATCCCATCTCGTCTGCGATGCCGCAGAACTCGTGGCCGAGGATGTCGCCCTTGTTCAACTGGATGATTGAACCTGTTTGTGAGGCATGTATCAGCCGAGACCTCTTGACTGCAACGGAGAACAGTGTCCTTACCATGGAGCAAGTGCAGATCGCTGCCGCAGACGGTGCTTCCTGTGACTTTGAGGATGACATCGTTCGGCTCGATGATCTTGGGCCTCGGGACGTCGCGAACCTCGACGGTATTCTTGCCCATCCAGCATAGTGCCTTCATAGTCTCGCTCGGGTCGCCGGTCTTGCTGTAGTTGGCCACGTCCTGCGCAGTGATGCTACTGCCATCGTGGCCCACGGCCTTCTCGACCAGGCTTGCTCCTTGCGACATTGCCATGGTGGACGGATGTATATGATATTGTGACTGGGAGTAGTTGGTTGACTCTCTGGTCGCACTCGCGGTTGATGGAGGAATGAGCGCACGAAGAGTTCAGGTTATTATAGACGGTGAGGTTAGACTGCTGGGACACGTCAATACGGCGTATCGAATCACTTTAACATCACAAAGAAGCAGACGACGTCCGGGTGATATATGTCAAAAGCTTCCCCGCGCTGGTGGCCGAATTGGGATGCAACTGGTGACGGTGTATGACGTTGAAATGGATCTCCGTCATGGACATGGGATTGCCCGCTCTACGTCATGACTTTTCTCGCGATCATGGACTATCCAGGGGAGCCAGACGACAAGGCCTCAGCCGTCGGCAGTTGGTATAACATGCATATCGCGATAGCATCGAGTTCGTCTGGGTATGCAACCCGTTGACAACCCAATGCGCGTTTGGAAGAGACGTAGGAGAATAAGACTTGGTCGCGTTTATATTGAATAGTAAGGTAGTGCTAACTTTAAGCTACGGTATGTCGAGGGAAATAGTATAACGGCCACCGCTTAAACGCCTAACCTTACCGGCGCCGCCACCCGCGCCTACCCGAAGTTCCGAGCCTCCTTCCCGCCAACCGTCGATCCCGCAGCTGGTTGGCAGCTGCCAGTAGTCCGTCCAAAGCATCGGCTACTGGCAGAGGCAGTTCACGGGTTTTCTTCAAGCAAATACTTTCGAGTTGGTCTGCAATATCCAGCCCGCCGGCACCTCTTCCCTGACATACGCTTTCAGCAAGCGCACTGCAATTGAACTCGATGATGTTCCTATAGATACTTGAACATAGTCTATGTACGAGAGAAGCGTTTTTAATATTGGGATATCTTGATGAACGCCTCCACAAATTCTTCATGAGTCATTACCACTGACCAGCCTTCGCCGTCGGAAACCCCACACGGCACCGGATGTCGTTCCCTAATAAAGCGCTCTATACGGGCGATTCGACGTCCCATACGTGCGCATAACAAACTCCTTAGGCCCAATATACCTCTGCGTAACGACAGCCCCGTTCCGCTCCTTCACGAGCTGCTCTTTGCTGAGGTAATGGGTCCCCGTGAGGTTGACCCTCGAGTTGAAAGACGTAGTGACGCTGACACCGAGCGATCCATTCGCCGCCGTGGCGACGGCCCACGCATAAACATTATTCTCGCAGCCCGACAGCGGCACGGCCGGGAGGAAGTACGGGCCCTGGACCAGCTGCCCGCACTGCGTCGGGGGAGACTTGGACGAGTCTGCGACGACGGTGAAATTGTAGCTGGTGGGAAGAGTTAGCTCGCAAAGCTTTCAGGTTGCCGGGAAAAGGTAGTGGGAGGGCTTGCTTACCTGCACTCGACGCTGTGTGGTATGCAGGACGCCGAGAAGTCGGTCACGTTGAAGTAGCTGGCCTGTTTCGTCTGGAACCGTTGGACGGCGGCGGCTGAGGCCGTGGCGGCGGCGACGAGGCTTCCGAGGACGGCGTTGATCTTCATGGTTGCCGAATCCAAAATGACCGGTGTTGAATACCTAGATATAAACGAATATAGTCAGATCAAGCAATTGATAGTATTATCAGGCGGCGCCGACGTGATGGTCCTGGGTGTCAAGAACCTCGCTCTTATAAAAACTAGTTCTCCGGCCTCGACAATTTCCTACCATGAGTCGGTCCTATTATTGCTTGGCACTTACTCACCGTCTTTGTTTTCCCCATATTGTCTGGCCAAATGCCATCGGATAATAAATGACGCTACATTTTGAGCCCCTCAACGATCGATCCATCTCGTATCGTCATCCCTGCCTGTGGTTTCCTATACAGTAGGCAATGACGACATGGTATGAGATTTATCAGATAAGCATCTCGTACCGGGAGCCTGGAGCGAGCGCTATGCAACATCGTTCTAGATGGTACAGTAGTGTGGAACTAGACGAAAGTTGCGAAACGGCCTTCAGTAGTTCGGAGCGATCTGTGCAGAAATGAAGCTTGATTCATGCTTATTTGGGCGCCTGGGTTCCATCACTGGCGTGTTTGATACCCACCGCCCCGGATCTGACGGAGCGCCGCAAGCTATTTCATTGATACCGATGCAGCGGCAACCACGGGTAGCCTCGTACCGGTGCCTCAAGAGGCTAGCAGTAGGCACGTATCGTCGAGTCTTCATGCCCCCATGGGGTTTCTTCGCTGAGATTCCACTGACACATACAGAAGGCGTACAGTGGTATTCACTTCCGCGAAGCTGTGTTCTTCATAGCATTTCATTACAATCTACGTAGGTTGTTTAAATAGCCAGTCGCTATTGGCATCCACCATGAAATTCGTAATGTTGAACTCATTCGCTGGCCCATTCCCGTTCGTAGCGCCCATCTCGTTGTTACCCGTCACGGTTTCTGAGCCCATCTCGTTGGTATTTGGTGGTGCTGCCGAGGCTTCATGACTGAAAGGCAGCCTCGGTACGTTAAAGAAGTCGAACACATCCAGGTACTCGAGCTCGTTCGGCGCAGGTGTACGTGCTGGGGTTACGCTAGGCATGCGGCTCGGCGCGCCGGCTAGATGACGCGGCTGGCGACCGATCAGGAAGTCGAGGTCAAATGCCGTTCTCCTCATATCAGCGAGAATCTTGACCGAAGACGGCGTGATGCGTTCTCCTGTCTGACCGAGGGCGCGCTCGCTATCGCTGTGTTCGTCGAGAACTCTCTGGAGGAGCTGGCAGTACCTCGCTGCCACGGGCCAGTGCCTGCCCATGTCGCGCAATGTGTCGACGAGGAAGGCGATCTGCGGCGCCAGCTTGTGCTCGACAGTCGAGCCGTGTACCAGCAGAAGCCGGGCAGCAACCCACAGAGTGAAGGCGAAAGGAGGTCCAAGCTTGTTCAACATGCCATTCTGTACAACAAACTCACCGAGAGCGGCGATGTTCTCGACGGCCCCATGGCAACGCTGGCTTGCGCTGAAGGAGGGCGTGAATATGGGAGAGCGGGTGGTCGGATACGCGGCAGAAGAATGCAGGCGGATGACCGCGGTGTGATAGGTAGCGTGCAGCATGACCCATCCGCTGTTCAAGGTCTTGTTGCATCCTGGTTGGAACAATTTGGCCATGTTGCCGTATTCGCCCGGGAGGCCAAACTTCCACGACGCAAGCAGGTTGTCGAGTTCTTTGTACCGCAGCTGCCACTGCTCTACATCACCAAGGGCACCGATATCCACAGGCCGCTTGAGGAACTGATGGATTTGGGAGAGTATCCCGAGGATCTCAATGTAGTACGAGAAAGCCCCCAGATTATCAGGCCTGTCCACTTCACGCTCGGTCCTATCGGGCGGATAGGCCTGCGTATGGAACCATCTCGTCTCTACCTTCTGATTCTTGATCCAAAGATCATCCCGGCAGGGCAGTGTCCTGTCAATCTCATTGTCGCTCAGGGCAAAGTCAAAAGCCGTAGCTATCGTAGCATATCTGTCCAAGAGGTATATCATCCAGAAGAGCCTCCGGCGCGACTCGTCTTCGATGAAGTCTTTCGATTCCGGAAGGATCATGGCTCTCAGCGTGTATATCGAGGCGTAGTTGGGTGAGACGGACAAGGAATTACTCTCGACGGCCAAGCCAAGCTGTACAACGGACCGCGTGATCAGGGCCATGATATTCCAACCGGGTGGCCCATTGCTGTCACCACACAGATCAAGTGCCAAGATGACCAAAGCCTGGAGGGCCTTGACGGACGAGTTTTCCAGGCCGTAGAGCAGCACTTTCTGTTTCGAGACATCATGATAGTGCCGCCTCCTCTCCTCGGTCAGTCGGCCGTCTGTTGAGTATCGCAGAGTAGTGGCGACGATGGCATGCATCAACACCTTGTCCGTCTCATCCAGCGTAGAAGGGCCGAACAGTAGGTCCAGTGTGGCTTTTCTATGCAGGATGGGGCACCAAGTGTTGATGTGCTTGAAATAGAGATCTGCCAAGGCATACAGCAGATCGTAAGGGGGGAGATCCTGATCCGAGGATATCTGGCTCTGGCTCTGGCTCTGGGCGACGGTCAAGCCGGGCGACTGCAGTGAGGATTGAGACGGTCCGTAGTACTCGTGGGTGGCGGAGTTTTGCTGGAGAGCGGGCAACTGGTTCGGGGGCGATATACCGGCGAGTGGTATCTGGGCGTGGAAGCCATCGTGCACCGAATGTATCGACGGTGTAGGCGGTGGGATACCGAACTCGATGTTCTGGGTGAAATTGGAGGGTTTCTGCAGGAACAAGGCCGTCTGTGCCTGGGGTGTCCTGATGGACTCATGTGGCCTGAAGACGGATGCAGCAGGCTCACGCGGGGTGCCATGGTCACTCGGAAGGCTCGGATTGCTATGGCGCACGCTTGGGGCGCCATTTTGATGGGGTACATGGTTGGCAAAGGAAGTTTGCAGGATCTCGGAATGGGACCTCAAGATGCCTTCGAGCTTGTCGAGCCGCTGCTCCAGCTCCCGGCCATATCCAGCCCTCAGGCCGGGCTTCTTGCGCTCACGGTATTCGCAGAGGACTGCATTTCGTCTGCACCAACCGCACGACGGCTGACCGCGGTCACACTTAACCTACCCATAGTCAGCGATGATGATGGTGATGATGAGACGGATTTTGACAGAAGAGCATCGACAGGGATGTCACCCAGTCGCACATGTGAACAAGTATTCGCGGCGGTTACAGACCTTTCTCTGCTTACATGTCTCACAGCTGTTGAACCACCTCAATTAGTCACATGGCTCCAATTGGCACAGAATCGGAATGGTCTGTCGGAGGTGGTGAGATTGGGGTTAATTGTTCGGGGTGGTGAAGGCGGGAATGGAATTAAATGAAGGACCGAACACCAGAACCAGATGACCAGATGACGAGAAAGATGGGGTGCGTCAACATTGACGGACCACGATAGGTGCGACGAGTCAGAGAGAAGGGATGACTCAGTGTCACTTACGAGACGGAGATGGGCCTCTTCCGCTTCCCACTCCGTGAAGCGCCGGGACTGTCTAGATCGTCGTCGTCGTGGTCTTCATCCCCGCTCTGCAGAGCGTTGTCGTCGCTGTCGGGCTCTGTTTTGCTGCGGTGCGGCGAACTGTGGTGCGGCGGGCCATCCTGGACCGCTGCTGCCGCTGCCTGGACGGGTTGCATTTTTGGAGAACCCGGGGCTGTGTAGGATAGGCCTCGGTGTCTATTGTCACAACATGGCGAGCGATCGACTCGGGGTAATGTTGGGTGGAAGGGGGAAGGGAGAAGGCAGGCCGTGGATCCTTTGGGGGCTTCGGAGGAATTCTCGACAATGAAAGTGTGGACAGAATCGCGGACAGAACGAAGAGAGGGAAGGAAAAGCACACAGACGCCTCATACGATGTCCCAATCAATCAGTGCTCCGTGGTACCGCCCGCGTACAACAACTTGGCTGACAGGACAGCAATACTCACCACTCTGGGCCAGCGGGACTCCCGAATACCACCAGACTCAGAGGCCGGTCAAGGTGCTGCCTCTGCTTGCTGACCTTTAGCTTTCGCTCTGCCGTACCCGACTGCAGCGCTTCTTGCACTGCAGCCAGTGACAGGCCCGGGTGAAGGAATGAAGATTGGTCCGTGTCACCCTCCGGACTTCTGGCCCCTTCCTACTCGTCGGCGGCAGTGGTGCTGGTATAATGGTGCGGGGGAGGTGGATCGCTGGAGCTTAGTTTCTTCGTATCATGTGGGCGAAGATATGGGGTGAACATGGGCGGATGTTGGGGAAGCAGGGGACGAGTATGTGCTGCACTGCGGAGATGAATCCAAGGGGGTACTTACAAGTTACAGGGGGGTTTTGCTTCGTCATCAACCCCGAGCTCGACAGCGCCTCATTCCTTATAATTATTACCAGCCTGAGGGCGATTCGAGCCCAATTGCTTCTTTTGTTCGACTGGCGAGCCCTGGTCATCTGGTGAAGACACAGGAGCTGTACCTACCTCAATGTGGGCTTCGCACTACCTGGTTCGTCTTTACATATGTGCTGTACCTCTGGGATGGAAAAGATACCTAAGACGACAATCATTAGGCGTGTTCGTCCCCTGCGATACCGCCTTTTATGGGTAAACCTTTAATACTCCTTACAGACCACCTGTTCCCTAAGCCAGACGATCTTATACCCAGAATCCTTATCGTGTTGACGATAGATCCAAGTACGAAAGGTTCCCGGATTCTTAAAGCCAATGATGCTTAGGGATATGAGCATCACCAGCAGGTGGTCCGTGAGGAGTATTAAAGGTTTGCCCATAAAAGGCGGTAAACCAAGTTCAGATCATTCTGTGTCAGGGACAATGACCCATATTGATTACTAGTAACCGCTACGTCGTCAAATCTACCTATGCCTTGCAAGTCACGTCGTCCTCTTTCGCAAATTCCCTCCCACTGCCACAATCGGGCATCGTATCGGGGTATCCAGTAGGGAATGGCATTCTAAACTTGGCCGTCGTAACATATACTCCTTCTTCTCTTCACCTACGCGGCTGTCATGTTCTTGACGCCATCAGTGAGGCGGTCCACCAGCCCTTCCTTCTCCGCCGTTGCTTGCGTTTCCTCCTCTGGCTTCGAGTCCGCGGCAGTGGCAGCGGCAGGTGGCTGTTCTGACACGGCCGCGGGCGTCAGGCCATTCGTCAGTGCCGGGTAACTCAACAGATACTCGGAGGGTATCAGCTTGGCCCTGGCCACGGGGTTCAGCGTCAGGCCGAACCCGGGCTTGTCGAGGTCCGCCGTGGTCAGGTAACCCTTGGTAGGAATGGGCTCGTCGAGGAACAGGTCGCCGAACACGGGCAGTACACTCTTCCCGTCCGGCGAGTTGGCCAGGTACTCTTGGAAGGGGCTGTTGGGCTGCGAGATCACAAAGTGGTAGCTGTACGGGCCGCTCGCGTGCGGCACCACGGGGATGTCGTACGCAGCCGCCATGGCCGACACCTTGAGCAGCTCCGTCAGGCCGCCCAGCCACATGACGTCGGGCTGGATGATGTCGAGGTTCCGGCCCTCGATCAGCTTGCGAAAGCCGTACCGCGAGTACTCGTGCTCGCCCGTCGTGAACTTGAGCGTCGGGTGGGCCCGCTTGATCTGCTCGAAGCCGTCGGTGTCGTCGGGGGACAGGCACTCCTCCCACCAGTTGATGTCGAGGTCCTCGCACTTCTTGGCGATCTCGATGGTGTACGATACGTTCAGGCTCATGTAGCAATCCACCATGATGGGGAAGTCGGGCCCTACGCTCTCGCGGTGCTTGCGGAGAAACTCGATGTTCTTCTTCAGACCCGCGTGGCCGTCTGCTGGGCAGTACGGAAGCGGCACCTTGGCACCCCAGAAGCCCATCTCCTTGGCGGCGACAGGTTCGGGACCGGTGCAGTAGAAGTCAAGTCGCTCCCTCGCCGCGCCGCCGATGAGCTTGTACACAGGCTCGTTCCTCAATTTACCCAACAGGTCCCACAATGCCAGGTCAATGACTGAGATGATGGCTATTGGCAGGCCTTTGCGGCCATAAAACATGGAGGCCCGGTACATCTGTTCGAATAGCAAGTTTGTGTTCCTGGGATCGGCCCCTATCAGGAACCTCTCAAAGTGCTTGTGGACGAGCCAACAGGCAGGCGGGCCTATAGACAAATCCATCCGTCAGCGGTTCACACGACATTGATGGCAAGAAAAGAAAAGAAAAGAAAAGGCAACGTACCACCAAAGCCCGTTGCGAAGCCTACGGTGCCGTCGCTAGCCTCGATCTCAACGAGAAAGGAGCCCAGAACGTTGATGCCCCAACTCGTCCTTGACTTCTTGTACTGGTCCCATATGGAACAGGGCGTCGAGATGTCCGTATCGATCAACCTGCAAACGTGATATGAGCCCCGAACTCGTCCTCGCCAGGGTCGAAATGTAAACATACCAGTGGCCACCCTTGACGTTGTGGTAGTCACCACCTTTTCTCGAAGTCAGCTCGATGTGTTTCCAGTCTCCAGTGAGAGGATTGTCTACGAACCCGAGCCAACACCGCCGATCACAAATGACCTGATGGCTTTGATGGTGGGGAACTGTCTCACAGAAGCCATCGTAAACACCAGCGGGCTGTCGTATATGGTAGGTTTGATGAGAGATGATGAGTCCCAGAACGGCTTGGAGAGCTCTCTTCAGCTAGACTTGAGACAATGATGAGCAGAGGAGAGAAATTCGTAACAGCACGCTAGCCACTCGACTATATAACTTGTCAAGATAACCCAGCTCTCTCGGAGAGGCTTCGAAAAAGAACAAAGTCTCGTACTCCGCGGTGGGGTAGATATGGAGCTTCGGTCATCTAACTTGACGACCACTGATGAACGGCGCTTGGTGAAAGGCCGTCTCAATGTCTTGGTGCTCGATCGGCGTCAGATGGCCCGACCTCTTGTACACCACAGACTGGCTCCAACGGGGAAGTGGAAGGTTTTAGTCTCCCCCACTCGTGGTCATGGAAGGTCGACTTGGCGAGGTGCAGTGGCTCATGGCATGGGTCTGACCGCGTCGAACGACACCACCAGGGCCGAGCTACTCCGCGACGTGGATGGAGGAGCATGATTTACATGGAGAGCGTGGAAACACAGTATTGGAGGAACGTCGTCATTCCCCCAATTCTCTGCTTACACTTTCTGCAAAGAGTCTTGTTTCACGAGCTTAGCCGGATTATGATGGCTTACATACCTACTTAGACATCTGAGCACATCCAGGCCATTGATCATCTCAGGTCGGACAGCACCACGGGGTCAAGCGAGTCAAGGTAGCAGCCGAATGATGAAACTCCCGTCGACAGTCTCTCGCGCATGACACGAAAAATCTGGGGAAGCTTAAAGTAGCAATGCCGAGAATGGCAGCTCCCAGAGAAAACCCCGAAGCCAGTTCGCTGTGAGATGCACCGAGCACCGAGCAGCGAGCACCGAGCAGCGAGGAACGAGGAGCAGATTGTGGACGCGCTTTCGGTGGGTCGACCTATAGCTTCTTGAACGGAGTCCCGATGCGATGCATATCGTGTGGTGCGTGGTGTGGTGCGTGGTGCGTGGTGCGTGGTGCGTGGTGCGTGGTGCGTGGTGCGTGGTGCGTATCGCAAGTAGTGCTGCTTTCATAGGTCTGTCTGTGTCGGTTTGAGGCCATCGTGTAACTCCAATGCCGATATAAAAAACGAGGTAACACAATAGTGAACTTGACAGTCGAAGATCACATGTCAATAACGCGCCGTGCCCCGCCAACCCCTCCCCCTATACTCCCCCTCCTTTTCAAGACACACGGATTCCTATACGACCGACCCCGGCTACCTACATACGTCCAGGCTACCTATTCCTATACGAATAGGGGCAGCTACCAAACGCCACCAGAGCCCGATATCGTGAAGTCTAGTCCGTCCAGTCCCCCCAAACCGACCATGCCAGCCACGAACCTCCTGCAGGGCAAGACAGCCATCATCACCGGCGGCACCACAGGCATCGGCCGCGCCATCGCGCTCGAGTACGTGCGCCAGGGCGCCAACGTCGTCGTAAACCACCTCGACCTTGAGCGCGACCGCCCACACCTGGACTCGCTCCTCCTCTCGGCCGCGCGCCTCCGGACCACCTCACCCGATGGCACGGCCGGCAGACTAACACACCTCGCGGGCGACGTGACAGACCCAGCAACCGGCACCGCCCTCGTCGCGCACGCCGTCGCCTTATCCGGCACCAACCGCCTCGACATCTGCGTCAGCAACGCCGGCATCTGCCAGTTCGCCGACTTCCTAACCCTAACCCCAGACCTGCTCAGCCAAACCATACGCACCAACCTCGACGGGGCCTTCTACATCGCACAAGCCGCGGCGCGACAAATGGCCCACGGCCAATCCCCGCCAGGCGGCTCCATTATCGCCGTAAGCTCCATCTCGGCGCTCGTCGGCGGCGGCGAACAAACCCACTACACGCCCACGAAAGCGGGCGTGCTATCACTGATGCAGAGCTGTGCCGTCGCGCTGGGGAAACATGGGATTCGCTGCAACGCCCTGCTGCCGGGCACAGTGCGCACGCAGCTCAACGAGGAGGACCTCGCTGACGACGCGAAGAGGCAGTACATGGAGGGCCGGATCCCGCTCGGCCGCACGGGCGTGCCGCACGACCTGGCCGGCCCGGCCGTCTTCCTCGCCTGCGATGAGCTGAGCGGCTATGTTACGGGCGCGCAGCTGCTGGTCGATGGCGGCTTGTTCGTCAATTTGCAGTAGGACAACAAGGATCCTACGTGCATTGGTTGGCGTGAATGAACCGACTGCACATGTCAACAGTCTTGCTCTGTGAGATAGCGGGGGGACCGACACAACCGCTGAACCGTACCAACTACGAAGGAGACGAGGAGAAGGTGGGTGGGGTGGGTGTGGAGGTGAAAAGGCGCGCGGGCGCTTCAGGTGGTTTACTTGCAGTATCATATACCTGATATTGCAGTCGGGATCTGGGGTGCGGCGGAGTAGCAATACACCATCGGGCAGATGGATGTATGGTAGTTAGGCCGGGTGTCACTGGGCACCCGATGGAATACTTTCCAGTATCGACCGACGGCAAGCCATGGGCAAATGCGGCTTGCTTCTGACAGACGAAAGCTGCCTGTCACATATCCCGTCACGCAGAGGCGCAAGGTCGATGGAGCATAATCCCTTATTCGATCAATAGTGGTCAGTCACTCCTCAGCAATGTGAAGATTCACGAGCAAAGAGAGCGTGACCCACGAAGCAAATCCGTGGTGAATGTGGCCGCAGAGCTTCGATTACAGACGAAGGAATCCAAAAATCGAGAATATGTCACTATTAAGCATTGATAGCAAAATTCCGGTCAAGTAAAGTGTAGTATAAGACATTTATTAATTGTATATAACCTGACATGGACGCCATCCCATGCGTTTTACTCCATCTTACTCCCCTGTGACGCACAAACAGGCTGTAATATTGCCTTGTTGTGACGGAGACAGGAAACCACCAGATACCCCCAAGACCGTGTAAATATGCCTACTGCGCCAAGCCGAAGCAACCTTTGTCTATAAGGTGCTCGATGTAGGCGTACAATGCAATTGGCGAAAGTTATGTTCGTGGTATCATAAAGCAAGTTAAAAGGTCGTAAATATCGTAAAAGGCATCCTAGGAGGCCCACATCGCCAGGGTACGCTCCTCGATAGGGCTGAAGACCCTCACCTCGCCGTCTTCAAGAGACAGCTTGGAAATTTCAGGCATCTTGGGCTTCTGCATGGGTGGAGAGGTCTGAAGCCTTCGCTTCATCTCGCGCTCGATGCCGTGGTTCACAGCGTCCAAAACGGAGTGCACCGTGGCACGGGGCTTGTATGCAGGCTCGGTGCCGTCTTGGTAGACACCCGTCTTGACAAGGATGCTGTACCAATCGTTCTCGGCCCGCTCATTGTAGTTATTGGTACCGCGAATGTCGCTCTCGGGGGTGTCGCCAACGAAGTAGACAGTCTCGGGTGGCGCATTCAGCTTGTGTGCGTTCTTGCGCCAGCGCTTGAGCAAACGGGTGGCGAACTCGAAGGTACCAATCTGGGGCTTGCCAAAGGCGAAGGTTTCGAGGGTCTTGCCCTTGGTAACCTCCTTGAAGGTGTACTCGACAATGCCACGCAAAGCGCCCATGCCGAGGCGAACGTGATCATGGGCAGCCGACCAAACAACGTCATTGTGGGAGAAGTAGATCGGGGGGCCTTCGTCGAAAGCCTCCGACCGGGTGCCGATGCGGCCGCCCTTCGACATGGCGAGATCAAGAATAATCTGTAGATCACCAGCCCAGTCGCGCGAGTCGGCGAAGACAAAGACAGCCTCGATGGCGACGTTGCTGAAGTCACGTGTCTTGGAGTTCTTGTGCTCCTCCGGAGTCAACTTGCGGAACGGGGTGGTGGCGCTATCAGTCTTGATAATGTCGCCAGGCGTTACAACATCCTTGAAGCCGTAGCTTTGGGCGACATGGCGACATTTCTCACCCTCGCCGCCAACGACCAACACGGTGTTGTGCTTGGACGCCATCTCGGACATCGGGGTGTGACCGCATATGAACTGAGCCGGCGATATCTCGACCTCAAGCTGTTTCGACAGGTCGTTGCATCGCTCTGCCTCAGACTTGCCGCCACCGTTGGTCAGGAAAATGTATGGACTGCCGGTCTGTTAGTATCATTGTGATATAGCTGACTCGAAGCGTAACTGATACTCACATCCTGATCCCATACTCATTCTCGCCGTTTAAGACCTTCATGGCCTGAATGGCTTCGGGGATGACGCGCCCGCCCCGGATAAGGACACCATCTATATCGAAAGCGAAGGCGAAGCTGTTGGCGACAATCTCGGCATCCTCAGGCGGAGTAATGGGGGAGCCGGCGACCAGCGATTTCGGGGATGACGACGAATCGCTGCCGGGGCTCAACAAAGACGGCGTCGACTCGGAATCCGGGCTGGCGTTGGAGGGAGAGTCGCCCAAGAGCAGCTTGCGAGAGAGGTCGGTCCGGGCTGTCGCGATCTCGTCGACAAAAGTGCTGGCGGCACGGTGGAACGTGGGCCGCGTGGGGGGTGCAAGAGCAGACATGATGATGGTTGGGTGGGTTGGTAATGATCGAACTCTACACGCGAGGTGAAAACAAATAGACTGGTGAAAGCGAGGTGGATGCCCCGTTAGCTAGGCTGGTGATATGGATCCGCGATGTGTCGTCGTCTTGGAGACAACTGGGGAAGAGTGTGGTGGATATGGAAGTTGGTTTTGTTGAGCTTGTCTTTTCCTCCATGGGAATTCATCTGGGGAGATGGCCAAATATATATGCGAAAGATGATGTCCGGTACGTCTGGTTGCTACAGAGAAGTGGCCCCAGGGCGCCGTTTGATGCGCCCAAACTTGCTATCACCCAGTCTACCCAGTCACCCCAAGAAGGAGTCAGGAATAAGTGGACGGGTGTGTGTGGGCGAGTGGGCGTGTGGGTGTGTGGATGTGTGTATAGAGTGGCCTGGATGCTGGCCTGGTACTGCGGGAGTATGTAGATGTGTACGTGAGCGTTACCTATCTGTGGAAGTGGACCGCGCCATGCACACGCCAAAGTATACTATCTCGACCGTTTGTGCCCGTCGAATTAGTGTGAGCAGGTCCATCATAGCCCAATTTTTAGATGGGCCAGGGCGCGAGCCCACGAAACGACAGTCGTCATGAGTACACAGCGATCAGACGAGTGCCGGCAAACCGGTTCTGTGGCTGTTCCCACTGCTGTATCTCTACAGTCCCGCAATGTAGTCGACAGCCAGTGGCCAGTCGATCTCAGCCTTGCACCGTTCTCGTTGCACGATCTGGTGCGTACGTAGGGACCGAGCATCAGGGTCCCTCCCTCAGGAGCCGGACCTCAGGGCGCTGATCCAGGGTCCTGAGTAGCACATGCTATTCACATGTTGCACATACTACGTACCAATGGGCAGGACATGGTAATGGTTGGTATACATGTTACGCGGATGCCTGCTGCCGCTGACGGCAGAGGGCCAATGGGAAAGCTCTGTCGCATCTTGGGAACGATAATCCGGCCAGAATTCGTGGACGGTCTGGGGGCTGCAACCCGACCACATCTTGGCTGTCTGTCGTCGCAAGATGCTGCATGCAGAGTACGCACCGGGGCTGTAGTAGGCTGTGATAGGAGGGACGCCGCGTACCCAAATGGGAGGTGATCGATCGATTACAGTAGGTAGTTGTCCTGCAATTTCAAGAAAGACTGCGGCGGCGCGTGTGAGTACCTCGATGCCTACATGCCTACCGCTGGTCCATAGACGACTGCAACTGCACGAATATGTAACCATGCTTGCAAAGCGGCAGAAGGAGGATGGCGTCTCCAGTTGTTGTTCTAGCCTGTCGTGAAGTTTGAACAGCCATCCGAAAACATTTGATGAAACCTGATAGACGGGCGATATAGCGCGTGTGTAATGTGTTGGTGTGGCTGGAAAAGTTAAAAAGCACGTGCAAGTAGACAAATGTGGTTCAAAGGTCAAGCGTCGACTCGCGGGACGAAGAACTTAGAAGACCTTGCAGAGAGGCTCTCGAGGCTGACGAGCCGTCGATCGAGCGTTGTGCCACGCCGATCTGACTGGGAAGTTCGATACTGCTGTGATAATGGATCTGACCTGGAGGAGTTGACGTTGCAACTTGCAAGGGTCATCAACAAAGGTCGGTCCGAGCAGCCCCCTATCGATGATCAGTCATTGTTCTTCCAGGGGCTGGACGCAAGCTTGGACTGGATGCATGTGCGCGGTCACAGCGCTTGGGCTCGGGATAGGGAGCGCGAACCCTGCGAGTCCCTGCGACCTGCGCCACGATATGGTTGGTACCTGGGAATGCGCCACGTTGACACATTGAAGTGGCAGAAACCAGGCGGCGAGCGCGTACCTCACTATCGGGTTTCGGGCCCGAATCATGTATCCTGTACCCACACACGTAGCAGCGAAGAAGAGAGATCGGAAAATAGAGAGGGCAGCCGCATGAGATCTGACGTCAAGCCTGCCGCTTTAGTATAGGAGCCCCACAGAGCCCAACTTCGGCCTTTTTATCATATTATCTCGCCTGCTGGCTGGCCGATCACCAGCACATGCATGCATCACACTGGCCAGTGGTTCGCCCCATGCCTGCTTGCCTGGGCTGCCCCTCATTCTGCTCTGCCCCCTCCTGCCTCCTCTGCCCCTCCATTCCAGCCCCCAAGTCTGAAGAGGAGGATCAATGCGACTGGATTCCCCTGGAGAACCATCGTCTGCCGTTCTGTCCTCTATCGTCTCTCGTGTCGCACCGCCCCCTGGGTCACGCTTGGCTTGTCGACGGCATGCCCCTTGCGGCATGGGCTCGAAGCAGGCAGCGGATAATAGAACATCCCCCCTTTCCAAATTCCAAGTCCCGACTTTTTTGTCTTTTTACGTATTGGGGCGAGAGATGGCATCACGCAAGGCATTGTTAGCCCGCGAAAACTGTGTAATGCGGTTGGCAGACCATCCCGCGTGCCCGGATATCTATGCGGCCAAGAGTGCCGTCTCGCCCGTGCAAGCCCACGCATGAAGGTAGTCTGGGAGCATGGGCCTTCCGAGTTAACCCTTCTTCACCCGCAAACACCGCAACCCGCACCGTACCGAGGCCCGTAAGCCCGTCTCGACGGTCCTTATCACGCTTCGGATGCATGGTGCTCCATAATGAGTCCATGTTGCCTTCCCATGTCTGCTCTTTTCTCTATCATGTCCACCATCCATGTGTGTCAGGAATGGGATGATCTGTAGGTTTGTAGTATGAGATATCGAATCGGGCATGCCTCTCATTGGAAGCCGTTAGTCGCGCTGGGTCTGATATCCCTTTCCCGGCTGCTGCCAACAAGCGGTGTGAGCCATTGACGACCAGTTCTCTCTCAAGCGCGGTTCTAGAAAAGGGCTAGATGCGATGCACGGTGACGTCCGGTCGACCGACACCCGTTTCCCGTTGTTGCCCCTCTTCCCCTACAGTAACGCTACTTATCTGTAAGCAAAGCGTTTCGTGTTCTGATCACTTCCATTGGAGCGACAGCAAAATGGGGAATATGCTGAGATAAGGCACTGCTGACTGTTGACTGCTGGATTCGCCTGCATGTGAAAGACTGCTGCTGCTCGATGACGACTGTGTCGCATATGTAGCTGCAGGGGAGTCGACGCATGGCTGCAGAACAGGGTCCCAACCCCCTTGGACGTAAGATTCGTAGCCGGCAGCATGTAGCAAAAACTACATAATTACCAATTAGATGAGTCACAAAAGAAAGACACTATGTAGAAGGACCCTGGCGCCTCCAACGGTTGCCAGGACCGTTCTTGCGTATGCGCAGATCAAGGAGACTCGGCGCTGTCATCCCATAATAAACCTAAAGTAAAAAGACTATGAACCAGGAACGCAGTTTTTCAAGAACAAGGTCGTGGCAGTTATAGGAGTATAAAATCTGATGACCAGCTTTTTCGCACGGCTGCTATACCATTAGGATACCTTCCAGGTTATGTTACCTTCAAGTTATTGGTTCTGTGCATGTGGTGTCTGCTGGCTTGCTCGCTAACATGTAAGTTTTTCCGCAGAGCCGCCACAAGCCACTTCCTGAATCACGGCAAGATCTACCTACACAATGACCTACGCACCTGGACGTCAGAAGAAAATTGTCGATGTCAAATAGTCGGTCCATGACGTGCAGCAGACACACGGGCTCCATCCGGCTGCGTCGGGGTAATGAACCTTGACGTGGTTCGAAACCCCAGATTATGCGTACATGTATCCAATGATTTATGAATCTGGGGTAAAGTGGACAATGTGGGTTGATTTGGGCGTTGTGCAGTAGGTGACTTGTGGGTGATATAGATGGATGTTGAATCATGGTGATGGCGGCGACGGCGGCATTGCTAACAAAAGGCAAGCAGACAGGCATGTTATCAGGAGGCGAGGTGTCTACTTACTGACGGACCAATGCAACCGATGCAAATACAGACATCCCGACGTTACGACTTACACAAGTGACAACGCCAGGTGCAGACATACAGATATACAGACATGCAACTGTGGCGACCATCGAAATAGAGTGCGGCTTGTCCTGTCATGGCGACAGACATCTCAAAGTTACGAGTCACACAACCTGAAGCGACAACAACAAGTGACAACACCAGGCACATACATGTATGCATGCATGAGGAATAGAGTGCGGCTTGTCCTGTCATGGCGACATAGCTACAGTCGCACAAGATAAGGCCATCCATCCATCCATCCATCAAATCTCGTGCATGTTTCCGGTTTGCAGCTGAATATACTGCCACCCCTGAATATAGAATACTCAACTAATGCAATCTCCTTTCGCAGCGACTCATGTCTAACAGGTAAATGCAGGACTGCAGGACCTTGATACTCATCATTCCCTTGCATGTTGGGGACAACAACCACATGCAAGCAAGCACCCATCCCGTCCATCAGCTGCTGATAAACCACTCCCGTCTGGGACTGGAACCAACGATCACCGCCGTTCCGGGCGATGCCGAACCCCGGCCTCGTCCCTCTGCTCTGCTATATTTGGGCCATGTCACGTACAGATAGGGGCCTGCAGGTCCCGTCGTAGTATCATCAACGGACGGCTTTATTTGCTGCTTGTCGCATGCCCGATGCGCGTGCAACAGGCAGGAAAAGAAACAAGTCAAGCGAGCTCGGTAGGTATGTATGTGTTTGCCAGAACCGTGCTATGCGCGGTCAAATCAACAACCATACCCGACCATACCTCACATACCCTGACATATCTGCCCGTGCCCACCCGTGTGCTTATCAACACCACCAACAAGACCGTTCAATGCCAACACGTTCCACTCCAGAAAGGGTGACGGGATCGATGTAGGTATGCCAGTGCCGTCGCCCGTCGGGGCGCAGAGATAGGAACCGCCACAGGGTCTCAGGGGCCCGGTCCCCGGTTGGAACATTGAAATGTCGACAAACCCACACAAGCGCCCTCACAGCCTACATGCAGGCCCTCCAGCTCATCCCGATGCCGGACAGCCTGGTAAGCACCGGGGCGGCAGAGACAATCGGAATCCTACACACATACGCCCGATGCGAGACGAGTGGGTTCTATCACTCAAATCGAGTTGCGTACATGCTGGCGACAGATCATCTTGCCATGGCATCATATCCCCCATGCGTCCCAGGCCTCATCATCAGCTTCCCTGAGTCCCTCACCCCTTGGTGGAGACATAGGCGCCCTCAGATAAGCGTCCCTGGTCTTCGTCAGACTACCTATCTGCCGTCAGCATCCGAAACGGAAAGTGAGCCTGGGATCAGAAGCAAGCATGCGTATGTGCCAGTCTGCCTGCCTGCCTGCATGCCTGCCTGTGTGTGACCTCATCCCCAGCCATATCAACATGTCTGCATGCTTGTATGGCTGGGGGTGTGCAAAAGTCGACCCACAATGTTGTAAACGAGGCCATCACGGCATTCGTATACAATGCCTACCAAAACTCCAGTGCTACGTTGAGGCACGCATTTATGAACAGAGTCTCCCACGACAACCCCCCACTAACAAGGTAATGCCGTGCCCACCGAGCACATGGGAAGGACCACCATCCACCACCCATACCCACCCCCAGACTGAAGTATGCATTCCTCACTCTCGAGATGCACATCAACGTCATAGCTTCTCGTCCCACGGCAACGGATACGTGCCCACCCAGTCCGCCACCTCGGCGCGCAGCTGCACGATCTCGGCGTCGTCCTCACCGTTGCCCAGGTAGTCAAAGTAGAACTTGAGCTTGTACTTGTCACCCTTTTCCTCCGCCACCTTGCGCGCCGCCTTGTCCACCCGCGCCGCAATCGTTACCGCCCGCCCGATGATATCGGCTACCCGGACAAAGTCGTCCGCCGAAAAGTCCCGCGTCGTCATCGCGGGCGTTCCCAGCCGCAGCCCGCCCGGCACCATGGCCGACTTGTCGCCCGGCACCGTGTTCTTGTTGCTGGCCACGCCGACAAGCTCGAGGACCCGCTCCACGCGGGCCCCATCCACGGCCTGGGGCTTCAGGTCCACGAGCACCAGGTGGTTGTCCGTCCCGCCGCTCACCAGCTTGTAGCCCAGACCGCCGTTGCTCTTGGACTCGCCCAGCCGTGTCGCCAGAGCCTGTGCGTTGGCAAGGACCTGCTCCTGGTATGCCCGGAACTCGGGCGTCTGCGTCTGCTTCAGCGCGACCGCCAGGGCCGTGATGGTGTGGTTGTGAGGACCACCCTGGTGACCCGGGAACACCGAGGCATTGATAGGGCCCTCCAGGTTGTACTTGATCTCCTCTTTTGTTTTGGGGTTGACCTTTCTCACGCCTTTTCTGAAGAAGATCATTGCGCCCCGAGGACCTCGCAGACTCTTGTGGCTCGTCGTCGTTACGATGTCGGCAAATGTAAAAGGGCTGGGAACGACCTTGGCGGCTACCAGGCCGGATATATGGGCCATGTCGGCGAGCAAGTATGCGTTGACCTTGTCACATGTTTCTCTCATCCGCTTGTAGTCGATAAACCGGCCGTAGGCACTTGTGCCGGCCACGATAATCTTGGGGCGGTAGAGTTGTGCCGTTTCCTCCAACTTGTCATAATCGATGAGACCGGTCTCCTCGTTCAGGCGGTAAGGAAAGGTCTCGAAGTACTTGGAAACGGCCGATATCTTCTTGGTCGGTGTCTGGTAACCGTGGGATAGGTGACCACCGTGTGGCAGGTCCAAACCCATGAGTCGATCGTGGGTGTCCATCAAGGCCGAGTAGACGTAGAGGTTCGCCGGCGCGCCAGACAAAGCTGGTGTTGATTTCGGTCAGCAACGAACGACACGAGCTTCGGTGTTTCGGCATAGCATGGTGGAGAGAACTCACGCTGAACATTGACTCCCCATTCCTTTTCGTCCAGGCCAAAGGCCTCGAGCGCCCGCTGCTGGCATAACCGCTCGGCCTGGTCAATGAACTCATTGCCTGCGTAGTACCTTGCGCCCGGATAGCCTTCCGAGTACTTGTCTGCATCACGGGATCAGTATTGATCATGGCGTACCGCATTGGGGTGGCGGTCTTGTCTCGTACTTTGCATTACACTCCCTAGCGCATCCAGCACAGCTTGCGACGTGAAGTTCTCGGAGGGGATTAGGTTGATGAAGTGCTTTTGTCGGTTTTTCTCCTGTCGCGTCTGGTAAGCATCGTTCGGCATGGGCAAGTGTAGGCCAATGGGCTCAATTGTATACCTTCTCAATAATGTCGAACACGGCCGGGTCGGCATGCTGGAGATGGGCCGACAGCAGCTGTATGTCTCAATCAGCATCGTCATGGTACCACGCTACCGGCAGGCGAAGCAGTCCCTCCTACCTTTTGTTGGCCGTCCAAAGCGGCAGAGGACTGGGCTCTTCTAGCACCGTACTGTATTGCCGATGGGCATCTCGAAATGGATCGGAGAGCACGCGAGGCGCCTCGGAAAGCGGGAAGGGACATGACGACCTATACCACCTGTTGAAGAGGCAAACGGGGTTAGCTGCGCACAGGCGATGGGGTGGAAGATGTCAGTGGTCGCCGCATACCTGGGATGACTCGACTATTCTGCCATGCTTGTTCTCGGAAAATGTAGCTGTGAAGTTATCGTCAACTTCTTCCTGCGAAGTCGGCTTTGTTGAAGACGGTGGTAGTAATATCGTCACCACTCATACGATTGGATCATGTTATCGTGGATAGCTCCGCCACCGGTAGAAACGTCCTGCGAGCCGAGTGCCCAGCCTTCCAATAGGAACAGCACTAGGCAACCCCTCCGTCTCGCCCGAAGCCCGTGGCCCGGCATCCCTATCTTGCCCCGAAGGCGGGGATATCTGATTGTGCACGTGACCCAGTTGTTTCTACCTTACACGGGACAGTTCATGTTTGAAGCTATTGTCTAGTTCGAGCTCAAGATGCGTGTGGGTGTAAGTGAATAGGGGCAGACTGACTTGCAGGGACGCTCGTGGATGCGCACAGAGTACCATCTCATGGTTCTCAATCACAGGTTCCATTTCAAGATAGAGAAACTTTCACCAATGGTCACAACACGAGAAGTCCGGACTTTGATCTCATCTTCAGCCAAGTTCGAAACTCATGAAAATACTTCGCGTACGTTCAAACTGTGCATCGTACCAGTACTACCAGAATTTTACACAACATATCGAATGCCTCTCCGGTGCGACATCTGCCCGTAACTGACCGCCTCAGCACCCCTACTTTCATGATCATCTCGCGCGTCTCTGAGCTCGTGTCACACTTCAGCACTGCAGTGTCTTCACATTGCGCGGACAACAGGCCCGAGTAAATTTCTGGCACATTCAATTCGGTGAGAGGTTTTCCTGCCCTGCAAGCTGACTCAATCAAAGCCATGGGCATCGAGCTGATCCGCAAACCCACGCTGGAAAAGGGTACCGGTGATCTAGATCTTAAGGCAATGTATAGCCTCCATCAATGATCATGTCCGCTCCTGGTCCTTGACGTCAGCCATGTCGCATCTTATAAGTATTGGGGGCGAATATGACCTACCCGTCATGTAAGAGCTGGCGTCACTGGCAAGGAACACATAAGCACCCTTGAGCTCAGGTGTCTTGCAGAGCCTACGGCCTGGGATCATGGAGAACCATTGCTTCCTCCACTCCTCAGGGTGAACGGTGAGCACTGTGGCAGTCGTCAGTACGTTACAGTAGTCTCCCCAAGCCAGCGAGACTTACTCTCAGTGTCAATGAAGCCCTAGAGTTCAGTGCGAGTCAGTACCGGTCGTATTATGGACATTCCAAGTGCCGACGTCCAGCATTCGGATGTGCCTTGGCGAGCCAGGCTTGGTGCATGGGTGTGAGACTTACTGGCGAGACGCAGTTCACCCGCATGAAATCCACCCATTCGACTGATAGTGACTTGGACAGATGTACCAGCGCGGCCTTACTGGCGTTGTAGGCAGCCTGCTTCTGAGGGATGTTGACGAGCGTGGCCGAGACCGACGCGGTGAAGATGAGGGACGCACGGTGCGGCGTGCCCTCGCCCCCGGCCTTCCACTGTCGCTCGAAGACGCGAGCTGCGGCCTGTGCTGTCCAGAAGGCGCCGTTAACGTTCACGTCGAACATCTCGCGGAACTTGTCTTCGGGGTAATCCTGAGCCGGTATGTGATCGGCAATTCCAGCGTTGGCCACGACGATGTCGAGGCGTCCACCGCCAACCTCTTTGGCTACGGCCTCGACGGTGGCCTCTACCTCTTCACGCTTCCGCACATTGCACCGGTAGGCCTTGACTGAGCGGCCCCCGTTCGCCGCGGACATATCCGAGGCTATCTTTTCGGCGTCGCCGGCGGCCGTACTCGTGTACGTGATGGCGACATTGGCGCCGGCCTCGCAGAGGCCCCGTGCCACTTCCAGTCCGATGCCTCGACAGCCTCCTGTCACCAGTGCTGTCTTGCCGCGGAGGTCAAAGTGTGAGAGCACTGGCGCCTCGGGACTTGGATGGGGAGCAAGGACCATGTTGAGAATCGATTACGTGATAAGGACTCTGGAAACGACAAAAAAATGTACCGGTATGATGAGCTGTGAGGTCTTTTTCGTGGCAGTTTATCGTTCGGATCGGATCAGCAGATTGCAGTCCAGGGTATGGGAAGCTGACTGGGCTTGGAGTTATACCAGTTGATATTGGATATGATGATTCAGGATATGACGATTCAGCAGGACCTCACGATTATTGGAGCTCCAAACGCGCGCGGGGCCTTCCCCATGGGACCCAGCAACTAGCGTAAGGGTGCTCGTGACGGGCCCGATGGCCGTGAGGGGATCGCGGACGTCTGTCAACCTTGACCCACCACCACGCATCCGGAGTCCGACTCTAGGGTCCAATATTCCACACAGCTGCTCGTAACGACCGAGACTCGCCAAGCCATCCAGAGGCTGCGACGGTGGGACGTAGGCCACCTGATACCTGCGCCCACCGTCCTACGGGATGCTCTGGGCAGGTGGAGATTTGCCAACGATGCACCAGTCACGTCATCTTACGGCAGGGCACGCCCCGAGGCGCGATCTCTTGTCGTCCGCCAACAACCAGAGGCACGGGAATAGCAAGACATCACTGAGAGATGGCCTTCGAGCCTCGTGACCAGTATAGGACTGTCGCAGATTCAACGATCAATCTTCCCTTTCCAGAAGCTCTCCCCCATGCAGCTAAGCAGGCCTGGACCGAGACCAGAGGCCGATTACACGAAAGGCTTCTGCATTTTCTACGGTGTGAATTGCTTATTCTAGGGTGCTAATCCAGACACGATATTACTATTGTAGAATCTCAAATAGGCGCGCGTATGGCAGACTTATGAGGGGTGGTTATATGTACCGTTGTGAATGAATGAGTACCCAGGCAAGGAAATGCAGGATACTAAAGCGCTCACCCTGTCTTCAACGCTATCTACATGGTTCTCCGACCCGGAGCATCTTGGACGTCTATTGTACACCTTGAATGACGACTTTCAGTGTATCTTCCGCGCCCTTCTTGACGAGCTCAAAAGCCTCCAGTGCCTGCTCAAACTTGAAACGGTGGGTGATCAGAGCCCCGGGGTTGATCTTGCCAGAGGCGACCAGGTCGACGGCTTTGGGATAGCAACCAGTCGTGTACCGGATGGATCCTTTGATTGTCAGGGCTCTGATGCAGGCCGTGGTGATCGGGAAGACGACGTTCTGTTTTGAAATGTCAGCTCGCTATGATCATCTGTCTTCGAATGGTAGGGACTGGTCTGGCCCGGGATCGTTGTCGTACGTACCTCTTTGCCCATACCCGCCTGCACGAACATGCCTCCCTTCTTTGCCGCGAACACTCCAGCCTGGATACACGGCTCGGCACCAGTACATTCCAGCACGATATCCGCACCGCCCTCAAGGCCGTACTTTGCCACTATTTTCTCGGCCATGGCACGAGATGCGTCCATCGGGTCGCCTCCGGAGGTTGCTGAAGGTTCTACGACGTACACGTCATCCGCAGCAAATGATTTGGCGAACGTGGCGCGAGCTTGCGAGATATCCACGCCGATGACTTTCTTCGCCCCGTAAGCTTTGGCGACAGCCTGACACAGTGCCCCGATGGGACCGCATCCAAAGACCAGCACCGTCTGTCCGGCCCGCAGGTCGGCGACCGTGGCGATCTGGACGGCTACAGCTACCGGCTCAACGAGCGCTCCGTCCTCCGCACTCATGTGTGAAGGGATCGGATAGCAGTAGTCGCTAGCGACCACGTAGTACTTCTGGAGAGTGCCATCCCACGGTGGTGTGGCTGCAAAGATGGTGTCTTCGCACAGGTTATACGCCCCGGAGCGGCAGAAATCGCAGCTGTAGGCGGGTGAGCAGGGTTCAAAGGAGGACCGACGGGCTTCCTGCCTTCCCCTTTGGAGGCGGAGGCGAAGAAAAGGCGAATACACGGAAAAATTGGAAGAGGATGAGAGACAGGAGATACTCACTGTCTACAGGGCACACCTGGCTCGATGGCCACGCGGTCGCCAACCTTGACATTCTTGACCTTGCTGCCGACTTCAACCACGGTTCCTGCGCTCTCGTGACCCAGGACGATGGGACTGTTGAGGATGAAGTCCCCAATGCGCCCCCTTTGCCAGTAGTGAACATCACTTCCACAGATGCCAGTCTGCTCGATATGCACTCTTACGTGATGTTCATCCCTGAGCTTCGGGATCTCGCGCTGCTCGAATGATGTGCTCTTGATGGACTGGAGCACGAAGGCAGGATTCTATTCAAGTCAGAGAGCGCTCTTATCCAGATGTTAACTGTTCAACTCACGTTGTCAGCCATCTTGTAGTAGGTAGTTGAAAAAGAAGGAAATTTCTTGAGTTGAACTTCGTATCGATGAAAAGTATAGACAGTCGTTTCAAGCGACACTGCAGCTAGGAAATGTAATGTCAGATGAATGTGTGAACTCCTGAAAGGGGGTGCGGCGAACAGAGGTGATATTGCGTTACGGCAACGGGCGAACGAGCCACCCCTTCCTGACCTGTAGGACCGCCCGGGGCCGGCTGTTTCCCCCCTCGGTCGCCCAGTCGTGCGGTGTCTATCCGATGGAGCGGGGATGGCCTCCAAACGGTTGTTACATAGGTACAACTGTACACAACCCGTATTGTCGATTCGGTGCGGTACTAATGCCTGGTGCTGGTGCATAAGGTACAGTATCACCGTGTGGGTGGAGACAGGCCGGTCGACAGAAGTCCGAGTCCAAGACCGGCTGACCTGGTGAGACACAAGTTTGTCCAGCATCCCGTCTCAGAGGTCGCCTGCGCACTGGTACGATGGTATATAGGAGCGCTTCAGAAAAGAAAGGTGTGTCATGCATCTACATAGGCACGCAACCTTTCCGCGGCGGTTCAAGCACAGCAAAACATGGACGGCACCTACCGAGACCTCGCCCGGCGTGTTGTCGCCCTCCACAGACAAAAGCATGACACAGCCCACTCTGCCCCAGCTAGGGTACTCATCGCATTATCCGGACCCCCGGGATCCGGCAAGACCACAATCGCGACCGAAGTCATCAGAGCGCTGAACGAGTTGTCCGAGCCCCCAATCAAGGCCGTCGCCGTCTCGATCGACGGGTTCCACCTACCCCTGGCTACTCTCCGGGCCCTTCCCAACGCCACGGAATGCCTGGCCCGACGCGGAGCGCCGTGGACCTTCGACGGTGAGGCTGCGGCGCGTCTGGTCCGGACCCTACGATCGAGTTACGGGGTCGCATCTGCGGCCGTGCCAACCTTTGACCACGCCGTCAAGAACCCGGTTGCCGATGGACTTATCATTGGTCTGGATGTCGACGTCTGCATACTCGAGGGAAACTACCTCCTGTGCGACGAGGAACCATGGGCGGACATTGCGGGCAACGTAGACGAGCGCTGGCTCGTCCGGGTGGACGAAGAGATAGCTAGGCAACGGGTGGCCGCTAGACATCTGAGGGCAACGATCGAGCCCACGATGGAGGCGGCACTTGCACGCGCAGACTACAATGATATCCCGAATGGGCGATACGTGATGCAGCATAGCCTAGGGAGGCAAGATGTGCTGGTCGAGAGTGTGGAGGAGGGTTAGATACTCTCGTCTCAGTAAGAGGACCTCGCCAGCCCTAAGGTGTGTGTGTGGCTGAAGGGAAGAGTGGCTGGCAGATCTAGCACTGTCCGTGTCATGTGGCTGGGTGTATCTATCAATGAATTAAGGGGCACCGGTGTGCTGTTCCCGACACCTGTGACCTGTCGACTATCTACTCATACATTTCTATGGTGTCTTCCTTGTGATTTCCAGCGGCCCTTTCAGAAGGCTTCCGCCTCGAAGAGAAGGTCGGGGGTCATGGTTGGGGTCTGACCTGTCCGCTCACATGCTTTACCCCAGGAAGGAGCGGCTCTTCCTTTGAACTTTCGAAAGTGACCCATCCAGGGAAATCATCCAACCAACGCATGGTCTGATATCGTCTGACCACCGGAGCAGATGAGCCGCCATAGCCTCGACCCTCCGCCTTCAGAGCAGTCTGGGCCAGGCACCAAAGTAGTGACAGACCTGTGGTGTTTCGTCTAGGGTCACAGGAGTCCGTCACCGTCCAGTGTCAACATGCTTCCAGTATACCAGGGTGACATGGAGAGCGAAGTGGAGTCTCGTCGACCGCATCGCAGTTCCTCATACTGCTCAATTGCCATTGAGTATATTTGAACTGGACATGGACATGTCGTGAGGCTTCAGATCATCAAATTTCAACAGACACTTCCCAACAACAGAACAGCTAACTTGTCAAAATCACACTTCGTTCTCATCATGTCGGCCAACCAACAATCAATCAGAAACCCCGACCCACCCGTACAGGACAGTGTCTTCAAGCAATTTCGCCTCGATGGCCGGACTGTGATTATTACAGGGGGTGCTGGTGGAATTGGCTACGAAGTGGCAAGAGGCCTGGCCGAGGCCGGTGCCAATGTCCGTCATCATATTCCCTACCAGTCGCAGGCCCACGCTGACAACACCATAGCTCGCACTATGGTACCACTCTTCGACACAGGCAGATCAACTGGCAGGCAAGATAGCGAAAGACTTTGGTGTCAAAGTTGCAACGTACAAAGTTGACGTGTCCGACTACAGCGCTGTCGAAGCTGCAGTGTCCAAGACGGTCCAAGACTTCGGCCGCCTTGATGTCATGATTGCCAATGCCGGAATACCTAGCAAGGCCGGCGGCTTGGATGACCGTCTGGAGGACTGGACCAAGGTGCGAGCCATTGACTTTGACGGGGCGTATTACTGTCTCCGTGCGGCCGGCCTGGTTTTCCGCAAACAGGGCCATGGTGTTGGCATAGCCACTGCATCGATGAGCGGCCACGCAGCCAACGTTCCCCAGGAGCAGACATGTTACAACGCCTGCAAAGCTGGCGTGGTGAGTCCTTCCGTACTCTTGCGCGCAATCTTGCAGCAAACTAACGAGAAACTATCACCCTAGATCCATCTCGCCAAGTCACTCTCGGTTGAGTGGGCGAAATGGGGAGGCAGGGTAAACTCAGTCTCTCCTGGGTACATCAACACGGCAATCTCAGGCGACTGCCCGTTCGAGATGAAGGAGGCATGGTTTGGTCTTACCCCTATGAAGCGGGACGCGGATCCGCGGGAACTCAAGGGGATATACCTGTACCTAGCCAGTGATGCCAGTTCCTACACCACCGGAGCAGACTTCGTAATCGATGGTGGCTACACAGCGAGGTAGACAGGATATGTTCGTACCTCACCAAAGGTCGGGTTGAGGAAGTCACTGTAGTTGCACAACCATGATTTCTCCTGACTTACGATATGCGACCTTGTGACCCTCGGATGACGACTCGACCCGTCTGCAGCTTGTCAGACTGGCGCGTGGAAGACAGCGCACACTGAGACCTTATCAGTGCACGCCAGAGAACCTGCGAACGCCGGTCAGTCATTTCCAGACTGCGACTCCCTCGCACAGTCATTTCTATACCACTCGAAGACCAAGCTACACTGAACTTTCACAAGTATCCGAGCCAGTCCCACCTAACCTAAGATATTCTCGAAGGCATCTGAACGACGTGTCCGGAATAAGCACCGTAGTATGAGCAAAGAAAACATCACTCAGCTTCAACATTGCTTATTCCAGTGTGCTTATTATTCCAGATGCGTCGTTCTTTTGATACTTTCGGACCATATCCTCCTACGGAGACCTTTAAGGGGTCTGAGGGTGGGTTCTAACCTCTTTGTCGAAGGACGTGTGAGAAAGACCAGCTCGGGTATTATTACGAGTCTTGCTATTTGCACCTTGTCTCCACCCCATCTCCCCAGGCAGTTAGCAGATCGAGGTTGTTGGTGTAGCTGTCGGTGCAGTTATCGGTAATTATCGGTACAGTTGTTGGTGTAATTGTGCTGAGATAGGGGGCTGTATTGCAGCTGGCTGACAGTTAAGGTGTAGAGACAAGGTGCAAATAAAGAGTTTGAACAAGGTGCAAATAGCAGAACTAATTATTACTGCGCTTGTTGAACCTCGAGACATAACAATAGAGCCAACCCATTGACGTTCGGTTTCTGGGGCAAGCTTTGCCGGAGAGTATCGTGGCCACAGGTGATCGACTTTTGTTACATTCGTCTTTACACGTCTGCGAACCTCATCCGCTTTTCCAAACGCGACATACGCCACAAGTAAACACGGAGTTGATACAGCCGCATGTACTGTTGTGAATACCCCCAAGTTCGTTCTAAAGACGCTCTGGAGCCGTCCATGAGTTGACCAAACCCAGGAACCCGGGACCCTTCCACGAGCCATTCGCGTGGCACGTTGCACCACACATGGCGCTTGAAGCTTGCCCAAGGTCCCGAACTAGAACTAGATACCTATGCTCCGTAAAGAGAACAACGGGTTTTGATTTCCACGAGCCCACTTCAAGATGCAAATCTAACACCAGTCGACGGAGGCGAGTAACAAACAAGCCTCTTTTACCATGACATCAAGCTATCCACAATACAACTGGAGTCCAATGGGGTCAAGCTCCTGCCATTTTGCTATACAGCGCGGCGGCATTTCCGGGGCGTACGTCGTCGAACGATAGAATCCGGATGAGCTAGTCCGAGGTTGACTGTCACCCGCCAGCGGCGCAGTTGGGTGACTGTCGTCCGTAGTCCAGACTAAGCACTAAGCCTAGTATCAAGGCCCACCACGTCGGCTCATCGCCCGCGAGTCATGAGACCAAATGTCATGAGACCAACACGACCGGAGGACACGGAGGTTTGAACGTGCGATGTTGTCGTAACCACCAGCTTCTGGTACCGTGGCCTCGTTGCTCCTTACTAGTTTACAGCCCCCTCCTGGCTCGACGGGTGATGCTGGCATGTTTCTGGATTCCGGGGTCGGCGGGTTCCTGTGACCACTTAGTATGAATTTCTCGAGTGTACAAAAACTGGTAAGCTCTAGCATTGGCTACCTGGAAACGTGGCCATGACCCAAGTTGTAGTTACAAGGTTTGTTCGCGGAGATAGCCCCGAAAAAGAATAATAAGTCACCCGAGAGGGTGGATGTCCCTGGCTTGGCCCGACTAGTGGCCCCCATGGGGATGGGGTGATCGGCCCACTGTCTGTCTCCGATGGTAACAAGAAATCTGGGGTAGGCATGGCATGTCCATGCTGGACGCGTACGACTACGTATCCACGTCTATATATGTCATGTCCGTCGTTCTTGCGGCGGCTTCGAAGTACGACCCTGAGAGTATCTTGAGACGTGAGTAGAGTCACGCTTGCCAAGTCACCCGTCCCAGTTGTCGAGCTACCTCCTTTTTAATAAGAGGACTCCTTCTTTTTCTCCGTCTTCGTCTTCTTCGCAGCGCCGGTCCATCAACAACTGATCACACTAATCATGAAAGACGCTGAGATTGTCGGAGCGTCGCTGGCTGAGGTGCTCCCTCACACAGGGAAATATTGGTTTCAGCAGTCCCATCTCCTCCGCCTGAACCTGATTCTCCTCATACCCCTATTGTCGTCGTCGGTCTCGGGCTACGATGGTGAGTTTCAGGTCGTCGTGGACGCAATAGGTCTTTTTTGCTAAATCTGGTGCAGGATCCTTGATGAATGGCTTACAGTCTCTTGAGACATGGCGTGAATACTTTGGACACCCCGAAGGTGCGATGCTTGGGCTCGTCAATGCCGCCCAGTCGATCGGTTCCGTCGCTTCGATCCCCTTTATCGGCAACCTAGCCGATCGATATGGCCGAAAGCCTGTGCTGTTGGCCGGGATCATCATGATCATTGTTGCAACAGTCATCCAGGCCTCGTCGTTCAGCTTCGCCCAGTTTGTCGTCTCCCGTTTTCTCGTCGGGTTTGGTGGCATGTTCGTGGTGCAGCCAAGCCCGATGCTCATCGCAGAGCTGGCGTATCCCACACACCGAGGAAAATACACAAGCGCTTTCTGGACCATGTACTACCTTGGTGAGCCATCTCTGCCGGAAGTGAAGCTGTCGCTGGCACCGCTAACGCTGGACACACAGGTGCTATCCTTGCTTCGTGGACGACTTTCGGCACGCAGACATATACAAGTAATTGGTCTTGGAGGATCCCCTCTATCATCCAAGCCGCTCTCCCCTGTGTGCAGCTGGCATTCATCTGGGCCGTGCCGGAAAGCCCTCGATGGTTGATTGCCCACGGTAGAACCCCCGAAGCCGCGGCGATACTTTCGAAATATCACTCCGGGCAGACAGCCCCCGAAGAGGGCTTCTCACCACTGGTCACCCGAGAGCTGTCGGAAATAGTCCATGCCATAGAGCTCGAGAATATGAAAGAGTCGGTCGGCTGGAAGGCCCTGATCTCTTCGCCTGGCAATCGAAAGCGGACACTCATCGCGGTGCTCATTGGAGCCATGGCGCAGTGGAATGGGATCGGTATCGTCAGCTACTACCTGACCCTAGTACTGAACACGATCGGGATTACGGCAACCCACACCCAGACCCTCATCAACGGCCTGCTCCAGGTGTTCAACTTCATCGCTTCTGTAGCAGCGGCGTTCCTGGTGGACCGTCTGGGTCGGCGCACCCTTTTTCTCTGGAGCAGTGCCGGCATGCTCGTATCCTACGTCGTGTGGACAGCCTGTTCAGCGCTCGTGTCCGAAAACGGCAACAATGCGGCGGGAATTGTCGTGGTCGTGTGCCTCTTCATCTACTACTTCCATTATGACATCGCCTGGACTCCGCTCCTTTTCGGATATACGACCGAGATCTTCCCCTACTCCCTCCGTTCCAAGGGTATCGCGCTCGAACTGCTGTCTATCTACAGTTCTCTGATTGTGGCGGCCTTCTGCAATCCTATCGGCATGGAGAATCTGGGCTGGAAGTACTACATAGTCTACTGTTGCCTCCTCGTTGTGTTCTTGTTCATCGTCTTCTTCCTATTTCCGGAGACCAAGGGACATAGTTTGGAGGAAATCGCGGCTCTCTTTGACGGGGATGATGCCAGGATATCGGACGACGCGAGGGACGATAAAGGCGTGGTGCTCAAGGCCAGCGGTGTAGGCGGCACGGCCGACCACACCGAGAGCGCGTAAGCTGGATGACTTGCGGTTTTGGTCGCAATGCAGGTTTCTTGTTTCTTGTTTCTTTCCACCACAGTCACAACTCAGGTTGTACCAATGCCCTATCCAGAGCAAAGAAAATCGTCTTTAATCGTATTTTGTCCCTGAATGTCCAAGACGAAGCCGGCTTCCACCACTGGCAGGTGGAGTTGTAGAAGTAGTAGTATCCACCCCAGACACCATTCCCCATTCCCCAAGAGAGATGGGCCCATTTGTCTTGTTGTCCAAGTGGTGGTGAGACGCCATTTTAGGAGCATCCACTATGGCGGAGAAGCTACATCACCATCCTGCAATTGTCGGTTTGGCAATGTGTACTTTTGGCAGTCTTCTGGCCCTTTTTCTTCAACACTGGTACATGTCTTGAGTTTCGTAGCGGTCTGTAGCCCAGGTACCGAACTAATGACCCACGATACCATCCCCCTCTTCCAAGGTTCGCTCTCCACGCCCAAGACCAGACTACCCCGAATCTCCAATCTCGGAAACACCAGTCACCAGATCGAGCTCAGTTCTCAACCAGATGGTCAATCGACCGCCAGTCAATCCAGAATGTCCTTTGCTCGCCCCCTAAACCGTCCATACCCGTCCCGTCAGCTCGTGCTTCCCCGTTCGACGACCAGCCATGACCGAGGCCGAAGCGCACCAAGACGCGGCGAGACTATCGTGCAAGGAGTGTTATAGACGAAAGGCCCGCTGCGACAAGGTCGTGCCAACGTGTGGTCCTTGTGTGAGGTATCGCCGACACTGCCTCTACGAGAAGCACTCGCGTACTCCACTGACGCGTAAGCACTTGACCGAGGTCGAGGAGAAACTCGAGCGAGCCGAAGCAGTCATCAGAAGGCTGAGGCAGAACGACGGTTCGAGCACGCGATATCCTGCCAACGTCGAATCACACCAGACTGGCTCGAGCGAGGATTCGTCACATCAGACCTTCGAGGCTCGAGAAGCCCTACGCGGAAGCATACGTCCCCAGACACCGACATCAACAAGCACGTCGAGTGCTGGTATAATTCCACCGGCCCAGAACCCTGCCGAGGATGATGAACCAAGGCAGAGCCGTCTCGGAGCCCAGATATCGCTGCTACCTGGCAGTGTGGCCAGTGCATTCGCCGCCCCAGAGTCGAGCACCTCCAAAGCCACAGCAGGCTTGCTGGAAACACCGCCGCAGGATGACTTTGAATGGAATGAACTCGGGACGGTCAACTCTCCTACCCCTGGAACGGACGCGGTACGCGATGGCGAAGACGAGGGGCAGATAAAGGATGGGATGGCGTCCCTTTCGGTCAAGGAGAGCGAAGCTGGCTATCTTGGGGTCGCATCCGGGGCCGCGCTGCTCCGTATGCTTGAGCCGGATGCCGGGCGGGAACCCGTACGACAGAGGCTACTGTCTCCGCCGCTGCCTTCGGTCCTAGCTCAGCCAGACGTCAACCGCCATATTGCCGATACCATGATCGACTCTTACTTCTCCAGTTTCCATCTGAGCTATCCCATCTTGCATGAACCGACGTTCCGAGCCCAATATTCTGAAGTCATCCCCCAGCCTCATGGGCGGAGCTGGACAATCCTTGCCTACACTGTGGCCTCGATTGGCGTGTACTGCTCCGCTGTGACAGTTGCAGGTGATCTCGACCTCCAGCTGTCCGTACATGCCAGATCGATGCTCTCCTTCGACTTCCTCGAGGTTGGTAATCTGACCTTGGTTCAGACGTTGACTTTGATGTCCAACTACCAGCAAAAGAGGAACAAGCCCAATTCTGGATACAACTACCTGGGTCTGGCCTCCAGGATGGCCATGGGACTCGGTCTACACAAGGAGTTCCCGGGATGGAACATATCGCCTCTGAACATGGAGATTCGGCGCCGTGTTTGGTGGTCTCTCTGCGTCTTTGAGGTTGGGGCTACTATCACCTTTAGTCGCCCAATGGTGTGGCCGTATGACGGCGTCGATGTCGCATTTCCCCTGAACGTGGCAGATAGAGTGAGTCTTGAAAAGCCAAGCGAGTGGGGCGTTTCTGACAGTCGTGTGTAGGAACTCACTGCGAACTCGCGAAGCTACCCCCCCGAGAACACAGCGATCACGCCCTACACCGCAGTCGGCATCCAAGCGCGTTTCCACATGGCTACACACAAAGCGTATTCAAAGGTCATCTCCAGGCCCTTCCCAAGTGCCGAGGAGCTCGGTCACATGGATGCGACTTTGATAAAGCCCTGGCTTTGCAGCCTTCCCAATTACTTCGACGAGAGCAGCAGCGTTCCCCAAAGATACGCTCTTCCGCATGCAGTCATGCAATGGCGATACCGGAATTTTCGAATCATCATGTATCGTCCTTTCGTGATACGCAACGCCCTGAATACTCGGCAGGGAAGGGTCGAGGAGTCTGCTGCCAGCATTGAGGCGTATGAGCGTTGTCTCGAAGATGCTAGGTTCACTATTTATGGAATCAGTAATTACTGGGCCAACAACGAGCGGAATCGCCTGGCTGCCTGGTATTCTCTGTGAGTATCCTTGATTGCTTGCTTCGTATGGTCGTGGGAAGACCGCATCGTTGCCTTGACCGTACTTGCTGACTTGCCACAGATACTTCCTCTTCCAGGCAGCTCTGATTCCTTGCATTTGCCTCCGCAACTGTCCATTTGCCCCGGAGGCTTTGAGCTGGTCTGACCAAATATCCACAACGCTACGCACCATTGAAGCCCTCTCAACTGTTAACGCGAGCTCTGTCCGCTGCTACCAAGTCATCCAGAGTTTGTGCGGTCAGTATCTAAAAGATGGGCATCCTGCCAGCCTGTCCAGACAGCCATACCCATCTCTTCCTCACGAGACCATTTCTGCTGGCCAAGGACCCGAGGCTACCTTTTCGAACCTCGCTTCGGATGCGGCATTTGACTTTGCAGCAGGAGAAGATCCTGGACCTATCAACGAGAGCCCACAAACGCAGATCAACCAGGTCTTCCCCATGATGTGGCCTAATGCGACAGCCCTGGAAGCCGTCGAGGAAGTAATGGGTCAGGACGCCTGGGTTGAGTTCCTGAAGGGTACTGCAAACAACGGGGGTCCGAATGGGGCCGAACAGGCAGACATACGATACACCGAGCCCGCAGAATTTTCGACCCGTCCTCCTCCCACTTGAACATGGCTTAGGTACGTAAACTTCAAGGCACCAGAAAGAGGTTGAAGGAATAGGCACCACTGAATGAGCAGTCTTGAAGATATTCAACGTTCCCTTTGCTTATTCCTAGGTTACCTTGAGCCTATATTTGGGCACGGAGACTCTTGAAGGGTGATCGTATCAAAGCTGGCCACCCAGCCTTTACGTATTCAGTAAGAACCTTTACTTGACGGGCCGCTCGCTGTGACATTGTGCCTCCGAGGAGGAACAACGATCAAGTCCTTGGCTTTCCATCAGCCTCCTCCAGCAGGTCCTGGCACACGTGTCGTACAGCACTGGCCGAATAGTGCCACCTTGGGACACAGGCACATGTGTTGACTGTTCTTGTCGGGCGTGTAGGTGAAGGTGACGAGGAATCAGTCGCACCTGGTTACCTCTTGCCGGTGCAAACACGATCCTGCTGCTGAACCATCTATCTGTGCAATGGAAACAACATTGTATGCCGTAAGAAACCGAGCCCATCCAGACTTGGGACCGCCCCATTTGGTGACAGCGAATCACGGTCCTGAAGATTGTGGGCGACTTCAGCCTCCTCATAGAGAATTGGTGACAGTGAGCATGGTGGATCGATCTGGTGAATATCTTTCGAGCACATGCAGCTGAGGGCCTGAGGCGGACTGCAACCAGGGGCCGGGACCAGGGCTCAATGGTATGCAGGAAACCGGATACGACTAGCAAATCACCTCGATGTAACGTGAAACCACCGATCATCAGAGAGAAAGCCGGCCGACGGGCTGTGTTTTGTTTGCTCATCCGTTGCCGAATCGAGAATTCTCCGCCCGTCGCACGCTTCGGTCATCCAAAATGGCGCGGTGCAATTTCGAAATATCGTACGTGGTCAGCCGCCAGAGCCGTTGACGTCGGGTCCTTGCATCGGTATGCAGGCACCGCAACATCTTCTGGCCATGATTGGCGCCAAGAGCTGACGGTCCATACAGCATGCAGCTCTGCCAGCTCGTATGACGGGAATACGAAGTCACTGGAGTCGGGCTCGTATTGTCGCTTACCTTGGCCAGCTTGGCTGCGTGTTCTGAACACTGTGACCAGGAAAACCACTACCGTTCGAAGACTCATGGTTGAAGCCATATAAGGCGACGTTCATCAGCGCCAGTCCACAACATCAGCCCGATAGCAACTCATCTTCCTCTTCGAAGCTCAGCATAACGTCGAACCAAGCCGCGCACATCCTTCTTCAGTTGCCGCAATGAAGTCATACGTCGCTTGCATCTTGGGCGCTGCCATCGCCGCCAGCAGCGTCTCTGCCCAACAGGTCAGTATCTCCGGGTAGTCATCCCCTTAGACACGAACTGACACTCGTCAACAGGCCGTCGTTGTCAACTCTTGTACCTCGAATGTCTATGTTCAATCGTTTCCTTTCGACGGTAGCGCCGCGGGCACCCTGACTACCCTCGCTCCTGGCGGGCGTTACGCTGAGGACTTTCATGCAGCTGGCTCGGTTCGTCCTCGTCCTGGTACCGTGATGACCTGGGATGGTGGAAGCTGACTGTAGAGATAGACCATCAAGCTGGCCACTGACAAGGCGCTGAGCACGCCGCTGTTCTTTGGCTACTCCTTCACCGAGACTCCTGATTACGCTTACTGTAAGTTCAATATCCTGATATGTCCAATTATTGAACTTCTAAACTGACACTTCTGCCACCAGATGAGCTCAGCTCGTGAGTTGCCAATATTGCTTTCGATTTGCGGGTGAACTGCAGCACCTTTACTGACTGAGCGTGTGACAGGGAATGGGGAAACCCCTTCAGCAAGTCGCACAACATCCTCACCCCGGGCGATGGCTGCCAGGTGTTCGACTGTGACGCTGGTGCGGCGGACTGCTACAGCACCCCTGCGATGAAGAAGGTCTATGGCTGCCCGCAGCCCGTCAACTTGGAGGCTACCCTGTGTGCTTGAGAAGCCATGAGGGATCACGAGAGCAGCGGGTCTTGGCTGGATGTTGCGGCGAACATGGACGAGACGAATCCGAATGGGATTAAACGGTCGTCTGGTGTATATCTGAGTTAATGATTAATATCTGAGCCAGGTGATCCTCTGAATGGCAAGAGGACCAAGCCAACTTGGGGGATTTAAGCAATACCACTACTGGCTCGACGTCCGCGAATAATCAACATCATGAGTACAAATGCAACTTTATCGTCGTTACCATGAGCCCCTTGGATAATAGAACGTAGGTGGTTACATGTTCTTTATACACATATATTACGTATATGTATCGGTTTGCAATATATTGGATGTTGACTGCAAGTTCACCACGGGACTTCTTCACAATAGTTATGAAAGCCTTGTCATGTAGTCCTCAGGCACCTCCTTTCTACCACCCAAGCAGCTTTTATCTTCGCCTTGCTATTCTCCGCCTTCGAAGGACGGCACATAATCTTCATCCCTCGTCTCTCACGACGCTCGATCATCCAAAGGACATGACCAAGGAAACCCGGACCAGACTCCCAAAGCCGCAGAAACCCGGCAGATCGCCTCCGACATAGCCCGAGTTCTATATTTACCGTCCGAGTATCCCTCTGTCCATATTGCTAACATTGTGTACGGCAGCTGCTTGAGACAGCCGCACAAAGAAAGAGCAGAGGAAGAGGACAAGGTCAGTCCTAAGTCATTCCGACCACTTGACCAGCACAGTATCAAGCTGCTGCTTCGCCGAAACAAAATGTGGCCGTGTCAACCAATCGCGGCCCCAGGAAGAGAGTTCCGAGCCGTCACCCAGACCATCCTGGCGGAAGTCCAGCTCGCATACGACGATGAAAAAGTACGGGTACGTTGCCTCCTGCTCCCTCCCCAATCAATAAAGCTCCTCCTCCTCTGTTCTTGGGACCTTTCGCGCGGCGCTCACGCCCCCCTGGGACTACGACTCTCTCGGCAAGGAAGAGAAAGAATTGAAAAATAAGAGAGTAATTTGGTGGCGGCTCGGAGTTCGCTGGCGCTCGCCCAACGCTTAGGCATACGTACAACGTAAGTCAAACAGCAGGCATGTTTATATATATTTGTCCAGATGCTTGGAGGCCTCAAGCCACCGTGCATTTCGCCGCTCTCGCTGGCAAGAAGCGCAGCACACTGCCTTACGTACTCAGTCTCGTGCCATGGCTGCAGCTCACAAGGACGACTTTCCCGCAGCCGACGGATGGATGGATGGATGGCCACAACGACAACGATCTTGCATCCAAGGCGCTCGCTCGATCACAGGCATTGGTCAAGAATTTGGCGAGAACATGCTGTCTCGTCTGGGTACCCAAAGGAAGGACTTCTCGCCTCTTCTTTCGTCAGGTCTCCCGTCCCCCCTTCCCCTACGACGATACACCTCAAGAACCCGATTCGTCTGACTGAGGACTTTGGCACTGAAGAGATGCCAAACGCGTGGCACAGAAAGCACTGGTGTTAGACCCTTCTCCGGCACCCGCGTTGCTATTCGGAACAAAGCCGAGGAGAAGAGTACCGTAGTCTAGGCGGATAGTCCATACATATCCTTACCTGTCAAGGCAACAACAAGCAGGTTGGGCTGCTCCCGATTGATAGTAGACTTTTCAACACCAACTGCTTGAAGGCGAGGTTCTTATGGCGGAGCACGTAATTATCCTGTGGATGTCGTAAATAAATGAGTACAATTCCGTGATTGTGCGAGTCTTCGCGGGACAATCATGCTTCGCATCGTTGCGACCTGTGTGCGCTTTGCCCATTACCCCGAATGAGAGACGTATCTGCCCATACTGACGGGCCTGAGCTCCCTACCTCGCGTCTACAAGCTCGTATTTGCTCCGTCATACGAACATTGGTATCCATACAACCTCACTAAGACCCATGGTTGGTTATATACCAGTCAGACCTTTCAACTTCGAGCACACGAACAATTCAATGATCCATTGGGGTAGGTCGCTCGGTTGTGGAAGTTGCAGGCGTCAAGCATCATTTATTCCGGTTCTCAATGCCATACATGCAAAGCCCGGCGGTAGACGCATCATGACCGAAGGGCGGAAATAGAGACCCAACCATATACTCCGAATGCAGCCGTGTCAGATTCCCGTGTCCATATGACAACATCTCTAGCCGATCTGTCTGGCTGGATTATGTGCACATGTCTGTGTCACCGCACGCTCCTCATTCCTCATCCTCACCGGCCAGTGCATTGCGCTTGGCCGTCTGTCTCTCCATCTTGCGCTCGCGAGCCGCCTTGTTCTTCTGTCTCTTGGCGGTCATCTCCTCCTCGAGGGCACGCTCACGGGCCTTCTCGGCCTTGGCGCGGTGGATCTGTAGTTATGTCTGTCAGAACGCCTCATCCCGAAAATTACCAGCAGAAGGTATCATGACGTACGTGCTCAACGAGGGCTCTCTTGTGCTTGAAGGCGTTACCCTTGCTGGAGTGGTACAGCTCGTGGTACAGGTGCTTGTCGATCTTGCCGCTGGCACGGTACTTGACAAGTAGACGTCGGAGGACTCGGAGACGTCGCATCCACAGAACTTGCCTATCCCAGACAGTCAGCTATCATTCATTCGACTTGTAGTCCACCAATCTCGATCGGGTAGAGTTTAACGTACTGAGGCATGCGAGCATCGGCGGTACCCTTTCTCTTTCCGAAACCACGATGTCGGCCGTCACGTCGGGCAAGGTTCAGCTCGCGGGCTCGGGATCTCGAGTGCATGGTGACGGGCTTGCGGATGATGAGGCCATCGCTGACCAGCTTTCGGATGGTTTGGCGGGAGTTGGCGTTGGAGATCTCGCTGACCTCGTTGGGGTCCAGCCAGACCTTGCGCTTTCCGCATCCGATGACCGACGCCGCAAGGCGCTTCTGAGTGCGAAGGTTGACCCTATTGGAGAGGACACTGTCAGCGCGGTATTCATTACGGTAGGTATCGTGAACGAGTCGGGTGCGGGCGATATCGATGACGATGGCTTTCGGGGGCGCTGTGGGACGGACATTCGGTACGGCTGCTGTTGGGAGGCAACGGAAAAACGGGCACAGCGGACGATTGTGTCGGCGCAGGCTGCAGGGCGTGATGGGCATAGACTTACATCTTAAATTCGGATGCGTAGTGATGGTCAAGTTGTGCTGCTGTTGTTAGTCGGCTGAGGTTGTAGTAGAATCGGGAAGGCCCCTCTCGATCTTTGCACGAGAACAATTTCTGCGAGCCAGGGAAGATTTGGGTTGTGGACTTTAGAACCGATTGGTCCGACTAAGCGAAGAGGGCATGTGGTGGATCACGTGACTTGCGAGCTGGCTCAAAGTGGTCTGTGCGCTGTACCGATCGATGAGTACTTTGTCTCCACTGTAACTGGATAGGGGCTTGGCTTCCAAGGGGTCCCCTCCCCCATGAATTGAAGACAATCTACCAAGAGTCTATGCGACCACTTCAGATCATTTTCATATGAAGCAGTCAAATATGCCTGATAACTTTGGGCCATGGTAAGGGGTGTTGGTAATGTCTCCAAATTCACTTTCTCCTTTCCCGCTGGTCTTAGATGGCCTTCATTGGTTCAGGCCTGCATTCACCAAGTGACGAAAACGCAGCGCCTTGGAACACCATCCTGGGTTGTATCTGAAAGATGCTATCATCGAACATGCCTCATCTCTTGATCATCGCATTGTCTTGTCTACCATGATATGTACAACACCGATGATGCACCTTCGCGTCCAAAAATCAGTTGCTATTTTTCAAATCCTATTCCTGCGAGAACACGCCCCCTCCGAGCTCAACGGCCCCTACGCTCCAGATCTCCTTCTCGTCCTCAACCTCATCATTGGTCAGTCCCAATCCACCTTGGCCGCCTTCGGCCTCTTTCCTCTCTCTGGCCTGGTTACCCAGCCGTATAGCCACCCGCTTGAAATAGTCCTGCATGCTCCTCTTGGTGTTGGCCGGGAGTTCGCCTCCAGCGCCGCCCATGTACTTCTCAAACACCTTGGCTTCCTCATCGACCACACCGAACAGCTCGACGAAGGCGGCCTCGGCAGCCAGCTTGACCGGAATCACGGGGTCACGCACCGACGCGAACACCGGCGGCGCAAGCAGCGCCAAGTGTGGGCGGACCATGTCCATATTTGCGCGTGAGACGGTGCGCACGACGACTAGCGCGACACGGCGGGAGTCGGACGGGTTCCCGGGCCCAATTATGGCTGCCAGTTTTGAGAATATGGGCTTGGTCATCTCGAATGACTTTGGCGATTCTGATAACAGATATTTGCCGGTTGCGAGGATGCTATTGTCCGCGACGAAGAGCTGGTGGGTTTGTTAGCAGACGCACGATGGTTTGGTGGGAATTCAGGGCCAGACCTACGTTCTTGTTCGACATGCCCTGGCTAAGGAGATCGGGCAAGTCCTCGGCCAACGGACTGTCGAGTAGGATCTTCGCTGACTCTACAAAGACGGCGTTCAGAGCAAGCACCGACGCGTCAGTAAAGTGAGTGGTGGCAACACGATTCTTCAGTAGTCCGAATGCCGCCTCGGCCGGCACATTCTTAAGGAGTGCAGCCAGTAGCTTGGCATTCGTTACTATCATCGCTCCATCCTTTGTCTCGGTCTCCATGTCGATGAGCCCTAGCACCGCCGTCCGCGAGCTTTCGCCCATGTTGGCCCCTGCCTTGCTGACGACTTCGTACAGCGCCTTCACCATGGCCGCCTTGACGCCGGCATCTGTTGTCTTTGCCCCCGTGACCAGCTCTGCTATCAGAGGATCGACACGTGGCGTGAACTTGATCAGAGTACCCAGCGCCTTGGCAGCCCGCGAACGCAGCACCTCGCTGGTCGTGTCCGCCAACGACCTCGCAAAGGTTCGTTGCAACTGGGGAAGGAATGGTTTCAGGGCTGTCGGCATCTTCTCGAGCAGGTTGTTGAGGGTAAGGAGAATGGCGGCCTTCACATCCGTGGACCTCTCGGATACAACACGAATGAGAGGACCGGTGATTTGAGTCACAAAGGGTTTGAGCGAGCTTTCGCTCGTCCGGTCGACAATATCCGAGATGGCCAGAGCCGCGCTAGTTCTCTGCTCGGCGGTACCATTCATAAGACCCTGGAGGAAGATGGGTAGGATGGCGCCGATGCCCTTCGGCAATTCGAAGCCTGGAAGATTCGAGCCGGCAACACCAACTTGCAGCAAGGTTTGTCTCGTGGACGGCACCAGAGCCTCCATCTCCTCTTTCTTGAGGTGCTTGGTGAACTCGCTGAATGCTGTCCATGCTGCCTTGACGACCTCCTTGTCTCGGTCGTCGAATGATATAAGAAGAGCGCGGATGATGTCTTGGTTGTAGCGCGAGTAGTCGACCCCAGAACTAGCGAAGAACTTGGCAAGCCGAGCGGCAGTGACCGCACGCTTACGGTGATCGTCATTCTTCACAAGCTGCAAAAGCACATTCATGACCGTGTTGAGTCCATCATATTCGTCAATGGATTGGATCACGGTGTCGAAGGAGCTTTCTAGCTCGCTGCCGAGTTCTTCGTCCTTTGTATTAACGATGCTGTCCATGAGAGAGTTTATGATGTTCGGCAGCCGTCGGTTCATGGCTGTGCCCGCCACCCGAGACAAGGATGCCAGTGCCTTGGCGTTGAAGGCTGATATCGGAGGTGTGATTAGCGTCGGAATGAGGTTTGGCAGGATAATGTTGGATCGCGTTGTCTCGGTGAGGAGTGTCAGGAGAGCAGAAAGGGCATTGTCCGCTTCATCCTCGGTGCGCAAGAGGTTGAGTAAGTATGGCAGAACCTGATCAATCGCGCGCTTGCCTAGGATCTGCTGCAGCGAGTCGAAGGCCTCGGCGGCAGCCTCCCGAACGTCCTCGTCCGAGTCTGTGAGAGCAGTCCGCACGACAGATATCAACGTCTTCTCGTGGTCTTCCAAAGCCTCTTCCGAGGCTGATGCGATCAGCTCCTTCAATGCCAGGCAGATGCCCTGTTTGGCATCTATGTCCGTAGATGTCTGGAGGCCTTCCTCCAGTGTTGGTAGTAAGGTTGACAGGACGCTGTCGCCGGCCTTTCGGATCAGTTCTCCCAAGGCGTTGCTGGCGATCACCTTGTGTTCCATATTAGAGCTGCCAAGCCGGCGAATAATGAGCTGCGTGAGAGTCGGCGTGAGCTCCTTGAGGGTTCGAGGCGTAGCAACCAGAGCTTTCCACACTGCTATAGCAGCGGCGCGAACGGCACCTGCAGTATCGCAACGGCAAATGTACAGAGCAGAAAGGATCTTGTTCCGCTTCTCCTCTCCGAGGACTTCCCGCAGGGAGGCACCAGCTTCCTTCGCGTTTTCCTCTTCGTCTTCGGCGTCCGCATTACCGGTGATGCCCGTAAGATTGAAGAGAAGGTCACCCACTAGCTCGACGGAGCTCAGACGAATCCTGTAGCTGTCATCTGCTAGTCCTCGCTCTAGCTCCGGAAGTAGCAGATCCACAGCTCTCGAAGCAAAGTTCTTGACCAGGAGGCGACCAGCTCGCAAGGCAGTCTCGCGGATCGACTCGATATCGTCTGCAAGTCCAGCAAGAATAGGTGGAATAATCTTGCCGAGGTAGTTGGCGAAGCTGTTACCAAAGCAGACCGGCAAGAAAATGAATAGTGACATGAATCCTTCCCTGACGGCAGGCTTGGATGATTCCACATTCTGGAGTATAGTGGGCAGGGTTTCCTCCAGCCTCGTAGTGCCCAGGCCTGCCAGAACCTCGCTGAGGGCTTGTGCAGAGCCGAGACGGTCTCCAGCCCCGGTATCCGACTTGAGAGTTTGCATAAGACCGGGGATGAGATCTGGCAAAGCATCTTCGCCAAGCTTCTCGACGAGTGAGCCCAAGGCGCGTGAAGCGGTTGCACGTGTTGTGGGAACGGGATCGACTGCCGCCACCTTGAGTCCAGAGACGAGCACGGGGAGATGTGCCATGAGGTCTTTGCGTTCCGTCAAGTGCGCGAGACTACCAATAACTTGAGATGCCTTGCGCTTCGTATTGGAACGATCACCCAAACCTCGCTGAAGGATTCTGGTCACAAGGGCTAGCGAGGGGGCGTCGAGGTAGTGCACGAATTGGACCTTGATCAGAGCGTCCAGAGCAGTGTCTGTGTACTTGGTCGGATCACTCAGAGCCTTGAGCAAGATGTCAACCAGGCTCTTGACCTCGGGGTTCTCGATAACTTCGCCGAACCTTTTCAAGCTCTTGTTGGCCCCAGCTCGCACCTCCTTGTGGCTGTCGTTCAGAACACCGGTAAGTGGTGGTATGATATCGGGTAGGCTCTGTGCTAGTTGCTGGGGATCCAAGTACGCCATGGCACCTAGCAGGTCGCAGGCTCCACGCTTGCTACGCCACTGGTCGTCGTCGAGACCGTTGAGAAGCGTTGGTAAGATTTGCTTCACGCCGTATGAGCTTAGCTTGGCGAAGCATGCTTTCGCAGCTGCTAAGCACGCGTCCCGCACATCTGCGCTGTTGTCGCCGAAACCAGTGAGAAGCTGAGGCACGATTTGCATAGCATACGGCTCAAATAGTCGACCAAGTATCGTGGCCAACAGCTCAAACCCGAGAAAAGCTCCCTCGCGTTGCTGTGACTCCTTTTTGTTCTCCGCGGCGCTCTTGAGGCTTATAAGGATGCGTTGATCTCGCAATACCGATACACCCCGTCCAAGAACTAGGCCACCAAGTCCATACGCAGCGCCGCGCTTCTCTGCATAGTTCTTGGAGGTCAGAAGCGTGTCCAGCACCTGGCTAAAGTATTTGGATGATTTGTCGCCACTGGACCGGACCAGAGGTGGAAGGCAGTCTGCAACTGCGTATTGTACTGTTTCGGACGGGGTGCTCAGGGTAGCCAGCAGCCTTTCGATGACGACCGGAATCTTGGCGTCACCAGGCTTCAGATGCCTAGCCAGAGCCCCGTACATGATGATGACAGCCTCGTTGACGCGGTCTGCAGCATCCGAGCCCTTGTCTGGCGCCCCCAGAGTGCGCTCGAAGGTCTTCATCAGCTTATCCACAAACGCTTTGCCGTGAAGATCGATGGCTACAATAGCAGCTTCGAGCATCTCGCTACGGACCGTGGCGTTCTGGTCTCCCAGCGGCCCGCCTTCGATTAAGAAGCTGAAATAGTCGTCGATTTGCGATTTCTGCAAATGAGCAGCAAGTTCCTTGAAAGCAACAGCGATACCATGCCGCGCCTCCCAGGGATCAGATAGGTCCGTCTTTCTGGGCATCCCATACTGATCCAGCTGGGTCACCCGTGCCTTAGCCAACTCTGCATACGAGGAGCGAAGCCTCTGCAATATGTCCTCGATCGTGGCCGGATAGGCTTTGCACGCTTCGGCCAGGGATCGTGCTGCTGCTCTACGTAGCTGAACATCTTCGCTCTCAACATACGAAAGCATTTTGAACGGTACGTCCTTGAATATCTCGAAGCCGCTCTCGTCCCAGATATCGTGCCCGAGGTCGGCATTCTCCACGACGTCGTCATGGCAAGCAATCCATATTTCTTCCGAAAAGTCCAGATCGCTCATGTCGACCTCGGCGCTGATTGCTTGCAGTACCGTCTCGCGAACAGAGGCCTGCGCTACAATTGTACCCTTGACGAGCACGGATATCTCGGTTCTGTTGATGTTGGGAGCAACACAGCGCACCATGTCTGAGAAACAATCCTTGATGATCTTGTAGTGCTGGTTATACCGCTGCATAGATGACACCAGTATGGAGATTAGATCAGCCCTCGGAATGGTTTCATCAGCACAAATATGCGTGTGGGAGGTGAGAAACTCCACCGCCAGAACCAACTGCGTATCTCGTTCCTCGACGTCGGCTCCTATGCCGCCCTTCCGCAGGATCACAAAAATCAAGGATAGCATGTAAATAACGGACACGGCATCGAATGGCCGCTGCTCGCCAGCAAAACGAAGACGGTAGAGGACTCTAGTCAGTAATTCTCCCAGGTCCTCTTCAACCAGGTTGTCGGGTAGAGATGTGATTCCGAGCGCTCGGAGTGTCGCCACGCCAATGAAAGGTCTGACAGCTCCCAATCGAGAAGTGACCTTGTCAGAGCACTCTAGGTATGCAGAGGGAGCCGCGTCGCCCGTGATAAGACAAGCCCCAGCTTCCATGGCAGCCAAAAGTGCACTGATCGATGGCCCAATCCAGAGGTTAGCCTCGGTTGGCGGCCCGTGAGTGAGGCTTTTGACGATACCAACACTACGCATGAGCCGCGCTTCCAGCTGCTGGATGGAACGTCGAATTTCGGATTCCTTCTTCAGTTGCGCACTGACCTTGGCCTGCTCGTCAGCAGACAGCTTCTTCTGGAGACCCTTCTTCTGGGCAAGCTGGCTTCTAAGTTCCTCCTCCCACTTGAGTGTGTCGTAGTCTTTGGTGTTCTTGTTTGGAAGCGTCTGCGCCTTCTTGGCAAGCACGTCGATGAAAGCCGTTCCCTCTGGCGTTCGGAAAATAGCAGCCTCGACGGGTCCAATTTCCGTGAGCTCTGTTGTTGCCAAGTCTGTCTTAATGAGCTCGATGATTTTCGGTGTCATGAGTTCCGGTGCCACAAAGGCCAGATCAGCAGCCGCGTTGCAAGCAGCAGCCTTGATGGCGTTTGACTGACAACTCATTAGTCTTTTATCATCGACACGTTGAACACTGTTGCAGCTCACCTTCTGACTGAAATCTGTTTTCTTGATCACCTGCTGTATCAACATATCCTCATACTTCTGTGCCAGAGACCCAGGGTCGAGACCAACCCTGAGGCAAAGGTCTATCCAGTTTGACCTCGGTATCAGGTCACTGCGAGCAAGGACGAGTAGTGAACACATCTGAGTCTCCATCAAGTCTTGGTCTCTCTCGGCACCAGCCTTCTCGAGCTCCTCGACACTAGGGCAGATGGATCGCAAGACAAGATGCAAGTTAGTCTCGTCGAGTTTGGCACTGGCAGCGACGCTGTCCTTTTCACCGCTCTGTGTGGATTCCACCCACCGCCAAAGTCCGTCCACCATGATCTCTGAAAGGGATCGAGGGTGGAGTGCATAAAGTCTAGAAATCACCTGGCAGGCTTCTTTACGTAGCTTGGGGGGCACAGCCGCAGATGAGACGATATAAATAAGTGCTTGGGACCAAGCCACCTGGGAAGAATGCGGTGCTTTGGTAATATCAGCGAATATAGCCTCGAGTGCTCTGAGGAACCATCCGAAGTCATCCTCAGTAGCCAAACGGCTATACACTCTGTGGTTGAGCAGGAACGAAGACTTTGGATCAGCTGCGAGGCATTCCTTCGGGGCCGCAATCTTCTTTAGAATTGCCTTCGTGGCAGAGCTATCGATTCTGGGCAACATCTGAAGGGCCAGCGTAGACAAGACATACGCGCCAGTGATCAACCCGTTTTGAGCAGCAGCGGAAGGGTTCTTCAAGACTTCGGCCCACGTATCAGTCATTGGTGCCGCAACAGCTTCGGCAAATTTGGCGAGGCTGGCTGGTACCGACTTTAAGTTGCTAGTAGAGGGTAGCAGTACTTCCCCGGTCCGAAGTAACCATAGACGGCGCGAGGGTATCTTCTTGTCGCTGAGGCCCTTGACGAAGGCATCGACCGTTGGCTTTGGTAGATCCTTATCATTATCCACGAGATGGCACAAGGCCTGGCTAACAACAGAGATCTCGGCGCCCAAAGCTCCCTCATTCCCTTCTTTGGAGGCAACTGGTGGTAAAGCGGTAGCTATCTTGGTTGCGACCGAGCTAGACAGAGCAAGGTTCCGAAGCATCTCGGAGTGCAGAATGCGCTGATCGGCGGAAGCTAGCTTCCCCGACTTCAGTGGATTGAGCACCTCATCAGCAACCTGCTCGATTACCTTCGGGTCACGACTGCGGGATGCCGCTTCCTTGAAAGCAGATAGCACCCCGTCACGGATGCTGGGGTTACTCGACTTGACGTTGGACAGCAGTGGTTTCAGAAGGTGCCCTCCCAGAATGTGGGAGAGGTCCAAGTCGTCCGGGAGCACACGAAGCAGGCATACCAAGGCATCTAACACAACTTCGGGGGCTCGCAGGAGACCCTTCTCGATCGGGGGCACAACATCCTTCTTCAGGTCCTCTAGAGTGACGAAAGCGGAGAAGAAATCGCCGAGACCCGTAGCAATGTGAGCGGGCACAGCAGTGCGTGATCCTATAACCTCCCGCGCGTAGAAGCTGAAGTAGTCGGGTTTCTGGGCAGCTAAGACAGCCTTGGCCTGCTCATGGCGGGCACAGACGCCAGCAACAACACCAAGCATGACAGCATTCCTCGCGGCGGGTTGGGCTCCCTTGGCTGTCAGAGCCTGAACGGTATCCTGAACGGTCTTCTCTCGGAGGCCATTGCGCCAGAAGGCGGCGCGCAGTCCACGGCGTGTGATGACCAAGGCGGAATGTGCCACGTGCCGTCTGGTGGGCGGCTGGAAGCATCGCTCAAGGGCAGCAGCGTTGGTGTGAACGATGTCCAGTCCAAAGGCATTCCAGAGTGGCGTGTCAGCTATGCAACCGAAGAGAATGGAACACCACTCGACTAGGGCAAAAGCGTTGTTGGCGGCGATTCCAGGTTTGTGTGACTCGTGTCGCATGTAGGTGACGAAGGGCGCAAGGGTTCTAGTATCGCTCGTGGTGGTAAATATGGACAAGAGGCATGTCTGGACGGCTCTCCTGGAGGGGCGATCGCCGTATAGAGTATGAGTCTCGAAGAGAAGCTGCAAAAGCGTTCGTATGGAGGGTTCGTCGATAGCTGTACAGGCAAGAGCGCAACGGGTCAGCACTCCAGCAGTGGACGACGTACGGATATGCGACACAGACCGGGACAGGACCAGGAAGAGTAACAGGAACAAGAACAGGGTCTGGCTCACATTTGTGCTTCAGCCTCTCGTCAATGGCTCGAAGTTGGGAGGTCCGGGTGTTGGTGGACGAGGTAAAGAGGGCGGCTCTAATCGCGGTCTCGTCCAGGCCAGCTCTCGCGACGCCGTTCGCACCCGCTTCAGTCATGTTGGCGGTGGGGTGGAAGGTGAATGGACATCATAGGAAGAGACGGAAACCAGGTGTCATTCATAGGCACCGGCTATCGAAAGGATCGCGGCAGCAGGCGGGATGTTGACGGGTACGAGCAATTCGCTTTGTATAAGACGTCCAGTCGGGTATATTCAATCAGTCCCGGCCACACGAACATTTAATTCTTGGCGGAGAGCTCAGGTACCAAGCGGTTGCAATGCGCCAGGTCTGGTAGGCGGTCAACAAGTTCTGCCCATGTCTTCGCCGGCTGAGTCAACAGCCCGACAACTCACCTGGCTCAGCTGATTCAACGGCCAGTCCCTCGCTAACAGGGATCCTGCATGAAGCCGAGCTGGAGCAGCCCTGAAAGCTACCCCTCAGCTCCCACTCCATGCCCCTCTAAGACATCTCAAAAAAGTACCAGCTCGCGCTAGTCCACACACGTCAGGTACCAGGCAGAGAAGTACCGCCACCTGCCGACACCTACATCATTTCTTCGATTGATGCCAATGGGCATGCCTGGCCTGCCCCGGCCCGGGATTCATGTCTCTTCTTGAATCTTTGGACCTTCAAGACTCAAGAGGCACTTCCCTTCGTATAGGTGCCCTTCCTTTACAGTAACTTGCGTTGCCTTAGCTGTCCTGCACTTGCTCTTATCCTGCGCCTACATCAATAATTACTTTCTCCTCTTCCTTGGCATGACTGGCGACATCAATCGACGCAGATTGAACCTTCCGCCTTCGCTTGCCGTGCACCATGGCGGGTGCTAAGAAGAAGAAAACCAAGCCCGCGGCAAATCCCGCTCGAGGATTTGCTACCACTTCCATTACATCGAAGCCGAAGCCGAGAGTCGAGAATCCCGATCCCGAACCCAACCTCCGGGAACACGCCAGTGCCCCTCCGCCGCCATCGTCCCAGGCCCCGCCACCCGCGGGCCCCAACGACGATGCCGTCTCGAACCCGCAACAGAACGAGCACCTGACTCCTGAGCAGTTTGAAAGGCAGCTGGAGGAGTCCGAACTCCAATTGTTGGTCGAGAAGCACGCCCAGAAAGTCAAGAGAGATGCCCAGCGCCAGAAGTCGAGACTCGAAACCGACCGCAGATTGCTACGTGGACAAGCCGAGCCTTTGAACACGCGGAAATGGTTGCCTCAGGAGCTCATGGACCATGTTCTGGACCTGATCCAAGCCGAGAGCCGTTTTGCGTCTTCCTTGCTTGTAGCCGACGCCTCGACCAGCGGGAATATGCCCGCCGAGGAAGACTTGACCATGCGACTGTGGGCCCTACAACAAGCCCTGGCTGGTGCTGGCTTTGCCGACGACAAGGTCAAGTCCGTCATACAATACGTCCTCGAGATTGCCTCTAATGTGAGTACCACCAACAAGGATAACATTTGGGGCCTGGACGAAGCTTTGGATTGGCTCGCTAGGGAGTGCACCAGGGAAGAGCTACATGACTACGACTGCAGGGGCCGGGGCGTAAAGTCGCAATCGGGTATGTCAGCTCTCTTTGTATTGAGCTTCGTTGGACACGGCCACCTTCTAATGCCACTATCCAGATACGCCTCTGGACAGCCCACTGCCCTCGGGCGCAACCACACCGCATCTCCTCGAAGTCAACGGCGGGGGTAAGAAGTCCCGTCGGAAGAACGGCTCTGCAAATTTGCGATCCTCCCGCACTGCGTCTCCCAAGAAGATAGTCGTCACTTGTGATGAGGACATCGAGCCCGACGACCTCATACCAGCCTACCTCGAGACCAGGATCCAGTTATTCCATATCCAACGGCCAAAGCAGGACAGCAAGAAGTCCAAGACAATCAGGAACAACACTTCCGATGCTACGACGGAGTCCTCCTTGGACCCGTCATCGAATGATCTGGCCGAGGCTAGGCTGCTGGCAAAGATTGAGCGCATCGAGCAAGATGTCCTCTTCGACAAGGCTTCCGCTGGACACATATGGCGAGGCGAGCGCATCGAACTTGAGAAGGAATTTGCGGCCCAGGCAAAGGAAACGGAACAGGCCGAGCAATCCAAAGCACAAGAGGACCCCGTCACGGAGGTTCAGTCCGATGATGACGTCTCCAAGGAAGCAAAACGAATCACAGCCGAGATCCTGCAGCAAGATGGCAGCGACGAAGACCAGTCTCTGTCGGATCTTTTTGCGAGCCTCCCGGTCCAGGAAACCGATCACACAGGCAAGACGAGCACTGTGATCACTGGGAATGACGGCGTCAAGACTGTCATCCGTGACTTCGGCAAGTGGTCAGGAATAAGCCCAACTAGGGTATTAGAAGAAGCCTGTCGGTCGAGGTAAGGAACACTGATCTCGGTCAATGCAGCACAGACTTTGCTAACCTGTTTCTAAGAGATCCGGCCGTCAAAATCGCTTATCATCTTGTGTTTGAAACTCCATATTCAAACAGTCACATGGTGTCTGTCTCTTGGTCCAAAGCACAAGAACTCTTCCCAACTCCTGAAATTCCATCCATTGAGAGTGCTATATACCCTCGCAAGTTTACCTTCAAGATGACCACCGTGTCAACGCCGGAACCAAGGCAGTCAGAAGCTTACATTGCTACCGTGGCGCTATTCGCTATATTCGGCTCCACCAAGGAGGAGAAGGTCTTCTTGAGATTACCTGCTGCCTGGAGAGAGTTTTGGTCGGAGCTCGCAGAGGACAAGAAGAGCCAGATGGATTCCACAGACAGGTCAGCGGTCAAGGAGCTTCGTGCTCTGATTCGCCAGAAACAAGATCAAGAACTGGAAGACGGGGTTCTGCTACAAGGCGCCTTTCGTGGCCGCGCCTTGCAGCGCAATGTAAACGACGTAGGCGACGATGCGAACGCAGACAGAGCCAACCACCACTTATTCGGGCCGGAATACTACCAGAGGATCTGGGCTGAGAAATCGAACACGCCCCGATTTCATGCCATGTTGGTCAGTTTCAGCTGACTCTCCCAAGTTTGATTGCGGGACTAATTCTGATCTGTCCATCTAGCAATCACGCATGCAGCTTCCAATGTGGCACTTTAAAGAGCAGGTACTGGATACCATTGAGAGAGAACAGGTCGTCATTGTTTGTGGCGAAACGGGATGGTGAGTCAATTAGTCACGAAGAGGATGAGCAATAAGCTGACCTGTACATATAGCGGTAAGAGCACGCAGGTGCCGTCCTTCCTGCTAGAACACCAGCTATCACAGGGGCGGCCGTGCAAGTTATACTGCACCGAACCTCGTCGAATATCGGCCATCTCGCTGGCCCGTCGAGTCAGCGAAGAGCTCGGTGAGGGCCGAGGAGATCTAGGTACTTCAAGGTCTCTTGTCGGCTACTCTATCCGCCTCGAGTCCAACACGGCAAAGGAGACTCGCCTGGTTTACGCCACGACTGGTATCGTGATGCGGATGCTGGAAGGATCCAATGAGCTTCGGGAGATCACCCACCTCGTCCTCGATGAAGTCCACGAACGCACAATCGACTCAGACTTTCTGCTCATTGTACTCAAGAAGCTCCTCGTAAAGAGGAAAGACCTGAAGGTTGTGCTTATGTCGGCGACCGTCGATGCAGAGAGGTTTTCCAAATACCTGGGGCGAGCTCCCGTGTTGAACGTACCTGGGCGAACGTTCCCAGTACAAATCAGGTACCTTGAGGATGCCCTCGAGGTTACCGGTTACACGCTCGATCACCAGAGCCAGGAGAAGACGACCGACCTGGACGACGACCCGGCGGAGAGTGAGAATGACCCGGCATCAACCACAACGGCGGCAAAGGATCTGCGGCAGTACTCGGCCAAGACTCGCAACACCTTGTCACAGATGGATGAGTATCAGATCGAGTTCGGGCTGGTCGTTCAACTCATCGGTCAAATCGCTGTTGATCCGGCGTATGCCCACTACAGCAAAGCAATCCTGGTCTTTTTGCCCGGTATTGCTGAGATCAGGACGCTCAATGATCTGCTACTTGGAGAGCCATTCTTCCAGAGGAACTGGGAGGTATTTCCCTTGCACTCGACAATCGCCACCGAAGACCAGGAGCGAGCGTTCGACGTGCCGCCACCAGGGGTGAGGAAGATTGTCCTAGCAACCAATATTGCGGAGACGGGTATTACCATCCCGGACGTTACCTGCGTCATCGATACGGGCAAGCATCGTGAAATGCGGTTCGACGAGAGGCGCCAGCTGTCCCGGCTTATCGACACATTCATCTCGAGGGCCAACGCGAAGCAGCGCCGTGGGCGAGCAGGCCGTGTGCAGGAAGGCCTCTGCTTTCACTTGTTTACCAAGCACCGCCATGACCAACTCATGAGCGACCAGCAGACGCCCGAGATGCTGCGGCTCTCCCTGCAAGACCTAGCCATCCGCGTCAAGATCTGCAAGATTGGCGGAATCGAGGAGACTCTCGGGGAGGCGCTCGATGCACCTTCGGCCAAGAACATTCGCCGGGCGATCGATGCTCTCATTGACGTGAGGGCCCTCACTGCCACTGAAGAGCTGACACCTCTGGGGCATCAACTGGCGCGGTTGCCCCTCGACGTGTTTCTTGGGAAACTCATCCTGCAGGGCTCGATATTCAAGTGCCTCGACATGGCCATTACTGTGGCAGCTATCCTCTCGTCCAAATCACCGTTCACTGCGCCATTCGGCCAGCGAACTCAGGCAGACCAAGCGCGGAAATCGTTCAGAAGAGGCGACTCGGATCTACTCACCGTATATAACGCTTATCTAAGTTGGAAGAGGGTGTGCCAGACATCTAGCCACGACTTTCAGTACTGCAAGAAGAATTTCCTATCATCACAAACGCTTTCCAACATTGAGGACCTCAAAGGCCAGCTTCTCGTCTCGTTGGTGGACTCAAGTTTCCTCCAACTGACCGACGAGGAACGACGCACGCTGAACCGCCTCCGCTACAGTAGCCGGCGGCGACAGTTCTTCGACCTTCCCCACCGGGTCAACATCAACAGCGACAACGACGTCATCAGCGCTTCGGTGATCGCATGGAGCTTCTATCCGAAGCTGCTCCTGCGGGAGAACAAGGGCTTCCGTAACATAGGCAACAACCAGAGCATTAGCTTACACCCGTCGAGCGTCAACAAAGGCCACCCAGAGCTCAAGTGGCTCTCATACTACCACATCATGCAGGCCAAGCAGTAAGTCTCAAGACGTGTTGATGCCAGGGTCCCCAGGCAAATGTACTAAACCAGCTACCAGATTCCTCAACGCCCACGAAACCACTGCCGTGGAAAACTTTGCTATCGCCTTGCTATGCGGCGACGTGCGTATCGATGTAAGTGCTGACTCTCCGTTCCACCCTGGGCAACCCCAGCCCGCCCAACACAGCCGCCCACATCCTCCTCACCACATTGTCATCTACGCACACAAGCTAACCGTCGTCTCCTGCAGATGTACGCAGGCGTCATCGTACTCGACGGCAATCGCGCGCGCTTCAGCGTGCCGGACTGGAAGACGATGCTCATCATCAAGGTCCTGCGCACCCGGCTGCGCGACATACTCAACCGCTCCTTCAAGATGCCCGGAAAGCTCCTCCCGACGCAGCAGGAGAAGTGGCTCGATGTCTGGCAGAAGATCTTCAGCCAGGACTTTGGGAGGGGGTGAAATGAGGAGAGCCAAATACGCATCGAGGCGGTGGCCACTCTACCAATTGCCCCTGGGATAATCTTGGGACTCGGGTGAAGACAGCTTGGCAGGGGCGGACTACTGGGAAATAGGGGCAAGGGACAGGAATGGAAAGCAACCCACCCCCCGGCCCTTGCTTTCGGGGGCTCTTGCTATGTCTTCCTCAGTGGGAGGTATCGTCCTCACTGCCATTGCTTAGCTAGTCAGCACGCACCAGACCTGGCTATACACATTGAGTAGCATGCGACTGCCTGATAGATAGATGGCATCTCCGCTGCGCGCGTCTCCGCGCCAGCACAAAGCGCATCGGCTACAGTGCCGGACCAAGAGACTTCCGTCACCACCATACCATCATACTGCAAGGGACTGCTAGACCATATTGTGACTTGTCATTCTATTATTTGGGAAACGAGCTTGGTTCATAACAGCTCGGTTCCTAGCTCGTGCTATTCCATGGTGCACAGTAGGGGGTATCAGATATCGTCCATTCCATCCATCCATCACTCCCCGTTGTTCGACCGGGCAGCGCCGCCACCGCCACCTGCCGCCGGACCAAGGAACATAGCCTTGAAGTCTGCGTTGCTCTTGGGCGGTGCCGTGCCATTCACACTGCCAGCAGCAGTCTGGGTCTTCTCCTCGTCATCCTTCTTCTTGGGCGCCACGAAGCCAAGTCTTCCTCTCTTTGCTCCACCCCGGCCGCCCAGAGCGGGCCGTCTTACGGTCTGTGGCGGTGGCATAAAGGTCGCGTTGGCCGTGCCACCACCTCTGCCGCTTCCTTTGCCTCTGCCACCACCCGTTACTACCTTGTCCTGCCGAGTCTCGCTCTTCTCTTTGAACAGGTCCCTCACGCTGCCAACACGTAGCTTGCGGCCGGGCACGATCTCAAAGCCCTCCAGAGCTAGTGACGCCCGTCCAACTGTCGCCGCATCGGCAAACTCGACGATGGCACCCTGATGATCGGGGCGCAGGACTAGCTTGACCAAGTCGCCGTGCTTCTCGACTATGGCTTTGACGCGGGCATCGTTGACGGTGTCGGGTACGTTCATGATGGCAATCGTGCGATCCTGTATCTCCTTGGGCGTTGGCCCCTTCCCGGCACCCTGCGATTGGTCAGGTCCATCCAGCATGGCTACGTCGCCTTCTCCAGAGGGCGCCGGGGAAGCGGTTGCCGAACCGCGTTCGCCCCTGCTAGTGGCAGAGGGTTTGAAGTTGGACTCCTTGCTGAGCTCGACATCAAGGATCTGTGATTTAAACTTGGTCTTGTCAAGCTCGAGCGCCTTCTCGGCCTGCTCTTTCGTCTCAAACACAATGTAAGCTGTACCAACATTCTGCCCGCCGCTATTTTTGACCATATTGACACTGCCAACTTTGCCGTACTTGCCAAAGACACTCTTAAGATCATTCTCTTGGGTGTCAATGTGAACATTCTTGACCCGTAGCTCGCGACCCTCGGCCACGGCGCCCTCACGATCCTTCTTGTGGCTTGGGTCCGAGTACTTGGCCTGGAGCTTGTATTTGCCATCCAGCAGCTTTCCGTCCAGCTGTGAGGCTCTGTACGAAGCGTTCGGGTCTTTGAACGAGACGTAACAAAATCGGCGATGCGTGTTAAATTTGAGCGAGGGCCACCGGATACTGAGGATATCGCCGCAGTCTTTGAAAATGTTGCGGATGTACGCGTCATCGGCAGTAGGGGCGTAGTTGGATACGAAGAGGGTCAACCCAGTGCCAGGCTTGACACCGATCTGGAACTGGCCGTAGTACTTGTTATCTCGCAGCAGCGCCGAACTGACGTCCTCTGAAGACCTGAACTCAATAAGCGCAGAGCTCGAGGCGTTATCGGGCTCCTTTTGGAGGATGATATGGTTAATATGACCGTACTCTTTAAAGTACTTCCGAATGGCCGTCTGTGTCGCATCGGGAGGCAGGTTTGTGACTAGTACCGAAGTGTTCTCACGGTCACGCTTGAGCTTTTGCTGGTCGGCCGCATCATTGGTACCGTTGGCTTCCACACTCTTCACCCTCTTGTTCCCACCGTGGGGCGCGTCACCAGGTGTCGCCTCCCGTTTCCGCTTGAACCCAGACGGCGAGTTGGGCGTGTCAGAACCGTGCGACGCGGTAGCCGGTGCCTGCTCCTGGGCCTGTTGTACCTGGGCCGCATAGACAGCGGCAGCTTCCGCGCTCTCACGCTCTCGACGCTTGGTGACAGTTCTGCGAACCTTGTAAACGGCGTCAAGCGCGTGATGAAGCGTATCGGGCCGCTCGTAGTCGTTGCAGTGTTGGAGGTAGACTTCCATGACCCGTTCCGGCCAATCAAGTGTTTTCTGCGCGACGGCGCGTTGCAAGACACCGGTTGCCATGCTAGGAACTCGCATTGCCTTGGTATTACCAGCTGGCGTAGCTGGGGTCGGACTTCGAGCCTTTGGCTGGGAGGAGAAGATCATCATCTCCCAGAGGTAGTAGCTGAGCCAGAAGTCGTAGCTATTGGCGAGCAACCGCTGGTCTGCCATTCGATTCCAGTGACGTCTCGCATCGTCAGCGTCACCCTTGACCTCGGTGAGGTACTGAATCAGGATGCGCTGCAGTCTGAAGTTGGGATCTCCCTGGTAGGCGTCCTTGTAGAGACGTTTGCCCCATAGGTCTACATCTTCCAGAGCTGCGAGCAGGCCAACCTCAGCAACGTCGGCGGCATCCTCGGACGCGTTCGGGTCCATGGCCGTGCGCTTCAAGAAGCCACACCAGGCAGTGTACATGTCCAGGACTCCCGTCATGCCGTTCTTGTCGAGGGCCTTCGTGTTAGTAGCAGCATGCTTGATTGACTCGACGTTGTGGAAGGACCAGCCCGACTCCTCGGCCATCAGTATGTACCTGGACCACAGGGGGCCAGACCACGGGCAGTGCTTGGTGGCCCTCTGAAAGTAGTCGATCATATTCGGCAGGGGGTGGTACAACTGTGTCGTCTTGGCAAGGTGGAGCACGTCTGACACGTAGATGGCACAGTTGCTCCAGACGTCGTCCTCGAAGGCACAGATGCCGCTCAGGGCTCTCGAGTAGAGACCCAGGCACAGGGCGGCGGCCAGAGCACGGTTTCCAGACTGCTTGGTCTGGACCATTTCCCAGTCAAGATACTGGCGCATCTTGGTCTTCTGGGCGTTCTGGTCACCTGACCTGATGGCCTTCCTGAGCTCCAGCTCGTGGGTCTCTCTGCGTTCGTAGGCTGTCTTTGCCTCCTGGGCGATGGCGGTGACCTCCTTGAACTCGGACTCGTAGGCGGCATTGTTGTAGGTGCTCAAAAGGCTCGAGAAGGCCTGGGAGGTCAGATCCCAGGTGGAATGTGGCACCTGCAAACGGTCGCGGTAGAGGTGGGAGATACGCTTGACGCCGCTCGGGGTTCGGGTCCTGGCCAGCTGGTCGAGTTCGATGGAAACCCAGCGGTTCCAGAACTCGTGGCTGTCGTTGATGCGGTACTTGATGGCGTTATAGCCCTCGCTCCACAGGCTGAGAGCGGCGTCGAAGGAGAACAGCTCGCGGCCCAGCATCTGCTCGTCGTCGGGCCATCCGGCGTCGCTGCTCTGGCAATCGGTGAAAAGGGACCAGAACCACTCGCAATAAGCCAGCCAGATGTTCAGGCTGGCGGGCTCGTCGGAGATGGCGCTCTTAAAGAGCTCGACGACTTTGACACGGGCCTCGAGATCGGTGGCATGGCGGCTCTCCTCCTCGACATAAGCTAGCCAGTTATCCTCGCCCACGGGGTTCGCCATCTTGACCTGTGTTTGCGCAGACTCATGTGTTTGTTTTCAGGCGGTGATCGGGCGCGAGGGTCGTGTTTGGCGACGAGAGGAGAACGGGGCGGACGCAGCACCTGGTAAGTCTAAAGGGCGATCGTGTGTATGCCTCTAGAAAGTACGGGCGCAGCTTCGTTGTCGCTAGAGATGGGATGGACAGACGGTGTTGATCAGGACTGTATGTGTACACGTTTCGTAGAATGCGTAGGGTAGGTATGCAAAGTTGTCCAATTGACGAGTGGCAGTGATCAGCACGCGACGGAGACGGGACTTTAGTGTTCAGTGTTTGGGTTCGCCAGGTCTCGACTCTTGGACCGGCGTCGTGGTGCTGCCGGGAAGGGGAATGAAGGCAGAACAGAATGAAACTGGATGACAGGCGCAAGATGGGAAGATGGGAGGAAGACGACGATAGGAGAAATCGTGAGAGTGGGTGCCGCCGGAGGTCCAGCCGTAGCCTGTAAGTGCGAAATGGGTCTGATGGGGCGCAGGTGCTGGCGACGACGACGATGGTGGGAGAAAAGAAAAGCTAGAAGGTAGGTAGCAGCAGCCCTGGAGAGGCCTGGCCAGTGACGCGGAATGCTGGCCGAGGCGCATGGACGGCCACGATTGGCCCGCGACATGCGGCTGTGCATGTGCCGAGCCCTGGTGCTACGGTAGGTACCTATGTACCTCGGTAGCCTTCCAAGTTCCCACTCCGGGGCTGTTCGCCAGCCCTGAACGTGCAGCCCCGGAGTTCCATTGGACACCTCAGCCCTGAAGGGCAACATGAACCTTGTGGAAGCCTGGTCTCACCTGCATACCCCTGGATTTCCCCTACAAATAATTCAAGTCGCCTTCCAACCATTTTAGGTCCAAGGCGCAGCGCAGGTGGTTCAGGCGTCTCACCATGTCACGAGCAATGTTGAACGAGACCTGCATGGCTGAATCCTCCGTCACGAGAAGTCGAGACGCTGATGGTACTAAGGTTCCAGGCCTTCTCCCTTCAAGTTGTTCCAGTACCTCCTGAGTTCCTAACACTTACCTTGGGCTTATTTATAGCTCCAGGAATCATCGTTACGTCCTATCCTGGCTGCCAATATGGCGTCACTGGTCTCGCCCCGTCAACCCACCCGCCACTGCGGCCAGTGCCGCTACATGTACCTATGTATGGTCACATGCATGTCTTGGCTTCAACTTAAGGTTATACCAAATACCTTATAGTACATCTGCTTACATATACCTCTCCAGGTACATATACTCCAACCATCACCACAACTCTTCGTGCTTCATCTAAACTGGAGTAAACAGTGAACGGGCCCGTCAGGCAATATCGTCAGCGTAAAGCTGAGTCTCTTTCTCCAATCAGAGGAGACAGGTGTCAATCCTAAGAAGGCCATGGCCCCTTTTACCCCTATTCGCAATGACCTTCATGGAGAACTGCTCGGTGCACCTTCAGGAACAGGCTTGGGGGCTGGATCTAGCAGCGTGACCGTCCGTGTAAGCACATCTTTCTATACATTGGGATATACGGTACACAGTCTCTGCGTTGTGGATTTGTGGCTGCTGGACTGAAACAGAGGAAGGCTTTCTGGCACATCTCTCCAGCAAGTGACAGTTCGGTTTGAACGATTCACGTACAGCAAGCACCTGAATACCCCCCCCCCGTAATAATGACCCCTTCACTATGGTCCACTGGCACCCTCATATGCCCTAAAACAGCTTTTTCCACTCTGGTCCAGGATCTTACTGTATTCGATTCCACCGCGTCTTTAGCAGGAGCCGCCCGGTTACTATCGACGGAACCATCATCGCCAGCTTGCTTGAAGTACTTTATCAGCTTATGGAATACGCCATCCAGGTCACACCAGTGAATCAGATCAAAAGTCGTAACAGTACGATAGTATCCTAAAAGAACTAATATATGTACAGCACACAGTTTGTGGACGGTGGTACAGCAGCAGCCAGTGCCGTGTCCTTTTCCTTAGAGCAGATGTTGACCAATATCCTCAAGCCCAGTAGGATGGTTGGAATCGGACTTCCCCCCCTACTAAGCAGCCACACGCAACGGACCTCTTGCACCAGATTTCATGTGCTGGAGAGGTCAGCACTGGGCATGATGCTCGCGGCAAAGATAACCCCATACCCCCAGACCCTATATTGAGAATCAAACCACCCGCATCCATCACGAATTGGCAGCGGAGGCGTGGGCTTTAAGGACAGATTATCGTCTTCATAGGATGTTTCGTCGAGCTTGCCTGCTCTGGGCTTCACTCGCGCAACGAGGCTATTCAAGACAACGCCAACCAGCTCGATCCGGCGCGGCCTCATATTATAGGTATGACAAGCACCAGTATTGGGGTCAAGACTTGCCTCGCCCTCGCCGCCCTTGTGAAGCCTCTACAGGTAGCCGCTAAGCTGGGGGACTCGGAGTCAGATTGCACAGAATCTACGGTTTATATGAAGACCCATTACTAATCAAACTTTCACACACGACCATAGGATCAGGAAAACTTGGCATCCCGTCCGCTCTGCCTTAAATAAGCCTGATACCGCCGGTTTAGTAGTTGGGTTGGTGACGACCAGCGAATCCCCGGTGTTGTATGTTTTGCCATTTTGTCTTTTTAGCAAGCTATCCCTTCTTGCCATCTGCAACTCGGCTATCCGGTACCTGCTCGAGAAGATCACTGTCCTTATTACAACAGGTATTTCGAACCGTCAACGCGGGTGAGCTGGTATGGCGTCGATGGACTTGGGGCATATTGGCCGCCTTGCAGGGTCAGAAGAATCGCCTGCACCGAGACAGATATTGTAATGCCTTTGTGTTCATCTTCATATGTGTTCGGCACCAACGGTATACTAGATACTCCCACGTACTTGTATATTAAAATCCGGCGAATCGCAGCCACGTGGAACATGTTTCCTATTCCATCCAGTCCCGCAGCCACAGCTGATAAACCCCAGTACTTAGAATCCCCTACACATCGAGGCAATCGCAGCCTCCCTGACAGAGACAGATTCCATTGCAGCAGTCGTCACTCGTAGCACAGCTCTCGCCGCTGGCTAGACATCACTTCTCTACCTAGAGGTCTGTGTCAGATTTTGAAAAAGTTCTCTAAATATCAAACAAATAGTCGGAATGGGGGTGGTGTTGTCTCCCACAGTCGTCAAGGGTAAGCCTGAGAGAAACGGTGCTTACCAAAGGGAAGGCGAGCGGCGCCGAGTCACCCAATGGAAGGGCCAGCGTTGGGACGATGCCGAGCAAGAGAAGGGCGGCGGTGGTGATGAATCTTATTTTCGGAAGCTCAAAAGGGGTCCGCACGGAAGTGTAGTATTGGGTAGGATACGGTGTCTCGGCTTTGGTGGATGTCTGGGAATCGGGGACTTCAGACCTGTTGTGAAGACGCTGGGCCCGAGCCCCTTTATAATCCGCCTGGACAGCATCCAGTCATGGGGGCATCTCAGTGCCGGCCGCGAGATACGGGGAAGAGCCCGGATGACCGGACGCTGCTGTCCAGTAGTGCTGATGTCCACGCGGCCCACGTCGCCGTGCAATCCTTCGGCTTATCTGAAATGTCCATAACATTCCACTTCGGCGAATGGACCCATCAAGAAGACCACACCGCTGAGCGGCGCAGGAACTTCATGGCCAATGGCAGCTCGTAGACACACGACGTGGTGATCTCGACTGTGAGTTGACCGTCTGATATGGCCTTTATGCGATGCATGAACAATCCTTATGGTTCCACCTTGTCCGGGGTCGAGTTATCACACGTACGTATGATACCCGCTTCCGAGAAGATCATGGCCCTCCCTGTTGTATCCCGGGGAAATGGCGTCAGGCGGTGCGGTTGCAATCTTCGTCCTGGCTCATCAGCTCATGCGACTGCTTCAACAGCAGAGCGTACCTAGCCGTGCATAGGTTCGGCGAGAGGCCGCCAAAATATGCAGTCATCTGACAGGATAAAGACAAGCGGCGCCAGAGTCCGAGATGCCTCCATAGATCCTCGCATCTTCGAACGCCGTACACCTCACCTGAAAGTTGGGAACGCGGTCAGAGCCAGGTTTCGAGCCGGCAACTGCGCCGCAAGACTAGACATGGTCATCTGACGATGACGCTACCAGTAACTTACCACGGGGTTTTCTTCAAGAGCAGAAACAAATAGGGGTCTGTGGTTTGAGCTTACGTCCTTGAACCAGCTTGTTTATTTAGATGTTGAAGGAAATGCTTCGACGCCGTTTGGCGAATATCTGGGCCAGAAGGGCGCTGGCTAGATCTTTGGTCCTGTCCTGGTTCCGGTTTATGGGGCTCTCCGAGGTCGTTATCAAGAAATGGTTAGTGCAGCTTTGTCAGTCTGGTCAACTGGTCGTCCTATGGCCTCGTTGTCGTGTCACGGCATCTCGGACGAACTTGTATCTTGCCAACACCAGGAGGCTCGTGACTATGAGCTCCCAACGTGGCCGCATGCCCGCGTTCGGTCATCGGCTCGCGGCCTGCGAGGTTACCATTATGGCCCAAGCCGAATCGATTATATCTGGGCTTGTGAGATATGGGGTAGCCTGAGAAGGCAATTGTAAAATGGTGGTCTGTAGGCTATTCACATTCATCGAATGTCTCAATTTTCGATCGCGACTTACGTACCACCTACGCCGAACGTCAATTTCACCGGCTAGCGGCAATCCGTTGAGACGTACGACGCCGAGAACTCCAAGGTCCTTATTTTCGACGGCTTACGATCGAAAGTTTCGAAACCTGTGGTACTTGAGGATGGCCTCGTCGGCACCGACACAGCCGGCGCCGAAAGAAGACTCGATGCCGATGGTACAGGTTGTACGATGGTAGCCCTAAGGTAAATTCATCAATGCCACGTCCACACCCAGGCACCCGATTTAATGGACCATCACGCCGGTTCGTACCACGGCGGACCCGGGCTTGCAGTCATGGAACCCAGGTAAGCAGATGCTGACACATTCCCACAACGCCGGCCACGAACATTTCACTTCAAGGCGGAATGAGGTCGCCCGGTTCTTCTCTAAACCAAAGTGGCCTAGGGCTGTGAGCACGTCAAAGACGGCAGCATTATGGCGGACGAGCGTTCGGCGCATGGCCTGCATCCCGCTAGACCAGAGCCGACCCGGTGGCGATGGAGTCATACTCTATAGTAAGCAGAGAAACAAATCCTCGGCACATTGGTGAATGGCTTGGCCGAGCGGGTGTCCGCAGCTTGGCTTGGCGGGCACAATTGGAAGTCGGGTTCGCGGGGCCCTGGAGCCGGCCGGCCGGGCTGGGCACACGCATCACTCCGAGGCGGCAGGCGGCGGCGGAGACTATTCCAGGCTCCAGGTCCGAGGGTGTGTTGCCCCCGCCTCGGGACGTGGGCAGATGTCGTCCTCATCGCTGCGAAGCCAAGCAAGGTGAGGTATGGTATGTACAGTATGGGGCGGAGGAAGGCGGTGTGCGCGCTTGTGGAGGTACGAATGTGCGAATGTGTCATGCTTGTACTGTATTGGCATGATGTTTGCCTTCTCCCATCCAACATTGAATGTCGGTGATGCTGCAAGTTTGCTCTCCTTCGCTACCTTGTGATAGGCTCATTGACTACAGGTGGGCAGTTGTCGCGTTCAAATATTGGTGGTACATTCCACCTACCTAACTGACTTGGGCAATGGGCACGAGTCTTTCCCCCTTCTCTCAAGATGAAACGCGTGGGACGGTCGCGTCTAACAAGAGATATATTAATATGACCGTATGACGAGGGGGGTACTTAGCCCAAGACAAAGTCAGACATCATAACATCAATATACCGGGTTGGCCAATTCAAGTTTATCAGGGGCTACGGGGGAGATAACGGTTTGACAGACCCACCCTCGTAGGTGGTAAGTACCTAGGTACCTAACCTACCTACACAAGGCTGTCAATCGCAGTCATGACAGTGACGGCGACATTGATTCAATGGTTCGGGATTGACCGCCAAGTTTGAACCACAGCTACACTTGCGCATATTGTACAACATTGATGATTGATCACAATCATTGATGACAGCGGCTGGTGACGATGACATGAAACCCCCTAACCTCAAGTGCTACTGGAATTACTGTAGATACTGTCAGATGAGCGACGGTAGTATTCTACAGTTCTATACTAAGACTTACGTCCATGTCGATGACCTTCCCTGTGACGATCTCCCACTCTGGTTGCATCAACCCGACCTAAACGGATCCGCCCACCTCGATTTTCCCTATTCGGCTCTCCCATTCATGCAACACCAGCCAGAGACATCTCTGAGCGGACATGCGGTGCAAATCACAGCCTACAGGATGGCGATCCCAAGCCGGCTATATTATGCAGTCTCAGATGTTGCAAGCCCAGGTTGTCGGACAGATCCCCCGCTCTTCCTTCATATCAGAACTGAGGAATGGTTGCATTGCTTTGTGTACAATGACATCGAGCTCAAGGGTTAGGTATTCTTCTCTTCTGGCAAAGGCATTGGAAGCATCAATGTCTCATTATGTCGGTCAGGACTGCTTAAGGTATTACTCCATACATCATGAATATTCAAGTACCTACCTACAACGGCGCATGTGTGTAAAGGCTGCCTCAGGTAGCATTGAATACTACAGCCTATACCATGTCCCATCCATACACATATAGATACACAGCCTTCAATCCATATGATCAGCATTGAATAATTTATGCTGCCATTCATCAGCCATTCAAACCCCGGAAGGTGGGAAGGCAGCACCGGCCAATCAGAGCCCGTCAACCTTCCCGTTTTATACAAATCCAGGGTCACTTCCCACACTTCCCACCACTCACGGGCATCACACCTTCCCGTCCTTTTCCTGAGTCCTGACCTCAAGTGCTCGTGCTGGTGGCCCACGGTACTCCGTCCCCGTTTCGGAACATCGTCCACACCTTCACCCCGCCTTCGTTTCGTCTTCACTTCACGTTTATTCTATTTGACTTGACTTGACCTGGACTTGACGATTCTGTCTCGTCTTCTTCTTTTCCGTCTCCCTGCGGCGACGCGCTCTTTACATTCCACTCCACAGCGCGCGAGGCACGCTTTCCGTTCGTTCGACACGCACACCTTCACTTCTCGTCACCCCCACTCTCACCCTCACTCATCATCCCGAGGCCACTCGCAGCCTGTGCATTCGCAGCTCTGCCTTGTGGGTGTACTTTGTTCGTCAGGACCGGACACGTGGACCCTAACATTCTCGGACCGGAGATTTCGACGTCGTACGACAAGCAAGCAACAGGGACACCGAGTCCAGCTTCACGAGGACCGGCGACGAGTCACGACTTGGGACGCATACAGCAAACATTGGTCGTCCAAACATTCACCACCACCTCATTCGCCCCGGCCCTATTGTTCGCCCATTGACCGACAGCCATTAATCATAAATTCCAGCCGTCAGAGGTCCATCATGAGGCGTCGCTAATTCCTCTTCGTCGACCCCCGTCTGCAGAGTCCAGACTGTTTCTCTTCCATCGGCCAGCAAGCTTGGCCCGCTTCGTTTTAAGATACCCTTACCCTTTGTTCCCTTCTCTACTACTCTTCGTCTGTCTTTCAACAACCTCTCTTCGGCTCCGAACATGCGGATCCCGGCGGTCGCAACCGTCGTCGCCGTCCTGTGCCTGGGCCAGGCCGCCGCCCAGATCACAGCGGTAAATCCCTGCGCCGTTGGCTGCGTCCATGGCTCTTTAATCAACATGCCACCGGAGGTTTGTGCCGCAGGAGACACGGCATGCGCGTGCCAACATCAAGACCTACTTCAGAACGCCATCCGGGACTGCATACGCCAGTCCCCGTGCGATGATGCCTTGGCTCAGGTTCCTCTGGCAGAAGCCGACGGGGCTGCAAGCTGCGGCTTAACCGCATTTTCCTCGTCCACCACGGCGACCGCGGCAAACACGGCAACCACGGACACCGCTGCTGAGTCACAAATCACTATTGATTCACAGCCCTCGACAACGACATCGCCAGCCACCACTGCTGCGGCCGAGACGATGCCCAGTCCGGCTTCAACCACCCAGACAGAGGCCACCCAGGCCCCAACCACCCAGACGTCAAGCATCCAGACGTCAACCCCCACGACAGAGGCCACCCAGACTGCAACAGTCAAACCTGCCGAGACAAGTACTACGACGAGCACAACCCCGACTGCCAAGCTCAGCGAGGCTGCTGTAAGTTCTGGTTTCATGCAGGGGTGTGGACTGAAGCTAATATGTGTACATAGAATTCGGCATCACCATCATCATCGGCGTCAACCGTGTCGTCCGGTAGTGGCACGAGAACATCTGGCACGGCTGCCGCGACTGAAGAGACATCAAGCGGCTCCGGGTCGTCGCCAGCAGGTACCGGGCTCTCGACAGCCGTAAAGGCTGGCATCGGCGCGGGGGTCGGCGTCGCAGCCATCATGGCTGCCATTGTCGCCATATGTTGTTGCATGCGGCGCAATCGGAAGAAGCAAGACCCACGCCGTGCCCAGGCCATCAAGATCTCGCCCCCTCTCCCGGGATCCGGGCGGCAATATGCACAACACGATGTCCGCAACGCTGAAGCGGCTTTGTCCAAGACATTTACACCTACGACCACAACCTACGCAGGCGCGTCGCTGCAATCGCCAACGTCCATGTACTCGACCTCGAAAGAGTCGTACAACGCCGAGCTCGATGCCCATGCCAGGCGATATGAGGACCAGTTGCCGCGAATGCAGCCGAGAACCATGATATAACGCGAGCAGTTGATAAAATAACTGCACCATCACTGGCATAAGCAATTATTAACGGGGCATCTCAACTGAATAACCATCAACCGCTGCTTGTGCGACTGCAGATGATATTGCCGACCGTCTGCTTGACCGTATGTTATCAGTTATTGGGGAAAGTCAGGAACTGGTGTCGATATATCCTAAATGGGGACCGGGAAAAGGCAGCTGAACATTCCACGTCAGAGCGGGTGTATGCTTCTCGAATGTCATCAGCACAGAAAGGTGCCTGATGTAGTCTAGGAAACAATGAAAGAAATCCTGCTGAACTCGTATGGTCTTCTATCTTTAATGGGCTGTGCCAACCGTGAAATGACAGTGCTGCTATGCCTTTTTTTCTTTTCTTTTACCAGTGGGTTTACTCCAGGGTGACTGACTGACAGCTAGCTTATGGCTCGAAATCAAAAGTATAGGCTTTTGAAACCTAAAAAGAAAGAACGTCAGCCGCTAGGGGAATCGAACCGCTGTGCCTAAGAATACCTTGTAAGAATACTTTGTAAGTATATTTTGCTAGACCGTACCAACCCGGCTACTAGATAAACCTTTTAAACTCGTATATATATCCTGTACTATTGTAGGTGCAGAAAGAAACGGGTAGACATTTGCAAACGTGCGCAAGGTGGCTTAACTCTATACGAAAGAGAAAGGGGGAGAGAGTACCTTGTTAGGTGGAGAGGGCCAAAAATAAGAAGAGAACGTGTTAACCACTAATAAGAATACTTCGCTAGGCCGTAACTACCAACGCGGCTACCAGATTAACATGCTAGAGGTAAATATATAGGTATTCTACACGATGTAGTGACTACCTATCAGTGCTTCCACCGGGGCACGTTTGACTTTACGCGTGGTGAATTATATCGCGGGAACTTGCAGGATAATTGGCCAATGGGTGGGTTATCGAAATGAAGTTGAGCTGATTGTGGCGCAGATAGTGGTGGTTGTGTAAGTTACGGCATCCGATGGCCAGTACGTTTAATAGACCGTGTTTACGGTAGCGGACTTATTTCCACGTATCCATTAGACTGACCGAAAGAGGTGAAGTTTAGCCACGTGAATATTCCAATACTTGACTCCATTAAACGTCTGGGCGCCACTCTTGCCGGCATTGGATGCTTGTACACGAGGTAGGTGACCTGTCTCTGACCTGATCACATTCCAGGCATAGTTCTTGTCACAGTTCGACTGTTGGTGACTCGATACTTACATTTGTTGTTGTAGGTACGTGAAGAAGACAATAAACTATGAAGTTACCTAGCTAGAAGACATGGTCGGGAGGCATGTATAGGAGTTAGTCCTGTGGGGCTCGCAACCAGCGGCAAGGTTGGAAGTCAGTCACTGCTAAAATATGCGAGCCACGCCATGAGGTAGTCAAAAGCTCAGCAAAAGCTGCAAGTGGCACGTACAGCCTTCCAAACTTATTCGAAAACTCATTTTGAAGGCAGCTAGCTCTGTTCTTCCGCGTGAAGCCATATGTGTTGGAATTCTTGGTGGAGGTCGATGAAGTTCAGATACTTGGTGGCAGGGTGATGGGAGTATGTTTTCACCTTGACTTGCCATACCCGCACAGATACCCTCTAATCTCCAAATTAAGAGCTCCACTTCTTCAACTCCTGTACAACCTTATGATATGAGCCGTGAAATTTTTTATCCAGCAAACAGGGCTTTCTAGGCCGCCAGCCCAACTGCCTCCGGGCCTTGGCGCTGGAAGCGCGGCACCCGGCAGTCAAGAACTTGGGTAGGAAGAGACCCATCGCGGCCGCAGCCTACTCTTCCGCGATGGAGACGGCCGGGACGTAGCAAGCAGCAGCAAAAGCGTTGGCCAACTGCCTCGCCGTCAGCTCCGTCTGGCCGGTGGCGTTGACGACATCGCCCTTGTTGGCGTTCCTGGCGGCGAGCAGGTACAGACGTGCGGCATCGTCGGTCGACATGGACGGTCGAACTCGGCCAGTGGCCGTCGTCGATGTAGACGGCTTGGCTTGCTTTCCCTGCAGAGTCCCGGCCAGGACACATGTACCTAGACACCGCTGCGGCCGTGGCCGTAGACGTAGGGTGCGAGACGGACACAGATGACCTTGACGCCCCTTTTCCGCCCAGGTCACGGCGTGGCGCTCGGAGCGGAGCGGATGCGCTCGACGAAGGGGTCCTCGAGGGTCTGCGGGAGAATCCTCGTTGGTCTCCTTGCCGTTGTCTGGTGCGACGACTAGGGTGCTGGAAGTGACGAGCAACGTCTTATCGGTACCCCTGAGAGGCTCTGCCAGGGCGTCCACGGCAGCGGCGTCGCTCCTGATGGCTTGTGCGTATTCCTTCGGTTTGGATTGGTCGAGGAAGCTGTCGGCGAAGTGCATGACGATGTCGGCTTGGGCGGCCTCTCGACGCAGAACATCTACGACGTGGAGGTCACCCCTGACTGCCTGAGCACCGAGGGATTTGAGCTTCTTATCGCCCTTTGCGCCGCGTGAGAGCCCGCGGACTTGGTAGCCCTCTTTGATGGCGAATTCGGTTTACGACAGATTCCACGTGGCCAGTGGCGCCGGTCATGAAGATGGTCTTGCTGCTGCTTATGAAGTGATATGATGGTGTTCGAGGTGGAGAGACGAACCTGGTCGGCTTTGCACTCTGGCTGAAGATGGTAGGGACCTTGGAATTATTTGGGGTTGAAAGCTGGGTGTGTGGGAGAGGAAAAGCGCCATTTATTAAGGGCGATGGAGGAAGAGAGTGACATCACATGTACTTGCGTTCCTTTCATTCAAACTGTTCATCGTGAATGACATCTGCGACTTCAATGTTTGAAGTGTTATCTTACGTCCGGGGCACTCCGGCCACGTCCGGCGTCGTGCCTTACATCCGGCTCGGATCCTAACACCGCCCGGCCCACTGCCACTAATAGCTTATCTGATGTATGCCTCTGTGAGGATGCCATGGCGAAGGAGCACACTCATCATGACTATATCGTCTGACGTGGTCAACTCATTGTGCTACAGGTCTTGCGCTGTCGCTTTGTGGCTGTTCGCTGTGAGGCAACACGCCTTCGAGGCACTGCTACACTGACCCGATCGTTGCCATGTTGAGCAGGGTGTAGCTCACAGCGCGGCGTGGTGGCGGCATGGGAGAATTGTGGTGGGCATGTCCAACACACACACATACACACAACGCGTAGGAAGACACGGGCGGCTCAGAGATTGTGGTACTACAAATAGTAGACAGATACAGATACAGATATTGATTACATACATATATGTACAGGACGGCGCAGCGCTCGGGCTATCGCGGAAACCTACCAGCAGTAGTACTGCCTCTGTGCAGTGACCGGGCGGTTGGGCAGGTGAATCCACGGGGCTTTCTTGGCCTGTTTCTCTACCCGGTCATCGTGCTGCCGTATCCTCGTCTTCTCCTCCTTCAGGACAACATTGATCGCTGCAGCGTTGGTTAATATCGAGATGGGTGTGGTGGCTGGGAGGAATAGTGTGCCACTTACAAGTCGTTGGCCTCCACATCCTGGACATGCGTGCCCTGGCGTGGTATTGTATCCGCACGCCTCGGTAGGGGCCCTTTGCCACCCAGGACTCGTCGATGTAGAGCTGGGTGGGGTCCTGGACCTCGATCCATCGGCCGTCCTTGGTTTGAATCTTCTTGGGTGTCCTCAGCACTTCGCCCGTGTGCACGCCCAGACCCATACCGCGACTGGCGATGGCCGAGTCCCTGGCCTCCTCGAGCTGCCACTTCACCTCCTTCGCGATCTTCTTTTTGCTGTAGCGCATCTGGGTGATGGCATCGTCGATGGTCTTGCCGACGATCTGGTGGGACAGCTTGACCAGCTTCTTGGTGCTCGTGGGCAGGGGCGGGCTGGCGCTGTGAACCTCCTTCTCGGACTGCTTTATGCGCTCCTTGTGGGTGAGCTTGCCGTCGGCCCTGACCATCTGCATGACCTTCTTCTTCTGGTAGCGTACCCTCCACCTGGGATCGGGATCGAGGGCGCGCTCCATGTGCTCCTTCATCTTGCTGAAGCCGACGGTGGAGCCGGCGGCGATCTCCTTGGAGGCGTCCTGGCCGGGCTGTTCGGCGTCCTTGATCTCCTCGTCGAAGATGGTGGAGCCCTGGGTGCGGTTGAACATGCGGTCGGCCATCTTCTGCTGCCTTTCGCGTTTCGTCAACTCTTTGGCCAGCGGTGACTCTTTAGAAGAAGAAGACTGGGATCCCCATCCGTTGAACCAGGCATTGCGGCGCTGAGTCTTGGGAAGAAGGCGTGAAAGATGTAGGGATGGTTGGCCGACGGTTGCCCGAGCTGTTGGTGTTTCTAGTTAGCTTGCGGTGGTGGCAGGACGCGGTTGCGCTGTCATGGAGAGGGTGTAGGCATACCGGACTGTACGGCCCGCCGCGCTGGCAGATGTAAGCTCATGATTGTCGACAGTCTCGCGAAGGGAAGTTGGAAGCTGTGGTTTCCCAAGCTCAAGCGCTCAAGCTGCAGCGGCCCCGGAGAAAACGGAGAAAAGTTCCCTGACCGCGACGGCGCACGAGCCACGAACAGGAGTAGGTAGCTTGGATGTACCTCCATACCGGTGGCATACCCGACTCTGTCCATTGTGGCTTGATGCTGATGCATGAGGCTTAACGTCTTGAGTCACGTGACCAAGCCCGTACAGCGAGTAAGATCAGCCCATTTTCAAGCTGCATCGTCCCAGCTGGCCAGTCAATCGGTCAATTCGCCAAATACTGAGAGCTTCTCGACGTCGCAAAGCAAAGACACATCTCCCCTCCTACCACCAACCCACCGCTGAAGCTTCCGACACAATGGCCATCAAACCTATTACTGGTGTACGTGCTCAGTGAGCTCAATGGCTGCTTCTTCGCACCGCTGACCTTTGTTCCAGATGCTCCGACGGGGCCTCGTCCTCGACCTCGGAATTGCGCTCGGTACGTCGTGAACAGCTTCCTCTCCGACGGCCATTGGTACTCTCCGGACGAAAAGACCGCAGCTGGGCTGACTTGGGTTATAGGCATCGGAATGACCATGGGCAGCCTCTACTGGTACGGAACCACTCAACCATCCCCTATCGAAGCCCACACGAACGAGCAGCCACACTGACATTCAACAGGCACGGATACCACATGCCCCGCACCCATGCGCGAGACAACTTCTACAAGCAACTCGAGGAGGAGCGCGCAGCGAAAACCGGCCAGTGATGCAGCAACGACGGGTGGAAGCAATACGGTGCCAGCAGACGCTGCGAGGAGGCAACGAGCGTGACAGATAGACAACGGACCATTTCTTGTGTCGTGGCGCATTAGACGAGACAATAGCACGCTTCGAAAGCTGCGACTGTACTATACCATCCCTCGGCCGACAAATTCAGACTTCAGCATATTCAAACATCCGGTTCGCTGCTGACCCTGTGACGATGCCTGAAGGCTAACTCCCATGCTGGACTTGGAATTACTCAATTGGTCATGGTGGTGGTGGTGGGCCAGCCAAGGAGTGCTATGAGGGTAGCAATTGCCGGGGTGGCTGTCTTCGGTGGTGAGCCAGGGCTGCGTGGATGGAAAAGCAGAGCGTAACAAGAACACAAGAGCCAAGTCGAGGGAGAGCATGTAACGGGCGGCCCAGTAGCTGGCCTGCTAGTAGGTGCTGCTTCGCTTTGGGCGCTCGAGATACAAAGTGTACCTTGTCAGTGGGCTAAGGGTCAAACAACCAGGACGGCTTAAAATCACACATGAAGCAGATGACCGACCTAGAATAGGCACGCATGGAGGGGTGTAGATTTCTCTGGCTGACCTGCCAGCCTCCCAGGAAATACCAGTGGAATTAGAGTTCAGTGTATCCCATCGTTTTGGTAATGCGGCTTTTCCCCTCCTTCTAATACGTATTTCAACCCTAGGCCCCGAGCAAGAGACAGGAACAAATATGCATGGATGCAAAGACGGACGCGGTGGGAATCCCAGCACAGACTCCTTAGAACAACCCCTAATCGCAAGTTTTGATGCAAGTTGTAATATCTCCCACATGGGCCCTTGGCAGCTCCTAGTATCACCAACGAATACCTGCTGTGGTTCTGACGTTTCGGAGAGCGACGACGTCCGAATGTCAAGAAACCGTGACACACTACACGAGACCCTATAGATGGCCATTGGACTCAGCTCAGTAAACCTTCGGACATCATTGATGTCCATAGGTGAGGAGGGCAGGTGACCCAGCCCCACCCATCGGCCGTTGGTCAACTCGTCTTGGACGCTTTCTCAGCTTCAACCGGCAACGTCTTCCCTTCCCACATGGTGGTCTCGACGGTGAAAGCGCCCCTGTTGTCCCGACACCTGTCCGACATATCAGTCATACCACACCGTGACACTGCTGCCGCCCGTGGGGGTCACGCAGACACTCACCGCCGAAACCACCGCTGCACCGGCCAGCACCGCACCGGACTGCCCGAAGCTTCCGGATGATCAATCTTGCATTCGTACTGCACCATCGACAGCAGCTCGCAGGCCGAGAGGTCGATCTTGCCGCCCTTCCGTCTGCGCCCGTCGTCGTTCACCTGGATTTCCGACTCCAGCTGCGAGGCTGGGAAGACGCGGCAAGGCGGCGTCATCTCCGTTTTCCCGTCCTGGCGGGCCTGCTCGCTGTCCTGCGCCGAGGCGTATTTGGCCTGACCTTTGATGGATGCCGCTACAGCAAAACACGTCGGCGCTCGACTGCTCGGTGAGGTGGAAGATGGCAGTCTCGAAGAGGTATGTCCGCATCATAGCCCGAGGTGTACATACGGGGTACATCAAATGTAATAATCCGAGCTTCAATGTTGTCTGTTCTTATCTTATCGCGCCTACTGTACATGCATTTGCACCCCGACACCCCTTTAATACCTACTAACTGACTACCTACCTACAGCTCCTGGGCGAACTCCGTGCCAACCTGACCAACACTTCTTCCCACCATCGCAGCCCCGAGCTTCCCTTACCGGGTCTGACAACTGTCGCAAGTCGGTATCAGAAAGCAACCCAGTCGGCACCGCCGCCCCTTCTGTCGGTCAGCGGACGATACCTACCCCTGCTGTACCACCTGGTGTCCACTCTGATAGCAGCACCGCATAGCTACACTGTAGTTCTCGTTGATGTCGAGTCGAGGTTCGACGTGACCCGCCTCATTCACCCGTCAAGTAACTACTCGGCCGCATATTCCGACCTCAAGCACCTCTATGTCTACCGCCCAGCCCGCGGCCAGGAGCAGGCGGCCATCGCTGCCGCCGAGGGTTTTATGCTGTACGGGGCCCACGGGAGCCGCGACCGGGAGTGGTGGGGCACGGTGGTGGTCGGCGGGACCGGTGGCGACGTGAATGCCGGGTGGAAGGGCTGGTTGAGGGTCGAGAAGGAGGAGGTCGGTGGGTTCGCTGTGGGTGTCAGTGTGGACGAAGCTCTGAAGGACAGGGCGAGGAGGCAGGAGGTGGTTGATGGTGCCGGCTGGGTTGCACGGTCCCAGTGGGGGAACTATGGATGGAAGGACGTGTAGGGTGATTTTCAGGGTGAGGGTAGTGTCTGTACGCGTTCACGATTGACTCAAGATCTTCTGCTTCTATTCAAGAGCTCCCAGAACCTGTACGCTATTCAGGGGTCCAGATATCTGGTCTGAGTCTCACGGCTGCATCCAGTACACGGTCCTGTACACGGTAGGTACCCAAAAATGAGAGATCGAGTTCTTCTCAGACCAGGTCAGTGTATGAATTCGATGGCTCATCAGCAGCAGTCTTCTGAGGCCGATACAGACTGGATACCCGTTACTACAATTACTTTAGGCTGTTTAAGTGCATAGGGACGCTTAGTCGATAAGCCAAATAAGGTTATTGCATATATAGCTACAGCTTCTAGATGAGGTGGGGCTACCTACTGGCTCGACTTCATGTGCTGTGTTCAATGTTCAGTGTTCACTCACCACCACGCGACGAAGCCCACCACATCTCTGATTCCGATCCGGAGCAGAGCAGGGCAGGGCAGGGCAGGACAGGTCCGGGAATCCAGTCACGATGGCTTCGGCACAGTATGGATCTCTCACGCCGCTGCAACACTACAACCAGCAGCAGCACTACGGCGTCGCCTTCCAGGTTATGCCCCAACAAGCGCAACCTCCTCCGCCGCCGCCGCAACAACACCTCCCCTCGACGGCGCTCCCGACCACGATGCCGGACATCAATCACATGCCGGCACTTACGCACACGCACCTGCAGCCGAACGGGACCCCCCTACAGACGCATGCGCACCTGCAACCGCAGCCGCAGAGCACCACTCCCATCCCGACACCGATTCTAAATACAGTTCCGAGTCCGAACTTGCCCGCAACACCCTCCACCACGGGCGGCCGAGGCCCGAAGCGCCGCCGCACCACCAACAACAACGACAGCACCGCATCACAGCAGACCCCCTCGCCGGCGCCGCCCACCACCGTGCACCCCTTCAGCAAGGGGCCCTACGAGACGCTCGAAGACGCCATATTCGCATTGCAGCTGCACGTCTTCACGTCGGGCTACGGCGTGTCGCAGAAGCGGACGGTCAAGGAGAAGCTGCCCTCGGGCAAGTACGACCCGGAGGGCGACATCATCCGCAAGGACTTCTCGTGCGACAAGGGCGGCAACGAGTTCGTGTCGCAGTCGCGGGGCGAGCGGCGGCGCGAGAGCAAGAAGTGCGGGTGCCAGTGGAAGGCGGCGATCCGCCGCCTGCGCCGCGAGAACAACCACTGGTTCGTCGAGATCCTCGAGCCTGCCCACAACCACCCCGTCACCCCCGCCGACGAGATGCACACGCTGGCCTCGTACCGCCGCTGGCAGCGCGAGAATAATGCTGGTATTCGTAGTGCCATCGCCCGCCTCACGCGCGCCGCCGCCTTGCCCGCCCGCCAGGTCGTAGCATACCTCCGGGGCGACGTCGCCGACCCCGACCTCGACCGCATCGACAAGCAGATCCTGCGCGCCCTCAGCATGAACGACAAGGAGCTGCCCGGCACCGAGGGCAAGGACGGCAGCTCGGTCGCGTTCGACATGCTGGCTAGGAGGCCAGTCATCATCCTTCAGGACAACGGAGGCACCGCAACACCCTCGAACAATAATGCGAGTACAATCGCAAGTACAAGTGGGCATCGGGAGCTACCACCAGGCGGCGGTGTCATCATGTGACGTGTGTCGCTTAGGTAGTCGACGACTGGGTTCGGACCAATCGGGCAGCGTCGATACACGGCTTGATGGGCTGGGTAAGGCAAGGCAAATCTGAACTTTCCAAGGAATCGAGCGTCGGGCGCATCAGGGGCGTTTGTGTTCACGGTACTCAGGTGGGTTAGGGAGCAGGGAGCATACGGAGTTCACACTTGATATGTCTTACTAGCTGCATGTTTGTACTCATATTCTCGCTAGGGAGGCAGACGGAGGATAGCAGGGTCACTGCGTTCGGGATGCTTGTCATGTCACAAACCTATGTACCCTACACGTTGGTGCTCTGTTTTCAACACATGGCTACCTCAGTACTTAGCTGGCTACATTGTGTGGATGATTCACTATAATACTACGTGGCAATATCCTCGAATCATGTGATGGCCATCTAATTAGCTGGCCACGTTATGTTGATGATTCACTATAAAACTACATGGCGATATTCTCGATTCACGGCGAGTCACTCTGCGCGGCTGTGTCTAGAAGCACCCCGGTGGCAGCCCTAGCCTTGATGCGCTCGTAGTACCCTTGCAGGTTCTCAAAGTCGAAGCCTTCGGCTTCGCGCATAGCTGGCATCATGGCATGGAGCACCGGCCAGAAGGCAAAGTCGGCCAGGGTTACCATGCCCGAGTTGCCCGCGATATAGTCGCCTTCGCCCGCGTACCTGTCCCACGTCGTCAGCTCGCGGCGCAGCAGCTTGATGTCGTTGTCGGGGCATGCCCTCCACTTGTCGAGCAGGCTCAGCGCCTGCTGGAACCTCTCGAACAGCCGCCCGAGCCCGGGGCGCGAGGCGGTGGGGTGATGCCCCGCCGCCTCGCCTTCTTCCCCGTCGTCGTGGACGCGCTGTAGGTACAGCATGATGCCCAGCTGCCCCGCCACGATCGTCTTGGACTCGTCGTTGTCGACGAACTTGACGGGGAGGTCCACGGGGATGGCCACCGGGTCCTGCGTGGGCTTGCCGTCCTTCCAGTTGAAGTGCGGAGACACGCTCCCGCGCGCGTAGTTGATCCCGAACTCGGCGAGCATCATCTGGACGCGCATGTTGACCACGGGGTCTGTCGACAGGAACAACCGCGGCGCCGTGGACATGTGGAGGACGTCGAAGCCCTCGCCGTAGAACTCGTCCCAGTCGAAATCCGTCGACTGGTTCTCCCTGCCGAACCCCCGCAGCATCCTGACAGCTTCGGGCGTCTGGCCGTTGATGACTCGGTGTGCTTCCTGCTGCGTCTTGGCCTCGGCGCCTTGGCCCCAGATCAGCTTGCCATCTCGGTCCAGGAAAGTTGCTATCTGCCTGAACGTCAACGAGATTCGGCCGCCGTCGAAGGCCAGCTCCGCCGGGGACTTGTCACGATCCATCCTCTTGTCTTGACGAATGGCGTGTAGCCATCGCATGTTGGTGGTCAAGCCCATCCTGCACAGCGAGTTATGCGGCAACCTCGCACGTTGAATCTGACGCTTGGCACCCTCGGCCTGTCTTTTCGTCCTAAATGTCATAGTCCTTTCCGCGCCAAGGCTGACATTGGCGATGAAGGTGCCCTTCGCGATGTCCAAGGTCTTGTCGCTGTGCTCAGAGATATAATCATTGCCATGACGGTAGAATTGGATCAAGACATGATTCAAGGGATGGCCTAGCTTTTCCTCCACGCGCATTTTGATCTCTGCCACCGTCGCTGAGAAGGGCAGAAGCGGTGGCGACTCGTCAGCAGGGTGCCGATAGACAGGCATAGTACCATCTTCCGCAACCAGGCCCTGTACCGCGACGAGCCTCGGGACCTCACCACCCTGGTGGGACATTCGTTGCCAGAGGACTTCGTCCCGTACCCTCTCGAATATATTCTCGGCCAGAGGTTGCGGCAAAACATCGTAGATGACTTTGGTGTCGCCCTCGCAGAGAGGACTACTCTCGCCGAGTGTGAGTGCCTGATGCGCCATTGTACTGCTAATTTCTTCCGTAACGGTTGTCGAATGGTTAGTAGGGTTTGTAGTGTTTATAGGATTTGTAGATTTCTCCACCAGGAAGTCTCCCTCTCTCTGTTCCGAGTCGATCACCGTCCTACTTAAGGGCGTCGACGTGTCGTCCGAGTCAAACGACACCTTTGGCAACGAACAATCGCTTGTTTCGTCGAGAATAGGTGTTTGTTCGCCTTTCATGAGACCTGACTCTTTGTCCGGCCGTTGCTTTGCACGTGCGATCGGAGACCTTTGACGTGGTGATTGATCGTTGTCTAGCCCAGTGCATTGTTCGGTTGAGTGGGCAACGCGCGACTCCGCCTTCATGTTTGAATCTAAAACTGCTCTATTGGGTTGCTTTTCGATGTCTGGCTTGTGTTCTGCCATGGGCTGAAGCGGAGGCTTTGACTCTTGCGGTTGTATCCGGAGCTCGGGCTTGTCGGCTGCAGGGTCACCGCTTAGCGACAGTCTCTCAAACGACGATTGGATTACTGAGGCTGGGGACGCCTCGCCGTCCTCTCGCCCTTCATGGGGACGTACGGTTGGGTATCTGTTGGCAGCCTCCGTCGACCTGCGGTCTGGTGACCGACGAGGTTTAAGTTTGGGCGCCATAGACTCTAAAACACGCGCAGCCCGCAAGGTTTGGCAACCCGTGGTGTCCGATATTGCCATGATGGCTGCGCGGTGCCTCCCGATGCTCTGGTAGCCGCAGCAGTCATCGACAATGGTGATAGTGTACCCGTGGCTCGCAGCGTCGATGGCAGTGGCCATGACGCTGATGTTGGTCATGGCGCCACATATGAACAGCTCAGTCACGACCCTGGTGCGCAACAGGCGAAGCAGCTGTTCCGATTTGAAGGCCGAGTAATGCGACTTGACCAGCTGATGGTCCCGTGGCCCCACGGCCAGCTGCACCACCGGGTGGAACTCGAGGCCGCGCGAGCCGGGCCTGACACAGCTCGGGTGCTCTTGCTCTCCTACGTCTCCCAGGGTCAGGAAGGCCTCCGGGCTGTCCGGATACTCGTCCTCGTGCGGCCCCGGGCGCGATCGCCGGCCTCGCGCAGGTCCGTCCGAGGTCAGAATTTGCTCGCTCGAGACAGGCCGGGAGCTGTCGAACTGGCTCCGCACCCAGATCACGTCGCCGCCGCGCTGGCGGAACGCGTTCGCAAAGTCGGCGATCCGGAAGGGGAGGTCGGAAGGAATCTTGACAGGCAATGCGCCGTCTTCGGTAAGAAAGTCATTCTGAGGGTCGACGACCAACAGGGCTTTGCGGGTCGACAGGGACGGCAGAAGCGCAGTATCTATGGGAAACATAATGACCACCCCCTAAGTAGGTATGTCATGGGGACCCCGGGAGCAATGCTTTAAGATACAACAGCTGGCTACGGGAAGCAGAGCTGAGTTGGCCAGTGGCGGAGCTGGGGAGTGAGTCAGGACTGCGGTGTCGAAGAGCACATTGTGGATATAGTAGCGACTCACAGGTTGAGGGTCGGCGGCGCTCGCTACGTGCCTGCTCATAGTCGAGTGGTAAAGAGCGCTGAGTAAAGATAGCAATGTGAATGCTGATATATCCTCGTGCTCGTTCTCATGCCTTGCCTCGCCTGCGCCTTGAGATGGAAGCGTGAGCAGCCGTCGGTGACCCTAAGAGAGGCGTCGTCGTCAGTACATTAATATTTATCTACAGTAAGAAAGTATTAGCCCTTGAGGCGGTGTGTATAATGTACCTAAGTGTGAGAATGAATGAACATGAACTGAGATTCGAATTGAGGCGAGGGGTTGAAGAATGACGGGACACAAGGCCGGGGCACGGGGGGGGCCAAAGAGGGGGGAGGGGTTGCTGCATGCAGTACCAGGTACCGCCTCTGTCTCGCAAACGTCGCTTAGTCGGCGCTGGCTGCTTGTACCTGATACGTGCCTGCCATCAACCTTGTCTGATGGGGCCGATCACCCCACCACCCCACCACATGCAGACCGGGATACCATGTAAGTTACGCCGGACATCTGGCGCATCTAGGCTCTAGCAGACCGACTGGCAACTGCTTCACCCACTCTAAGATCAACAGACATTCGTTACATGGTCATGTACCATGAATGATGAATTTGTCTCACACCGTTGGGGCTCGGGGGTTATCGACCAGGTATCGTGACCGCCTGTTGGAACCTTCTGTCAGATTGCGGATGCATAGATGATGGATGGGATGGCGGCTGTTCCCGTGCCCGTTGCCCAATAACTTCAGTGTTATTACAAACTTTGAAGCAGAGAACCTTGGGACTGAGGAGAGAATGTTGCCGCCGGCAGCCCGGAGCAGTCGCCATATCGACACTTGGTATACCTCCATTAACCGCCCTGGCCACTGCCACAGCCATTGGCCTATCAACGCGTTGTTGATCCTCTCGGCATGCAGAGCAGACTGGCAGTAGAGAAGGACATGGACAGAGTTGGAGAGAGTGGGAGACTGACTGTTGCATTCAAAGTTGGATGACAGCTCCAAGAATGGAACATTACCCGCATGTGAACCCCGGGCCCTCTTCAAAGTTCTGCGGCAGCCGCGGGGGTTACCGTAACTTACCTTACGGCTCGTGCCGGTCCACCCGCCTTATCGTCGTTATATTCATCATCATATCATATTCATTCCTATCATCATCACCATCATCTGGCGCTACCCGTCCTTCGCTTCCGACAACGCCTCCTCGCCTCGATTCCGGACTCTGCTCGTCGTCCGGTACGCCCACCAGTGTGCTCGCAAATGAAGGAGTCATGACCCTTTGGCGACAGGCATGCCTAGCGTGACTGTTCATGATTCGATATCCTCTTCGATGGTTGTACTTGCAGCCTGGCTCGGAAGACTCGAGCTCTATGCTATCTATACCTGTGCGAGCATTGCTGGCGTGTGGTTGTCTGCGATGACACTGATCCCACCCCATGACCACTCACTGACAAAGCCTACATCCCGTCATCTCACCTAGATTAAAGCCCGCCCATGGAGCCCGAGCCTCGGGCTTTAGACCAATTCGCTCCGTGACAGACGCCATGGTTGGTCGCTGTGCTCGCTTGCTTGGTAGCATCGCTACGACTTGGCCCCTACTTGGTCACTTCATCTCGCTCAGTGACCGACTGAGCTCAGCAAACGTGGGCCGTTCAGAACCAACAGGAAGCGAGCATCGTCGATGCAGCGCCGCGAGCAGCATCGCAATCCTCATCTCCCCCTCGTCGAAATTCGCCTTGATCAACCTCCACACGTCTTCCATCAGGTGCGCAAAGGCAAGCACCTCGAGCTGCTCCATCTTGTGACCATCCCCGTACATAGACGCCGCTCCAAAGTCGCCAAGAAGTGCGTGTTCCTGCTCGTCGAACAGGATGTTGTGCGCGTACATGTCTCCATGCGCAACCCTGCGCTGGTGCAGGTGCTCTGCCGCCGATGCGACACTCTGCAGGATGCGTAAGCCCTGCGCTGTAGTCAACCGGCTCGTTTGTGAGAAGCAGTCCCTCGTGCAGCTTTCCAACGATGGTGGTAAACCCAGCGTGGTATAATGAGCCGGGATCAGTTGCATGACGAGGCCCTTGTTCGAATGGTCACATATTTCCCCCAGTGGGTCGATGAGGTTGGCGTGCGAGCCAGCCCGGATACATGCCCGCATCTCGTCCATGGGAGCGCCATCTGTGGACAATCAATTCGTTAATACACCGTACTTGAAGACGGACAATGACACGGCCACTTGACCTGGAGTACACAGACAGCAGCGTCCGCATTGTGCTCGACGTCGACTTCATCGAGCCATCAAAAGTCCCGAATCCCTCGGCAGATGGAGTGTCTCATACGTACCACTCGTCACGGTCCCTTTGAAAAGCTTGATAGCCACCTGCTGAGCATGGCCGCCTCTATGCCACACCGCCTTGGAGATGACGCCGGAAGCGCCTTCACCATGCACCTCCTGAACACGGAGATCGTCAAAGCTGACGTTCACAAGGCCAGATGATGACCCATCACATTCGGATGCCGACGCGGACGATGCGCACGGGTTCCCGGCGAAGGATAGGAATGCCAACTCGGGAAGGCCAAACAGCCAGCCTGGTAGCTGCTCGATGCGATTGGCAGCGAGTCGAAGACCAAGCTTCCGGCAAGAGGCCATCTCCTCGGGCAGATCGCAGAGCTGGTTCCCAGACAGCATACACTTCTGGAGGCGCACACACGTTCGGATACTCCGCGGCAGAGCGCCGATGAGGTTGTTGGTCAGGATCAGCCAACGCAGCCTCGGCGGCAGCGAGGCCTCGGGGACCTCGCGCATTCCGTTGCCCCGGAAGGCGACCATCTCAAGGTCGGGGCATGATGCCAGCTGGCGTGGGAAGACGGAGAAGTTGCAGTCGGAGAAGAAGGCAACCTTCAGTTTTCGGAGCCGGCCAAAGTCCTCGGGGAGGACAGACAGTCCGGTGCCGGAGAGGTCCAGGTGCTCGAGCGACTCGGCGTGAGTATATATCTCTGCCGGGAAGTGGCGCAGGGGCTTTGTTATCTTGAGCTTTGCGACGGGGGCCGGGCTCTCGACAAGCGCCGGGTGACTCGGCCTCTATTTTCGGGTTCGCCGGTTGTAGCATTGGGGGCTGTGCCTTTATCGAGCTTTGAGGGTTTTCTGGTGGGGGAGATCTCCTCTCTTGCGTATATTCAGCTTGGTAAGGTTTCCGGCGGTATGATCATGTAGCCAGATCTCAAGCTGTAACCAGGTTTGATCTACTGTGTAGATAGGGAAGACTTGATGAGACATTCATACGGACCCGTGCGGGTTTCGGGATAAATCGATACCTCGCATAGCTACCTATGTGCCTTTTGGTAGCTTTCCCAGATGCTGACAAATCACAAGTCTTGTTGTAGTGCTTCATTAAAAGGTCGGATGGAAAGGATTCCATCCGAGATGGATCTAAATACCTAAATTACAGTGGTGAGGTACCTGGGGCAACAGGTGGGTTGCCAGGCAGCCTTCCTCAGGTAACCTCCAACATATCTGGTGGGGTTACCAGAATACTCCATGCACTAGATCCACACCTACACAAATACCTACAGCATGTAATAATGAGCAGTCCAACTCGTAATTGTCAGGTACCTCCGTATGGAACGTGCATGTAGCAGAGGAAACCATAAGTCTACGCGTAGGTTCTTTGTCGAGGTGGTCACTCATGGCTTCGTCGGCCTGGCGAGTCGCCATTGGCGACTGTTCATCCAGATACGGTAGCAACATGATTCGAACCCCCAGTGCTGTAGGCAACCTGAATATGCATGGAACCACAGTCAAAACCCTGTTGACGCGTTCCCAAATAATTGAGCAGAGTATTCTCCCAATCACTTTATTCACCAACTACCATCATCCACGCCTGACTCGTCCAGCCTGATGATCCGCTCAGCACCCATGATGAGTGCAATGGCATCACCGCATGAGGAACCCATTCAACTACCACGCCTCCGCCTTGACGCCTGCTCGGCGGGGTCCCCATTCAAGACGACGGCGAAGAGGATCTGAACTATCACTCATCTCACCCTGTTGAACTTAGCTGCAAGAAGCTTCCTCGTCGCTGACCCCAACAAAGACCGACACGAACAAGATCGAAGCCCCGTCCGGAGGATATCCATACGATACAGCCCGCATGCAGTATTTCCAAGGTCGACGACAACCAGAGCCGCACTGGACCCCACCACGGCGGAGGCCCACCGACTCGCTGCAAGTGCCCACCACCGCCCTACCTTACCTCAGTTCACCAGATCCCAATCATGTCCCAGCACCGGAGTGCTGGGACATGAATTGATCGTGGTGGCTCGTGTCATGTGGCTGAGGCGTGGCTTGTCTAGAAACCTTGCCAGCCACAGCTAGCCACAGCAACCCCTTGCATTCCTTATCTCTTATCCAGCGGAGCCAATGTGTCGTCTGTGCTGAGATAAGCCCACAGAATAAGGCCCACTTCTTGCCAGTCCGTCACTCTGCAAGACCCGCTACTGACAGCCGCCAAGACCGCTAGCACCAGCTGCTAGACCCGCTATCGCAGCTTGCATTCCTTATCGATCTTATCTGTTGCCCAAGGCGTTTTCGAGAGCACCTGGCCCCACTATCCTGAGCAACCTCAAGCATATCTAAACTTCCTCACTTGCGTAACCAGAGGTCGATCCTTCCCTTCTCACCATCACCATCACTTTCGAGCGCGTAACGAGAAGAGAACCCTCAACCGTACTCCAGCTCCACCGCTACACACATATCTTGCATCTTCTCGCAGTCAGTCTCACGAGCATCTCCTCGCTCAGTCGTACCACGAGCATCATGGAGGGCGTCTCCCGAAAGCGCCCGAGTCCCAACGAGGAGGGTCACGATCACCAGGCTCGTTCCAAGCGACAGCGCACCATGGCTCCCGAGGCAGAATCCACTGCGATCCCCGCTTTCAGTGCCGTGAATCGCCCGACCGCCGAAGACCTGGGCAGAGACGGTCTTCGCAGATCAATCGCCTTGACCTTGAAGCAGGTGGGCTTCGATTCCGCTTCCAAGGACGCGCTGGAGGGCTTTACTGAGACGGTCGACACATGTGCGTCAATAGCGCCATTCTCAACGGTTCAGCGTACCGTAGTTAACGTTGCACAGACATTACTGGCTTCGTTGAGCAGCTGATGCGAACCGCAAATGCTGCGCGCAGAGTCGACCCCACACCGGTTGATTTCGAGTCCATTCTACATCAGCACAATGTTCCGCTGTCATCTCTGAAGCCACACCTCAAAAACCCCGTCCCGAAGGAGCAACTCGAACCAGCCTTGTACGATCCCATCACAGAGGACGTCGGCCGACTTCTTCAGAGCTCTCGGCTGTTTTTGGGCGATGAACTAGACGGCAAAGCTGAGAAGGAAGAGAAGGCGTGGATCCCAAAGTCGTTCCCCGACTTTCCCAGCAAGCACAGCTACAAATACACGCCGGTCGAGGAGACTGCAAGGGATACCCAGAGCAAGCGTGCGGAAGCTGCGGCTGACGCCAGGAAAGGCGAGATGGCGCTGCGACGCATCGATCGAGCAGCCAAAATCAGCCGGCAGAAAGAGCTTAAGGAAGTGGCGCAACGCAATCCGTTGATCAAGCAGCGACATGAGGCGTGGGAGGACCTGATGAAGAACCTTGTGCCGGCCAGAGGCGGTGTGAGTGGTGCAACCGAGATGGCCGATCACAGTACCATTGTCAATGCCGCGGCCAAGTATGGGCGCAAGGAGGTACCGAGAACGAGCAGAAGAGCGCCGGTCGACAATCAGGGTTGAGAGTTGCAAGCCTAATTGCTGCGAGCCCGTATCAGAAGCATTGGCGACCAATCATGTACAATTGGTTCAGCATCTTCGACCAGTACGCAACGTCTGACTCGTCGACACGCATCTACGACGGCAACGCTCAAGCTCTCTATCTCTGCACGCCTCTCTCTATCCCCACCTCTCTCTCTATCTCTACACCTCTCTCTCTATCTCTCACACACCCCGCTCTCTCTCACGCCTCTTCCTCAATGCTCTCGGACATCATCAACTATGGAAGCATTGCTGCGTTTGCATACAGTCAACGAGTAGGCAACGTCTGACTCGTCGACACGCACCTACGGCGGCATCGCTCAAGTTTCTCTATCTCACCTTTTCCTCAATGTATTTCCACGGTCCTGCAAACTCGACGAGGTAAGCTTGCCTTCTTCTGGGACGTCGCTCCATTCCACTAACTTGTGTGCGCGTAGAAGCAGAGACACAACCGTGGACTACAAACTCCGTCCGACCTCGATCCTGCAAATTTGAGGAGGTATGTCTACCTTCTTCTGAGACCTTGCTCCATTCCACTAACTTGCGTGCACGTAGAACCAAAGACACAATCGAGGACTTCAATTTTTGTCTGACCTCAATGATGTTCTCCTAATCCTGCGACAAGATGACGGTACCACGATGGCTCAACTGTGCAAGTCAGGTGCCAGATCAGAGTCGTGTGGAGCTGTTGAAACAGCGAGACAAAACGGACAGCATCACCGGATCTTGCACATCACCATGGTCTCGGACATCATCAAACATGGAAGCAATGTTGCGTTTGCATAAAGTCGACGAAGATCAATTACAGTCGCAGGACAGGACACAGGGCAGGACTGGTTGCAGGGTGGAAATTCATTGGCATCACAGGAGCGGAGAGGTACCTCACAGAGTTGGGCATACGGTACTGGCTATATCTGAATATGGGAATGATCAGGCAAGGCGTTTTGGAATTGCGTGGCCGCGCTTTCAGAGGAGCTGGTGGGGAGTTTGGCAATATTCCCAGAGCATCATCGTTTCCGGTTTGAGATACCCTTGTTTCAGCGCTTGTCAGAATGTCACATTTCTCATTTCTGAACCACATTCAAGGAGGCGTAATTACCGTGATTCGTGATTACTATATTTGTCCTACAGCACCCGAGAAGGATAGAAAGGGTGGCAGATATCGTGACTTCGACGCACCCTCAGTCCATCAGTCTCATTCGATACTGACGACATTTTGTTTTCTACCGGTGTAAGCCACGGTGAAAACACCTGTTCCAGTAAATCTAACCTACTGCCGGGCCAGGATCACGTTCAATTTGAAACTAATACCCAGGTATTAAGGTACCAGCTGGAAAGTGAAGGTGGGGCCGGTTCAAGGGGTCAATAGGGGTAAGGTAGTCAATGCCAGCTGGTAGTGGCTATCTCCAGCTGCTCGTCGGGCCTATCAGCTGCTGGTTTCGGAGGGGCCTCGTCGGCAGGTGCTGATTGGCTGTAGATCTGCCCCGCCTTGCTGCAAGGCTGGTTCTCCGAGAATTAGCGATTTCGACCCTAAAGTGCAGCCCACACAATTTGTCTGCGAAATTCTGAGAATAACATTTTCCCAGCACAGCCAACGCCAACCCTCGATATCTTCCACCATCCTCAAGAGGCGTACTTCCCGACAAACACGAGTATACCTGTTCGCCATGGCTGAGCAACTCATTCTCAAGGGCACCCTCGAGGGCCACGTAAGTTGGACCCCGTCTCTGCAGTCGGTCAGTCAGTCGCAGCGGCAGCAGCTAACCTCGATCTGCAGAATGGCTGGGTCACCAGCTTGGCCACCTCCATGGAGAAGTACGCGCAGCCTGGGGCAATTGAACTCGAGACCGCCTGCTTACCATCCTCCCAGCCCCAACATGCTCCTGTCCGGCAGCCGTGACAAGTCTTTGATCATCTGGAACCTGACCCGTGACGAGTCGCAATACGGCTACCCGAAACGATCTCTCCACGGCCACTCCCACATCGTATCCGACTGTGTATGTTCTCCTCCTGCTGCGCGCGCCGTGCCGACGAGGCCGTGGGGGGCTTCTTTGCTGACGGCCTGGGATTGATAGGTTATCTCCTCCGACGGCGCCTACGCTCTGTCTGCCTCGTGGGACAAGACCCTGCGCCTCTGGGAGCTGGCTACCGGAAACACCACCAGACGATTTGTCGGCCACACCAACGATGTCCTCTCCGTCTCCTTCTCGGCCGACAACAGACAGATCGTATCGGGCTCCCGCGACCGAACAATCAAGCTGTGGAACACTCTGGGCGACTGCAAGTTCACCATCACCGACAAGGGCCACACCGAGTGGGTTTCCTGCGTCCGCTTCAGCCCCAACCCCCAGAACCCCGTCATTGTCTCCAGCTCCTGGGACAAGCTCGTCAAGGTAGGCACCTCCGTCCCACCCTCCACCGGCCGAGAGATGTGCGAATGGTTTACATGATGTTATTGCAACTTAATAAGTATTTGCTACTTCAGAGCTTGCTTGCGAGCCATGAGACTAATAATCACCGTGCACTGATAAAACATCGCACCTCTCGGCTTTTTGGAGCACGTAGCCCGTGGGGCATTCGGGATTGCTTAGCTGACCCGTCTTCTCGTGCAGGTCTGGGAACTCTCTACCTGCAAGCTGCAGACTGACCACATTGGTCACACCGGATACATCAACACCGTCACCATCTCCCCCGACGGCTCGCTGTGCGCTTCGGGCGGCAAGGACGGCACCACCATGCTGTGGGATCTCAACGAGTCGAAGCACCTGTACTCGCTGAACGCCGGTGACGAGATCCACGCCCTCGTCTTCTCCCCCAACCGATACTGGCTTTGCGCGGCCACGGCCAGCAGCATCATCATCTTCGATCTGGAGAAGAAGAGCAAGGTTGACGAGCTGAAGCCCGAGTTCACCTCGGTTGGCAAGAAGAGCCGTGAGCCTGAGTGTGTGAGCTTGGCCTGGAGCGCGGATGGCCAAACCCTGTTTGCCGGCTACACGGACAACATCATCCGGGCTTGGGGTGTCATGTCGAGAGCGTAGTAATCTCTCCTCAGGATGGGTCATTGACTGGGCGTATGGACGGGCTGTCATTTGGTCTTTTAAGGGGAAATGGCAATTGCTGTGACTGGCAGTGAGACAACATAGAACGTTGCACTGCCGCTCGGTTGCTACCACAGGGTACACCCAAAATACAAACAACGTGAAGACAAATAATCCCACCCATCCCTCCGTGCAGGTGTGTTGACAACCTTGAATGCTGCGATTCACAGCGCGGGATGTGACGACCTCACCTTGATCAAGCATGTTATCATCTTATGTGAGAGGGTTTATATACTTAGTAGAGGCTCAAGCTGACCAGCGCAGCAGGCTTCGGTTTGGAGGGCCGAATACTAATCTGGCTGAGGGACATCTGCAGGTGTTGCAGACGTATACCTTCTGGATCTGTTCGGCAAGTAGCTAGCCTTGCTTTTGCTGATCAACTAGGTACACGTGCTGCCGGCTCATCGAGAAGGGGGAATCGAGTCTTGAACTACTCGTACACGTCTCGACTTGCGACTACATAAGGTAGTTTATAGACTACAGCGCGAGCTTCTGGTGCTCCTGGCACTGGCCTGCCCACGCCACAGAGTCTAACTTCCACTGCCGGGTGATCGTAGATAGAGACCGGTGCCGGTATACATACCACAAGCTCCAAGGTCTCCGTAGCTGCGAGACTTTGCGCTGTGCTTCATAATTTAGGCCTTTTTCGTTGAGTACAGTCCATAAACTTAGGTATCGTGAATTCACAAACTCCCAACAAGCTCAAGACCACTGCCCGACGAAAGACTCCAGCCTTCTCACGTCACGTACCGCGCTCCCTCAACTCGCTGTGTGTTCTGCGCTGGCAGCCCGGCAATCCTACTCTGCGTTACGACAGTCCAACGAGGCTCTCATCAGCAACGCTACCGCTCTATGGCTTCCTGCATGACACCGCCGCGAGTATGAAGAGGCTCGCGAAGTCGCCCCTTTCGGCGACCGCCTCGGCATCCGCAGACCCGGGTGGCAAACGGAACTGAGGTCGACAGTACCTAAGTAATGTAAGGTAGCTTGCTGCAAACAACCTCCACGTCTGTGGTAGAATCTTCGCGGCCGTTATATTGCATTTGCGTCGGTGCGTTTTGTGAGGGCGTGGTCGATCAACAAGCCCAGCCATGGGCTGGCCAGAAGCTCCAGTAGCAGTTCATTATGTTGAGCCCGTCCATAGCACGTTGTACATGGAAGCCAGGTTAAGGCCGGGACACTTGAATATTATCCCTAAGTGTTCCACAGTGTCGTTGCCATGATAGTGTATATAGAGCGAGGCATGTGGTGACAGGGCGGTCCAGGGTCTGACCGATGTCACCACTTACTCGTGGACTCATTCATCCGATGCGTTCCTGTGAGAGGCCTTGTGGGAAGATGTTGGATATCGTACCAGGCTGAGGCTTTCGGTGGTGAATGCGCTGATAGGCTTAGCTTCATGGCATTCACCTTGCGCCACTATCAGATGATTATCTGGTCACCCTGGCGCCATTATCGTACGACTATCTGGTCACCCTGATGGCACACCTGTACATATATTTGGGGGCTTCTCTCCCAGAGATCTTCTTCTCTTCCCTTCTAATACTAGAACACTTTGAAATCTCACAGAAGATACAGATTGTGTGTCTAGAGGAATAATACTGGTATCGGCATAGCCAGAGCGCTACCGTAGTGATATTACCTGCACTGTACTGCTCGAGCAACAGTTGCTTCACCTCCTTTTTTGCCTCTTTATCTGCGCCACGACAGCCAACTTCCAAGGGGGACGGGCCCACAGTAGTTGAGTTGGTCAGATCAAGTCCGCCGCCATTAGGATTGCCACAGGTCACGTAAGCCTCCTCACCGAAGAGCCTTCGTACTAATCAGATCGCAGAATTAAGGGGGGTCGTAGGAAGAGTCGGGGGTGCCGTTTCGTTCGTCCACTTCGTTCTGGAACTTCTCTTCCAAATTTTAATACGGGGAGCTAAAGATAAACGACAAGTTCCTCCACTCCATTCTGGAACTTCTCCTCCAAAGTCCCCTTAGGGTGGTTGCGCTTCCCCGAGCGCTGTTGATTAAGGAGACGTGGCTTACTGTCGGCCACGGTAGCCCCCATGGGAGACGATGGCGAGTGTCGGTGACGGTAAAACTCCACAATGTCGGCGGTAGCCCTGGCCTTCGGTGACTACTCACTACTAACTACAGAATACGATGACGAGCAATTCCAGGCTTCTATTTGGTGAGTTGCCACCCAAAGTGATGCAGTGCCCCCCATTACTTATATAGACCCTCATTCACAGCTCACTGCGAGGTTACTGTCTCAGCAAAACAGTTCATACATTCCCTCAACCTTGTTTCCAGCAAGATTCCACAGTAACAACAGTAACACTTGGCCCACCAAACTGCCCAGCAATATGCACTCCAACATCATTCGCCTGATCAGCGTTGCCAGCGCCGTGGCTGCTTCGGCTATTCCTACCCCATATTTCTCTGTACATTTGCGGGATTCCAATGACCTGAAGCCTTTGGGTTACAGAGTTACTTCTTCTGCAAGACCGTCTTTCCTCCATTAAACAGTACGTGAGCTAATGGCAATTAGGAAGAGGCACGACTCATAAACAAGAAAGGAACCCCTATCTACGACCAAGAGTACCGCGCAGCTAGGTTGTCCAAAATGTATGGTGAGGACTGGCGGGAAAAGGCCATTCCTAAACTCGTCCTCGGTCTATACCTATCAAATCAACCTTTGGTTACTTGTATGCTAGACGCATGGTAAGCCGCATTGATAACTATACTTTGAACCTCGGCCAATGCTACCCAGATCAGGTACCGTTTAATCCAGGCAGATGCTAAGAAGCTGGAAGACGTTCCAAAGGTGCTCATACCGGGGAGGTTGCACAACAGTGGCGAGAAAGCGCTCAAGGAATTCGTCCAAGATCAAGACGGGAATTTCGAGTTCGAGAGAACTCTACGATTCGCTGAACGGTCGCAGCTGCCGCCGGGGTGGACAGATCCGTTTAAGGGGCCAGGAAACATCTGCGAGATGTTGATCCCACCGGCCATGGTTCATCATAACGAGTTAGGGTTAAAGGCGTATTGCTACGACTCCGTGGACAAGCTCCCTGTCTCTGACGTGATATCGTATGAATTCCATAACATGCAGAGGCCCAGCAAGTAAAGCCAGGGCGACTCTCGTGGTTGCATCACAGAGGGCTTTGGTATCATACACCGCCCTCATGCGCCCACGTTCGGGGCGTGGCGGTGAATGGTTTTACAAAAGGCGCAATTATAGACTGGTAATGGAGTTGAACACTTTCATTGTAGCAATTCAAGCTGTGCTTATACAAGTCAAAAACCCTCAGCAGAATCCACTACGATTGTAACACCTGTCCAGCCTAGGTTGGAAGCTGAGCAAAGGCGACGCCACAAGTTTAGACAATGCTCCATGCCTGCTTGAGATAAGGATGGGTCGAAGGGTTACCATGTACTGTTCTTGGTGCCACTCTTCAGCCAAACAGGCTGTTAGGATTCCAACGCTGGTCGGAAGCATGTGTAAGGATTTACACCCATCCTAGTAGTATGAAGCCAAGCGTTGTTCGCAGACGTGAACAGTGACGATGCGGCGCGTCGTCAGAGCCTCCCACGATACAGTACCAGTTCTTAGAAACAGCCTACGCCGTTGGTTTTCCATAACAATCGGGCAGAGAAGGAAAGCGAGAGACTTTGGGGGTCGGCGTCCATCCCACCCTCTATGGTCTGGATCGCATGCCGGTAGGTAGTAAGCACCTCTACCATCTGGTACGGGGTGAAGCCAAGCTCCTTTAACGCCAGGTAAGTTATAGGCCATGGGGTGCCGGTTCTAGATCGGCTGGTGGTCAATCTTAGGTGTCACAACCTTCGCAGCCTGCGGATACCTAATAAAATGCCCGATGCACGTAGACCGAAATGCACAAGAACGCCTACCTATCTGGGCGCGCTCAGGACGACCAGCTTCTTGGGGTTAGCGTGAGCAGGAGTCGGAAGGGTATCGAGATCGCGGGTCTCGGTGGCGGCCCAGGAAGACAAGAACTTCGAAGAGAGCAGTTGGGGACTTGAATTGATTGAACGCTCTGGTGTTGGCGTGCGATTGCGTGCTAGACACAGCTTGCAGACTCAGTATCAAAATCATACACGATACGATACGATACAATACGAGACATGTACTAAGTACAAATCCGAATCGTGTTTTCCCAGACCCTGCAAGATCTAACTATGATCATGCTGCAAGGTGGCGACGATGTATCGCACTCGCTGTTTGCATGGGCGGCGAGCAACCAGTTACCAGGGCGCGTTCCATAGGAAAATCTCTCAGCCACGGCTATGTGTGGCCAACATTGAAGTCTCAAGATACTTCTGGTGCCACTCATTTGGCATAACTACTTTAGGTACAGGGTGGTGTCACGTCATGGGAAACCTTCTCTCGTGGTAGGCGACCCCACCAAGGTGCAAATGAGGAATCTGGCTAAGGTCACAGGTGCAAATAACATGACTCTCAATTTCAAGAATAGAAACAAAATTCATGGGGCAAGAGGACAGTTAAACAGTAGTATGTTACGAACATGTCTCGGTGATCCAGACCATGAGGGCATGAGGGCTGCATCGAAGGGTTGGTTATATCTTCATGCTCGGTTATCAAAAGTTAAAAACCCGGCCGGCTGTACGAAAGGCTAAAGCATTCCTTGCATCAGGATTCAGAGGATGGATTGTTCATGATAATTACAATGGAGCCGACAGACATCAGGGTTCTTTGGTCCCGATGAATGCAACAGCATTCTATATTCATGCTCGGCGCCTCCGTGTCTCCAAATTCAGTATCAACAGCGGTCCGCGATTGCCTCAACGCCTCTTCTAAACTACCAAGATCACAATAAGCGTCCTTCCTATATTAAAGACGCCCGTCCATGTCGGGCCATATCATTCTTAACATCATCACATTCTAGGGCCGCAAACATCAGACACCATACATTAGGAACCCCAATCATCAAATACCAATACTTCTCTCGAGATGAAGTCCACCTTCACAACAGCCGTTGTCTTAGCACTTGCTGCCACTGGTACATTTGCTAACCCCACTGAGACAACCGCGAACAGCAAGGTATGTGCTGCTAGACTGGGTCTACAAGAGGTGCAGCAATGAAGTAACATCGCACAGAGAGCGGCAAAGACTATGAGCGAGCTCCTCCATGACGTTGGCTTTGAATACGACGGGCACATCTATTACGACCTTGACCGCGACGGCGTCCGAGAACCTGCCCTTATGAGCAGCGCCCGCCAGCCCCGGGCTGCCCGTCTGTTCCAGCGTGCTGCCTGTAATGAAGACTTTAACGCGTGCGAAGATAACGCAGATTGCAGTCTCTATGGCTGCTTTAACTGTAGCCCGTCCGTAAAGGTGCCAGGCACCCACCGGTGCTTCACATGAGGTCAGTCTGGAACCTGGAGAGAGAAAGGAGGCCAGGTGGCCGGCCCGCGTCCTGAGCCTTGAGGCTGTGTAGAACATGTACAACTAGGAGCTGCAAACATTCAGATGGAGGGGACCGGTACACATTCTTTTGTATTATAGAGTCAGCCGAGGCCTAGTCAGTCATCCTAACACGACATTCTTTTCTATTATAGGGTCAGCAGAGCCTACTCAGTCATCGTGACGAGCCATCATCAACGCCACCAGCCATCAAGGCTGGTTCAAGGCTAGCCAGTATGTAATGCTCGCACCTCGGCCACATCCCTCATCCGGTACAACAAGGCTGGTCGGAAGGATAGCCGAGCGTACCAGGGCGTAGGCAGAAAAGCAGAAATTTGAATTGAATAATTCAAGACCGCTATGAATGTGCCCGACTCTGTCACCCATCCTCCAGATCAGCAGCGTGCTTCTTCCTGACTGACTTCCACTCCAGGCCGACAGAAGCGACAAGCGCAGATGCGGCCAGCACCACGGCGCAATAGGACGTCTGCATCACTGCGAGACTTTACGCGTTTAGAACTTGGCCCAGGAGCTGTGTCTCTACCACCTCCCTGAGATGGATGGAGAGTTTGGCTAAACGCCAGAAAGTGTCAACTTGAGACATAGAGTGGGTGGGTATTCTACTGCTAGATATTGATTAATTAAGTTCTCTGAGGAGGCCTTAACCATTTAACATTATAATTACCGAGGGTCTAGTGGACTGATCGAGGCGCGCTGTTCGCAGGTACGTAGTTATGCGCACGTCGGAATTATATGTGCATGTAAGTCGACGACTCCAACTCCTTAACTGTCCGGTGCTTCTCCTTCCTAGGCGTATCTTAAAATCATAAAATTAAGTGCTGCCAAACGCCATTCACATGACCCCTATATGACCGTTCCAATGCTGTGCCGGCCGGCTATCCATTTGTCCCTTGCATGAAACCAGGACAGTGTGAATTCCTCAGGCCTTTCGCATGTCACACACCACTAGGACGTCTGTGGTATCCAGGCGCCTCCCTTCGCTCTTTTATATACACGATCCCTGCCCCTGACGTCCGACTGGCACACTTCGTCGCATCCGTTGGTTTGCGGTGTCGTCGATTTACAGCTGGAAAGCCCCGAGGGCCGTCGCCGAGAAGAGCAGCGCGCCGATGGTAAGGCCGAGCTTGCTCACACTAAAGTCAGGCTGAAGCCTCGGGCCCGCACCCTCAGAAGACGTAGGGCTCGAATCCGAACCGCCCTTCCCATCGTCACCGCCATCCGAGCTGCTCGAGTCGCCGCTCGAAACAACACTGGCCTGCGCGGTGGCCGGGACAGACGCGTCGGTGGCAGTGGCGGTCGCGTTCACCCCGGCGTTGCAGAATACTGACTGCCAGGCCATGCCGCCGGCGAACAGGCAGTCCTGCAGGGCCTTGACGCTCTGGTCGGCGGCGAGGCAGTACAGCCCGCAGTCGTCGTAGTAGCTGACCACGTCGGCCGACTTGCAGCACCCGGACATGACGTCGGTGTGGTTGCCGCCGAAGGCCACGGCGCAGGCTGCGTCGGTCACGGGGATGTCGTAGAGGTTGGAGGAGCAGGCGACGGACGGGGTCGCGCTGGCGGCGGTGGTGGTGGACGACATGTTCCTGGTTTCGTTGGTGGGTGTGCCGCTTACGGATTGGAGAGCGGTGGGAAGATGGACCAAGCTGAGGGTTTCTGTAGTGTTTGAGCAGCAGATCTTGTCTCAGTGGGAAAAGAAAGAACCAGGACAATTCATTGTGACTCGGAACTTCGAGTCAGAAAAAGAGTCTATTTACATCGGCTGGACCAGGACCCCTGAGCATATTGGCCTGGCGACGCTGCGGGACCCGACTATGCGGGCCGAAGCCCACCTTTCTCAGCCCGTACCGCTAAGCCCCGCCAAAAGTACCCTAAAGGATCAGCTGGTCTAGCCTGTGCCTTCTGGCAGGGGCCCAGAATACCAGGTTACGATGACTAGTTTTCTGGATGTTCTGCTTGCTGTCTAGAAGGATGAGAGCTTGTCCCATCCGAAAGGTCTCTTTAGTCTAGATACAGTGCAAACGGTACCTTGTCCCTTGGGCAACAATCCGGCCCAACCGACAAGACACCTGACAGCTGGAATCAGCTGGATCCACAAGCCTGTCTGCCTGTCATCACGACTTGTTTGTCCACGAATCACTCACTCAGGCACTCAAATCACAACTTCAATGAGGCCCTCGTTGCCCTCACCCTTGTTGTAAATGCCAGCTATTTTCAGAACACAGCCCTCAATGAGTTCGCGCCATTCGCTCTCGGTACGTTCCTGGGAGGATGCCAGGGCCATCATGAATAGGTCGAGGGACAAGTGTTGCCAAGCTGCATATTCGTCAGCCCGCACCTATAGTCATGGGTCAGCGGTAGGCCCAATCCAGTGTGGTGTTCCTCGCCGACGAAAATCATCGTGGTGGATATCGACATGTACTCAAATATTGCCCTCTTTCGCAGCTGAGGGATAAATAAGCTGGAAAAGGGTGAAGGAAAGGAGAGGACCTCGGTCCACATACGCAGTCGCTGATGAGGATCTTGGAGTAGCCTGGCTCCATGGCATCCTTGAGGTGCCCGAGTATATTACGGCACTGATCGTCCGCCCAGTCATGCATCACTGAGCGCATTGTAACAACTTGTGTTAGCTGTTACTCATGAAGGACTAACTGGTAATATCTCAAATTCAGGGCTATGTCTCAGGACCTCTTCTGGACCAAAAGCGCCTTGATAAAAGAACAGACGCCTTGGACGTGCCATCGAGGTCAAGAGAAACTTGAGACGTTGCTTACTGAAGTAGGCACGCGCGCCATTGACCGGTTGTGGCGAGAAAAAATCGTCTGTCTGTCACTCGATGCGCGAGTCCATGCCAACTCCCAGCCCCGAAGCTGCCGAGATGACGTCCGGGAGCTCCTGCAGCACCAGTCTGCCGGTGTATTGCGGCACACTCGTTCTGAAATCCTCCAGAATCTGGCCTGTGCCAACACCGACGTCGACCAGGGCCGGTGCGTCGCCTTCCGGCCTGAGCCCTTCTACCAGATGCTTCTGTACGGGGTACATATCGGTCCAGCTCGGACGATGCATCCGCAGAGCGTGAACGTACCCGTGGAAGGCTTGGAAGACTTCGGGCTGCTCGGCGAGCCAACCAAAGGCGTGTCCGCCGTAGTTGTTTGCGTACTGGAATGGCCCGTTGGCAGGGTCTTCTGGGTTCTGGAAGTTGGTGCTCCTTAGGTAGGCCGGCATCTGCGAATACGAGAGGTGTGCGGAGTCGAAGCTGCGACAGAAAGTTAGGACGGCTCATATTGCAGATTTGCTAGGCAAGGCGAACCAGAAAACAATGCCAGCCGCGTATTCCGGTTGCGCCAGGATGCTCGTTAGGCCGTTGGGCACATAGAGGCCTGGCCCTTTCTCGTCCAGCATGCGCATCGACACGCACGTCCTGGCGATTCGCTTGACCAGCGTAGGGGATGCTCCTGTTGGAGCAGCCAGCTCAGCGTCTGTCTTTGGCCGACCGCCCTCCCGGACAGCGGTTTTGAAGAACTTGAGGTCGACAGCAATACGTGCCGCGACGGTGCGGGTCGGCTATGTTCACTTTAATCAGTGTCGCAACCAAATAAATCTAAGCAGCGTGAGCCATCGTACCTGTGACCAGATATTCCACAGGAGCGACTCGACGGGGGTCTCGGCGAGGGCGACAAGCTCGCGCGCGCTGGCTATTAGTTTCTCCCGCGCCCCATCTTGGCCATTCGTAAAATCGCTACCGTCTTTGGTAACTTGACTGAGGGCATGTACGAGGCGGCCCTTCCGAGAAACCATTTCGAGTGCGTCTTCTGACATGGACGTTACGGTTATCAGGAACGTGTGATGTCTGGTTGAGCTTTGGAACAGGTAAATTAATGATTGATTTTGATACCTGAGCTCTTCAACCGCAAGGGAAGAGTGACCAGATCACTATCGAGCTGACGTTGGTAAGTTGGTGCAGCTTACCTATTAAAGTTATCTGGTCTGGGTGAGATGCCAAGAATTTGTTGGTTGAGAGGTCCTTCAGTATGAAGTCTGCTCTTCTCACATCATGCAAGGAAAGCCAACCTGCATGCTTCGCCAATCATGTCACATAATTACTAAATCCCTCGCCGTACACTTCATCTTAAGAAACTGAGCACTCGTCGGTACCGGAAATTGTTTGACTGGCAGGTTCGTGACGCCTCCACGGCGGGAAGGGGCGTTCAGCTGCGCATTCTTGTCACTCGAAAAGAACAGGCTGACTTGCGGTAGAGCAAATGAGGCTCTTCGACCAGTATTTTGGGTGAGCCTGGGGACTAATGGCAGCTCAGCATCAATTTGGTATCCCACGGCGGCAGTCAGGGCGTCGTCCAGATGCGTTGTGAGCCACAAAAATTCTGCCTCATCGCAAAAATCCTCCCTAATCTCGGCCATGCTCACTGCGGCGAGTGGCGGTCCGCGACCTAGTGTTTGGAACAGCATGGGGACCTTGGCGACTATGCCATCTTAGACCCTAACGTCTGTCCCATCCGACCTACTCCGGCCTGCACTGCGTCCCAATGGGCAACATGGCTCGCTTCTTGCACTCCTTGCTCATGCGTCATAGGTAGCCCTTGAGCGAGTCCAAGGATGCCACCCGCAGGAAAGATGGGCTCCTTGATGATCGCCGCTCCCCAACAGACAGTCCTAGGAGTAAGATCCGTCCGGTTTTCGGAGCACGGACAGATAGGCAGACGGCGACAGGAAGGCGGGCTGTCCCGGCATCGCAGGCCAGCATTCTTCCGGCCCGCCGAGTGAGTCGCCGAGCCAGCGCCCTGCGTCGAGCCGTAATAGCTAGCCGCGAAGGCCTTGATCTCAACATATCTTGATAGCGGCCTCAGTGCTCTCGGATTTCGTGTTGGAGGAGGACGACTTCTCCAGCGGGTCGGGAGCAGGCCGTGCATGCGCTCGGCAGGTTGATGACGGGGCGCGTGATCATGTTGCTGAAGAAGTTTTCAAGCTCCCCTGGCAGTTTCCCGCACCAAAAAGATTATTTTAGCATTGAGAGCGGCCCAGCAACGAGCTCATGCGGCCCGACTTGCAGTCGAGAATTTGCCTGTTGTCGGCATCGTGGGGCCTGGTGCCAATTGTCAGGGTTATCATGATGGGCGAGAACGAGACATCGGTGTTGAGAACAAAGTGACAAGCGCTCGCGAAGAGGGCGCTGATTCGTCGGAAGGTGTTCTGATATTGTTTAGCACGCTGAGAAAGGCGTGTGATTAGGTCGCAGGCGCTTCGATATGCGAAAACAATAATTGGACGCTGGTAGGCTAACTGGCAAACCGACTGAAAGTAACAGCTTCATGGACTCTTAACACATATCAAATCATCTTAGCCAGTAGATCAATATTGAGCAGCAGTTATTCAAAGGTGCAGGCTGTGCATATACCCAATCGAAAAGGGGGTTGTGCCCGACGGAAAAGGGGCTGGCCCGCGGTCCGGCAGCTGGCCGCCGGGCCGTCAGTGCCAAGAATCGACGACGCGCTGAGCTGAGGTCGAAATTCCGACATGTGATTTGCAGCTCAGAACATTGAACAGCCCAACGCAAGCGCACAGGACGGTAATATATAAAGCCGCGCGGTCTTTCTTGAGAATCAGCGGCTAATTGAATCCTAGCAGCTTTTCAGCAGGCAAATAGATGTCCTCATAGTGTATTAGGAGGAGCTCATCGAAAGCTGCTCATCACGGGAGCTACAGCTCTTTGAAGCCGAGTCGAAGTCAGCTCTGGCCAGCATCAGACGAACGAACCACCGCTTGGGCAATTGATTTTTGCCTTGCCGCTGCAGATTCATTGGAAATATATTGATTCGCAATACCGGTTTCTCTACAATATCACGAATGCCGAACGCGACGCGGTGACGCGTGCGACGTATAGCGTAGGTAGCTTCAAGGCTCACCCAGCCAGGCAGGCAGCACGCCTCAGAAGTGAGCAAAGCCAACCGCAAAATGCATCATCGCGCCCTCAACACGCGGCCGCGGAATGCGCTCTCCATACTAGAGCGCCTCTTGTATCCCTGCACGCACAACACCCGACCCATCATCCCTGTCTCCGAGCATTGCCACCGTACATGGACGAGGAGGAGCTACGCCAGCGCCAGTGCCAGTGCCGCATCGTATGAAGCGACACACGCGAAGAAGACGTCAGGCCCGTTGCACATCCTGTTCTGCGGCTCCGACGAGTTTAGCTGCGCTTCGCTGGCGGCGCTTCACGCGGAGCACGCGCGCAACCCGGACCTTATCCGCTCCATCGAAGTCGTGGTGCGTCCGGGCAAGCGGACGGGGCGGGGGTACAAGGTCGTTAAAGATCGTGAGTTCTTTACACATGTTTTGTTGTCTCCTCCGTGGATCTCTACATGTACAGTTGGACATCTTGAGGTTTCATTGATCCTTCAGACTCGTGTCTGGTGGCCTGGCTGGTCCCTGGGGGGTGGTACGATGTGAGAACGTAAGCTTTACTGACTACCCTCGCAGCGCCTGTCAGGACTCTCGCCTTCGAGCTCGGTATGCAGATCCATGTGAGAGATACGTTTACGGGATGGAACGTGAGTCTGCCTTCCACCACTCTGCCATGAGTTGGCGTGTTATCCATCGTTCACGCTCCTACCCTCCCCTCATCTCAACTTATCTCAACCCATCTCACCCCCATCTCATCTCACTCCGTCCACCCTCCTCCCATACATACCCACACACCCATCTAACACCTCACAGATGCCCCCAAACATCAACCTCATAATAGCTGTCTCCTTCGGCCTCTTCGTGCCCCCGCGCCTCCTCAAGGCCGCCAAGTACGGCGGCCTAAACCTGCACCCCTCGCTGCTCCCGGACCTGCGGGGGCCCGCGCCCCTGCAGCACACCCTCCTCGCCGCGCGCACCCTCACGGGCGTGACCCTGCAGACCCTCGACCACGCAACCTTTGACCACGGACTCGTCCTCGCGCAGACGCCCGCCGACCCCGCCGACCCGGCCGCCCTCCGCATCCCGCCGCACTGCCGCACCGTGGAGGCGCTGCAGGCGCTCGTCACGCCCGCCGCGACGAAACTCCTGGTCTCCGGCCTGCGTGACGCGTTGCACGTCCCGCCCCTCGTCGACCGCGGCTGGAAGCCTCCTAGCAGCACCAGTGTCGCCGCCGAAGACCCTACAAATTTCCTGATTCACGCGCCCAAGATCGGGAAGCGCGACGCCCAGATCACGCGCACCGTGCTGCGCGCCGAGGACGCGTCCATGCGCCCCGAAAACGGAAACGGAAGCGGCAACAGGTGCGGATCGAGCAGCCTGGCGCGGCGACAGGTGGCGATCGGACCGCTGTGGTTCTGGGCGCGCGACACGCGCGGTCAGCGGCGGCGCATCATCGTGCAGGACGCGGACGCGGAGTTTGACGGGGCGGAGTTGCGGGCGGAGAGGGGGCCCCTGGCGGAGCTGTCTGAGATCCCGGCGGCACTGTACGAACCCGGAGACGATGGTGGTGGGGGGGGTGATGGTGATGGTGCGGCGGCGGATAGGGCTTGGTCCGTGCCGGGGCGGGATCCCGAGACTGGGAAGCTGATGTGGCGGCGCTCCATCGTGCTTCTGGACGATGAGGAGGAGGGCCGTGTTGGGGTAGGCGGTGCTGGTGGTGGTCTTAGAGGTGATGAAGCAGAACAAGGAAAAGGGGGAGTGGGTAATGGAGGAGAAGAAGAGGGTGCGGGAGGAACAGGCAGTACACAGAAGCCGGTAGCACACCTCGTACTCTGGTCCCCGTGGCACAACCTCGATTCGTACTACATCGGCGGCTGTCGTCTTCTCAGGCTCAAGGTCGAGGGCGACAAGGGGAAGCCCCCGGCGCTGGCTCTGGCAAAATTTCTCGTTCCTCCGGAAGGCGAAGTGAAGAGCGGAGAGAAACTGCGTTCTGTGCGCGGCAGGAGTTGGGGTCTTCGCGCCTGAGAGAGGCTGGTGGTGGTGTTGCTGAAGACATCCCGCTGGGAATCGATGTACGATGTTTCGGAGTGTATGTTAATGTATTTTACCTGAGATGCCTCACCGAAAAGGTAAATACCTCGCAGGCGTAGTGTATGATACGTGTGTCATAGACAGCGGAAGCATGGGGTATAACACGTGCATCATAGACAGTAGGGGCATAGATGTTGTAAAAGACAATTGGGCCCTGGTTCGTGCCAGAGCCCACGTCATTGATATAGTGATGGTACATTGGTGACTGTCCCCCGGATCAGACCACCATTATCAGCTGCAGGTCCACCATCCTTGTCTTTGCAACGTAGTTCAACGCAAGGAGACGTGTTCATGTCTCATCATGGTAGTAACCCGTACCGATTTGCCAGTCCTTTGAGAAGAGGAAAAGATCCGTTTGTTTGCCCGGCCAGAACTACAGCAATATGAAATGCCCGCCTGCCTGCCAGTTTCCCTCCTAATATCACATATGTTTGCAGTAGCTTTGGGGGCATTGAAAGGGCGGCATGTCACCACCGCAGACCCCGTGCGGCCCCGACTTAGATGTTCTTGTGATCCTTCTCGTCCACGGAGCTGCCGGAGCTCGAGGCGGTGTCGGTCTTGGTGAGGTGGTCGTCGTCCTCGCCCGTCGGACCGTGCAGGGTCTCTTCAAAGACGGGCTCGACGTCGTTGACCTCGAACTTGGATCTCATGTCCAGGTGGCTGGAGAAGCCGCCGCTACTGTTGGAGCGGCGACGTGAGTGGGTGAAGTTGTAGTTGAAGTCGGGCATGTCGACGATCTCCTCACCGGGCTCACCCCTGTGCGGATACGGGTCAGTATCTGATATTGAGGTGTGGACGCCATTGCTGGTGTCTGGCAGTGGCCATACGTGATGTACCACATGAAGCACGCGAGCAAGGAATGATTGGCTTCCCGTGGTAGAAAGGCAGTAGTGTAAGTGGGGAATGACATGATGGAATCTGGGACCTACCAGTTACCCTTGCCTCCGCCATTCTTCTTGATCTTGGTAGGGTCAGCGCCTGCAAAGCCGTTCTTGGCGAAGAACTTGGGCAGGCTGTTGTGCTGGGGGGGAACCACGACCTCGCCGTCGGCAGCGACGGCGTGATTCTTCTCGGTGAACTTGTGAGAGCGAGTCACTGCAAACCGCCTTGGTCAATGGTCTGTCTGACATGAAATGAAGTATATGAAATGGCCGGTTGAAGCAGCCTTGTGGCACGACTCTCGACCAAAGGTGATTGATGATTGATGCAGGCGGTGTTGAGCTGAAAAGGCAGCAGCAAAGGGCAAAAGGGTGTCACACGACACCTGAATTCAAAGTGACGGTGCGGGGTGATGATACTAGCTGGAGGTTGAGAGAGACCTACTTGTGATGGTAGTTGAGGGAGGGGATGTTTGCCAATGGACCAGAGACGACCAGAGATGGAAACCACAGAGAAGATGACGGTGACAAGGGATGAATGGATGAATGGATGACCAGGACGAGAGATTGATGGGAGTGAGGTTGTTCAATGATCGGTGGTTGCTCAATGGATGTGACGGATGATGGATGTCAAGTAGTATGTAGGAGAACAGGATGAGGTGGGGTGTTAGTCAGTCGGAGGAGTTGATAAGGAGGAGGAACAAGTAGATCGGATCGGCTCAGGGTCCATCTACATAAGACAAGAAGACGTCAATCGGGCTCAGTCTGCGCGGCTGGCAACAACTGATTCCAATTGGGGTGCGAGGCATGTATATGCCATGTATATAGAAGTAGGCATTCTCGTGATGTAGCCCGCTGTGCAGGTACCTGCTCATGACTTTACCTTAATCAGATCGCATGATCTTCCCTGATGAGCTGATCTATGGCGCGATTGGTCAATTCCGTTTGGGGAATTGGGAGTCACCCAGTCGCGTGACAACTTTCGACGCAGCTCTACAGGTCGTTCGAGCTGTCTAACATCAATCATACAGTGCCTGTCTGCTTAGAGTATCACCGGTCGATGGCGCCGGTGTGGACGGAACCCTATCTGGAGTTAGGCAGACAACCACGAGAATCATAGTTTGGATCGTCCGTGTCAGCGTGTCAATACATAACCGGTTACAAAGGCGGCGTGCAACCCAGTCCAAACGGAGAGCTTGAACGTACAGTAAGTATGGGATGTATTTGAGGTGTTTCACAGTACACATACCTACCTTATGCACTCCAGTCATTACTTCAGGTACCTAGGTAAGACAAGAACCGTAGAGGGGGTAGATATTTATCCGTTCACCCCGATATACCCGACATAGAAAACCTTGAGGCGAAGTGGGAGGAAGCTGTTGTTGCTTTGGGGACTTCATGCCCACTCACTCCTTTACGGTATGCATATACGCTCTCACCTCAATGGCCTTCATGTTCTGTCGCATGTCTGCAAACGCAGGAAAGGAGGGGGGAGGGGCAGGCATTGTCAGACAGACCCACTACCCCAGATCCCTTTCATGCCGATGATGCGGGGAAATATCCACAACTAGCGGCTGACTGCGTCCCAGCTGTTCAACTACCGTGTATTACCACGTTTCCATGATGAACCCATTGCTGATGATGGCAGACACCTGCAGTTGAGGGTGTTGGAGATGGAGTGACTGACTCGCCCATTCTGGGGCTGTATCCGCAAAATACCATCATCTCCCAGTTGGCCTTCGGTGGCTGTTCCAATTGACTGTTTCACTCGGCTCTGAAGGTTTCGTATGAGTGCTTCTAGGTACCGGCTACCCGTTTGACGCAGGCCGGTGAAGTCATTCGAGATTCACAAGCAGATGGGGACTCTGGGACCGTAAGGTTGTTTCAAAAACACGTAAATATAATGGTCTAGTGCTGGCCATCTAGCTTCTTCAAAGCGCTGCCAGCTGAAAGTCTTAAGCACCAGCTGACAGGCTACTAGCTGCCTAAATCCCGTCATTGGCCGCGATCGGATCAGATAAGAAAAAGCTGCGCCTGCGCGGAGAATGCGCGGGCTTCTTTGCGTCCAGCACTTGACTAATCCAGCAACTCTGCTCACTCTCCCAAGTGAACCGCCTGACTGCCTCGCTGGACATTTGTAATCGCCTCACTCCCGGGTCGTTGCAATTCCAATCCGTTTGCGATACCGCAACACACAAGACATTGGATACACACACTTGTCTGCCACTCTTGCAGACTGCCAGGTCTCATCTTTTGCCCCTCATTACATCAGACACTGCCCCGCCGTCCATAAATTCTTCCAGCACCAGTCTCATCTTCGACAAAGCCAAGTGCGACAGTGGCTCTGCGCGTGCTGAGCAGAGCATCAGAAATCATGTCTCCCTCCGTCGTGACGATCGATAATACCTCGGACTTTGCCTCGGCCGCCCCCAACCCGCTTTCGAACGGCCCCTCTGCTGCCCGAACCCTCCTCCTTGCCCCGCCAAGCATCGCGAGCCACGAGGAAAAGCTACGCCATGTCTTAGCCGCCCACGACCGAACCGTCACAGACCTACAGATGCTTGACCGCCTATCTGCTGGTCTGGTGAACCTCCCTGATGCCACATACGATCTCATTCTGGTTCTGACAGACGCCGACGGGACACGGGCCGAGTCGACTTCCCTACTGAGCCGAGACGTCTTTGCCAAAATCGTGGCAACACTCAAGGTCGCCGGCAGGGTACAAGCACAAGACGGATCGCTAGTACTGGGCAGTGAGACCGCTGATGCGCGAGAGGCCTTGCTGGCTGGACTGCAGCCAGGGGCAGATGGTTTCACGAAGGCCGACGACGATGCTGGGGATGCCGTGCCTCTGAAGCCAGGTTTCGGCAAGAACAAGAAGAGAAGCGCTGCCGGGCCTGCTGTTCCGAGTGTGACGGTCCATCAAGCCAATGGGAAGGATACCAGCCTGAATATGGTACCGCCTGCTGCCAAGCCAACCGGTGTAGGCTTCGTGGATTTCAGCGATGACTTTGGCATACCGGAGGATGACGACGACGAATTGATTGATGAGGATACGCTTTTGACGGAGGAAGATCTCAACAGACCACTTGCTATTCGTTAGTAAACTCTCCACCCTGGTTCCCTTGTCCAAAAACGAAGTCATCTCTCAACATCTTCAGCTCTTACTACAAGCTATGCAAGCGCCACAGTTCCAACTGCTAACCCCTTTTCGTAGCCGCTGAGTGCGTTCCGAAGGTCGGAAAACGCCGGCGTGCCTGCAAAGACTGCACTTGTGGATTGGCGCAAAAGATAGCTGCCGAAGACAAGGCCAAGAGGAACGACGCAGACGCCAAACTCGAGGCCATCAAGCTTGGTTCCGAGGATCTGAATGAAGTGGACTTCACAGTCCAAGGCAAGACCGGATCTTGCGGCAACTGCAGTCTGGGTGACGCGTTCAGATGTGATGGTAAGATAACCCTAGCTTATTCCCTTCGGGCTTGGTGCCATCGGTGATCAGAGAGCTGACTACGAACTGTAGGTTGTCCGTATATCGGTCTTCCTGCATTCAAACCAGGCGAGGAGGTGACAATCCTCAACAATGACGTGCAGTTGTGATTGGTCACGATAAGGTCAAGGCCAGAGTGTATGAAGTATGCCACTTGCTTATTCTACTGTAGGCTGACCACATTCTATAGGTTGGAGGCATTAATCAAGGACCTGCCAGCAGATCTTGGTGCCGCGCCCTCGGCCCCGAACCCTGCAGTCGAAGCAACCGCACGCCCATGGTGCTCGTCGTGCCTGTCGCTGTGCGCCTGGATGGGTGTCACTTGGTGCTGATCCGCAAGAATCCGAGTGTCCACTCTTGTTGGAACCTGCCACTGAAACTCGGAAATCATGTGGTGGAACTAGCACTGCAAGTGGTTGCGGAGGTGTCTCCTGAACGACATGAATACATGGCTACACAAATACATGAGCATAGATACGTCACAAGGCCAGACCTGCATGATCACAACGGTCAACGATCGGGATTTGCTAAGATTTGTACATTCTCTCCATAGAGCAAGTAAGCTCCGTTCAGACCGGATGTTGCGGGGCAATTAGAGGTTGAACCGGCTCCTCTGTGAATCTTAAAGACTGTTAGGTAAAGAACTGCCCATGCCATGGGTCTCGTAACCGGTGACGGAAACTATCGACCATGTTGGTAAGATGGCGCTTCGATCTTGTCTTCTATGCCGTTATGGTAGCACCTGCGCCCCCCTAAGGAATAATCTGACCCGAACCATGGTGTGGACAGGATTGTGTAGGACTCACTTCGCAACGCTAAAGAGCAAGCCCACGTTTCCCTTTAAGTTTAGACTTATCTTATTTGGACCTTATCGAAATTCCCTTTTTGCACCTTAATAGTGCCTCTCAACCCACCAGTCAGCTAGCAGCGGGCTGACCACCATGCTCACCACCAACAGTTCTAGCTGCGAGAGACATGATAATCTGAAATGATGTGGCATTACCGCACGAAACCAGATCGTAATGGTCATCCACTTCGGCTAAGCTGTCCATTCGACTCCGATCAATGTATCTAGCTGTGACGGATATGATGGTCTAAAACCGAATGGCATCTCCATACGAAACCCGATCGTGGTGGCCATCTACGCTAGGGAGCTGTGGGCTGTGAGCTGGGCAACGTACCTCCCAGCTGTAAATGACCTGATGATCTGAAATTGTACGGCACCACCATACGAAGCCTGATCGTGGTGGCCATCTGCCTGGTAAAGGTTGTTGGTGTGCTGAGACAGGGGGCTGCAGCTAAGTGGTAGGTAGGAGACTTTACTAAGGTGTGAATAAGGGGGTTCGGTAAGGTGCAAATAACATGACTCCAAGTTTAATAATTACTGTCGATACATCTTAGCTAGTCGGTTCTGTTCGCGGCATTGTATGATATTGTGTCGTCTTTCCATTAATCTCGAAGAAGAAACTGCATCAATACCTCTTCCAAGCCTTGGTGACAATAAGCTAGCTATAGTCATCTTACGTTCCATTCATAAGACAGTTTCGCACAGTTGGCACCCGAACTTGTTAGTATTTGCTGGGTGCATGAAAATTATATTGGCGTTTTCAGGCGCGCTCATTGCTTGCTTGGACTTCCTCCGTCCCAGGCAACCTATTGGCTATACCACGCGTTGATGGAATCGGCTTACGCAATGATACAATATGTCGTGGCCGTGTGAGGTTCTCCTGCCAAGTCATTCTTAGACAGATGAGTATCGCCGGCTGCGGATACTCAGGCGCCCGGGATGTCAAACTTGCATGTACGAGGCAGTGAACGTTTAGAGCTTAGGTTCACATCCTTGATTCATGTCAGTACGAAACACTTAGGTAGGTTCCCTCAGTCGCTGGTCTTCTAGTTCGGGGCTTTGAGTTAGGGCCTTAGGTCAAATCCGTGGCGGAGTTGTCGTCCATGTTGGAATCGTGTATGGGCAGGGTTCAGTTATGCATCGGTCGTATTTACTAGATTATCAGGTCAGTCCCGTGACTACACAGTCTGTATATTCCCATCTCCACGATCTGGACTGGTGGGACCTTTGGTTTATGGGAAGAAACATAGCATTAAATGTCATAATTAATAGCCAGCATGGTGGACCGTGGTCGCTGTGTTGAAGCGTACATGTCTCGGCATGGTTTTCACCAGTATCCCTTCATCTATGTATCCTGCACCCCATTCACTGCTGCCAAACTTGCTCACAAACACTCCACTCTGAGAGGATCTCCGGCGAGCCCAGGTTCAGGATAGGAGGCTGTTTCCCATCTCTCATATGCATATCAATGCGTTCCATGACAACATCAACCTGGTAGCCCCTGGCGTCTTGGTCAGGAAGATGCTCCCGTGCGGTTGATATGATGTCAGAGACATAATCCTCGAGGGGCATGATGTGGTCTGTTCCGCCAGGAGAAATAACATTAATGGACGGATGTTCACAATCAACCCACGTTCCGTTTCCCCATTCCATAGGTCGAAGCCGAACTCGTTTCTCTCGGGCCGGGGCGCTGAACACTCTATGCGTACAACACCACGACGGAACACCAATGACAGCCTCCGAAGGGACGCGAGCTGATTCCAGGGCAACATGCGGTCCATTGTTTCACCAAAGGTAAGCCCGTAGCCTGGCGGCCCTAGCCAGTAGGTCCCTTGGTGCGCTAAGGCATCAATATTCATGTTCCTGACGTTGGTGTTGAAAATGGGCCACGTGGGAAACCAGTCAGGGTGATCATCCAACAAGAACATGTCCTTCTCCCAGTTCACGAAGAAGAAGGGGTACAGGATCTGCAAGGCTGGAGACGAACATCCAGACCGTTGTTGACCAACGCCGTAGAACGCAGCCCAAGCAGAGCCACCGGGGAACCGTACCAACTGGCGGCTTCCAAGCACTGCTTGTCTGGACTCTTGATTGACCTGCATGAGGCTTCTGATCGTCGGTATGTGTTTGCAGTTCAGCATGTTGAAGGAGGTGAGTTGGCGCTTCGTGCTCGATATGACGTGCAGGAGTGGAGCATCAGGTAGGGCATATATCTCCCAGATCATGAGGCGCAACTCCGTAGCCAGATCGTTGAACTTGGCCATGGTGGCTGGGGGAATGGGTAAGTGTTTGGATGACGGTGTCGTCGAGTCAGGGGTTGGTGGCAGAGACGACCAGGCCGATTGATTACTATGTGGAACGTAAACGCCATACAGGAAATATATGGTGTGTCATATATCGATGTTCTCTCTTTCTTCGCATTTTTCATAGTGGCATAGCGTTTCTACGAGCTTCCTCGCATCGGACAGCACACTTTAACTCTGCATACATGAGACAAAGGCTGCAGGCAGCACTAAGGAAACTGTTGACTATATCCACACAGAGCCGGGACATGACCTTATATAAAGCCACTAACTCCTTCTTCCCCTTCAGTTCCTTGACTCACTGGCTGGCCATTCAGCTTTGACTTGTAGACGTAATAGAAGATCACATAAAAGGGTCTGCTGATAAAGGCCTGAAACCAACTACGAACAGAGGTTCATGAGCACCATTATCGTGACTACTTTGGCCGCTGCTACAGTGAGTCTTTCTTTTCCCAAACTTGGCGTTCATATCGAGCTTCAGTCCTTCAAGGTCGCTGTTTATCCCTGCGATCTCCCGCTCGGCTCGCTGCTTGTCCCAGCCCTCCACACCCCTCTCCACCTGCGGGTCATGCAGGTAGATGAGGTGCAGGTTCTTCGGGTAGACCCGGATAATCACGTCTTTCATGAGTCGAGTGTTCTGTGTGGATAGATTCGTATTCGCCTGGGAACAAATTTAGGAGTAGGCTGCATTGGGTCATGTAGCTATAGGTATATGTGTACATTACTCACGGACGGGAAATAGCAGACTCCAGGCTGTGTTGTTGAGCAACACTGCTAGGTGAAGTAAAATCATATAGGCCAACTAACCCCAAGCACATGGTGAAACATTTGTCAATAAAGGCTCAGTAAAACTAATATACTACACGATCAAACCGATACATCCTTGGCAATCTTCATTCTCTCCCTACCCATGACAAACAACCGTAATACCACAAGCCAGATAATCATACACGTGCAATCTCGCCCTTCGCCAGACGGATTGCTCTCTCAGCGCTCTCCAGTTGCGAGGTAGCATTCCTCTTCATCTCGTCCAGCGACTCAGCCATGGCCTTCAAGGCCTCAATCTCCTGGCTCCCTTCCCACTGTTGATGTCCTACATCCATCCCTGCTGGACGCGGAGCAGCATTCAGTCTCAACCGCTCGTTCTCGTCCTTTAGTGAGTTGACCGAGGCCGTCAAGACCTTGTTGTGCTTACGCACCCCGCCTCTACTCTGGCGCAGGTTTTTGACCTCATCCTTCAAAGCCGCAACCTCATTCCTCATCTTGCGCTGCTTCTTAGTCTCAGTACTCGGCGGGCGTGATGCAGCATTCTGTCTGAGCTGTTCATTCCCGTTCTTCAACAACTCGATTGAAGTTGTCAAAGAGTTGTTGTGCTGTCGCAGACTGTCTCGGCTCTGGCCGAGTGTAAAGACCTTCTGCTTCAGGTCCTCAATGAATCGACTATCGCTTGTCTGCTGTTGCAAGGAATTGTTGCTTCTGTGCAGCTTCTGGACCTCATCCTCTAGTGTTCTGTTATCTTCTAGGAGAGTCTTGATCTGCTCCTCCAAGGACTCAACATCTGGATTCTTGGGCGGTTTGGGAGGTTGTCGAGAGTTCCAGTACTTGCGTTCGCGTTCCAGTGTACTGACTGCTGCGTCTCTCTCCTTGACTCGATTCTGGTAGCTGACCCTTTTGAGGTCGGCTGCCAGTTTGGCTTCCTTGGTCTGAGTCTCCAACTTGTGGTTGGCGGCCTTGATCTCAGCCTTCAACTGCATGTTCTCCTTCTTCAACATGGCAACGTGTTCTTCGTAACCGCTGGACGTCTGTTCGTGATTAGGAAAAGGAGGAATCCGTGACATGTCGTTGCTGTATTGGTCATCGAGAATTTCCATCTTCTGCATGGTCTCGCGTCAGCGAAGAGCTCCACCTGACTGCTAAAGGACAACTCATAGGACTTACCGGCTTGGGAGGAAGACTGGAGGGTAGACCCGGCAAAGCAAGTGGGTAGACTCCCACTCCGCTTTGGACTGCATCATCCCGGGCGTGAGGTGAAGCATCCGACAGCATGGCTGGGGCTTTTGTCTCCACGGAGGGGACAAGCCACCAATCGTTCAGATCGTTCGTATCGTTCGTGTCGTTCGTGTCGTTCGTGTCGTTCGTGTCGTTCGTGTCGTTCGTGTCGTTCGTGTCGTTCGTATCGTTCGTATCGTCCATGGTTGGCTGAGTCGATGCCTCGGTTGATCGCTCGGCTACTATCTTCTGCATAATCGACTCCATGGTGGACGAGATGCGTTGTTGCCTCTCCGCTCGGATCTCGTCCAACCTTTCCTGAGCATCGCCCGGAAAAGGTCGCTTCGTTGGAAGCAATCCGGGATTCAACTCACTGGGTGCCAACTGTGTAGCACGCCGCATAGCGATGCACTCGTCCAGAGTTGCATCGGCATGGTGTTCGGCCGACTGCTTCGCTGGGAAGACTTGTGCATCTGAAGCCATGGTGGGTGGAAAGGCAGGGTGAGAAGAATGAATGGATGTCGGATGGCTCCCAGCCTAGCTGTTACTGCTTATTCGGGCTCTTGGCCAACCGCACAAACCGTCAAGAATAAGCACACGCCAGACTAAACACACTGCAGAGTACAGTACGGGGTGGGGATGGATTGTGTGTGACAAAAAGGAGACGGGAAGCTGAGCTGGGAGTGAAGTTGGTGGTGATGGTTGGGTTGGGCCAGCTTCTGTCGAGTGGAAAGGGATGAGCACGCATCAATGATGTGGCCATGAGCAGTTCAAGTCGAGATTGCTTCCCAAACGCGACTGCCTCTGGTGAAGGCAGCGAAGGGTGCTGCCTGCTCGACCACGCCATGACCGGGGCAGCCATACGAGGAATGTTGGCTCGAGGAAGCAACAGTTACCCAGGGAAACACACCCTGGGAAAGAGTGACTGCTGCACACATGCACGTGCTTCCATCAGCACGCCCAAAGCAGGCACGACTTGCACGAGGGGCCAGAGTACGTACCTCCTGCATGTAGTTGGGGGTTTGGTAGATATTCCGCTGCCGGTTGAGTTTCTTCGATTGGATACCGCCGTGTCCGTCCTTATGAAGTTAGTTCCCCAACGGATTAACAATAATGAAAGTCGTGCTTGATATCAACATATAACCGAGTGACTTGCACGACACGACACGACACACCGAGAGGTTGAAGGCATATAGTTGTTGGTAGTAGTACATGTATTGAGGGTTTATCTATTGCATAAGTTGGTATCGTACCGAGCCCTGCCGTGTCATATCAACATGCAGGCAGACTTGGGTTGTGGTGATCTCGTGAATGACCTGGGAAATCCGATCATGGGCAAAGATTTGTCTGTTCATTCGTTCGTAATCACCACCGCATGGCTCGCCGCGGAATCCGCCATGGGTCTGCGCCTGATGACCCCTTCCAACTCTCTCCCCCATTGAGGCACCTGTGCTGCGGCCAGATGGGTACTGTGACATGGATTAGAAAACACGCTAAGGGAAACTGTGTGTGGACGGCTCTGCCAACCCCTGCGAAAATGTCGAATCGTTGAGCCGAAGCGCCCTATTTAGATGCGAAGATCATCTGCCAGAAACGATTATGGTAGGCTACTATGTGTCATGCCGTGGAAAGACGCAATGAAATCAGTCGCATGAGTCGAGGCGGGTGACATAGATTGTGGCGAAGGTACCCAGAGATCATGAACCGTCGACTAGGCGCTTTGCGGGGATGCCACGAACTTGAGGCCGTTGCTATTCTCCGTGTCGAACGTCTTGTTGACCGTCGCGCTTTCGACTTGCAGACCCATCTTCTCTAGGCCGGAGACCGCACTATCGACTTCGCCAAAAGAGATGCCCAGGCCGTTCTTTTTCTCGTCATCGTCCTTGGTGCCTTCTTCAACCTTCTCGTCGAGGTTCATCAGCGCAGGTGGTCGGTGACGCATTGCCCGTGCCTTGGCGAGAGAGATAGTCTTCTGTTGGTATGTTGAGGTCATGGGCTGGTTGTCGTCGCGATCGATAGTTGCCTTCATCAAGGCGGCCATCCAGGTCCGACCTTGCTGTAGATTGGGAACAGCAAAGTAGTGTACCGTCGGCTTAGTGAAGTTGACGGCCTTCGAGAGACCTGCGCGAGGTGGCTGAAGCTTGAAGATGAACATCGTGTCTGTTCCTTTCTCAACGACAGCCGTGGCAGCCTGGCTATCCGCAAGAGTAGGAATACTGCTATCGGCGGGAGCCATCGGGGAGTTGCTAGCGCCCGTCAGAGTGGCATGCAGGCCAGTCAGTCGCTCGCTATCAGCAGGCAACACACGATGGAACGAGATATCAATGAGCCCCTTCTCCTCCGTATCATCCTCGGAGTAGTAGTAAGAAAGGCGGCGCCCCTTTAGGACGAAGAGCCGTGGTTTCCAGGTTGTCATGAGATGCGAGCTCTTCTTTTTCATCCAGCCACTGTAGTCTGCATCCTTGATCGCCTCTCTCGGGCCAACTTTCTGTAGGCCGCGTAAATACGCGCTTGTCTCCTTCTTCGTCTTCTTGTTGCTACTCTTTCGGCTACCGACAGTAGTGTTGGAGTATGGGCTTTTTCCGGCTTCAGGAGAGTCTAGTTCGAAGCTGGGTCCAGCTGAGGGGGTACTAGACCCAGTTCTTGCGGGTGACTGCAAAGGCGAATCTTTAGTAGAATCGGCTGGGGATCCAAACTTTGAGCGGTCAGTGCCAATCACGGCATCGGAAATTGCCCTCAGGCCGCCAAAGGCAGTCATTTTGCCGCCAGGGTTTGAGAGCCAGTCGGATTGAACGCCTTGCCGATTGGCTGGCATAATGGGTGAGGAACCAATGCTATCCTCAAGCTTCGTGACTGTGGGAGAAGGTCCGTCTTTAGCGGGAGGCGGCGGTCGGTAGGATTCGGTGGTGTTCGTTGACGCAGTCCGACGATGATCACCAGCAGTACCGTAGTACAGCTGAGCAGCGCTTGGGGGTACGGAATCTCTGGTTGAATCGACACTACCAAAACGCGAGCGTCGCGACAGAGCTGTGGCACTTCTGACGCGCTGTTGTTCTGTGTAGCTGGACTTGCGGGAGTGGTGCGAGTTTGCAGCGACGCTATCGCGCTTCTTAAGCACGTTGCGTTTGCGACCGTCAACTTCAGTGCTGGAGAAGTAGCCTCGGTCAAAGTCGACGGCAGGCTCCTGCACAATATCGGGATCGGAGGTGTTCAGAGTATTCTGCAGGCCGGCTGATGACAATGGTCGAGGTGGGGTAGCAGTGGGAGTAGCAGCACCGCCCATGGTCCAATTTCGGTCAAATGAAGGCTGTTTCTTGTGCGACGTTTCAGTTCTCGGAAATGTGCCAGAGGTTGAAAGCTTGGGGGTACCCGCACTCACAGGCGGAGTACCAGTGAGACGGTAGTCGGTTGAAGAATGGCGGCGTGAATGGTGAAGATCTCGGACGGAAGCCGCAGAGGGTCGCTTGAAGTGTGATGGTTTGGTAGGGCTGTCGTGGAGCGTTTTGGGGGAGACCAGCATCTTGGGCGACATTGGTTCGACCTTGGGTGTTTGTGACAAACGCCTCCCGTGGACTGAGCCGGGACGGTCTTCTATGGGCGGAAGCCTCTGAGAATTCGTCAGGGTGTTTGTCCTACTCCTCATCCTGCCCATCACCCGCGAATCTTCTGATCCAGCATCGCTCCCAATAGTCAGCCGTCTTGTCATAAGTCCAAGCCCGTTCACTTCATCCTGCAGAGATTTGATCTTCTGCCATGTCTTCAATCGTCGCCCTACAGAGCCCAGGTCGAATGCCTTGAGGAAGAGCGATGACTGGTCCATGCCCAGAAGCACCTCACCGGCAATCTCCTGGTCCCGAAAGACTTCGCAATGCTTCTTCTCTACCCCGGCTGTGAATAGGAACTCGGCCACATCATCAGCAGTCCATGCTTCTACTTCTTCACGAGTATGCGGCGCATCCTCTTCTTCGTCCGTCTCCTCTCCTTGGATATAGGAAAGCCTGTCTTGCATTTGAGAGCTGTATTCGCTGCCTGAATCCGTTGCGTTGTGCATTGCGCCATTCTGGGGTTTCGAGTGTAAGTCGGTAATATGCTCATCGATTACGGTCAGCGTCTCGTGGAGAACTGGACTGTCCTGGCTCTGGCTTTGCGCTGCGTTTAGACGTCCCATTCCTTCCAACCCACCCCCATAGTTGAAGCCTTTACTGGCTAACGGTGCCGTGGGCGTAGGTCCTGGGCTGGTTTCTGGCTTCACAGAGTTCAGTGGAAGAGTCACAGGATCGGGCTCGGCGGGATTGGAGGTGGTGGTCAGAGGTGTCGAAGCGCGATCCTGCGTCGGCCCTGGAGAAGTCGTCGTAGTATTCGTCTCTTCACTCGGTTCAGGCCCGGCTCCGTTGGTAGACACAGGTATGCTGGCAAGAGTTTTCGGCACAACGGATGACGCTGGGACGCCCCTGGGGGCTGATCTTGTATAGACTATCAAGGGTCAACCAGTCGGCACATGGGACAATTGGACAATCGGGACTCGAGGGGTTAGCTACCTTCCGGGAACAAGCCGCTATTTCCATTCACCATGTGACGGCCTAGGAACCAGCCGTCACCAAACTCATCATCTCGTTCGATCAACTCAACACGGTCGCCCTTTGCCAAGCTTAGTTCATCGGAGCTTCGAGCAAGGAAGTCATCTGCAGATTTGCATTCAAGTCAATGGATATTCACACATCACTTGTGCAAACACAAACAAACAACCACAGTCCAGCAAGCACGTAATGCAAACAAGCCAGCACATGCCGACTGGCGCAACAGAAGACAGACGAGACCGACAGAGCAGGAATGGTGCCGACTCACGTATGACCACAAGTATTTCACCGACTTCCGGCTTCGCATCTGCGCCCCCTCTGGACGCCATGATGAATCAGAGGCGATCCGCGAGTAGTTATAGGAGACCAAGGCAGGTTCAAGACGATGGCATAAGCGGGTCGGGGCTGTGGTTGCGGTCGCGGAGAGGGCGGTAAGAATGGGAGGATGCGTGGCTCGTTGGGGTTTTCGGTCCGGGGCGAGACGGGAGACTGCCGGGTCTATTCCAGACCTGATTCGATCGATGTTTCAATGGTGACAGGATGCATTGAATCAACAGCAGTGGCAAATGTAAGTACTGCAACCAAGTAGAATTATATATAATGAAGAATGCCGCGGCGGATGAATGCGATATAGATGGGGTATGCGTGGCTGTCGTCGTCCTTCTCGGCGCGGTTGTTTGGTCTCGGGCCAAGGACTTTGGCTGAAGGTATTGGTTTTTTGGCTCCCTCCTCTGCGGCTGTAGTCGCACGAGCCTGGCGCCCCCCTCTCTCAGCAACACAACAAAATGCAGCGCCGCACAGAACCAGCGAGGGCACAATGGACGCGTCTATGTTGTCGGGATAGAGACTCATACGAGTGTGTGATTGAGTGTATGTGTGTTTGGAGAAGACGCGGTTCGTCAAGGTGGATGATGGCTGGGCCCAAAGGAACGGTGGTGCCCAGTGGTGTTCTCGATAAAATGGAAATGCGATAGAGACGGAGCAGAAGCTTATGGCTTGGGCCGAGACGGGGTCAGGTTTAACTGGAGGTTAGTGGCTGCCAGCCTGCCAGCTGGGATGGGCCATGGCCGGGGCCTGTGTCGCCTGGATTCTCCGCCCGCTCCGGCCTGTGAGTGGTGCGTAAGTGGTGCGAGTGGGTACCGGTAAAGACAACAGCACGGTAGGGTGCGCTACGGCTCGGTAGACAAGAGTAGGTACGTAGGTACATATAGTGCATGTACCTACAGGTAGTTAGCAGCTTGCTGCCTTGCCCTGCTTTGCTTTATCTCACCTAAGTACCTAGATATTTACTTTACGCAGCTCGGGATTCCTTGAATGTACGTGTGGTACTTGGCATGGGGAGGGCCAGCAGACAGACCATAAAGTGGCCTGCGATGGGCCCCTTTTTGAGACCGTCTTCACGCTGGCCGTTGATCATGAGTATTTCCCAGACTACCTGACCTCAACAGGCTGACTGTTGGTTTCGTGTTCAACATGCACATCATCAAGCCTGGGTGGTTGCCAAGCTGCCCTTTACAACGTGCACAATAGTGAGGAAAGACGGCATGCAGAGATAAGATGCCTGATATGTGCCTATGTATATTGAGTTCTTGGTGTAAGCATTTAGACACAACGTTTTGCTTCCGTTTCTGCATATGAACATTGGTCGACTGAAAGACACCAGAGTGGCTGGCTTGATGTGTATACAAACACTAGAGGTATGTTGGGTGGTTGTGATACACCTGCATGTAAAGATGTGTAAAAGCGACAGCCTGTGTCATTACCTACAACATGTTAAAGCCTCCTTCCATACACGCTGTATATATAAGGTACCTATCTGGCTCCAAACTATCCCTTCCATCGGTGGCTGCATGAACGAAGCTTCATGGGGGCACGGCATTCGCAGGATTCGTTCCGTACGGCTTGGATGAACCCTATCTGTTACTTGTCAGCACCGAATGGCAAATCGCCAAGCACCGGCTCATCCCTGCCAGATCCGGCGCTTGAGCTTTGTTGCCAAGTACAATGGCTCATCACTGTCCTCGACGACATCGGGAGTTCCTTTTCAAGACACAACAAGCGCTTCGTTGCTGAACCACCACTCCGCGACCCCTTTTACCCTTTTTCTTTTCTTTCACGCCGCGATGTGGTAATCACCTACCATGAGAGCTGAAACTTCTGAGGTTCCATAGGAACACTGCCGTCAAGGATGCACCGATTGATGGTATCAGAGTTTGCGTGGAAAACTTGGCAGCCCAAGTTTCCCATTTAGGATCTAGAGTATGAGCCAAACATATGCGCCGAGGAAAACGCAGAGAGCAAACATCCTTCCGACTGAGTCACCGACTAGGAACACCGACTGCTGCCGGCATCTCGGTTTCCTCTTGGGGTGGCGGCACAATTTTGATATTCTGTACATCGAAAATCCAACTATTGCTGTTGTGTTGATCTTGCAGCAGTCCTGCAGGGGTTAGACTCTGCCATTCTAGATAGGTAGGCTTCGCCGGAGGACTGGTGTTAGGGAATACAGCCAGACAAACACAACGTAAGGTTGGAGGTGCATACATGTAGGTATGTAAGCAAAGCTAGCATTCCTAGGGGATAGCCACATTCAATGTTGAGTACGGTACATGTCACTTTCGGCTATATCGTAACCCACACGTAGCCAGCCGCTTCGACTCATGTAGGTGAATGCAATGACGCCGGTCTGCTTGATGAAGCAAAGACGCCTATCTGGCCTGTGTCACCCGGTGGCAATAAGGCAAAAGTTGATAAGAAAGACAGAAGAAGAAGGTGCGCCTACCGGTAGTAAAAATAAATTGGTACCTACATGTAACTTGCCACTTGCACCTTCCGACGGCGAGAGGATCAGGACTTGGAAGTCGACTATCGTACTTGCCCACTCTGCCACTGTATGAGGTTGTTTCAGTCAGTTTCTTGACATCTTGACTCTTGAGTAAACCCCCCATCCGCATTCCACCATCCCCGCAACCCGACAACCTGCCCCATTGCTGTGGCCACCACCGACGGGACGCCGACAGCCTCGTTGCATGTGCATCTGCATCCGCGTGTGCGTCTTCGCAGCGTTCGCAACGTCCAAACACATCAAATTGCGCATAGTCACTGAGCAGACAAAAGTTAGCACTACCCGACGGCTCGAGACGAAATCTGTCAGTGAAGTAGGTAGGTAGTTGATTGCATTGCCCAGTCTCGTCAACTGCCCAAGGAATTGCGTAAGGAGGTACATATGGTACGTCTCTTCTCCTTCCTCTTTCCTCTTTTCCTGCTCTCGATCTTCATCGTTGTGAAGGATGCGCGGTCCCGCCCTTGTCATCCACCCCTCCCCCATACTGGTACTGTGCAGTGTGTTTGGACAGGCACACAGCCTCATCAGGCACTGGTAGAACTGAGAACTGGAGGTGGAGTCAATGAGGTGACCGGGTTTTCTAATTCGGTGCCCGTGACATAGTCTTCCGCAATCGACGACGATCACCGCGCGCGAGGGGCACGAAACACCGGTCTTCGAAATTACCGTCGTCAGTAGCATCTGAGCCTGAGTCCTCAATCCTGATGGCGCCGACCGGGGGTCAGAAGTCGTCGGCATCACCCATCACCACCGCCCACGCCAGCGTGTCTTCGGGTCGCCAGTTCGCCGAATCCAATTCCACCCTCAATGCTTTCCTAGGAGGCCGTAAGCCTTCATGGCTAACCAACGCGAAACCGACCAAGCCCTCGCCTCGTCCTCCGCAGCCTCAGCCTATGCAACCACCTGTATCTGCACAAGCCGCACAACCCTCCGTGACAGCCTTGCAATCCACACAACCGCAACCACGACAACCGCAGGAACCACAGGAACCACAACAACCACAGGCGCAAACGCAAACGCAGCCACAACCTCGATCACAACGACCTCCGCCTCCGCCCCCGCCGGCACAAGCTCCGACTCCCGCTTCAGTCCCATCAGCGGTGCCTATCCCTCCCATCTCGTCTCGCCAGCGGCATCAGCACCTGCCAGAGCAGACACATCTCTCGTAAGATACCTAAACCCCCAGCCCAGCGAATTGCTACACAACGCATGCTTTACACCCGCCCTGGCGCCTGCTTGCATTTGCGCGAGTCATCTGCTGACTTTCTTTGATCTGAAGATCACCATCAGCGTATGCCGTGCTCCCTTCGCCAGCTCCTAGTGACGAGCCCAGCCCATGCATATCTATCAGCCGCGAAAGTTCCGAAGCCGCCAGCTCTCTCCCCCCAGCCCCCCCCGAGTCTCGAGACGGTCCTCGAGTGACCGCAGCTCATTTTGTACTAGACGATACTCTGCGCGGTCAACAGGAGCACCAGGCGCAACACCTGGCCACGCCAGTAATAACGAGGCGGAGTACCTCACGACAGGGCAGCGAGGCGTCGGCTGCCCGGAAATCCTCGACGCCAGCGAACATGGTTATCAATACACCTCCAACACCGGGTGCGCCGGTCTTGAACGTGGGGACGGCCTCAGGAGACGTACTGCCAAATCCCCCAGCAAAGAGACGGCGTGTTGCGTATGTGTCAACCCCCACGCCCGGGGAAGGGCCTCTGCATCTTGCGGAGTGATCAAATACACGTGCTGACTATGTGCCTTGCCAGAAATCCATCCAAACTCTTCCTCGAATCCATCCAAGCTATGAATACACTCACGAGTTTTTCGCGAGATAGTGGCGCCGAGCACGACTTATCAGGTACTGTTGAAAAACCACGGTACCTCCTCTTGAGGGAGGCTTGCGAGACAGGGGACGTGTTCTTCATTGCACTGCACCAGCTCTTCTGCGCGTGGGCAATGAATCAAAGTAGTGTGCATCAGCTCTGCGACGAGAGTTTGCACGACACCTCTCTAATCGACAACGCATTTGGAATAATGGGTACGGTTCTGAAAAGCAACTCTAAAGTACGGCCAACGCTGCTTCAGTGGTTCACGGCATTCCCGGCCTCGCTAGACGTCATGCGCCATCACCCTTTCTACGCCAATACAATAACGCAGGTCCTAGACTTCCTGGTGCGCGTGTCTCACAGATGGATGGTTATGAACCATAACCATCAGATAAACGGGTACCCTCTGCTGATGAGCGAGTTACTCGACTCCTTCCTACTATACTCTCCGCTATTTCAGGCCATCGTCTTCCGTGCCTCTAGGAGAACATTGGGCGTGGCCGACCAACCGTATGGCGCGCAGATGGAGGATATCTTCAAAGCAGATCAGAGAAAGCACCGCAATCCCGACGGTACATTCGCACTGCGCTTTTCTCCCGCGGAATACCAGGCCTATAATCATTCTCTGATTACGCAGTACAAATCCATCGTAATGCAGAATCAAGCCTTGCAGAATCAGCAATCACACCATTCCGGCCAGCCTTCCTTGTTGCCGCCGTCGACGACTAGTTCAGCCCGCCGAATTCAATCCGTTCCTATGGCCCAGGCACATGTACGGAGGGACTCGATGCAGGCGGGCACCATGCTGTCCCCGGCCACGACAGTTGCGAGTCCAATGCCTGGGATCCAAGTGCTCTACTCACAAGCTCGTGCCCCTTCTCCGATGAACACCCAAAGCCCAACGACCACGCCAAGCGGCTTTCCCAGTCAGACACACGCATCAGTTTCTTCTCCAAACCAATTCATGGTGCCACCGAATCATGTGGTGCCGAGTAACTCGTCGGCATCGCCTGAGATGTATAGCTTCCCTTCTCAGTCGCCTAGCATCGCTCATCAAATGCATTCTATGCACGACAATACCCAGGCACAACCCATTCTTCAACAATACCAGCAACAATACCACCAGCACAACCAGCACCACCAGCAACTGCAACAGCAACTGCAACATCAGCAACAGCAGCAACAGCAGCAACAGCAGCAGCAGCAACAGCAACAGCAGATGCAGCAACAACAGATGCAACAAATGCAACATCAGTCTCTCCATCCACAGCCGTCCAATGTGCAACAGCAGCGGCAGCGGGCTTTTGCAAGACGCCGCTCTCACCACTCGGCCGTAGCGTTGAGTCCCCGGTCGTCTCCTCTCCAACATCATATTGTACTGTCAAACCAGGCAGCATACAGTGGGCAGAACTCACCAGTACTCACTACTTTCACCGGTCCAGCTGTGCACGTTCAATCCCAGCGCGGTTCGATATCTGCCCAAGGTGTTGCCTACCAGAATCATGCCGTAAACAGCACCTTGCCATACAATCCCAACCCGGGAGGGGTCACGACTCAATTACCCGTGCAACAGCCAACCCCTGTGAACAATCAACCAAGTATTGTCAGACCACAAGCTTCCACAGTACGGCCACATCGTAACACGGTTCAGCCCAGCGACAAGCTGTTCACCACGGCAAGGATCAATCTCATAGACTATCCGCATACACCCTATGACAAGAGATCGGTCGACAATTCCCTGCACCAGGTACACCTTCGGAGTCCGAGGCGTATACCCCGAAACTTAACTACATCTACCTCGTCGGAACGATATTATCAGGCTATCAAAGACTTTGCGCTATCTCCCACCATAATTGCCCCTCAGCCCTTCTTGCACAAATTCAAATTTGCTATTTCGAGTACGGAATGCGCTAGACTCACACTGGATGAGACGACGCGAGGAGACGCATTGCCTGTTAATCGATTCTCCGACGGCTCTCTGCGGGTTCGCATAAGGTGCTGTTATAGGCAGCAATCTGATATACCCGTGCCCGACAACCTTTGGGTGACTACTGAGTCAGCGTGGCCAGAGCACATTTTCATGGAATTGAACGGTCATGTCTTGAGCGTCAAACGCAAAGCGCATCATTCCAAGGATCTTCCCGTCGAAGCTTCGACGCTCATAAGGCCTGGCGAGAATTTGTTGACTGTCTCGAATCTCGATGAGAACAAGGCGTCTAACCCTCAGCAACCGTACATAGCTGTCGAGATCGTCGAAATTCTGAGCCACAGTGCTGTTCTCGACATGGTCCGTACGCAGGGGAGCAGAACCGCTGACGACACTCGAGAAATCATCAGGAGTCGCCTGGCCGGCTCATCGGGTAACGGCAGTGGGGGTCGAGGCGACGACGGGGATGACGACTTGGAAATTCCCGATGATGGCATATCCATCGACCTGGCAGACCCATTCACTGCCACAATGTTCCGGATCCCTGTCCGTGGGAGGACCTGCACTCATCTCGAGTGTTTTGATCTTGCGACCTGGCTCAATACCCGACTCGGGAAGAAGTCATGTGTCTGCGGATCTGGCTCCTCAGACTGCATACGATGTCCCAAAGAGCCGTCCTTCGTCGATAAGTGGAAGTGTCCTCTTTGCGACGGCGACGCGCGTCCCTATAGCCTTTGCATCGATGGATTTCTTGTTGAAGTCCGGGCGCAGTTGGAGGCCGAGAATATGCTGCGCACCAAGTCAATCATCGTGTCTGCTGACGGGTCGTGGAAACCCAAGGAACTGGTCAGCGGTGATGATAGCGACATCGATAGCGACGATGACATCACTCCGGCGGCCAAGATGACTCCAAGACCCTCTATGGCTCCGCAACGGGAGGTTATCGAGCTTGATGACGACTAGCTTGGTGATATCAAAGCCATATTTCGTGACGGGTATGAGATGACACGGTGGTTTGGTCATCTGCATTTCATTACGTACTGCCTTACCACCAACGCAGTGGCGGGCGGCACTCAGGCACTGCTGGAATATAACAGCATTGATGGTAGTTGCCCCTCGACATTGCACACCAGTTGCTTTCTCTACCAGTCGCTCTAGAGGACCGCCGGCTATCCTTCAGCCTCGATACATATCGCGGATCGACTTCCGTTCGCCACTCGGTATCAGGGTGCTTTCTACTGCTTCGTGACTCTAGACGTGTTTGCGAATTTGCAAGCAGAGGTGACGTGAGCCATGGTCCAATTCGAGAGTGCTGCCTTCCCCATGCGCAGCCTCTCCTATCCATGTGTTATTCTTTTCAAGCGTTCGGCATTTCAACAAGAAGACGGTAGTCTTGCATTATAACGTGGTAGCAAATGCCTTTTGCTTTGCATACAGCCAGCATCGACTTCACATCACACTCTTACGAAGTCTCTGATTCCGAATAATTGAGATTCGGGCAGAAAGCGATATACCCTCGGCGTTCTAGGTTCACCATTTACATTCGCTTTTAGCGTGGAGTTTCAAGACATCATCATCAAGTGTGTTTCGTCATTAGTTAACCTCTGGCATCAGCATCAAATGGCATAATCTGGGACTCATCGAGGAAGCTGATCTGGGACATCATTGCGTTTATTGGTAAATCATGAATGGCTATCGGGGCAGTCCGGAAGTTTACACGCCTGCCATTGCGCGATGCCCCTCGGCGTGTGGTGTTGTCCGCAACGAGGGCGGCGACAGACGGGCGTACCTTTCCTGCATTTATACCTCCACCGAGCTGCCGGTGATGAATCACTCACCACCTCAGCCACCCTCAATGGCAATACATGGGACGGCGCGCACTTGCTGGCTATGATTCCAGATCTCAATACTTCGTTCTGGCTGGGGTTAAGGACGAGTAGCAAGCGGGGTGGGGTCGACAGTGATATCCTGATAGTCTAGAATAGGTAGTCCATCATCATCTCGAACATCGACTCACGAAATGAATCATAAATATACATAATGTACATTGCAAGAAAGCTTTTGCTCAATGAGCGGGCATCCATGGTGACCCCTTCCCTCGTGCTGATTGCCCCGAGGGTGCAGCTGTGATTTAGAGATGTCCTCTCCTGAACTTTTTGGCTGGCTATCGGCCTTGTGGCGATCCGTACGGAGCGTGTCTGGTAGGTAAGGTACGTATGCCGCAGGCGGCCTGAGAATGTTCCTGATTGCTTATATGACCCATGAACTAGATACGAGTGATCTCCGGATGTAATAACAAAGAACCTAAGGGACAAGCTCTGAAATGGTAATTATGCCTGTCTATACTGCACCCATGCGCAAGTCGATAAATTCCCCTTCCAATGTAAGGTGAGGGTGTTAGTGTGATGAGGGTGCATCGCTGCTATCCCGGCGATACGCTAGGAGGTATCAATACTATGCGAACGAGACCAATAGTTTGAAAAGTGATTTATAGGTAGGTACAGGGAAGGAGTATATGTTCAGTTGCTTTTGAATATGTCTTCTATACATGCATATACGTCGAATGGTCAGATCTATAGGATTGGATGAGTGGGCAGATGGAGAAAAACGGGATCAACTCTCTAGAACCTCTCGTTCCAAATAAACGCCAAGCTTCCTACATATACACTTGGTATACAAAAAGCAGTCTCATGTAAACGTCCTTGCTGCTTCAAACCTGCTACTACTGCTACATCTTGCGTGCGAACCCCATGGCCATCATCTATTTCCTGCTTGATTGCCCATTGCTTGGGTTTCCGCTCGTCTTCCCCTTCTCGATTGCGGCTTCGTCATCGCTGTCCCCTCCGATGCTATAATGGTCCCTGTCCATATCGGTTGGGGACGTGACATGCAGGTCGTCCAGCTCGCCCTCGTCGAAATCACCGGCCTCGATATCACGGTTCGACCGCTTGTTGCGGAAGCTCTCGAGCCCCGTCGATCCACGGAGCCCCTGAGTGATGTCAGGTAGGCCCGCGTATCCGGCGGTCCGCCTGCGGGCTCGCCACACGAAGAAGCCCCAGACAGCGGCGGCGACAGCGACGATAGCCAGGACGACTTCCCCGGACTTCTGATACGCAGCCCACTTGGCATCATTCAGCTCCTTGTCCTTAGATGCCTCCTCAGTTTGGGTGGAGTTAGTCACACTCCCAACGCTCGTATCGGGGAGTTTCTCTCCGTCTAGCAGACTCTCGGAGGGAATGCCGCCAATGTTGCTGATATCAACACCGACAAATCGGTCTAGCATATCTCGGGTTCGGCGTGGGTAGTCGAATGGCACCATGTGGGACGAGTTATAGAACAGCACGTAGGTCAGGTTGCGAGCCTCCTGCCAGAACCCGGCTTCCTCGCCTTCAAAGGTCCAGTCGCGGCGCGGCGCCCAATTGCCGGGAGATATCTCGAAGCCCTTGCCACCGTTCCATTCCATGTTGTTGATGAAAGCTTCGGTACCCAGGTGGTTGCAGATCAGATCTTCGGCACCGGAAAACAGGAGCACGTTCACCTCCTTTAAGACATCCGGCATCAACTCGATAGAAGGCGGTGAGTTTTTGGAGTTGAACGCATTCCCGACGGCTCCATTGCACTCGGTCCAACCCGTCACCTTATTGGAGTTGATATGCAGTGCGGCAGTCACTTCATTCTTCCGCAGGTACGGTGTGACGTATTTCAAATCCGGAGGCCAGTTCATGCCACAGCTTGGGTAGGTATCGGTCAATCGAACGTCATACATGTTGATACATATCGATTCGCCATTGGAGTCCTTGCCTTGGGTCAGGCGCAGCATCTCCTGCAGAACAGATTCACAAGCATTGTTGTCGACCTGGCTGGAGCCAGCCAATGCCATTGACTTCTGACAAGTCTTGTACTCGTTTTCCAGTTTGCCGGCGATATCGGACCCCTTCTTGACAAGGCCCTTTTCGTACGCGAAGGACAAGTAAGCTTCGTATTGCTCTTTAGGGGCAATCCATCCATTGCCAATCATCAGGCCCTTGAGGTTCCACTTGACACTCGTCTGGGGCAGCTTGTTCCGGTCGAGGATTGCCTTGGCGATGTAGGGGATGTGCTGTCCAGCAAACGATTCTCCAGCAATGTACAGCTGTTCCACAGGGGTCAGTCAAGTGCAGTCAGTAGGAAACAACTGGCCGAAATTTGCTCACATCGTCATGTTCGTATTCTGGGAAAAGCGCGAACCATTTCTCGAGAAAGGTTGCGAATTGGGCGGCCATCTCGTCGAGCTCGTGAATGTAACTGTTTGTGTCGACGTAACTGAACCCCGTGCCGACAGGATTGTCGACAAAGAGCAGGTTTGCGAATTCATGCCAACTGCCGTTGTTGTATTCCAGGTTATCCGAGTCTTTCAACCGGTAAGGGCCTATCTCCATCATTGCGCCATCCTCGGAACTGCAACCGGGGCCGCCATTCAGCCAGATAACTGTCCTTTGCCTGTTCGCAATGTGTTGGTTCTGGAAGTGCCAGAAGAAAAGGTTTCCGTTGTGTTCGGGCGTGACTTCGACGTGTCTGCGCAGAGGCGTGTAGTTGTCAGCATTGGCGATCGCAGTCTGAAACGTTGAGGAATAGCAGCTTACCCAGCATGCATCTTTATCAGGTCTCCCTCGGGGGCGCCCGGTAATGAATGAACGTAATAATCTCCAGCACTTATGTCTGCACTGACTGCCGGCACGCACAAAGACAGGGCAAGCAGGGCTCCGGCAGCGACTCGCACCGGGCTCCAGAGCGATGAGGGAGCCATGGCTCTTGACCAGCCGAAGGGCGTGTTGACGACCATGGAACAGGCGCGGTCAGCTCGGGGTGGGACTAGGTGGTCGGTATCGTTGTCCCCATGTATGTATCTGGCGGGCGTTTCGCAGGAGGCAGCAATCGGGTGGTCGCGCAGACGTTTGTTAAGGGGACGATAGTAAGGGATTGAATAGGAGGAGGCGAGATGGGAAGATGAAGAGATGTCGGATCTCCTTACAGAGGCTGAGAAAGGTGAAACTGGCCTCCGTCTTCTTTCTTGGCTGGTGGAGAGCTGAGACGTAACTGGGTGGAAGAATGAACAGCGGTCCAGGGCCTGTAGTGTAGCACGCCCAGCGAGGCTTACGTACCAGCTAAGAGCAGACGGGTCCCACTGTTAGTGAATGCACCAGGATGTGTGGCACCGCTTAACACTTTATGGGCCCACCCACAGACGTAACCTCTGAAAGGGGCGCTAAAGAAGGGATATTCTGGGCAGTGGGGTTCCGACAATGCACCACCACGGGCACCTGCACCAATGTCCATCTTCAGCATTGAGCCTCCCGTTATTGATATCTACCTTGGAATGATGCGAAGCGCTTCGAGGCCCTTGATCAAGTCTCCCATTTCATCCATCCGATAAGTCTTCAGTTTTTCTCTTGAGTATTCCATGGGGTCAATCATCTTCAGTCATTTTTTAAGATGCTCAACCATCAAGTCCGAACCACAATCTCAAATACGGACATCTTCAGTATGAGTTACAAGCGCGACTCTTTTCCTTAATCCTAACTAAATGGATGACTCCTTTCTTAGCTCTGACCTCCTGTCCGCCATGCCAGCTCCATATATTAGACGCCTATATGTGCGGAGCGATGGCTTCGGTTACCATTCGACACCCTTACTGTACATGTACAGTACATGATCGAAGTGGGTGTTTGGATGCTGACTCCAGCTTCCAACCACATATCTCACATCGGGTAGCCGCGACACGAAGTGTCACAAGCCTACAAACCGCAGCAAGTCGACTTGCCTGGAGGGAGGTGCTGGCACGTAAGGCCTCACTCTCAGACCAGTGTCATGAGCAGTGTTCCTGCTATTATTACTCCAAACTTGCCTGGGCTGCTTCCTCACCATCCAAGCATGTCTTCCCCATCGTCAGAACATTCTCAGTGAACCCTCATGCGGCAGCCGGTGCCCAGCAAGCGACTCGGAGATTTGTCCATCGCGTTACCGGCGTTATGAAGGTGTTGTGCTAGTATTACCGAACAGATTGCGGTTGCCCTTTATCGGCTGCCGCAGGTCACGACGTCCCAGCGGGTGACCACCATATTTCCCATCGTCCCATATTACACATTATGCCCTCTCCGTTTTACGCGTGCCTGGTTGTAAGAAAGACTCCATGCCACCATAAGACCAGAAGAATGCCCGAAATCTTGTCGTCTATCATATCCGAAGAGTCCCGACTATCCGGAGTGGCTCTAGGATGAACCGATGGACGTACAGGTAGGTGCTTGAATGAAAGCGCAGGAAACGCCATGCTGTTGTGGAGAACGTTGTCGCACCAAAAGAATGCCCAAAATCCAAAGTATAACGGCGTCAGGAGCCGTTGTCAGCCTGAGCCGAGGACCTAGATGGAGACCACGATTATATCTCGGGAGTTGAGCCGACACTCCTAGCAAACAAGGCTTCACTGGACACCCGTCGCGGCAGCGAAAGTGATCATTGCTCTGTTCAAGCATGTTTGCAGGTTATGCCGTTGTTACCGCCAGGGTGCTCTTGAGATGTAATTCACCATCCCATCCAGCGCGTTGTCGCCCTCCTCGACGGTGATCATGTTGGCGTCCTGCAACACGGTGAGGACATCTCCGACCCAACTTTGACACGACCAGTCCGCGTCGATATTATTAACCCGCGTGGCCAAGATAGCATTGCGGAGGCTCATGTCTAACTCGGAGCTTGTTGGCAGCGTGGAAACGGCGAGTCGTCGGTGGAAGTGAGGTCTCGCCCGCGGGGCAGGCTGATTCCAGAGCTCCTTCACGCTGAAGCTCGGATGCTGCCCCTGGATTTGGATGGTGAGGTTCATGCTCTCGTCCTCGTTGAAGACGATGTACAGCTCGGTTACTCGTGCGCTTTGGATATCGCGAGGGTAGCCCTTGAAAATAAGAATCCAGAGGGATTGTGAGGTTGGCTCTGCCGCTCCAGTCCGGCCGTCGTCAGGCTGGGCCGGCCAGCCGTTGCGCTCGTTATCATCCGCACCTCCGCGTCTCCCAGTAGTCGAGCCGATGCCAACCTGACCATCGAGATCCGAGCCAGCTTGGGACCTCGCTGCCGGAGGACTAACCATGAGGTCCGAGTACAGGCTCGTCAACCTTGAATAACCCGGCGAATCCGGCTTGGTGACTTGGACGAGGTCAGCCGGTTTCCGTGGCATGGAAAGTAATCACAGCAAGACGCACCTTTATTGCTGACAACCTGAAACTCGCAACGCTCGTAGGTCTACCACCTGACTTATCAATCCCGTTGTTGTTTGTGGAGAGGGTAGTAGAGCAGGTAAGCGGAGAAGTATACGTGTGGCCGGCAGCCTCTCCTGGGCAGAATAGCAACGCGGCCGGCCACCAAGAGCCCTCCGAGCCCTCCTACCTACCTACCTACACACACCATCCGAAACCGCAGCGCAGCCCTAGGATGCGTGTAAGGAGCTGGGATGCAGGGACGATCCCACTACACCGTGTTTGCGTGTCTCCCAATCTACTAGAGAGCTCATATTCCCTTCCTATGAGCCAGGCCCATGTGCATGTCCGTCTACCACGCAACCCCTCCAAAACCCCACAGATCAGGGCTTCCCAAGGGGAAGAAAGACGCGACATGGGGTGAAGTGCGGTCCTCTTGTCTTCGATAGACAGCAAATGCATGATGGACGGCTGTGGCTGCATGGATTGACACCATGGAGCGTTCTAGACCGCATCAACCGACGACCAAATACCACACTATGCGCATCAATCCGACAAGTCGCTAATTTTTTCTTTTCCTTTCTTCAGGGCAACATTTTTGAGCCTCCACTTTGAGCGAAGACAGAGAGCCTCGGCTGACGGGCAGACCTTGGGAGGAAGGGACGATATTCCTCGTGCTTTCTAAGGTAGCGTGAAGCCTTGAATCAATGCCACACACTATCGGGTTACAGTAGCGCACGTAGGATATTCGATACCCGATCCTCTTCGGCGGCTTGGGTGCGGACGAAGACTCGACTCTTGTGCGGCAACACGACTCGTCTACCCACCCACGCCACGTACATGAGGTACATAGTTGAGGTCCCCCGCACCCAAACACTGCAAGCAATAAAGTATGTATATCACACGCCAAAACCCTTTGGGCCTCCACAGCACGCAGCAGTAATAGAAAACGGAAGTCAACTGGCGATCGCTCACGCCATTTGACGACGCGCTACTGCAACTGGCCGATCGTCGACACCAGCGCCCACATTTTCACATGAAGAATATGACTGCAACGGGGAATAGTTTGGGAGATCGCCAAACGTCGCTTCGAGGGTTGACCGACACCGCCCACGAACGTTGACGCCTCGAGCGAAGGGAGCGAATGCGGCTGTGGATGCCGCATGCTGGCTAGGCAGCTTGCTGGCCATATGAGAGCAGTCAGCGTTCTCCGAGCTTCTCACACCCTGCAGGTAGCGTGTCGACCATCGTGTCGTGTGCAAGATCTGGCCAGGCGGGACAGAGCTGCCAAGAGATGCTTACTGTAGCTCAGAGCCCTGCCAAGACGTGTCATGCAAGTAAGTAGGTACTTGCATGCAAGGAGACATCGATCACTTTCCCAGACGGCCCCTGGGCCCTCCTCTTCCTCCTACAGTAGAGTGCTCGTTCAACGGCTGGTGAACATGGTGTCAGATATCCAGCGTCACGGTAGTTACAGATTCCGAGACGGTGACCAATCCAGGTACGTACCATCCAGATGGTTCTAGAAAAGGTCGACATCCTCCTTCCTATCCCATCGTCGGTCACGACCAATTGGAACCCCACGGGATCGAGCAGCGGTCGATGCTAGTAATGCAAGGCATCTCGGTAACAGCCTTCCCGAGACAGAACCCTCACTGCCGCCGCCAGCTGATAGTTAGTACGAACTTCGGCTAGATTGCCATAGTATCAGTATGTTGCACCGCTGGGGGTGTGTTACGCTCTCGGTACCTACGTTTGCACATTGGCTAGACGCTAAGGTAATGAAGACAGCTACCCATCTTGTTCCCAGCCCTCTCTGTCGTTCTCGGGACGTACGGAAGTCTTCCGAACCGACAGCAGCAAGCACAAATGGCATACGGTCTCCACGGAGCCAGCTCTGTGCAAGGCTTGTTTCCACTTTCGACCACTCGTCAGTAGGAGGACGAAATCGCCTCCCTCGTGGTCATGTGTCCACGGCTCCCAAAATCACCTCCAGTGGCACACGTGCCATTCCAGAGTGACTCGGAGATAAAAAGCCACGCGGAAATTCAATGTTACGTTTTGACGCTCGTCAACGGCCACTACAAGCCAACTCAGGGCTTCTTTATCTGACCGTAAGGGGCCAGAGACATGACTGGGCTAGACCCTTTGCTTTCTTCTGCGTGAGCTCTCCTGGTTACCGACTGGGCTGCAGGACATATATCGACGCGATGAGCACAGCGATTGTAGGCACTCTTATGCGCGATTGAGACACACCGTGTACCATGTACACCGAGATTGACTGCTTAACGGGTGATTCTCAGGTTCACCTAGGACTACTGGGGTATCCCATAGACCACGCAGGGCAAGGCGGCAATATATCGTGTGCATACGCGCGTGAGGTGACTCTGGAGGTCGCCTACCCTCATTGCTTATTAGCGCCAGGCTGTCAGATCAGTCAGTCACCTACCCAGTGCGACGACATAACCCGTCAGCGCGGCTCCTACGAAACCAGCCGCCCCATCTACACATGGGGAATGGATACAATATATTGCCCCTGTTTCCTCATGCTGATATCGCAGTCATACGCTGCGCTGCTGGAGGGTCTACGTTCTTGGTTAAGAGCCAACTAGGTAACTTACCGTACTCCAGGACGGCACTCCCGTTCTTAATTGATGCCAGAGCCAGCCAGCCGCTCTATCGTGCCATGGTCTGAGTTGTCGTATCCTCGTCTTGAGGGAGGGGGGAAGGAGACGCTGTCTCACGCCTGATTCCCATTCCAGTTTCTCCCAGATATAGGTACGCCCAGAAAATAGTATCCTATGGTAAGTAATGGTGTTGTAAACCTTTGGGTGGCCCCAGTCCTTCGTTCGTAGGCTCTCTTCAGCCGACTGGTTGATATACACTTTTTCTGTGCTAGGTACTCCATGTATACACATCACCTCTGGCCTCAACACAAGCTATTAGGAGACTTGGTACACAGAACCCTCATAAGCCTTCGTACACCAGGTATCCAGCAAACAGCGGTATATCCACTGTAATTAGAATAGACACACTACATAGGTAGAATAAGCATCAAAAGAAGCGTATAACACCCGAGCTACTTATTCCTGTATGCTTATTCCAGCATTTTGATTTTTCTTGCAGGTGGTCTGGAATCTAGTCAACGTACACGCACGCAGATTTGTGAGGGCTGAATTTATATTAGTAGAACCGTGATCGCAACCTCACTGGTAAAGGCATCGCTGATAAAGTAATTGGTGACGATTACAGTATCAGTGGCATCATTATCCCCAGTAGCAGCACTGCAAACAGCAAGACCAAGAACAATCATCAACACACAGGAATCAGGCGATGTGAGAACTTGACAGGTTCTATTCTCCGGTTTAGAAGACGCATGTCTGTAGTTTACTCTCTTGAGGCACAACCCGTCCCGTATGCACCAACCCCAGCCTTGGAAGACCAGATTCCTTACCACGTATTCCATGCTAAAACTCCCAGCGTAGAGTAGAAGAATACATGCTGGACATTCCCCCATTCCAGCTTCGTGAGGTGTTGGGAACGGCAACCATCGGTTGCTTTCCCTGCCTCTGTCCAGACTTGATAGGTGCTCTCCCGGCCCGCTCATCGAGGGTAGTCGCAACAGAAAGCGGTACTGAAAATGGCATGAAGCCTGGATAGTTGGCATGAATGACGCCCGAGTAGTCGGGACGATGTTTTGAAAAGGGGACAGTGTCTGACGGCGGCGATGTCCGCGATTCTTCCTCGGACGGAGCAAGAGTACTCCACGCATACGTCGACGACAGGATGAAACGTGTGGGCGTCTAGCTCGGTGGGCGGCATTGGTCCAGTCCCTCGTCTAAATTGTTCTTATCTGCTCGGGTCCCCGCGACAGGTTTAGAATCTTGACAGGCGGCGAGGGTGCGTGCTCGAAGGCAGGTTTCGGTGTCAACAAGAGAATATCCAGATCGTTGAGAGACAAGTCGGGATGTCTCTGTTTGATTTCCGCAAGGACTCGTAGGCCACATTCCGGGCACCTACCGCCATCCATGATCGCGACGAAGGTCTGCAGTAGGACGGACGCGACGGTTTTGGACCTTCTGGTACATACATCGCAGGAGACACCATTATAGCCGAGTAATTCGTGCAGGTGGTGGATGTAGTAATACAAGATTTCGGAAGGCGGCAGGCGAATATACCGAGTATACAAGGTTCCAGATCTGCATTTTTCTTCCCACTGATATAGCTGGCCCACGTCTGCATGGTACCATCTCAAGCATTCCGGCACCTGTCCAATGACTATCTTGCAGCCGAAGACCCATTTCTCAATGTCGGAGAGGCGCAGCACAACATATCTTCGTCGATGAGGTATGTGTTCGCCACTTTCGAAGCATATCCTTTGCTTGAAATAATTGATGTCGTAGCACACACACATCCGATTGCTGCCGAGGTCGAGTAGAAGCGTCTGTTCGCTCGTTGTGTGGAAAAGCACAAGTCGCGCTAGCCATGCGGGAAGCATTATGCGACTCGACAGTCGCTGAACCCGGGTAATAAAGCCCTTGATGTACTGTTCGCGCCCTCTCGGATGTTCTTTTGCCACCGTAAATAGCTTGGGTGCTAGCACATGACCAAAGATGGGTTCAACAATGTCGTTGCGTGAGATGAGATCGGCTGGTCCCATCACCGTCAAATTCTGGAGCGCAATCTCTCTGCTGGCATGACAGACTTGCAGTTCCGCCGGAGAATCCTCAGAGGGCGGTAGCGTTCGGATGGCAGGAATACCACTGTAGGTAAACCCAAGCTCCGGGGGTTCCGGTACTTGGAGAATAGGCCACTGAGACATGCGACCGCCAGAGATGCGGACTCGGAGCATTGGTGTCAAGTTTGACAGGCTGTATTCCCATATTTGCCGGCGAAGTTCTGGAGGAAGCCGTGGGAAGGGTGTGAATGTGCTTTCGAGTTGTCCATCTCCCGGTCCTTCGGCATTCTTCTCGACCGAGGAAACGTCGTGGGGTATGCATGGTGGTCCCCCTTCTTTGGATAGAGGAGACATGTGAGCGGCTACTGCTGAGGACTGGCAGCGTCAGGGGCGAGCAACTGAAGTCGTGCAGGCAGAGGGTACGACGGCAATGGAAAGACAAAGACAACTATGGATAATTGACAACGCACAGAGTATTTATTGAAACTCAAGGAACCCCACGGTGTTTTGTTTGGCGACTTACTACCTCCCAACAAGGTCGCGACGCGAACCTTGGTCTGAGAACATAACATTCTCAAGCGCCACAACGCCAAAGGCAGCTAGGCGAGGAAGCTACCAAAGGTTATGAACACACTTAAACTAAGATCTTCGCACTAAAGATCTTCCTTGGCCAGCATATCAGCGATATCAAGATAGAATGCGATGGCGTTGAAGCTGTACTCGATTAGCAGATGCACCACACAGTATGTCGCACAATCCTTACGTCGGTCCTTGGCCCATCAACTTCCGCATTGTGAATCTAAAACGGTTCGTCCAGTTTATCAAGTCGAGATGGCTTACGCCAACCAGGGTGCCTTTATAGTTTCCCCACTTCGAACTTGCTACACTGACAAGCCCGTCGTTCGGTCCTTCGTTCTGGGTCATGATCCTGTGTGACAGACGAAAGGGGCTAAAGAGGGGTGGGACGTCCATCCTCGCTCCATATGAAAAGTAGCGGACGGAAGGGTCATCTGGCGTCTTCGCGTTGAACGTGTTGGTCATGTATTTTTGGGTCAGCTGCTGGAAGGCACCTGTATCCATGCCGACACCTTCGATGAATTTGTAAAAATGGGGCAGGCGCTCGGGGCCAATCTCATCGAGCAGAAAGTCGGCAAACGCGCTCCCCCAGTGCGGCGATGCCACCGTAGTCAGAGAACACACTTTGACATTATTGGGCTGGAGCTGGGAGATCATGTATCGCGCGTCGAGCCCGCCCATAGAGTGAGCAATGATGTTGACGTCCTTTCCCTGGGCAACCTCGGCAATATACTCGCCAAGCTTCGCGGCCCGCTGCTCGATACTACCAGACGGGGGCACAGTTGCGGTGATGACCTCGATGCCATTCGCCCTGAGGGCTTCGGTGATGCCGCGCCAATAGTGTATAGGTGGCAGCCAACTGCCAGCCAGGCTGAGCTCTGCAAAGCCCAACAAGCCGTGGGCTAGGACGATTGGGTGTTTAGGGGTAGCTACTCAGATGTCAGTCCAGGCTGGAGTATGACCTTGGGGACAGGGTGGTGTGTTCGTACCATAATGTTCCCTGATAAGAGCATACTTGTCATGGATCTCAGTATCCAGATCCTCCAACCTGGGATCGCCTTCATGTTGGCTCGAGTATGGCCGTCGTACATAGCCGAGCCTCGGTGGTATTGAGCATGCTGCAGAGGAGCAGGAGGACTGGTCAGCTAAGCGGGTAAGACCAGCGTGGAGCCTCAGACGACACGTCGACGCGCATCGGTAGAGGCTCATTGCCGGCACGGAACAGCCTGACAACCGGACAACCTGACAAGTTCCTGAGAAGTGCTCTCTACAGGCCAGCCAATTACAACGTCGGTATGAGTTAGGTATGCCGGCGCGGTTGTGTTGGCCCAACAGGGTGAGTCGTTGAACTTTGTCTAATAGTGTTTACTGTTGAACTGGTGACTGACGAAGCGCTGAAGCGCCGAAGCGCCAGAGCGCTTGATGCAGGTTGAACCTTTTTTTTGGTGACGTTGAAGCCGCTAATGCTCGACGTCATCCGCTAGAGCTCGTCTTGCGCTAGCGTTGTCGAGACGTTCGGGTGCATTTCCTCCAATCAACATTTAAAGGTCACAGGCTCAGGGCGGTGCAAGCCACCTATCCATGACCACAGACCACCTATTCAATAGGCGTGTTATTGAAGCGTATGGAAATCCTTCTGCATTACATCTTTTGATCACATGTTGCTTTCGACCTGCTGGCCACATGTGCACCTGTGAGGCACATGCATACCAGTCTCCCGTATCTGATGTATGAAGCCAATAAAGAAAGCTCGGTGGGGAACCCAGGCTGCCAGGCAAGGTTGACTTTCCCGTCGTCGTTCACACCATCACCTGCGGGAAGGAGGCAAGGCTGCCGCCACCTCCTGTCTGAAGCTTGAAGCCTACAGCAGTTGCTAATCACATGCAGTGGAGTCGTCCATCACAATGGAATCTAATCTAGCAGTGGCCCGAGCTTCCGCGGGGCAAATTTCCGTCATCTCTCCCGGGCATTAGTCACGTGTGCTAGTCCCATTTTGTCAAAGGCTGCATCTGATTCTGCCCGATCACTTCTCGCGGCCCGCCCTCCACGTCGTGGGCTCCACCCCGCCTCGCATCTCCCCAGTCGGCTTCAATGCTCTCCTTCTCTCAACTCCCATCGCCCTCAGGCCTGAACGCCGGGCATCCTGTGTTGGGTGGCATACGACACCCAATGCATCGGTCTTCACGTCTATATCAGCCAACTTAGCGGTCAAGACGCGCTAATCTCTGGCAATGAGACCCTTCCCGCCTCCACTCTATCAGTACCATAACTCGGAGACGCGCGGTTCTCGCATCTGCAGGGGACTAATGTCAGCAGGGAGCAGGTTGTTGGTCGACCTTGAACTCCCGCAGATAATGGAAGAACCAACATACCAGCAACATACCAGACTCACCGCTAGCAGTGCTACCCTCGACCAGGGTTGCCATCTACTTGTGGAGAATGCTATGTCTATTCTTCCTGTCATCTCGCGCCAGTCACGGCTGATCTGGCCTTCATCGTGTGGGTGGCTAGATGCGGTAGGTAGTTAGGCAGGTAGGTGGCCAAGTGGCTCCGTCTTCAGCATCTTTCACGGTTTGCTTGTCCCACGTTACGACTTTTGGTAGTTGACACCGCCACCAAGGGTCTCAAGATCTCCATCTCGATAACAAAAGATCTCTCTTCAAACCCAAGGCGACCCGACGGCGCAGTATTCATCGATTTCCTTGAACTGGACGACGGCAATTCTTCAATTGGGCCAACTGGATATCATTCTCTTGGCCTGGAGTTTTGGACAATCTTCCTCCGCTCCTGCCGCGTTCATGCGGCCGGTTGCAAGGTCCAAACCGTCGTCCATACATGTCATGACCTAGCCGCCGTTTGTTGTCCACGTCTACGTCTGATTGGCCTCCGTTGACAGGGTATATCGCTTGACCCAAGGCGCCGGGACGGCCCCCAGCCTGCTTTGCCCCTTTCAGCCGTTCCTACTGGAGGTCTTCCGGCGTAATAGGGTAAACGGTGAGGGTTTTTGTTCGTGAGCCTTGTGCAAAGACTGTGGACGGACTCGCCCAGCCTGACCACTCTTTGTGGAGTTCACCACGTACGCGGGGCCGGAAACAAGCTGGCCTGCTTGCAGTGTCCACACTCTGCCGGTACGATGGTCAACGACGACGAGTTGTGTGGTCAGGGTGCCTTGTTGATCGTTACTCAATCTCAGGCTAGTACTGTACGCAGACTGCCAACATGCCGTCCTACTGTACAGGGGATCACCCGGCAGGCAGACTCTTGTCCATTCATCCTCGCCTGGGACGATGCCGGGTAGCTCTGAGTAACTGATGTCGGACCGGTTCCCTTCTTACTCGCCCGATATCTTCTCCTCATCATCCAAGCGCCTCTGGGTTTTCCTTCCCAAGCTGTCGGGCCAGATGCTTCTGCTCGCTGTAGTACATATACAGAACGAAACCTGACGCCTTTTTCGGGTTTGTCTATTCGTTCTACCCGCCTGGTCTTGTAATCTATCAATTTGACTCGGTTCATGCGAGAGATGATCATCAGACACCATGGGGAGTTCTGCACATTGTACGGGCGACTGCTCACGCGTCTTCCTTGCCAACACGCCCTCCCTCGGCGGAAATGCCGCTCTGCTGGTCCTTTTCGCGATTCTCATCCCCATCGCGTTCATCTTGGGGATCCGATATAAGAGCTCTATCTTCGCGACTACCGTGACCACGGGGCTCGCGCTGGAGGTTGTGGGCTACATCGGCCGGGTCTTGTTACACGGCAGCCCCAACGGCAGAGGCCCCTTCATCGTCTATCTTCTCGGAACCACTACCGGCCCAACATGCATCTGCGGCGCAATGTTTCTCATGATGCCACGCATTGTTGCGGTATACGGTGAAGAGTTCCGCTCCTGGCGTCCCTTCTGGCATCCGTTCCTCTTCTACGCTTTGACTACGGTGTCCCTTGTGCTGGATTTGGTTGGATCGATCGTCTCTGGTATCCAAGATAATTCGGACTTGGTATGTTACGCATCACGATGCCCTTCAGATCTCATGACTGACATGCGCGAAGATCAATATCGGTATCCAGGTACTTGTCGCAGGTCTGGCAATTCAGCTGGCTGCCCTCGGTATCTTCGTCTTCCATGCAATCTTTTTCGCAATTGCTCTGCGCACACGGCGACACGGCCTTGATCCCAAGTACGCTTCGGTATACAATAGCCGTCTATTCAAGATGTTTCTTGTTGGTACGTCGACCCTATGATCAGCTCACAGGTTCCACATGTTAACTAGTGGCCAACACGTATAGCCTTCTCACTCGCGACCATCCTGCTGGTGGTTCGCACGGCATACCGAGTCGTCGAAATCGCCGAGGGTTTCGATAGCTCAATCGCCCAAGATGAGGTCCTCTTCCTGGTGCTCGACGGAGTCATGGTTCTTATCGCCACCCTGCTTCTACTGGGCTTCTTCCCAGCCCGCGCTTTCGGTCAGTCCTGGCTGCAGACGTCAAGCCGCAGGTTGTCTCAGACGCCCCCTCGACCGCTTCGACCGTCCCCGGCCCAGCTGCCGCCGTCCGCTCGCCCCAGTCCAACTTACAACAACCGGATGAGCCTCAAGTCGTCTGTGTCCGGTCAATCGCCGCGTTACTCACCCCGCAAGTCGAGTTACGCGCAACCTCCTCCGCAGAGGAACATGGTTGATAGTGATGCTCTTTGGTAAAGGGGCGGGTGAAATCCCCACCGTGATCTGGGTTATGAGTGAGAGTAGAAGGAGTACGGTGTGTCCGGTGATGACCTGAATTTTGGAACGAGACAAATCCGCAGGTAGAGGGTGGAAGATATTGTGGCGTTTAGCAAGGCGTTCGGGTTGGTCCAGGGAAGGTCGGTTCTTCCCTGGCGGATTACAATCGTTTACTACTACTTCATGTACATCCTTCTGTTGCGACGGAATGATGGAAATGATACCTGGGATCGGGAAAGCTTGAGTTATTAAAGCTAACATGTCTGATTTGGGATATTGGATGGATTGCATGTTTTGGTACGCGCGCCGCGCGATTATTACTCCTTTGGTAGCCCGTTAGTGGGCATTGCGATATTGAGAACTCTTACAATCATCAGACTGCACTGCCACATCTGGCAAGTTGGCAGTATGGACCGCTTACACTTGAATCCTTCGTGGCCATGGAGCACCTCACGTCGTCCCATTCGTTTTCTTCCTCTTAGCCTCGGATCCTCATAGCCAACCCCTGAGCCTCTCCCGGAGGCGCTTCTAGCCAGGTTCGCCAGATAGCTTCAATCTTCCGGTGGCGGCAAGCCTTTGGCCCATAGAAAGTGCAACATCAGTTTGTCAACTGCCGCCGAATATCTCTGAACATCACGTAACCCATTGCGCAATACACCAACGATACGGCTTGCGTGAACAGATCACCTACCTTATCACGTTCCACAGCTACGGTACCCCCTGACTCCCAGCCTCTCCCACCGACTCAGCAAGTCAAATGGGGCAAACACGGAGAACGCACCCTTTCCTCGACCGAGCAAACCTTCTCTGATCATAGGACAAGGCAATAGCCGACCTCGTAGTCCAGAGAGTATAGGTAGTTAGCAGCGAATGAAACGCCTTGCAAACATGATTAATCGGACAGGCGGTTATAAACAGAGCAACAACAGCCTAGGAAATCTCTGCAGCTCATACGTATCAGCGCCCTTGCGCCTCCATTCACTGAGGGTCTTACGTCCAACCAAGGGGTCTTACACGCCCGATCGACAGGCATACGCACATACATACTCCAGGCCCCTGGGACAGGGACCGTGCTGCGTAGGTACGATATGTAGACAGACCTGGCTCATCCTGTCGGCCACAGCCCCTGTGGATAGACGACGAGAGGATGGATCTAGCCGATATGACAGGTCACAGTGGACCGAGTAGTAGGTACATGTGCCGAGGAGGGGTTGGCCCCCAGCTTCCCAGGACGTATAGGAGGACAATCCTCTCTTCATGGAGCGATGGGCGGCACACCCCTCCCAGCCACATCATGTATCACGCATGCCGGTAGACATATGAATTTCGAGGGGCATCACCGTCCCACAGTCTCCATCGCCGTCCCCCCTGTCAAATCATAAGTACCTACCTTGAGGATGTTTGCCCTCTCGCCCGCCTGTCATCCCTACCTCACCCCTCACCCTTCACCCATCACGAATCACCAAACCCCAAGAACCAAGACCCAGGGACCAATGATTCCCCAGTCCAAACCCCGGCATCAGGCACCAGATGTGGTGTTGGTGGACGACAGGACGAGGACGAGGACGTCGGGTTAGGCGCTCGCGCTTGGCTGGTGCATGCCGGTACTGCTGTCCCATCAGCCTGTGGTTTGCATGCCGGTTCTTCCCTGGCTGTCGATCTCTTCGTCCTTGTTGGGTGGTGCTGGGTTGGTGGGTTGGTGGATGGGAAGTCGGTGTCCTATCATCTAAGTTACATGCGGCTCTCATATAGTAGTGAGCTGGCCTGGGAAATATAGGGGTAGTACAGGTCATTGTCATCGTGTCATGTACTGGGACATGCAAGAACCCAGGCGCTCACCATGGTCGTTGGTATATTTAGGCATGGTCATACTTATTCCGGTACCTGGCTATTGCCACTGGCCTTGGATACCCCTATATACTTTGATTTGTCATAGATGACCAGCCAATATTTTGGGCGATTTCCCTGGAGGCAGAGAGATGGGAGAGGGTCGGAGTGATGATGCCCCGCCCGCAACAAGTTCGACTGGGAGGTATGTACCACTGGCTAAGAACTTCAGCAAGACGCGCGCAGATCCGAGGAAAGTTCAGATAGAGCAACACAAATCACAAGCCACAAGCATCTGACCTCGGGCAGGCGGCAAAAAATCGTCTGATATGAGCCATCACGTATGACAGTGCCGCATAGCAAACACGAACCAGAAGGTTCGCCAGCTCACGAATAAAATGCAGACATTATCTGGCCATCCATTGGACCCCCTGGTGACATGCACCCTGCCCCTTTTCATACCTAGACATAGACATCCCATAGTTACCTCTCCAAATCCAACATTACATCATATCACATCCCACCAGCCCACCCAACCTCAGCACCCCAAAAACAAGACCCCAAAAGCAGCACCGCCGAGGTGACAAGCGTGTCCCACGCACGAAGTAGCACTCTCCACATTCGCATAATCCCACATCAGCAGCCCCGTCGTGACCACCCACAACGGCAGCACAACCGGCAGCGGCACCAGCACGACGCGGGTCCAAGGCCGCAGCGCCGTGACGGCCACGCCCATCCCGCAGATCATGACGCTCGCGCCGTGCGCCGCGACCTCGACGCGCGAGTACCTCCCTCCACCCTCCTGAAGACTGTGCCCCGCGCCAAAGCCCTTGCGCTTCCAGTCCGTGAGCGTGGCCACAGACCCGGCGGCCGCGGAGCCGAGTGTAAGCATGATTACGGCGTAAGGTGAGAGACCGCAGTGCTGCAGCGCGAGGCGGGCGTACGTGGTCAGCGCGGCCATGTTGGTCAGTAGGTGGACCGGGTCCCGATGGCTGATGGCTGAGGTGAGGGCGGTCCACCAGCGGCCCTGGCGCAGGTTACGCTGGGAGAGGAGGAAGTTCTCCTTGATGAACTTCTGTCGGCGCAGTAGGGAGAATCTAGACCTCTTGTTGTTGCTGTTGCTGTCGCGCGTTGGTTGCGCGTGGTAGATGCTGTCGAGGGTGTGGATGTTGCTACGCGGGCCTCGCGGGCGCGGTGGTGCTGCTGCGGCTTCTTAGGAGAGGAGGGACAGGTCCTGCCAGCTGAGGAAGACGAGGGCGTTGGCGCCGACGAGGCCCCAGGTGAAGAAGTGCCGGAAGGACGTGTGCGGGTCGGGGACGCGGTCCATGATAGATGGCTGTGCGACTGTGATCTTCTCGGGTAACTTAGGCTTAGGTATGGAGATATGTATGTGAGGATGTGTCCGTTAGAGGGTGCTTGTGTGTCGCGAGATTCATCCTGGAGGTCCGAGATACACGTTGTGAAGTTTTGCCGACTGAGATATGCAGGTCCTGGGATGTGTCAGGAGCCAAGGGGCTCATGCAGCTACCCTTGGCTGGGTTGCTTTTTCTATGCACTCTCCGCCTCACTACGAGGTTATGTCACATGTGGTGAATACAGCATTGACATCAGTGACGACTGAGTGTGTACCGTGGAGAAGGATGCGATGAGAACATGGGATCAACGAAGCTGGTGTGCAGTTTCCTCTGACTAACGCCGCTTCGTCGACATGGCAACCTTCAATCGCCCAGATCCCATCCCTCCTCCTTCCCACATCTCAAGGTCAGGTACAGTTCCTTCAAGAAGCATGCGTAGCTTTCCGCATTATAAACCGCCTTCTCCTTGTTCAGTGCTCTCGTCGCTTTGTAAGAAACCGCCAAATCCATCATCTCATGCATAATGCCGTGAAACAGCTTGTTCCAATGGCTGGGAAGGGGAAATCGAACGAGTCAGCTTAGGTCTAACGATGATAGCCCGGACAGTACCGGGTTCCCTCGTGGCGGTGGGAATACTTACAAGTACGCGTGTAGTATGATGGTTGCCAGGAAGCGGTGCGTTCGGTCTTGCAGCCCAGCTGCATCCAGCCGTTCGCAAATGCCGTCGTCCAACTCGCCAGTGATTTGGTACTCCCATGCGCGTTCACCAAATATCAAATTCGGCCTGTCCGCATCTCGTGCTTCTAATTGAGCGAGCGCTTGTCGCAACCTGCTGGCACTGGCTTGGATGTTGCTCATTTCCATGCTTCCCTTGTGGCAAAACAGCTGAGCTGTTTTGCCACACGTTCCGTAGTGCGCGTCACTAATACGCTCCAGAACACGCATGACGCGGTGGTGGTCGAATTCGTTAAAGTATTTCTTGTATATCGTCATGCTCACATCCGGCCCACTGTTCGATATGGCTGTTTCGATGAAGGTAAGGGCGTCTTGGAACCCGCCGCTGCCCTGTTCATTGAGCAGCTTTCCGCCCTGTTGAGGATCGTTAAGATATATTCCGCTGTTACGGATGTTGGTCGGAAAGTTCTTGTCGCCATGTCGTGTGACGAGGTTGGCGGTTGGCGGCAAAGGATGTGCAGCTCTTCCGCTTACACCGACGAGTAGTGAGTGCCCAACGAACAGGGCGTAGCAGAGGTGCGCAAGTTTCAACGGGGTGTGCATTGGAACTCGCAACAGGTCTGGCTCTGGGTGACAGTCTAAGGGTGTCTGAGTGTCTGAGTGTCTGCTGGCAGTACTGTGCAGAGGTTGTCAGTGATTCATCATGAATTATAGGGTGGGATGTATGTACAGGTTTGAGTAGGTACGTAGAGAGTTGTTTAGGAGCACTAGTGATGCTTGATTCGAGCATCAAATCCTACACGCCAAGGCCACGTCGCCAAGAGGACCTCGGGGATAGTGCATCCTTCTCATGGTTGCGCAAGAGTTCGTCTTTCCTTGGAGGTACCGACAAGGCACCTAGCTAACCGTGTGGACAGTGGCGGATTCCTGGCATCCTGATCGCATCCATCGGTCTATTGATGTTGCCTTCACGGGGAGCGAATAAGCCGATCTCCCGTTCGCTCCACTGTAATAAATATATCAAAAGCGGTAAATGGCTTTCCTGTTCCCACTCTAAACAATCCAACGATCTCGCGATGCAACAGCTGAGATACCATTATGTTCAGAGCAGTGGACCTCGTTGGTCAAGTGGACAACCCCTGAATCGATCCTTCTGAAGCCCTGTATGAGCCATGCGATTAAACCCTTATGTTTCTATTAGTGCGCGAAAATGAAGTGGGAGCTTTTTCTCGGCTTGTCAAGTAGTCACAAGACAATGGAAGGGACGAGTAATTAGATATGCTAGATGCGTCCCGAAACGGTTGCTCTATGCCTCAATTCCTTTTGGTGTGGTATGCAGCTTTTGAGTGAAAGAAAGTCTTCTATTCACGTCACCTCTTCGTCCCCTTACGCAGGCGTCAACTTGGTTAGTTGCTGGTCGAATTAGGCATAACGCGATTGTCTCATAGACTCCTTCTCCCCAGTGCGGCAGAATTGGAACAAAGAGCGAACTTGACGGATACAGAACAGGTATAAGTGTGATGCTTTGCTTTCATCCTTTCCATATCGATACTGAATCAACCAGGAAAAGTACTTAGACCTCCCTCGACTAGGAGAGGCCTACATTGCTCATCTTACCCAGACAGCTCTGCACCAAGTATCATCGCCATTGGACGGCCCAGTGAAGCGAGAATGTCTCAACCAGGATCTGACTCAGACCAGAGTGGTCGAAACAGTAAGTTTTCACCTTTGCCACGGGGCGCTTCAACGAGACCACTGTCACAGTTCGACTGCTGGTAACCCTAGCAGTACCAGCAGTCCCAAGCTAAGCTAACTGCCAATCAAGCGCCTACATCGCCAGATCCTCCAGGAACCAAAGCAGGCTTCTCTCTTCCGCCCCCTGGTTTCGACCCGAAAACGGACGGGGAGAAAACCCGCAAGTACTACGCGGAACAATATAAAAAGGGTCCTCTTGACCCAGAAGACCAAGTCGGGGAATCGGTGGAGGAGGAGATCGACAGGCAGATCACAGAACTTGAGAAAATGAGGGGGAAGACAGTGCCACAGGATGAGCAGGACCGCATCGCCGCCAAGATCAGAAAGGTCCGCGGCGGGAGTTGGCTTGAAGCACTTAAGGTTGAGCTTCGAGGGAAGACGGACGTCCCTATCGCCTACTTCAATCGCCTCGTGGCGGAATATGAGGGCACAATTCCACTCGTTGTCTCATTCAGAGCGAAAGCTGAGAAGGACGTTGCCGACAAAGACAAGACCATCAAGGACCTCAAGAAGCAGCTCGACAGTGGACAGGCCAGCAGTTCAGACCCTAAATTGGAAAAGGAGAATTCCGATCTCAAGAGTGAAAACGAGTCCTTGACGAAGGAAAACAATGACCTCAAGGACCAGCTTGAAAAGCTGCAAGGCGAACTGAAAGACTGCCAAAAGCACGGAAAGACTCTCCAAGCTCAGGTTAATGACCTGGAGAAGGCAGCCAAGAAAGCCAAGGACGACTCTTCGGAGGAGGAAGGCGATGACGGCGTCCAAAAGGATTCCTTGAGCTTAGACGCTCGTTTAGACAATCCCTTACATGTCATCCCCGGGGGACTCTTCGATAAAGATGCTATCCCGGCAGGGATGGCTCTTGACTCTATGGCCAAGCAGTACAAGGCTTATAGAGAACTAGAACAGAAGTACGATGATCTACGCAACAGAGAGAAGGATCTCAAGGACCAACTTGAAGCGGCCCAGAAAGCAGCCCTTGACGCCGATAAACGGATTGCCCGTCTCAATGAGGAGCTTGCAGCAGCCACTATCAAAGAGTCGGACGGAAAGGGTGGCTCTGATGATAAGGCACTCAAGGCAGAAATAAAAAAGCTCGAAGCAGAACTCGAGAAGCTCAAGAAAGACTATCACGATCTCGACAAACATTACGAACTCCAGAAACATATGAACAGCAAACAAACAAAAGACGTCTGGGAGCTCATAGATCTCCGCAAGCAGTTCAAACAGCTCCAAGACAAGCTGAAGGCTTGTGAGGAGGACAAGGACGACCCAGAAGAGGATGTCGTCGAGCTAAACGAACGGATTGAGGAGCTGAAAGCCGAACTCGTGGCTTGCAAGGCTTCCAAGGGCGTTGATCCCGCCGATATTCCCGAGGAACTCAAGGCCCTGAGACGGAAGTTGGCGCAGCGCGACAGCATCGAGAACGGACTGAATCATGAAATCATCCGCCTGAAGGACCGGATCAGGGAGTTGCTGGAAGACTTGAATCGGGCGCAGGCCGCTATGAAGCCAGACCAGATCAAGGAAGCCACGCTTCGAAAGGCTATCGACAGGCTGAAGCGCCAGATCAAGGATATCACAGTTCGAAACCAGCAGCTGCAGAGAACGGCCGTCGCAGTGGTTGTCCGAGACAGCGATGACCTTCGACGGTTCTGGGAGCTTGTCGAAGCGGCGTGGAGGAAGTTGGGAGCTGTCGGCCACGCAGTAGACGCCCTGTACAAGGCTCTAGGACTCGTGTGCAACACAGCGGACCTGGCTGAGGCCATCAACGACCTCGTAGCCCCGGCCGGCAGTCTGAAGGGCAAATTCCCCGGTTTTGCTACCATTGAGCTCAAGAAGGAACTCGCGACTGCCCGTCTGACCATCGTCAACCTCAGACGGGATCTGGCCAACGCCCGTCCACTGACAGACGCCCAGATCAAGATGGACCTGAAGCTCTACGAGGAAGAGGAGCTGGAGAGGCGCGTCGACCGCCGCACGGCGACCTACAGGAACCACCGCCGCGCCTACCTCGACAACCTGTTCGGCGCTGCGAGGGAGTACCAGGTCCTCGAAGCCACTGTCACGGACGAGCCGACGAGGAACGAGATCAACAGGATCCGTAGTACCTACCTCGATCCCAATGTCATTCCGGCTCCGGTCGCGGCTACGGGCGGCGGTGAGTACCTACCTGGGTGCCTTGGATGGTGAGACATGTAGACCTTGGCGCGGAGGAGGAGAGAGGGAGGCGGCGTCTTGTCATGCGAGGCTATATTGGCCTGACACGTGTTGTGTTTATCTGGTTGCTTTTGCTTTGAAACCTGCTTGGAGTTGTTCCGATAGTTCTGGAATTCCAAATACTCAGTTATATCGGTTTGTACCTTCTGCACATGCGCCCACCCGTACCTAAAGCCCAGCGATATGACATATAGAAGCAAATCGGGTGACTATCCGGTCACTTTCTATTGGATCATGTCGGCGGCGAAGTTGTGGGCTGACCAGAAAGGGTAACTATTCCGTTACTCTTTACTGGCAGGTACCGGTAGGCAGCTGACCACAGCTCATTGACAAGGCTCCAAATTGTTTTAATATGCCTCCAAGTTGACCAGCCAACTGACCGACTTTTACATATGACATCGACGTCGGCTCGGCCTGCCAATGCCGGCCTTGCGTCTGCATGTAGTGGCAAATGCCGCCGACGGCGTCCAGGACCCGAGATTACGGTTTAAGTAAAGCTTGTGTCAGTTGTTGACCTGTAGGAGCTTTTGCTCTAGATTAAGACTACTCCAGGATAGGGTCACGTTACACGGTAACGGGTGGCAGCCAATATAGGAGGGTTGGGGTAAACCTTGACTTCGCCCCTGGAGTCTAGGTTCCCATTCGACATCGCTAACGAAGTCGCATTATGTAATATCGGCGCCCACGTTTTGTCAGGTGATTCGCATGGTGCGCCGTCTGTTGGAGAGTTTACAACCTGTGGGGATAGACGACTACCACGATGATGTGATCCATAGCGGGACCAGATGTATCATGTCACGGTGTCTTACAAAGATGCTGAGCAATGCTTAGTGAGATCTTGCGTGCCGTTGCGGAATCTGCCACCGTCCGGAAAATTTCACCGCTTTGGGCAGCTAAGGTTGAAGGACCAGACGACAGGACGGCGGTCTGGCACTGCGACGTGCGGTAAATAGCATGTGAAGGCGGCGACCGCTTGCTTGCGCATCCATGTAGTTGCTGTTAATGCCAGGAACTTGGTTCAGTCGGCAGGACGACCTCAACGTGGCACCAAGCAGAAAGTGCGTGAAGTTGCTTTGTTCGTCGGCCACGGAGTCAAGACCAGGACCAACTTAGAAGGTGACGGCAAGCTACCATCACAAGTCACGCGACATACCGCGATGGTACCGCTCAACAGGTGTGCTGGATGGTTCTGATGTCAACATCGCATCGAAGAGATCTAGACCCTGCCAGATGGTATCCCTCGTTATCCCGTGATCTGACATAAGGTTCCGTGCCTCGGAACTGCCTGAACGGGACTCTTGACAGGGGCTTTATCAGGTCTGTGGATCAGATGACCAGGGGCGATGCGACCCGCGTATGCGCTGTGAAAAGCTTGAAATATCAGGGCTGGCGAATGAGGGAATGGGCTTTCGTTTTCCCCCCAACAGTCGTCACTGGCCTTGAAGCTGACATGTGCAAATGTCGTGCCTCAAGCCAATAGTCGCCCGATGTGAGGTCCTGTAGAACAAGTAGATCTGTGCTTCGGACAATTAAGCCGCCCGAGGATAGAAGGCTGAAAGCCTCCGTCTTGAAGATCAAGGTTCATGTCTTGAACGAAGTTGTCTCGGCGACACTCGAGAGATAAGGGGCTCAGGAGGGCAGCTGAGGGCCATGAAGCTGCTGGTGTGCTGCTGACCATTGCTGATAATTGCCTACTCGGCCGAACTGGATGGCCACGTCGGTAGGCGAACCAGAGACCAGACGCACTCAATCAACCTTTGGAGCATCTATCCATGGGGAACGCAACGTTGGTTAGAGATTAACGGCCTGACGGCTAGGTGCAGATACCTCGGCGGGTATACCATGTTCCCTGCATCGATCATGTTCTTTTCTTATTTGTAGTGTATATGCAAAACTCGCGTCTATTCCTACGCCACCTCTGTAACATTAACGTATCCGTAGGGTCAAGTCACCCCTGTCAATAATGGTTACCTGGTATAGACGGTCAAAGGTATTTGTTGGGCATTAAAACGCCCGAGAACATGATCCGTACACCATCTTGGATAGGCCAAGAACATATCTATGAAAACAGCCACGTTGATCTGTCGAAACAATCTGAACTTGAAGCTCCAATGACGGACGTCCAGGGGAAGCCCCGCATCGAGGAGGGAATCGAGGAGGGATCGTCCCCGTCCCAATCGGGATACAGGCCCGGCAGCGGCCAAGAGAAGTCCGGGGAGAAACTGACGCGGATGAAACATGAAACGTCGACTTTTTACCTAGATTGGCGGTCAATAATACCCTGAAATCATCTTTAATGCCAAGACAAGGCTGTCAAGAAAAGAGAACAAGCGCGTGAAGCAGAAGAGGAACAAGGAGAAACAATCGCATCAGATCGAATCAGGGCCGACTGACAGGGATCGATCTATGGCTCTACCCTCGCGGTATTCTAGGACAGCAAAATTCATCGTCGTCGGTTAGGTATGTTTTCTCGCGGCCCGTTTACCTTCCGTAGCCGAATTCTATCGACGTCCTTTACCATGATCTGGAGGCGAAAATAGCCCAGTCTCCAGTACCACGGCGACAACAACGCCCGATGCGAATCCTGCAGCATCCCACAGTGACGATGGCGCCATTTCTCCTCCTCCCCTGGAAGCCAAGAGTCTAAAAATCCATCCACTTTAACATGGCACACCTCCCCCCCCCGTGACTCCAGCCCTGATTGCCCACGCTCGTTGTGCAAGACAGTCACGTAGCCCCTGCAACGATGTCACTTCGACTACATTGACGGTACCTTCTCAGTCTAGCCTCCTGCAACCACATCTCTGCATAATTGGGCACGGCTCAGAGCCTACCCTACCATACTCTCATCAGGACCGACTTGATCCTCCAATGTTTGGCCGACTATACATAGTCCTGTAACGTGTGTGCTACCCCAGTGCCATGAATAAATTCGGCGCCGATCGTTGATATACATGTAACGGTGATCATGATCGAGACCCTCGGGAGGAATCGTGTGGGAACTCAACCCCCGATACCTCCAGGATTGCTTATCCGGGATATGGACTTTCGTCTATCGTGGCATTGGGGACTACCCACAAGCCAAGCCAGAGAGAGAGAAGGTTCGACTCGCTCTGCGAGCCCACTGGCACCGGTATGATATCTGCCAAGGTTTCATGCATCAGTGATGGAAGCCATGGCTCGATGGATCGATTGCCAGGGGCTTCCCACTCGATGGAATCTGGTCTAGACCGTCATACTACCTACCTTGCCTTCATACAAAGGCTCTGGTACTTATAGGCTTGTTGCTACTTCTTCAGAGTCTCCCCTCTTCTCATATACCCCATACGCTTTGGTGGACTCACAGTACATCGCGGGTCGACTACCTCGTCCAACAATAACCCCTATATCGAGCCACACGATCGTGCACCCAGACGTACTACATCGAAGACTATTAGGCGCAGTTCCTCACTACCTCCTGAGGAAACAATGTCATCGTCAACACAGGTCTCAGCCAGGGCTGCAGATGGCGGTGCTCAGGCTGCGGCGGCACTAGCAGCGTGGTTGGCGGCACGACAGAAAGATAACGCAGCGGTCCTGACTCAATATTCCATCTACCTGAGTGTCCTCATCGGCATTTTCATCGTGGCTCACTGGCTACGCTACACGGCCGTCCGGCTTCAGTGGTCACGATCCGCGGTGTTGTACCCTTTCGTCGCTCTGTCAAGGTGAGATCAGAATATCATAACAACATGTCTACCGCTAACGGTATACTCCAGAGCTGTACGAAGAATGTTCATCAGACGACTCCCTGGATTCACGTCCGTCGGACATGCCATGGTCGTGACCGTCTTCGTGGCTCTGAATGCCACCTTCAGTTTCTATCGAATCGACGTCTCTCAGCCTACTGATCTGGCGGCCCGGTTTGGATGGTGAGTGAAGCCATACATTCTTTCTAGTGTTATACTAACGCTTTGGAACCAGGATGGCGGCGGGAAATATGGCCTTGGTGGTCTTCCTAGCTCTGAAGAACACCCCACTCGCTTTCCTCACAGCATATTCTTACGAGCGCCTGAACGGTCTACACCAGATTGCTGGATACACGACGCTTCTCTGTATGTATATCCTGGGGACTTTATTTGCCCTCAAGCCGTGTCTGGGGCGATCTTCTATCCAAGTATCCTCAGGAGCTTTCTCCCACGAGACGACAGCCTAATGGCTTCTTACTTCTCGCGTTAATATCTAGAAAAAACGGTCACTGACTCCTACTTTCTAACAGATGCTATACTGCATGGAACCATCTACCCCGCGTACTTCATCAAAGCAGAGCAGTGGGAAGTTCTCCACCTGGAGATAGTCAATGCCGGCATCGTGCTCGGCTTCGCCACGCTCTCCACGGTCCTTGCCGGCACGATTCTGAGGCGACTCAACTACGAGCTGTTCTACATCGTCCATCTGGTGCTCTTCGTCGTCATCGTCGTTGCTCTGGGCCTACACCGGCCAAGCTTCGAGAAATTCAAAATCCTGATCGTGACCGTCCTGATCGCGGCCATGTGGTTCGCTGATCGACTCATTCGCTTCGGCCGGCTAGTCTACAACAGCATCAACAACGAGGCCGAGATCTACGCCCTGCCCAATGGCGGCACACGGATAGTCATCAAGAAGCACTTGTTCCGTGCACGACCTGGAAAGCATTGCTACGTCTGGCTTCCGCAGATTCGTGCCTTTGAGACACACCCCTTTACCATTGTCGCTAGTGACCCCCTCGAACTCATCGTCAACACCTACAGTGGCTTCACGAAGGATCTTCACGACTACGCTGCTCGAAATTCCGGACGAAGTCTGAAGGTTTCAGTCGAAGGCCCCTACGGTACCTTACCTGACCCCATGGACTATGATAAGGTAGTCTTGGTGGCAGGCGGAGCGGGTGCTACTTTCACATTCGGCCTGGCTGCGGACATGCTCCGAAGGATGACTGAAGATTCGAGGCAGCAGATTGACTTCATCTGGGCCATCAGAGAATACAGTACGCACCTCTGCATATAAGCAACGTCTCTCCAAGCACCCTCTGACTTGCATCCAGACAATCTGTTATGGTTCACACAGCACCTGAACAATCTCCGAATGCACAGTCACGCTCCAAGGATTGCCCTAAAGGTCCATCTCACGAAGCTTACGACCACTTCGCCTTTCAGCAGTACCGGTAGCGCGCTATCCGATACCTCCAGTGGCCACTCCCCAATCTTACCGATACAGAAGAATGCAGAGTACCCAGTGATTAGCGGACCGACATCACCCGTCTCGCCTGTGTCTCTCGATTCTGAGAAAAATGAAATCAAGGAGGTATACCGTCAAATGGAGCCAACCTCAGCCACGACGAGCTCTTCTGATCTAACGCTCATACACGGCCGGCCTGACACGGAGGGGCTGATCAGGGCCGCGGTGCGGTCCGTTGGCAAGGACCAGAGGATACTGATCGCTGCGTGTGGGCCCAACGGCCTGTTGGATGTTGTGAGGAATACTACGGCTAGTTGTATCAGCGTCGATGGGCCTGCTGTCGAGCTCCACTGCGAGCAGTTCGGTTGGTAGGGGATGTCACCGCCGTACCACTGGATGGTACGGACGTATTGGATATACAGCGGTATCACGTTTTGGTATAGGGGCTGTTTCTAGATACAGAATATATCCGTTCAACACATTGATACAACTATTCTATGTGCACTCATCACGATAGTCATCATCATACTACTGCACTTAAATAGAGGCAGACATCTTAGGATTATTCCACGCCTTCTCAAACCTTCTCGATGCGCAATAGCGTCTTCCTCGCCCTACGCCCGAGTAAACGTAGCCAGTCAGTCATTGGACAATGAATATCTGTCTCAACTACAGTGATGCCATCATTCACCCTCTCCCTCTCATACCTCAATAATACCATGCACAAACCGAAAAACCAACCCCCACACACATTACTCGAGATACATACACCAACTTACTTGCACCACGCGTTCGCCAAGCACATACGCCGACTCACCGCACCACGCGTTCGCCAAGCCGGCACTCCCACATGCCATGCCACGGCGGCGCCATACAAGTCTTTTCCAAGAAAATCTGTAACGTTTTGGGCTTTGGCGTTACTGTTTCCAATTCAATTAGACAACCGGCAACGCATAAAGCGACGAATCTGGCCAGAAGGCAAAAGGCTGACGAGGCCCACCGGACGTCCGACGCCAGCCCCTGAACGCCCTGACCAATCCCATTCTCTACCAGAAGCACGACCCCTGACAGACAATGCAGCAGCTTGGGCTCGATCGAAGTCTGGTCCCGATCCCGCGGTATCAGGTCTGGTTGCTTGGGATGGTGAAACCGTGGCGTTGGGAGGCGATTGTATACCTACCGAGTAGGGATGACGAGGTACGCCCTCACTGCTGCAAGGAGCGGCAGGCAGGAGATGAGGGATTGCAACGCCTCTATGCCCGTCAACTGCGCTGGATGGATTTTGGGACGGGCATTGTCGGGCTTAGGTGATGATTATGAATACAGATGTTGAGGCCGGGATTGGTCGATGATATCAAGTGGTGTTGCGGTGTTGACGATGGTGGTTGTGTTCTTCCTCAGCTGTGGCAGGTCCGTTTGCCAACTTGACCGCCTTTTGCTGGGAGTATGGCATCATGGACGGCCTGACGGGCCATGGAGCATGATGGTATGAGGAAGGTATACCGATAACCCCTGCCGAGTAGGTGGTGTACAGCTGTCCGTCTGATAGGGTCCAAGACCCTGGAGGGAGGAGGCGGCGGGATGCGCATACCGGTGCATCGTCATCGAATCACTGGATCGGCAGCACGAAAAACATGGCGACTAGCCCAGGCGACTTGGAAAGCCGCAGTCCGAACGAGAGCCGGTAGCCTACTACCAGAGTCCAAGCCCTCAGCGGCTCACGAGTCTAGACAGAGATGGGTCCAGTTTGTTGGGAGTCAGAAACGTGCCGCTGTTGGAGACTCGATGGCTAACAAGCATTTTATCCTAACAGGTCAACGCTACAGCTTACCATGGTACTTCTGCGGTACCTTCTTGGGGGCCCGCAATGCTCGCTTGAAAATGGCAAGACTCCTCGTCTTCTCAACTGGCCACCGAGGCCTTTAGCACCCACCCTGTCTATCAGTCTGGATATCCCGATTGCAGTTGAATGTTAGTCCGCCTTTCCTGATATTCAGGGGTCCCAGACGTCATCAAAAAGTTCAGGTGTGAGGAATTGTCATCATGCCAGAACCCTAACCCTAACCCTAGGCAAAGACTTCGTGGTTCCCCATTACCAGGCAAAAATGACATCATTCCCTCCCTAGACATGATGGTTATAGCAATAGGTTTATCTTATATAATGTAGCTTTATTTCATTTAGTAAATCATTTTATGTTCGGGGAGGAGGAGGAGGCTTTCGAGTTAGAGGCGGTTCAGGGGTTGACAAGGTGTTGCAGTCTACGAGTCGATCACCTAGCTGGCACAAACCTCGCATATGAGGGAGAACGTGTCGCAGCTTGTCACCTTAGGCGGGTAACCAGGTCGAAGCCACGTAGCTAGCTGTTATTATCCGATATAGTTCGTTTTGATGTGTTGATGTGGACAGTGCGTGGCCATCTCTACGTCTCGGCCAGCGTTGCCCCTTGAAGCCCCGAACACCAGCTTCATCAGGTATGATATATATAAATTTGGGTTGCTTCCAGAAGATCCTACAGTAGCACAGGAATCTGAGATCATTCTACTTTTAGAATGAACGTGAACCTGCTCCATGCGCAGACGGTCTGCCCACGGTGCCGTCCCGACGACCGACCTCATACGCATCGACTCCAAGACGGCACATCACAGTCAGCCACCACGATCCATCGGTCAGTACAGCTGATAGCTCCTTCCCGTGGAGCCACCGGTCGGGAATCTGGTAGTGATCATCGCTGGCGTGGCCTTCGAGCTCGTCTTCCTGCCTCATGATGATAACTCACCGGTTGGAATGGCCGAGCAAAACGGAACTCTGCAGTATTAAAAAGCACACGTACCAAACTCCCATGATACAGGTGGCGAGCGTAACACCCTGATGCTGTGGACATTCCTCTAGAGAGACCCTGATCGTCGATTTGCGTCTCGCTTATAATGACACCTTCAATGGTAAACAGGACGTTAGCGCGTTTATACCTTAGATTATGACACAACCTTTATATAGGCGTCTCTACCGAAGGGCTTATTTTTCAGCAATGGTATGTCGTCGTGTTCGTGCAACGACTGGACTTTTGTCAAAATTTTGGTATGAGGGATGTGCCTAGGCCGACGATACCGAAGAAGTCATAGGTTCACGATGAAACTGTGGTTCTGAGGGATAGTCCACCGTGATGCATGTCACGTGTGCCAAAATCCGTACGAAATATATATCAGAGCTCAGTCCTAGGTAGGCTCATCGTGGCACGTGAGTTTCGGGTGCGATTCCGCTCGGGCCTCGTCTTACGAAGCTCACCAAGTGGTGCGTGAGTACCTCGGTACCAGTCGAGGTCCCCGGAAAGCGGCGAGTCCAACAGGTCATGTATAGTAGATCAAGTTCGAAATACCTTTGGTTTTGCGAAGAATGACAGGTCGGGCCAACAGCCAAACGGGAGCCGTGGACGAGGAAGAGCGGTGCACACGCATACACACACCAGACATGCAATGGAGCCTCTCCATCCGAATGAGCCATACGACACAGAACCTCCTACTATGACGAGTCTTTCTCGCCACCTTGTAGGGTTGGGTTAAGTACCTGCTAGACAGCAAAGGTGTACGGGGACTCGAACAGTAGGTTGGCTTTCCCGTTCTGCACGCAACCTATAGACCTGGAGAGACCGCATGGGTGTTGCAAGAGAAAAGAAAAGATGGCACTTAGGTAAGACATTTGATAGAGCCTAACTGTGGCGTCCACGTGTCAAACCGAGCTGCAGGTGGAAAGTATGCCAATTTCGACACTGATGAATCAAAGCGGTGAGCAACTCAGAGACTTGACGGGTATGATCGTAGGCTGCTCAGGGGAATGCTCTTGTGTGTGATTAGATCTTTGCTTTCACTTGATTCGCTTTGACTAAGGTAGAGCACGCTTTCTTCTCTGTGACCGTCGACACATTCACCTCTCAGATATAGGGGGGAACCTTGGTCCTGCCACCCAGGAAGCATTGCAAGATGTTATCAATTAGGGTAAGCGCTTGGACATGATGGACCCCGTCGGGTGTGAAACCAAGAAGGTCTTGAGGGAGAGAACGAGCTTCATAATATGAGTCCATGCTCCGGCGGATAGCCTTGAGGCGGGATTGGTCGGCGACTTGGAGAATCCCAAGTGATTCTCTTCACGATAAGTACAGCGAGCGGACCCATCAGCACGAGCGGGCTTGACGATGCATCGACAGCGAAGCGAGACGTCCAGTAGTCGCGCAAGTCACGCTCACCGTGGCCAAGGTGTGTCGGTTGCTGCGGAGTACGGAGCCGTTGGAGAAGCAAAGACAAGCTTTAATGCTACAGTAGGTGCTTCCTTCCAGGTGCGTTGTCGGGCCGGATATGCAGCACCATCTTTTTTGGACCTGCAGCTGCTTGGTCCGTAGATGGTATCATAGGCCGAGACCACAAGCCCAGCTAAGTATCGGACCTTGTTCAAGATGGGAAACTCGGAGCTGCGCCGTGCTCAGTTAGACGACTATTACTGAAACTCGATCAGCAGGATGCTGATTACTCGTCTGGAAAATAGGAACATAATCATATTTCTTCGGCCACTGGAACCAAGGCACTGCAGTTTTGGCGATCATGGCATAACTCTTGACCAGATGCCTGGGACAAAACTCTGCTGGCTGAGATGAGATGGCGGGTCTGGTATTATAGAGGACCCTACACATACTTGATTCCGCTGCTGTGGCCTTCCGTGATGAGCGTGTACGTGGCTCAGGATCGACGATGATCGGCCAGCAGCCGAGGTGACCCTGAACACACCCTCATATGGGCGAATGCCTGTTTTCGGTGCTAGCTTCAGATGCCCCATGCATACAGACTTGTTACGACGCCCACGACTGGCCCTTTCTGAAGAATGGTATTGGAGCTCAAGCTGTGAGGCGTCTGTTCTGCTAACTCTGGAATGCAATATTGAATGATATGATTGAAGTCTTGAATGCCGGTAAGCAAGAAATTGAGCTGTCAGAGCAAGATTAAAGGGACCCTGCCGCCGCCGTCGACGAGACCTCCGCTAGACTCGCTACAAGCAGTGCTCCGGAATCTCGACAGAAGTTCCTGACCGTTACATCGGGATCCACGGAGGGGCTCGGGTCTAGGGCCCCTGCGCTTGCCCTGCTCCTCCCCACTTCTGCCCGTTGGATTATCATCAGCTGCGAGAAAGACAACGGTCACTGATCAGTGATCAGCGATGATCACCAAAGTTGACACTTGAATCGCCGGCAAAGCCCGGGTTAGCGCCCGCTTGTCAACAGTGGGCTCCGTAGTCCGTAACAACAGACTGAATGTAAAGACTAACCTAGGAAGAGCGGCCAGGAGTGCCAGCTGATCCCACTGGCTCCAGGTAAATCAGAAACCTTGTTAGAGTGCGGGAGGTGATTTTAGAATGCTCCGTCCACCGAGGTTCTCCTGAAACCGGGTCCTCGCCGATGGGAGTAGGCAGGAGACGTGCCAAATGAGCCTAGCAAAAACACCACAGGGTCGACAGCCGCTATCAGATCGGTTGAGAGAAAAGCCCTCAAGAGATGAGAGGTCAGATTACGCTGACCTCTGTATACATGCAAACCATAGCGTTTTGAGGACGGATGGCGCCGCGCCGCAGATGCAGGTGTGCGTCACTGCTGTACAAGCTCAGCTGCAAGTGTAGGGCTTTCCGCGCTTTTGAATTACCAGTTCTAGATCTGATGCCCGATGTTGTGTTCGTGAAGTGCAGCCAACCACGTGAGGAGATGGGACGGCCACTATACTATGGACAGCCACACCCGCAAGCCTCTGTTGCTTTTTCGCCAACGCCGCCAGGGTATCGGCATAGCATCCACTGTCCCCCACGACTCGAAGCTGTCGTCACACCGGTCAAATGCCGACAGACCAGCTTGCACACGTCAACTCTGCATAGAAGAGGGCCCAGATTCGACACAGCGGGTTCAGAGGATACAAACAGGTTAAACCTGGTATGCGGATCTGTCACCAAGCGTACAACGTAGCACACTGGGTCTACTATGTAACTTACTATGTAAAAGGCCTTTGAGACGCAGAGTCCAGAATAGTTCTTCATTTGACGTGCTTAAGCGATGCACGCCATGGCCAATGTGACTGTCTCGTCCCAGATCAAGTCGACTTGTGGTTCGGCGCTTTTGATAATGACAGGGTAGAGAGCGTTAAGAGTCGCAAAAGACACAGAAGCTGCATTCTCGAAGACGCTGCCGCTGCCGCAGGCCCGCAGCCGCCGCACTTACGTTTGAACCTTGCAAGTACGGTACCGTAGGAGCCGACGTGATGACATGTTCCACTTTGAGCCCAGCTGAAATAGCGAGGGGCCCCAAGAGAGGACCATGGAAAGCTTCACGATCGCCGGCTTCTGATAGACTATAGTCTTCTGATTCAACGTTGATATTGCCAACTATCGGTAGTACCTGCAACGCATTCACAATAGAGTGCGGGGTGATGAGCTGCGAGTAAGAAGGGATCATAGCAAGGATGTGCTTTAATTTCCAGCCCTAACGAGCCCACCTTAGCGAGCTGATCCCAGCGATCACAGATAAATGATATGACCCCAGTGTAAACAGTGTAAACGGGTCATCTATTATTAGGGGGTGACGATCTCAGGGGTGCAAGACGGTTCACGTCTCCGGTTTCGTGATATGATCATGGATCAGTTCTTCGAACCGAGGCCCAGCATTTCGGATTTCACGTCTGACCAAAGTTTCCGAAGAGCTCCAAGTACCGTCTTTGCGGGCCCCTCTGAAAAACTGTCCTTGAACTGGTTATACGATTACGATATCATAGCTCGACAACGTCAGCTCGACTCTCAGCCCCTGCTGCCACAGCTCTTTGGACGAACCTAACGACTCTGAAGACTGGTTCGATCTAAATCATCTCATCAAACTAAATGAGCCGTCGCAATTGTCCTTGGATCTCGTCCCTCCTCAAACTCCGAAGGCGATTAACCACCCCACGATGATAGCCGTGTGTGCATTTGGGATGAGGACAATCACTCCGTTTTGCAGATCCTGAGTTACCGTCCTGACCGCCGTTAGAAAAGATCGCCCAAGGAGCACTATTAATAGATGGAGTCCTGGTTGCGCGTGTATCAACAATGATGATACGCTCACGGAACAACGACATATGAACCAGTCTTCGTTGCATGATACTTGAGCCTCGAAATGTCATGACTGGTCCGTCATTGGGCTTTGCTATGGCTGCAGCCCTGCAGGACGGGACAGAGTGGACGATTTCCGCCTGCGCATGGCAACTTGTGCCGTTCCCCGTACTTTTCTTTTCGCTTGGCTGCCCCCTGCTGCCCTGCTCCCTGTCACGTCCCGCGCTGGAACACGCCGCGAGTCGATTTGGGAAATTCTCGGCATAGATCTTCACCTTTTCACATGTGCTCTCTGAAGCCGCTAGTGCTAAAGAAGCTGCGGCCGCGAGTTTGGTTTCTATCAAGCTATCGACAACCTCGCTGTCGCCCCGGTTGAAGACGAGAACCGAAACTGCCACACAAGAACTACGGCGTTAACATCGCAATTTCATCCTAACTAGACTAGTATATTCATGCAGACTCGGCTTGCTTTTGAATAGTGACTTCTTTCGACTAAAGCATGAAAGCCAGCGTTGTGCTAATAAGCTCGAAGTGAGGTGATGACGTGGCGAGCTCTCTTAAGTGAGTCGCAATACACACCGCAAGTTCACCTTCTTCGCTAAGCTGTGGTGGAGGCCAAATATGTGCTCTTTCAAGTCGGCACTTCAAACAGAAGCAAAACTGCGAGCGAAAGACGTGTCATTGGGACTGTAAGTGTTTCTGATCCGATAGCTTGTTTTGCCTTGTGCTGCACGGTCAAGCCAAGTCGACAGCTGTATGAGACGCGTATCGACTTCACGTATCGGAGATGACCAAATCATACATGGCATACACAGAAGACCTTCTAGGCTTCTAATAATACCGCTGCTATTATCCACCGTTGACCGCCTGTCGCCGTTGAGGACTCAGGAGGGTACCCGGTACCTGACAGCCCTGAGTCTTTTATGGAGCTCTGGCATGCTGGTTCGGATCTTACCCACCTGCCCACCCATGGGCATCCACACCCGGCCCAGTCTGCCGGTCCTTAGCTCATTACGTCGGTGTCTCATGTCGCGAGTTTGCCGTCGCTTCGGAGTCGCCTCCAACCTTGTGCTCAACTTGTGCCGAGGTGCTCATGAGGTGAACTTCAAGCAAACCAGGACATTGTCAAGCAAGTCTCGCAGGTAAATACAATAATGCAATAGACGTAGCCAAGTCACGATGGCATATCTAAAGTACCTCCTATTATAAAAGGGTGGGGTCGCAGCCACCGTATTCCGGAAGGGCGCTGCGTCCAGCCACAGCCAGCCCACCATGGCATTTGTGGCGTGTAGGGATGTTCGGGACGATGGAGACGGTGGATTCGTCTGAACTTCTATTGGCGCGCAACCATCCCCATTCTCACCAACGCCGATGGCCCGCTGCCGGTGCGGGTGACCACTGACTTCTTGCCTCCCCCTACCCCCTTGGAAGGCATGATCGTGGGAGTCCTCGAGTCCCTCCCCAACTTCCCAAGTCCCGACGTCGCCAGCCTGCCAGGCCTCTTGGAGTCGACGGCAGTCGGGCCCTCGCCAACGCTGGCCCCCCCCGGTCTGGAAATCTGCAAAACCCCATTCTTTTTGTGATGCGCGCTTCCCAAGTGCAACTCCTGACCGTTGGGCCAATCCAAAATCCTTGCTCATGGGGATGGCCGCCTGAAACTCTTCTCCAAACCGAGTATTCCCCCCCCCAATCCCCTGCAACCTGCCCTGCTTGCCCCCCCGCTTGGCCCCGCGATGGACCTGAATACGTGAGTATGTCGCCTCGTATTAGCCGAACAATGAGCAGGACCATTGGATTCTGGAAGGGGGAAGCGTGTCCTGGCAGGGGGGAGAGGGCCCCTTCAGACTTCTCGATCCTACAGTACCGGAGTACCTCGACACCCAGGCACCCCAGCCGCTCGCGAGCCACCTCTCCGCACGCATGCAAGCAGCAATCATATCCAGACCTGTTCTGACTGGAAGAGGGACCATGAATCTCTTGTTCCACTTGGGTTGGTTCACACTTATTACTTCATCTCCGCCGGGTCTCGCACCTCCTGGCATCCTCGGGTCCTCACTAGAGAGACGGCTGGATATACCTCTGTGTGTGCCTGTCCAACGGTGAATCGCTCTTTTGATTATTCTTCCATCGGCCGGACAGAGTCCAGGTCCAGTTCCTTTCCGTAGCCGAGGATGAGAGAGACACCCACCGGCAGCACAAGAGAATCCCCCGTACCATTGAGAGGCACCGTTTGGAAAGGAACCACGACTCTTCCATGACCGACGACGGGTGCTAGTCGCATCGAGACCAACCTGGGGCATCTTGGCCGATCCAGAGTCTCGTTGGCATGACATTGACCATTACCGCTTACGAACCGATGAGTATGAGCGTGGTCCCCCTTCCTGGAGTTCATCCCATCGCCATGTCACGACCTCAAGTTGGCATCGAGCGCCTGCCAACTCGCCGCATGAGCAATGAGCCACGAGAATCAATGAACTGCAAGTCATGTCGAAAGCGCAAGGTCGGTATTTACCCGAACGTCTGGCAACTTGCGGCGCAAACCCAAGATTACCCGGTATATCTGCCTGTGCTAACGAACTGCGTCTTCGGTACAGATTAAGTGCAATCGCTTACGCCCGGCCTGCGAAGCTTGCCAGGTCTTTCAATGCCCGTGCATATATGGTGCGTACACATCGCTTATTCTGTCCCGTCCCGCCCTGATATGCAGCGGCTGACCATCTACCGGGCTGTAGACGCCGTGCCGAAGAAGCGAGGACCAAAAACGGATGTGCTTGAGGCTTTGCTCAAGAGGGTAGATGGCTTGGAGGCTCAACTCAAGGACAAGAAGAAATCCGATGGCTCGCCGACGGCAGAGGAGCCGCCATTGGTTACGGAGGACGCGGTAGATGACGATGCCGCGTCGCCGTCTGCAAACCCAATACCGAGCACGAGCACGAGCACGAGCACGAGCACGAGCACGGCAACAGCCGAGCCGAAAGCGAAGCGGCTTGCATTAGATACTGCTCGGGCAATAGATGCAGCCACAGAAATCGCCATATACTCACCCACAGTCAACAGCGACTCCTCCCCCGTCATCCAAATGGATGCACTCCTGGACACTTACTTCAACCGCTTCCATGCAAAACCCTATCATATCCTCGACGAATCCTCGGTACGGCAGCGTCTCCAACTCAGCCAGTTGCCCATTTATTTGGTGCATGCTATCTATGCTGTTGCTGCTAGGTATGTATCCGAGGACCTGTTCACTATAATCCATGGCTGAGACTTGTCAGGTATACACCTCATCCAGCCGGCTACCAGTCTGCGGTAAGACTGAGCGAGGACTACGCGTCGCAATCGAGAAGCGAAATAGATACCGATGAACCGTCCGTCGATGCCCTCCAGGCCCTGCTCCTTCTTGTCATTGCCTTCACGGCAGCAGGCAAGGGCAAGAAGGCTTACATGCTTTTGAGTATGTATAGCCAGAGCGACCCTATATGCACACCGTGGATCTGGAGTTGGTAAACTGACGACGGTGGTAGCAAACGCTATTGGCATGGCCATGGCTCTCGAGTTACACCGCGAGGTCGGCATGCACGCCCGCATAACTGCCGTGGAGCGCGAGATGCGGAGGCGACTGTTCTGGACATGTTATCTTCTCGACAGATTTATGGCCTGCGGATCGAAACGACCTTGCATTGCTGGCGATAAAACCATACTTTTGCGGTTACCAAGTTGGTCCCCGAACCTCTCGGGCTTACAGATAGAAGGGGAATTCTTCCAGAGCGGCTCGAACCTCCAGTACCTGCAGGGCAACGGCAAGAAGTCGCAGGGCAGCAGTGGGATGCTTATTGACATAAGCCGTATTCTGGGTGTCACGAATCGATACCTCGCATCAGGCGGCGTGAAAGGGGACTCCCATTTCCCGTGGCACACGCTCTCCAGCCTGTCCAAGATTAGACAAGACCTCGATATCTGGGCTTCAGGAACCGACGACGTTTTCTCCAGCCTTGATGTGCTATTCGGCCACCCAGATTGCACCGTGCTGGTGCTCAGTAAACTCATTTACCACCTGATTCACTGCCTCATATACCGACCATTCCTCCCCATCGACCTGGCGGAACTCGCTGGGACAGGTCAACATCAGTCATGGCAAATTGAGGCCACAAACATGTGCTTCTTACACGCCAATGCGATAGCGGAGTTGGTTCAGCTTGGAAAACAGACGGCGTCTATCGAATGGCCCGCCTTTGTTGGATACTGCATTTGCACCGCTGGCACAGTCCATATCCACGGAGCTCACTACAACAAGACCGGAACAGGCGGGGACACGGGCGCCTTCGTTTCGTCGGCGGAGTTTCTGTCCCGGGAAATGCAGCAACTGAGCGAGCTACGGTACGCGTGGGCGTGCGTGCAGCACCAACGGGAGACCTTGCAAGGCATATACAACGCCCACACCGAGTTGGTCAAGGGGCTCGCGAGCAATTCGATGCGCTATTCGCCCGTGTTCAGTCTGGAGGACTTCTTCGACCGTTACTCGAGCGTTGGAGGACCCGACGGGCAGATCTCCACATTCGATGCGGCCAGCCTGAGCCTCTCGGATGTTGTCATCGACTTTACCACCGACACATATACAGGCCACGACCTGTACGCGCCTCGGGCCAATGCAGTGCCCGAGCGGCCAAGCTTGAAACGGAAGAGCACCGCCGGCATTGGGCGTAAACGACCCGATATACGGAATCTGGCACCATTGAGCGCTCCTGGCCATCATAACCTTGTGACCTCTGGCCTGCCTACACCCGGCGGCCAGCACCGGCAGTTCTCCTTCTCTGCAGGGCCGCACTCGTCACCTATGCTTCACACTCCTGCCTCGCTGCCATCGCACGCAGAGCATATGACCAGCCATTGTATGCGTGACCCGATGGAGGACCCCGCTGCAAGCGCCGCGGCGGCGGCGGCGGCGGCAGCAGGGTTCTCTATAGAACCCCCACAGCAAGCGCAGCATATGGCCGGCATCACGGCGACGCCATTCTCCCCGCCTTACAACTACGGAACGCCCGCGCCGAACGCGGAAAACAACAACAATAACAACGGGCTAGGCGTCCCAACCTACGACCCGATGTTCGGTACCGTGCCGACCAACGCATACACGTCACCCGCTACCTGGCACGGAGAAGACGACCGCAACAAACCGCAGGCGGCGGCGCGCAGTCCGGGGGCGAGAAGCCACAACGGCAGCACGGGCACGGGGCCCGAAGAGAAAGACCCATTCTTAAGCCTGCTGGAGCAGCTGGCGGAAAACGAACAGGCCATGGGGCAGGGCAACGAACTCGACTTCTTTCTTGCCGGAGCTCAGGGCTGAAATAGGGGCCAGGGGCTTGAAGAATGCCCGATTTGAGCAAACACTTTTGCACAACTGTACAACAAACGCAACAACTTCTTCTTCGACCAAAAATCTAGGGACAGGGCACGACCGGCATTCTTGGGTATCACGGGCATTTTACTGGGATCAACAGGCCCGCTGCTTTGGAGGTGCGGCTTTTTGCATGTCATGCTATGGTGGCTTTTGGATTTTTTTGGCTTGCCCCTGCGAGGACCACGGGGCCATGCATGCATTGATGGTCACGAACGTTATGTATATATTTGTGCGATTATTGGGAACCGAGTGCATAGAGCGAGTGAGCGAGCGAACGAGCGAGCGAGATGAGATGAAACGGAAAAGGTGTAAGAATAGGTTTATCAAATGGTACGAGGCACGACTTGCTTGTTCGGGACGACTTTCTTGGGGAATTCAGGTCGCTTGTGGATCGAGACATGGTGAGGCGATCTCAGGGGCCGGGGCGACGTTCCTCTGGCTCGGTACCAAAGTTCTAAATGAATACCCCTGAATCCGATCATGATCATGATGAACGTGGGGCCTTGAAAGATTGTCGGTAAGCGGCAAGCGGCAAGCGGTAAGGGACTTTTCATTAGCCAGGGCCTGCGAGAATCCTGATTGTTCATCTGTCGGTGCCCTGCTTGACCGGTACAACGTGGGTGAGTGATCCTGACTGCAACCAGGAAACCGGGTCGGGACCGTGGAGGGACGGCACAGATAGACCTCGGCTGCAGCTGTGCCTTGTAATGCTTCAGGTCAGTTCAGGTCAGGGCCCTTTCATTTTAAATACTACGACATGCTTCCCATTCGTTCCTGATGCCGCGCAGGCTCGAAAGTACGTGCGTCGAGCCGCCCTGGCAGTGGGCACCTTGCCGCTGCCGCTGCCGCACGCCGGTCGACTCGGCCGAGAAGGGGAAGTGCTGTCGTGCGTGCGTGCGTTCAGCGGGCCAGTTGCCAGACGAAAAAAATTGGAATTTTTTTTTTTCGCAAGCAAAGACCACTTCAAGATTCGGATCAAGGTCGACAAGGAGCTGAATAGGTATAAGTGGCAAGGGGGGGAATCATGAATGACGGACAGACGGACAGACGGATCTCACGGATCACATTGTGAATCGTGATCCGCCGCCCCTGAATCGCTGATTCTAATCACAAGTTGTGTATTTCTAAATTCTCGGCTGGACAGAGGAGTCGGATGCCTGAGGAATGCGCGCCGCTTTCGAGGTTCGTCGGACACGCCCACACGGTGATAGACAAGCGCGAGGTTCATGATCCAACACGAACCTGACAATGGCTCGCGTGGGGGTTTGTGGGGCGTCCTCCGCGAGCTGGACCTCGTGACGATGATGCTACCCCAGGACCGGTTTCTCAAAGCCTCCTCCGAATGATGCCCTACCTGGGTAAAATAGCCTGGGCTGCCTCGTAGTACCACAGCCCAGTCGGAGTTGGTGAGGGCCCAGCTCCGTGGATTATCGACTGGGACGTAGCATTGGCACCTGGAGGCTGGCACTGGTTCGAACCAAATGGACCAGCCCTATTATTGATGTTATGGTGTCTGTCTTTCTCTTGGTACAAATACCCTGCCACCAGCACCTGGCACCTGACTTAACCTCGGCCAACATTACCACCGCTCGTGCCGTCTGGCTCCGAGTCACCGATTTGGAGCCGGTGTCGCGTGGGGGGTAGGTACCTAGGTAAGGTAGTTTAGGTAGGATGAGGGGGAACAGGGGGACAGAACCGTTGCGGCACGGCGGCCCGCCCGACCACGAAAGGTGACGCTTGGGGTAGGAGTTGGAGATTCCTTCTGGGATTTGGTCTTACGTTTGGAGTTGTTTAAAAGTTGGAGATGGACTGGATGCATCGGACCTCGGGGCTGTTCGCGGCGACGTGGGAGCGCGCGGGCACTAGGCCGGTTTTCGCACTCTGCGCCGAGTGTGGCGCACGCAGAAGCCTTCGGCACTTGAGTTCTAACTTCTACGGTACCTAGGTATTTATGGAGGCGGCGGACGACGTGACGAGCAGGCGCGGCTGTCGCCTGCTCGGGAGGGTGCCTTTTCACATGTCAGGGACACATACAGATGCGAATGCTGGATCTGCCGGGCTTGGGACCAGGGAGTGGTTAACCAGTCTTCTCTTCGGGCTACGGTTACATAAACACTCGACAAAGCTCCGCCGGTCGCCTTGTATGAAAAGACGACGAAGCGCGAGGATCGCGCCTTGTATCGAGGGTGTTGACGACTGACGGCTCAGGGTAGAGTGGCGGTTAGACAGGGTTAGGGTTAGGGTTAAGGAGCCCTTATCCTAGCCCGCCTCGTCGAACTGTCAAACAGGGGCCACGAGAAAGCATCTGGTGGAAGTGATTGCCCTCATCCTCGATACTGGGTGGCCGTGAACTAATCAGCTTCATATCAGTGAGGTTTGTCGGGGGTGAGATAAACGCGCCTTGAGCTGCCTACAGTACGAACCACGAACGAGTCGCTTAGGCTCAGATTCCAGCGACTTGACGTCCTGCCAATATATGTCAATGTGAGAAAGGAGTGACGCCTCAATATGACGAATGATTCACTGCTGCGTACCATATCGTAAAGCCAAGTACAGCAAAGCCGGCTCTGAAGTGAGAAGGCCAATTGGTCATCACTCTGATCTTAACTATGAAATCGTACCATGTAAGTAAGATTCAATTACTCCCATTATAACATCATCCTAACCCATGACAGGATCGAACTGTACCGCCGTCTACCTCGTCAGCTCGTTCACGAACATAACGAGCTTCGATAACTGCCCTATCTGGGCTGATGATCTGGGCGAAGCGTGTACCGGTGAACGGAACATCTACTATCGAGAGCATTAGCCCCGACCCTCCAGCCCTCAGCGGTTCCGAGATCTTCATCATGGGTCAAGCCCAGGATGTTCCGGTCTTCCACGCGCCTTATCACACTCACTATATACCGAATACTCAATGACAGCAAACCGCATTTCGTGGGTATCCGGTCCATCCATCGTCGTCACGCCTCGATGCCCGTACACACTATACTACACCATTACGCCCATTCACGAGTGGTCGAAGAAGCGGAGTCCTCAGGCAAAGCACATGTATCAGGGCCCATAACCTGTGAGAAAGGGTTACTGAACGAGTAGGGTTGTTTCGGTGGATGTGGTAACGGAGGCTACAGTGGATTGTAAGGATGAACAGGCGTATCAATGGATGGTTCAATAGGGGGTTCAGTGACTGTTTATCAAGGCGCAATACTCTCCCCAACGTCAGTCCCAGCGATCCCATGGCCGTTACCTGAGGAAAAGGGGTTGGTTCCTCACAGATAACTCGTTAACAACCCAGTGTCTGGATGATCGACGCACAACATTACCGGCCTCCAGCTGAACCCCGCAAGCAGCATGGCATGTCATCGCTAGAGTCTCATCGCAAGCAGACGCCGCGTCCCAATAGCCGCATAACATTCCCACCCAAATGAAGCATGAATACCAAAAAGTCGCTCGGGGACAGGCGAGCATGACCAGCTAACACACTCACTCCAACCGATGTCTTAAGAGCATTGCAAGGTCCAAGCACTGGTACGTGTGAACTACACTGACCCACCAATATTATGCGTACACCCAACGCCCCACAGACGCGTCAAAAATCAATCCACCATCACCCTCTTCTTTCAAACAACCACAATGCAGTCGAATAATAGACGAATTACACGAATTCGGGCTCGTCTTGAGCAGAAATCACGGCAAAAACGATGAATTCACTTCAGAAACTCGCGCGTTCATGTGCGGAGCCATGGTGGGCGGCGCGACCAAGACGGCCGTGGCCAGCGCGTTTCGCTGCCGTCGCGCCACGGTAGCTACCCAGATCGAACGCTTTAAAGAACAACAAATCTTCACGCGGAGGCCTCATAAACGACGTCCCCAGGTTATTTAAGGCCAGCGAGCCACTCACATCATTCAACTGGCTCGCCGGAAGCCCAGAATCTCATACGGGGACCTCCGTATCTAAGGAGGCACGCCGGCGAGCTCTGCCACCCTCCGGCGCTTCCTAGACTGTAACAACTTGAGGAAATAGCGTACTACGAAGCGAATCAAGCTCACTACTAAAAAACACTCATAAGAGACTCATATTTGTGCGCCAATTCGGCAATAATAAAGGACTATAGATCCTTTTAAACACCCTTTATTCAAACAAATATATAATAAAGACTTTGCCTGGTTCTCTAGGTTCCTGGATTGTTTATCTCTTATCTGAAAAGTACCAAAACGACTTTGTGAACCCGTAAGAACACATTAAAGTCAAAATCTCTATTATGGTTTGGGGTATGATCTGGCTATGCAGCAGCAAAGGTGGTAAGGGCAAGCTGGTGATGATGGAAGGCGATCCGGACTCTTCTCATGGCAGAATGACTACCAAGTCATATTTAAAAGCTCTAAAAGAAGGATTACTACCTTTTTATAAGCCTAGGGACCCTTATATACAAGATAATGCCCCTGTTCACACTTCGAACGCGTGTAAGAGATGGCTGGAGGAGCACGAGATCTGGACCATCGAGTGGCCGCCTCACTCGCCCGATTTGAACTTGATCAAGCATGTTTAGAACGCTCTAAAGCGCAAGATATACGAAGTAGAGCCTCAATTTCATGATCTGAAGGACAATTTGAGCGACGAGGCATATGTGAAGGAGATAATCGAGCACGCGTGGACAGAGATCGATGAGCGCTTGATTAAGAGGCTGATAAAATCGATCCCGCGCAGGCTCGCAGCAGTGCGTTGCATGAGGGGTTGGTACACCAAGTATTAAAGAGCAGAAATCAACAACTATTTTGATATAATTCACGTTCTGAATGGCCTCATATTCGATTTATTAGGAATTGTTGAAGATGAGGGTGGTGATGAGTGGATTGGTGGGGGATCAGCGGTGTACGCATAATATTGTCCACATATTGTATCTGTACTACTGCAGATTCGAGACCAGGACGGCCCGCTTCTTCAGGGGGTATCTTTCTCCGACACAACACAGCGATAAGTTAGGTCAAGAACAGGGGATATATTAACGCATGTTCGCTATGTATGTACAATAACATGGCCCTACATAAGCCGTTACAGGATATCAAGTGTTAACTGAAAGCTTAGTGTCGTGGTATGTTGACACCAAGGCGTCTCGTGGTATGCAGCTCCTATGAAGGACTGTCATCCTCCTGAATATGTAGTTGATACGGGGCGCGCAGAGCGGGTGATGCCCATTCAAGGACAGGTTCCTGAGCTCGAGGGGAACATAAAAGCTATACGAAGATCGGAGTACAGATGTCCGCCTCGTCAGTGTCGTCAGATCCTCGCAAGAGAGCCATGATCCAATATCCAGTCATGAGTACTTCGCCTGCTTGTATCGATCGCAATCGCATCTCAAGTGAGGCTATCCGCCATCCGTCTTGCGAACTTGGCACAATAGACCAGGTTGGCAGTCCAGATTCCTCGGTGAATGTCGTGTGAACAAGGCCCGAAGGCCTGAGTCGCAATCTCCGGAAAGCCTTGTCGCAATGCTGTATAACCTCATATGTAACCTTGGGATCAGATCTAAGGGTACGTGTGTCTCGAACTTCAACGGCCCAAGGTCGGGGCTTACAATGTCCCAATCCACGACGAAGCTGGCGGTTTGCTGGAACCACTCCAGCTGAAGTGGTCAGGTCCCTAGAACATTCCCTGTCCGCCCGCGAGACGCACAAAGCTGTACGGCACGTTCTGGCCGACCAGCAACCTCAACGTCTCGACGGTGGTGAAAGCCGTCGTGTCCGCCACGCCATATGCTGCGTAGCCGCTCTGTTCCGCAACAGCACCCGGATCGCCTTTCCGTGGACCATCCGCCAGATCCAAGAAGACCTTGCGGATCTGTGATGCCGAGCCCCTTGAGCCACCGAAGACGCGCACCAGCATGCCAACGATGTTCGACTTCTCCGGTGCGAGCGCAGAGACGATGACGAACGGGCTTGACTCGTCACCTACCATCCTGGCTCGCTGGAGACTCTCCATGCTGTTGAAGGGCTCGACTGCGAGGCCTCGGGCTAGTACGAGGGGTGTCTTGAAGCCCACCGTGTACACCTTTCCTACGCGGAGCGCTTTCAACGCATACATGGTGGACGCCGCGTCATCAGAATTCGAGGCCAAGACAACAGCAGTACGACCGAAGTAAGCGGATGGTGCAAGATCGCGCGTTAAGGTGCTGAGGATACCACGCCAACTCGCGTTGTCGAATATGAGTGATGAATTGGCTGACAATCCATAAGCCGAACGCGAAGCAGAGCCGAAGGGCGAGTCGGTACGCCGGCCTGGACTCGAAGGTATTGATGAAGGGGCTGATGTCGGCGCGGACGCGGAACCCGCTTCCACCACGATGGTGTCGACCATGCCAATCATACGGGCTGCCTCGGTGAGCGTAGGACCTGAACCACCGTTGAGTTTTGAGAAGAAGGGACTGTTGTGCATCAAGCTTGAAAAGGACACTGGGGGGTTCAGGTATGCTCCTCCAAATGACCTCTGGTTGCAGAAAGCTTCCACGCACCCTGAACCTCTCAGCTGTCTCTCAACCACGGCGAACTGATGCGGCAGGCCGAGTTCGTTGAAGCATTTCTCATAGAAAGGTGCATGCGGGGTTCCAATGCGGGAGTAAGGAGTGTTGATGCCATATATGCTCTTTTTCGGAAGCTGTCCCAGCAAGGACAACGCAGCATTGATCTCAGCAGCGCTCATCTGGCCCGGCGCAGCAATGATGGGAAGGAGTGGATGCGTGATAGGCGTGAACACCTTATTCAGTGTTCTCGAAAACTGGCCAGTCTCACCCATGTTGACCGCCGATAGCGGTGGCGAGTTGGGATATTCGCTTCTGATCTTTGAACGAAAATACTCCAACTCGAAGTTCTCGTTATGGTCGTTGATGATCGCTATCATCTTGACTATGTCGGAATATTTGCGGGACTCGAGGAAAATCGACTGCGCTTGAACTGAAGGCCATCTGAACGTGCCAGAGAAGTCGTGGAAAGCAGACATGATGTGGCTGTTGCCACGTTTTTCGTAGAGCTTCTGGCGTATGCGTTCCGGCAGCCAAACCTCGACGTCAATATACTCGACACCCCATTGAATCGCCCTGTACAAGTATTCATAGTATATGTCGGGGATGTCCATAGGGAACCGGCCATTCTCTCTTGTGCACCGTGTCGTGAATATAATGGGTAATTCGGTCCTCTGTCGAAGCAGCATAACCTGCTCGCCAACGTAACTTAAACTCGGTATCTGCGCGAAAGTGCCATCGCTCAAAGGCTCCCTGAGGAGGTCAACGCGTAACTCGACGGCGTCGGAGCCGACTGTGAGTATGTCTATATTAGGCAGGGCTGCCCGGACGTCGGGAAACGTAGTTGAAATGAAGTATGTTCGTGGTTTTGACATGAGTGCCGCATGGTGGTTGATCTGCCCAAGCACGAACGAGATAAACCGAGCCAGATCTCGACGAATGAAGGGCGCCTCGCTATACAAGAACTCGTAGTCGCAATTCGCAGATAGGTGCGTATCCGGGGGCATTCCGAGATTGACGCAGTGGGCGTTTATGGTGACCATGGCATCTCGATTGCGGGAGGAGATGTCGATGCCGGCGTTGCCTACTGAGATTCCCAGCACCACTTCCTGCTCTGCCGAAGTCACCCCCTGGAAGCTATCGGCTAGCCGGTATTGTTTTCCCAGAATGTCGGCGAACACAGACACGATCGTCTCCTGACCAGGCCCATAGACGACCACTGCGGTACGCGTGTCACCCCTTCGCAGACCACTGCCCGTCTGGGTGCCATTTGCTGCCGGGGACTTTGCCCGGTGTTCCAGGTTCATCTCAACATCCGGCGCAGCAGCTCCGTTCACACCGCGCGGACGAACCGGCGTGGGCACCCGAGGTAGCTGCTGAACCGTTGTCATGGTTTACTGGAGGACAGAACCAACACTCGGGAATAAAGCCAACTCCGCTCGAGTGGATGATGCCTTCGATGCTTCCAATATTGCGCACAATGCGTAGCCAGTGCTCCTCCCCTCTCTAGTCCTAGGCGATATGTTCACCTGCGCTATGGCGTGCTAGATGTTCAGTACTGCTCAGAAGTTGACATCCGCATGGCAGAAGCCACAAACCAAGACACTCATGGAATTTCGGAAGCTGAAGTCGAAGTAACAAGACGGACCAAGTCGGGGCGTTACAAGGTAGGGCGGGAAGCAGCTGTCAGTCGCCAAGCGGATGAAACCAGCGGTGATTCTAAGAGACACCGGCCAGGTCGGGTTCAACGGTTCCCGAGCAATCGCGGGGACCCCGTCTTGTGGAAGGGTTGGTGAATAGCAGGTGTACAGTATGGAGCTGATGTTGTAGATGTCGCAAGCACGCGAACAAGGTCGGATAATGGCGATGCGCGACGATTATCGAACTGATAGAACAGATAAGAACAGGAGAAATTGCTCAATGGCGCATTTCAAAAGTGGTGTAGAGAGTCTCTCGAGAGCGTCAATAATTCTTCCAGCCACTCAGTTGCAGGATTCTCCAGCTGCGCTCGGCGCAAGATAGATGGCGGCTCGTGAACGGCTCCCTGGAGACTACGGTACGCATGTATATGTAAGACAGTGGCCTGCCTGACCCGTGCCGTGCAGGGGTCCAATACCGAGGACTCGAGGGAGTGTCAGAGGTGAGGGATCAGTCCGAGTACTGATCACACTTGCTCCTCGCGCGGGTCTGGCACGGAAGATATGCGCATCTGTGCGCCTGCGCGCGTGCTTCCCGGTTGCAAATACCGGTAACGTGGCATCGGACGAGGGAGAGGTGCGAGGTTCAAGATTAGACGCGTTGAGCTGCGTGAACGGTGGACGATGGACGGTGGATGGTGGATGATGGACGGTGGACGGTGGACGGCGGGAGGGACAGACAGTGGATTCCCAGGGGCCAGGGCTCGATGTCCATGGGGTACTGGGGTATGCCGTAGGGCCATAGCCCATAGGCTACTGGATTCGGGGGTTTTTATGCCGTTCGAGTTTGGTTCCGAGGCTTCCTCCACTCACTGGAACGGCGGGTCCTCGATTATGCCCCGACATCCTTGTCTTCGTCAGTATCAGAGGGGCATATGTTGTCTCTTATTGTTGCGAGCCCTCTGAGCTGCGTGGGCGCGTGATGGGATATCCGGCAGTGCTTGTCGATGGCGAGTCGCTCCGGGAAGAGCGATCATTTGCACATGTCATTTGAAGTATCTACATAATAAAGGCAAGTTCGGACTGACCGACGATTCTCCGTCTACAATAGGACTCTTTATGTTTCAGACGTAACGCCATGTTCACTATTTGGTACGCCCTCGGGGGCCCCGTCTCAGTGTCCCCTCGTGTTCGTGAGGGATGGCATTGCCTGTTATAAGCTTAGCATCTAGATCCATCAGCAGGGCTACCGTAACATCGAAGCCGGGTCGAGACAGGGTATTGGCCTAGTGTTTCGAGTGCACTTCTGTCCTCGGTGAAGGCATACCAATGTTCTGTTCGACTACAGTCTACTACGGATGTGAATGTTGAACCACGTTGAGATCAATCGACAATACGTAACCCTCCCTTGAAGCTAATGTAAGGTACTTTGACACGGCCTGGGAGCTCGTGAATAAGAACACGCTTCGTCGGAGGGTCGTCCCGTGCTGGCGGTCCTCGCATATACCCAGATTCTGGACAGTCGCTCATGCGATAACGATGAAGTTGCTACAATAACTTCAAGGTCCGCGTCAGCCGCCGGCGTGTCTATGATTCGCAGTGTCGGCATGGGGCACGGCACAGAACAGGGTAGGAACTTTGGTACTGCGACAAAGATGCAGCTGACGCGAGGGGAGTAGAAGCTTGGTTCACCATGTATCTTGTATTATAATTTATACATAGTACGTTCATATAACAAGTGGCAGCGGGACGAGGCTTGAGCATAACTACTACATATGTAAGGCATTGACTCGGTGCCAGGGTCAACCGCCTCGGCCCCATTTATGGACAAACCCATCGTAAATTCTCCATCAATCATGAGCCAGCGGGATGGACTACACCCCCTTGGCATCGGTCAATGTTTACAATCATGCCATCGTTATTAGCCTGCGACGTACGCCGCGCCGGGTCGGCAGAATTTACCACATGAAACAGTCAATTGCGAGCTCTGGTTCGTTACGTATTGTAGGATTGGATACCTTGCGAAGTTGCATTCCATGTTTCTCGCCTCCTAGGCCTGTCGCCCCAAGAGGAAATGGCAATCCCAATTGGGTGCCGCTGTCGACGTGTTCGGGCATGCCGAGCACTTCGGTATCCGAATAAGAAGAGCCTTATCAAAGGTTCTTGGCTTGAGGCATGGCAAACAAGACCGTATACGGCTGTCCGGGTGTGACGACCCAATGTGTCACATCGACTTGTTGTCAACTTGTCACCCTGCTGAGAAGGCTCCCCCTCTAGTCATGGTCAACGTCTGGGGGCGCAGCTAGAAGCTTTGATAAACATCCACACTGTCGATATACTGAGATTGTCATACTTCCTCACTTGCCTATCCACTCCTCTGGAAGGTCTTATTCTTTGCTCATAGACGGCTGGATTCATAAGAAATTGTCAGTGACTTTGCGTAAAGCGATATAGATCAATAGCTTGTGTCGTAGTGAGGATCATGAGGCATGGTCATCAAAGTCGACAACCTCACGCCCCCGTTTCATCACTGTGGATTTGTGGTTTCTCGAACGATGCCTGACGGCCACGCCTGTCGACGCACTACCTGCGTGTGTCGGTATATCCAAGACCGAGGTCTCTCACTGAGGACAGCACTGGCGAGGACGAGCTTTTCTACCTACTTAGTTTCACCGCGAATCTACTCTAACCTGGACAAGCAAGCTCTGTGTGGTCAAGCAACGGCATAGGCTTCTGTGTAACCTTTGGCTGAGGGGTTCGTGAGTCCATTTGAGATCTCGGTACGGTGGTGCTGCCCAACGACGCTGCTCGACGTCCTTCGTACAGCTATATCATAGGACTTGATACTATCTCGGGATCGGGTCACTCCCGAGTAGCTCCATCCGGACACGCGACCTGGTGGCTCTCGCTGCTTTATCTGGCTTGCTTGTTACCCTATTCTCGAAGCACTTCATACTGGATCATCAGCCGCTACCGCAACCGCCTTAAACCATGCCCAATCCATACCGTCATCCGCCTTCACGATGACTAGAAGCCCGCTGAGTCAAAAGGGAAGCCAGTGGCACTTGAAGGATCCGAGCCCCAGTCCGTGCTCGTAGTTTTCAACATAAGTCCTCGCTCTTTCTACACTCGGCAGCAACCTGGCTACGCAATAGGCCCATAACAAACCACCACGTCTTACAGTCAACTCGACCTTGAGCAAGTCTACCCGTGGAGTCTCTCGGTCACCCTAGCAACAGGCGGTTACCACCCAGCCCTAGCAACGCCCTCGCGCGCTGTCCATCTCACGACGGCCTCAACCACCTCCAGCAACGTCATGCTCCACGACAACCTCACCCACCCTGAGCAACCGGCTAAATTCTCGTCAGCCATGGGCAACACCCGCAGAACGGGGCAAGAGGACATATGTATATGTTTAAGGTGCCCTCCTGTCACCCAAGTGGGTAGTCGAAAAGTCCAAATGGTGTAGCGGTATTGAAACCACGCTCCAATCCCAATATGCTCCAAACACTCCAATACTTGAATATCCTCAATACTCTTACTTGAATATGCTCGAATACTTCCAATACTCCAAATCTATAGAAGCATAGAATAAATCCAATATTAAAACATAAAGCTCCAAGACTCGAAATAGAGATGTAGGCTGAAGCAAGGCTTCAGCCGAACTCTTTTGCTTGTGGTGACGCCATATGTTGGGTTCGAGCGTTGGTAGAGACGCATTTTACGACTCAGGGGATCGATCCCTCATGACATTTTAGAACACCCTCTCAAAAGATCACGCGCTCTACATAGGTTTGGGCTTTTGCGAAGGGTTTTCCTTTTCGTCTCTGCTGACATTCGGGTTTGAACCCTGGCTGTGATGCGTTTTGACTTTTGGGGACTTCTTGTTGTCGTGATGTCATCGCGCGGTCGTCCTAGAGACTTTCTGGGGTCAGCTCGTCTCTGACAATGTCCGGGTGCAAACCGACCTGTGGTGCGGTTTTACTTTTGGGGACTTCTAGTTGCCGTGATGACATCGCGCGGTCGTCCGAGTGCCTTCTAGGCTCAACGCGAACTTTCCCTCTCTTTCTGGTCTTCCCACACTCTGGCCGTCCAGGAAGTATGAGGTTCGACGCCATGTTAAAAATGGGTTTCGCTGGACCGCAGGTGACTCTTCATCATACTGGGCGAGCCCTTCCGTGATATCGTAGTGTCCCAGCCCCTTTTCGGATTTTATAACATTACCCCCATGAGTCCACGCAGCAGCACAGAAGTCGGCGCGAACGATGGAGACTTCCATAGCTAGGGACCGAACACTCCCTAATTCAACGGTGGTGTCCCGAAGTATAGACCATTAGATATTGCGCCGTTGAGAGGCACCGCAGTCTCGAGACGTGTTCGGGTACCGAGCAACAGTCCAAGGCCAAACTACGATAACCCGTGGGGAAAGCCGACTGACTAGGATACTTAAGACATATGGAACCAGATTAATCTATAGCTCGACTGTCAGTCAAGCTGGACTTAGGCTGCGTTGGGAGACTGCTCAATTTCATGCATGAGCACGCGATCACCGTGCTTACCCCGTAAGAAGCTCAAGTGCCCGCCAGCGGAGAGTCTCTCGATGGGCAAGGAGCGCGGATCATGTAAACCAATCCTCATGACTAGCTTCTCAATGGGTTCTCTTATTGTATTTGCGGATAGGTAATATTGAAGCAACACCCGACGAGTGAGCTTGCTAGGAGGCATCTTGCCAGGATGTGGGGTCTCTCATGCCAGCGAAAGTATCGCGACAAGGTCACACGACAGGAGTGGTTTGCCGACGCCCCCAGAAGATTGTTACCGGTAGAAACGGTCTCATCAAGATCGTAAGCTAAAGGGGTATCTAGATCTATTCCGCCGTCTTTCGCTCGTCCACACATATCTCGCAATCGCAGTGCGCCGATCCCGTAACTCCTGATGGACATAGCCCTGACAACACACAAGACAGACAAGTACATTTCATACAGGCAACGCCTGAGCGTCACCACCTCCCACCCACATCCGGCCCGCATATCCTTTGACGAAACGTCCGTCAATTTCCATCTTTCAAGCCAGAGAGCCACGTTGCTGGACTGGACCGGTGCTCCCCCAATTGTCGCTTAAGCCACTCGTAAATGGTGCCAGGGGTTCATGGTTCATGAGCCGAGGCAATGTGGAAAGTCTGGTCGATGAAACTGCAGTCGGGGCGAGAGCTGGCGCAATGGTGAGCTGTCCACCATTGACGCGCGTCGGTTTCTCGCCCTCCTAACCCTAACCCGTATCACAGGCATAACTCCTCGAAGCAAACTTCCGCCTCCCGCCATTCCATGACCGCGCACTCGAGGAGGTTCTCCTCGGTGCATTCCAGGTCGTCCTGGCGCTTGCGCATCTTCTTCAGCTCTCGGCCGGCGCACAGGTGTCCGAAGCAGGTGGTGCTATTGCTCCCGGTAGAGGCGACGCAGTTGGCGATGGACTCTTTGCTGCAGTCTGCTGCGCTCGAGGGCGCGACGAGTGTGGTGCCGTTGCGGGCAGCGCCGGGCAGTGCCGCGACGAGAGATGCGCCGATGGCGAGGGCCAGGGCAAAGCCGGTCGTGGAGGGGAACCGCATGTTGCGAGGATGGGAGATCAACCGGGTTTCTCGGTGCCGAATACTCGGAAAGAGCGACAAGTCGGTGAGCAGCAGGGAAAGAGCGATAGTGAACGAGAGTGGTTGGCTCAAGGCTTGTGAGAATTGTGGTCGGTGATCTGCGACCGGCAACGATCTTCTTATATGCTGTACATATATAGACAAGAGAAACTCAAACAACCCTGCCTCGCGTGGCAGACTGCAGTCTGCAACCGACCCAGCCCATCCCCATCGTGAAGCAGGCGAGGCAGGAGCAGGAGAGTCACACATCGAACGCTGGTGGCGGTGGTAGGACAGGGGTCGTAGAACCTGGTCTGAAGACTGAAACCGACCCCTCGATCCCCATCCATGGTGTCGCTGACGAGTTCGTGTGCCAAGCCCATGCGATGCCCCCGAGCCCCTACCTCCCCTACCTCCCCTACATTCGACCTCAAACTGGACTGTTTTGCGAATTGCCCCTTCACTCTTATTACAATCGGAAGGATGCGATTGCGTACCAGGAGATCATTCGACAAGATTTCAGACCATTCCCGAGCCATGTGGTATGGACCATAGTAAATCGCTTTGATGCGCCCTCGACGGCGCGGGTGCGGCCGCGCTGCGCTTCAGTGCTGGTATCCGGATGAAACACCATCCTGCGCATCACCCTCAGGATCGTCGAGGACCAGGTCAGCTACAGTCATGGCTCTGTCGTTCATTCTCGAAGCCTTCCCTACTCACATGTGCGCCCTCGGCGCCGTGGACGTTAGAGGATCTGCGACCAGGATAACAGACTTCGGACTTGTTACCTGGTTGTTACAGCTCACCAACCAACCCGTACGGAAACCAGGTCGTCGAGCGCTGCCTCCCGTGCTCGTGCTCGTCGGGTCATCTGATGTCAGCTTCCGAGTCACACGTCTGAGCTAGCTAGTTTATCAACGGAGACTTCCATCTCGCGGATGTCATCCGATATCGTTAGACAGACGCAGCTGGACACGGGGTTGGACCCATCTCGTTCGTCTCATCGTGGAGAAGAACGCCAGGCGACTACCCGCACCACAGCTGCAACTCATTGCGAGGCCTCTTTCGGCCATGCCCACATGCAGTCAGCAGCCGGTAGCGGCGTATCAGATATTGTAGCGCAAGCTGTGAAGACTGGTTTTTTCCTTTCCCGGTGGAACGTCCCATCTTCGTGTCCCTTTGCCCCGAGTACCAAGGCGTAGGTATCCAATCATCATCCTATCGGAATTGGGCTGATTACCCAGGAAGCTGGTCGACACCGCACGATGTGATGCGATCTGCACTGGCCGCGGCCGTCTCAGTGGATGTGTTGGATTGATTGGTTGGGGGTCTGAGCCTGACTACAGCAGTCGCCACCACACGATTCTTGAGAACGACATCGTCTCAGGTCTCCGATCGCGAATACAACTTATGGCATCGTCTGAGCACAGCTGAGCTCCGATGGTAATGAGTGGGGCTGTGTTGGGTGTGCTTCGCTGCGTTACTCCTGCGCTTGACCATTGTCCAACCCCCTCCCCCTTTTCTGGAAGAGGCTCCTTTTAGGCGGAAAGACATCAAGGCAGCCACACCAAATCCTTTTGAGGAAAGAATGGCGAGCAGTTACCTCAAGTATCGGAGTCCCATCATGAGAGAGGCAAGAGGTCCTACTCAGAGCCATGCCGAGGTTGGTTTCACACCCCTTGCTTGACTCTCCTAAGGAAGAGACGAAAACTTGGCCGCCACCCAAAGCAAGTGTGGCACTAATCGCTCGCACAAATGCGCGTCTAGCATATCGTGATGACGTTCTATTTCTCGTCCATTCTGGCCGTGAAACTCAAGTTTATCAAGGAAGCCTCATTCTCAGCTCAACAAATCTCCCTGAGCACGGGAGGCCTTATCTGCCGAAGCACTTTCTTTGTTAGGATGAGACTAATCGGGGCATCGTGGCTATTCTGAGCTCCTGATGCTCGGGCACTGGGAGTGATCGACCAATGGGCGCCCCTATATACGATTATAGCAGGGCTTGTCTTAGAAGCCCAGAGGAATAGGGGCCTCGATTACTATTACTCATGTGCACTGTTCCTTTGATACCGTGCATTACTGCTTCTGAAATTCCGGCGGCTGTTACAAAATAGAGCATGTGACGCGTCCAGAATCTCCCAGGATTAAGTTGCAATACTTGACGTTCCAACATGACATTCGCTAAGGAAGAGCCAGTTGGTGTTCTTTGCTTCATTCCGGAAAGCTAAAGTAATGGTACAGCGATATGCTACTGGGATCGAAGCTGGAAGAACTCTGTCTTTATAGTATGTAGTCCAGACCAGAGAGAAATAATGCTTGGATGGGTTACACCTGCTGGGAACAAGCACAAGCTCCTAAGTTTGTGAACGTTTAGCCATTGCGCGCACTGCAAGAAGTTCACGAGTCACACTACAAGGACAACTAGAAGTCAGAAGCCAGGATTAAAGGGGGCTGCGCGTGTTGTGAATATCCTATAGCGTGGCCTTCTATCGCGTGCAGCCCTATAGCAGTGTCTAAGCATGTTATGATATCCAACACTACCAGCACCATACATCGTCCGCCGCCGATCGGGTATATACTAGTGAGGGTTATATCCTAAGAGGTAGCATGGCTTGCCTGCCATTCCTCCCTTATAGAGCTGGCGTCATGTACATCTCAGTGCTCACCCTGAGGGTGTTTTGAATGTTGAGCCTTGAGTCTTTTGATTAGAGTATCTACTAGAGGAACGCCGTCTCCAAAAGGGGCACAAACCTCAGTACTCACCCGCCTCCTGAATGGCTTGCTCAGCGAAGTGCCCGGACTCGGCGACTCGCGCCTTCCACAGCTTCGTCGTCTCTAAAACCACCACCCAGATGACTCGCACCATAGGTACCCAATCTGGTCCAGAGTCTAGTGCAGAGCCCTATAGCTCACATGGTATACTGTGTGGAAACTCTTTCAATAGGAGAGTGAGTGTCCGTTGACAAGCCCAGAGCACGGACCACCGTGAGCATCCAATCATCTCTATGACCACGCTAGCGCCTGCTAGCGTCCGCAGCAGCTGGCCATCAGCTGCTATAGCTCTCGCACGGACCACTCATTCCTCAACTGAACAACAGACTGCACTATCCTCTGCAACTTCAATGGCAGCTTCACAGCATCTTTCTCTTGTCGCCCCAGGCATCAAGATGGATAGAAGTAGGGTTTCGTAGCCCTTGATTGAAAACGCCGATTGCTATCTCTTCAAATTGTTCGCTCACCAATGTGCATGGGGTTTCTTCTCCCGACCATCAACGCAACAACCTCCATCTCCCCTCCGCCTTTGGCATCAGCTGTTCCAAACCCAATCTTTCCTCCTCCCCATGGTCAATCGTCACAGAGACAACACGCCCTGCTGGTTTCAAAGCAGAAGCACATTATCCATCATTCTCCAGGACACTTGTGACCACCGGACTCGCCAGGCTGCTCTTCTACGCGGATGCTCTGATCGACAATCCACTTGAGCTTCTATTCACTCGAAACGCCGCCTACGGACCAGGAATAGCGCTTGGTCGAGGCAGCCCATCAAGACCGAGTCTTCTTACAAACTCAGATTAAATCACACGGCGACAAGATTCGCAGTCGCTGGAGAAAGCTGAGCCGGGACAAACGCGACACGGTGCTCTCGCAGGCCGACCCCGACATGCAGCAAAACCGATGGGACTACATACCTTCTCCAGAGCAGCACTCTTTATTCGAACTCAAATACAACAGTGAACTCCAGCTTGGATCACCCACCACTTAGACATCCGGTACACATGCAAGCGGAAGGCACCTGCTCAACTGACAGGTACAGAACCCACAATCGCATTTCCTGCCTCCCACTGAAGCAAGGATCACTGGAAACATACACACATACAGATCACGACAGTCCCAATTGTGCCATACAAGCCACACTCAGGTTACTGGTTGTCTGTTACTTCTCACAAACAACATAACCAGACAACACACTCCATAACACAATCACGGGTTGTAGACAGCGGTCGTAGTACACATATACCAATTTCGGCACACCCTAGCCACAAACAACAACACATTAGCTCTTGATATACATCAACCCAATATCATTGAACTCGAACCCACAGCAAAGCAGACCTTGAAGCCACAATCAAAAGCCACGGTTAACAGCCACAGACAGCCACAGATCAAATCTGAGGCTACATCACGGAAATCCCAGGCTGAAAAGTGGATCTCAAGGCCCATTTGCAAGCCGAAGATCAGGCGGACCCGCCTCCCGTACCGTACCTTGCAACCTTGCACCTAGAACAGCTGGAGCTCTGACGCTCTGCCTGAGCTTCTCTTTTCCACCACAGCTTCCCATCAAGTAAGTTCGGTCACCACGCCCTTGCTGTCGTTGGGAGTATGCGACTATTTTCTTCTTCTTTTTCTTGACCTACATTTTGTCCTTCTACATCATCCCATCCTCCACCCTCACTCCCGATTCTCAAGGCTGCCGTAGGTAGCAAGGAGGGGTCAGTCTTGCACCTCCTTCGTTTCGATGCCCGTTGCTAGGTGCCGGAAGGGTGCATTACCAGAGTATGATAGGGGACCTTTTGGCTAACCGACCTGTCCTCCTATAGATCAAACACCATGTCGGACACTCACCACGACGAGCGCGACGAGCGCGACGAGCGCGACGAGCATGACGAGCATGACGTGCGCGACGTCGCTGGTGAAGATCCCGTCGTCTCGGAGGAGGGCAACGACGAGGTGCGCTGCCCCTACTGGTTCTACCAGTTTCATTGGATGCCTCGAACGCCTACAGAGGTCGACATGATCTGTGCGACTAACCCATATTGCCTTCTCAAACAGGAAGAGATCTCGGCCATGAAACGACGAGTTGCCGAGATGGAGGAGGAAGCAGCCAAGCTTCGCGAGATGCACGCGGCTCTGGAGAAGAACCAGGAGGAGGCCTCGGATGATCGCGGTGACATTGACAGTCGCAGTATCTTTGTTGGCAACGTCGATTACTCGGCGTCGCCTGAGGACATCCAGGCTCACTTTCAGAGCTGCGGATCCATCAACCGCGTCACTATCCTACTCGACAAGTTCACTGGTCAGCCCAAGGGGTAAGTAGTGGATTCCTTTGGTCATGTTGCTCGCAAGTAGATCCATGCTGACTATGTCCCTATAGCTACGCCTACGTCGAGTTCACCGAACCCAGCCTTGTCGCACAAGCTCTCGTCCTGAACGAGAGCGAGCTCAAGGGCCGCGCCATTAAGGTAACACCCAAGCGCACCAACATCCCGGGTATGAGCCGCACACGCGGACGAGGTCGGGGCGGAAGAGGCTCCTTTGGCGGAAGAGGTGGTTACGTGCCGCGAGGCGGATACCGAGGTGGATATCGGGGCAGAGGTACTAGAGGCGGATTCTCCCCTTACTAACTAAGGTGCGATGAGCCTACTCCGTACCGGTCCATACATCGACACGTATCTCGACCGGCAGGAAGTGTAACATCTACAAAATTTGGGTGGAAGGTTCGCCAGACCTGAGCTATTTTTGCCAAGTGGCATGATATAGGCTCTATTTGCAGCATTTCTTCGAGGGTTGGACGGTCCTCCAGACACTCATATTGTGGTCCGCCATTTCCCAACTGGATTCAACTACTGGTCGGCTCTCGCACTCCGTAGCTGGTGGATCAGCTTCCCGACTTGACATGGCCGGAAACGATTCTTCAGGCTTGCGTCTAACTCGGTTAGTTGGGCCAAAGGAAACGTCCGGAAAAACGGTCTGGAGTTTCGAAAAAGTACAGGACCTATCGCATCGCATCAGAGATTTACGAGGGTTACTCCTAGTCCATCATCCTGCCTGCTACCTTGGGCGTCCACTTTTGGACCTCATGAAGTGGGCATCGAGACAAAACATAAAGGATGGAGGTTGCATTGCGGCGAGTCGTGCGCACAGAGGACGGGCAAGTTCATTCTTGCTGCAGGGAGATGGTATGGAGGATGCTCGACTTGACTCCGTCTACATCTCAGTCCATCTCCGATGCCTAGACAGTGCAACTTGAGGCCCTCGACGCGCCTCCCCTGAAGCTGTTGCTGATGGGGGACGAGGCCGACTTGCATAGCAGGTGTGCTTCGTGCACTTTGGGGATCAAATTAAATCCAATAGACAGTTATGACGATCAACCTGGATGCAATGAAATGACTGGGTTCTTGCAAGTGTGATGCATGTGAAGTGCCACCACCCTCTACTGTTGAATGCTCCGATATATGAGGCGACATGCTGTGCTAATCACCTGGCTTGCGGTGCATGAACGAGCCGTGTTACTCACAGCACTTGCTGTGCCTCTTCGAATCTCAGAGTGTAAGACAGCATTGGCTAAGTTAGGTACTGTAGCTCCTTGATTCCTCAGAATCCTACGAGGAACATGAACCACATTGTCACCTATTCAAGACGACTGGCAATGGTGTAGGTCAGTAACCTCCTAAATCGGTTTCCCATGTTTCGTTTTCATCGACATGCCAACGGCAACAATGGGCCGAGAGCGGGTAGCGGCAAGATCCCGCTCTCTCCGTGCTTGACGGACACAAATCAATGCATCCAGGCCAACGAGGGTTCTCGATTTGCATGGTTCAGGGGCTTTGTCCTGTAGGTACGTTGTGTACCTACCTGTTGGTGAGTATGGCACAATAATCGTTAGGCTAGGGGAGTACAGCATCTTGACAGCGCGTAGGTAGGTGAGCTGAGGCGAGTGAGTGAGCTGTGTTGGAGGCCGCTGAAGTGAGCTGAATCGAGTCCCTTTTCCCGCTTCACAGCCTCCTTCGTCCACGCGTCGCTGGGGATGCGAATCGTAATCGAGATTCGTACCTGAGTGGCTTGTTTACATACGTAATAATAAGACGGTTAGAAGTTACAGTGTGAAGGTACTGGTTTGTGGACCACTCTGTACATTATGATGTCATGAGGTAATACCGTAAGTCATGGTGAAGTTGCATATATCCTTGGATCGCAAGGACCGTACCAAGATGTAGGTATCTTCAAATCGTCCTTCAGTTCGAGGTTGGTGATAGCAGTCCGGCAGTTCGGCAGACGGCGGAGTGGATACTGAACATCGAGAAGATGCGCAGGTTTCTGGACTGGACTGTGAGGCAGGCTGCGGTCGGGGGCTGTGCACAGCCTCAGCGCCAGGTGATTGGACGGTGGACAGCACCTGGCGAGGGCCCCTGGCAGTGAATCGCCTGCCTTCCATTGAAGTCGCCTCCTGCCCGCTCCCATTTGGCATTTGCCCGTTTCCAGTGCTGTCATTTGCTGATACAACCGCCCGAGCGGCCATCTTGCTGGATCCTGCTGCGACGGGACTACCCACTAAACCTCCACCTAGATCACCCGCTACCTATGTGTACCAGACGAACCTTCAACCTTACCACTCTCCTGCAGCTCCTCTCGCCATCACCATCACGAGTCCTATCGAGCCCCATCCCGGTCCGAGGGCAGCGAAAAGCAAAACAAAGGAATATCGATTGAAGCATCCGTATTTTGCTTGCCCACCGAGTGTCGTCGCTCACCGATCGAGCCACCCGCAGCCGAACCCCTCCTCGCCTGACTGCAGAGAGGTGGGAGAGATCAGGTCAGCTAGCGACTGCGAAGAGAGTCGACATCCTCGCCATGGCTTCCAACCGCTCAGATACTGGCTCATCGGCGTGAGTACCACTTATATCAATCTATCCGTTCCGTTGAGGCTCCAGAGACGACAGAGACTGACCATAGAACCGCGGTCCTACAGCCAGCCTAACCTGCGATTGACCAGTGCGTCCAAGTCCTAGCCCCTCCCTCAAGTGCCGTCATGACGACAGGACCATTGTCCATACTGATACTTCCTGACAGTCATTGCCGCCGATGGTTTATACAAGCGAGATGTCTTCCGTACGTTGCGCCCTATGCCTGATCATTCCGATCGCTCGTCTGTTAATGCTTCGAACAGGTCTGCCTGATCCCTTCGCCGTGGCTACCATCAACGGCGAACAGACCAAGACCACCCAGGTCTCGAAACGAACCCTCAATCCGTATTGGAACGAGAGCTTTGACTTGTACGCACCCGCATATACGCTTCTGGTGCCATAATACTCATCAGATTCTAGTCGAGCAACCGAGGATAGCATCATAGCGGTACAGGTTTTTGACCAGAAGAAGTTCAAGAAGAAGGACCAGGGCTTTCTGGGTGTTATCAACATCCGCATTGGCGATGTGACCGAGTTGGCAGAAGGCGCAGATGGTACGACTTGAAACTTGTGTCATGTGGATCGAGCAAGTTTCTGGCTTTCGTGGCTAACTATGTGTTTCCTTGTTAGACCAGATGCTCACGCGTGACCTTAAGAAGTCAACCGACAACCTTGTCGTCCATGGCAAGCTTATTATCAACCTATCTACTAACCTCACCACCCCCGCGCGCCCTCAGCAACCACCATCCGCAAACTCCAGCCGTCCCTCTTTGGCCCCTCAGGCATCCGCGCTCAGTACCGACCGTCTTTCGGAACGACCGACTTCATCTGCTTCGGGTTTGACTGGTCCTGCCCCAGGAGCGCAAACCACCCTGCCGATGCGACCCAACGGAGCAAATGCACCCCCAGCTATTGGGAACCCGTCCCAGGCCCGACCTAACACCCAGATGAGCCCCTTTGAGGATGCACAGGGTCGTTTACCCGCCGGCTGGGAACGGCGGGAAGACAACTTGGGTAGGACCTACTATGTAGACCACAACACTCGTACCACAAGCTGGAACCGCCCGACGCAGTCTGGCTCCACCACGGAGGCTCGTGGGGAGAGAGAGGCGGCCACCCAAGTCGAGCGCCAGCGGCATCAAAACAGAACTCTGCCAGAGGACCGCACAGGTGCTAATTCCCCCTCAAATCCCGCGCAGCAGCCACCACCAGCGGCAAATGCCCAGTCGAGCGCCACCCCCGGGGGTACCACGATGCACACCGGTGCTACGAGTCCTGGTACTGGTGAGCTTCCTCCGGGCTGGGAACAACGGTGGACGCCGGAATCACGTCCGTACTTTGTTGACCACAACACCCGCACCACGACTTGGGTAGACCCTAGGCGACAGCAATACATACGGATGTATGGTGGTCAGAACAATGCCAACGGAACGATCCAGCAGCAGCCTGTGTCACAGTTGGGCCCCTTACCTAGCGGTTGGGAGATGCGCCTCACCAACACAGCTCGTGTGTACTTCGTGGATCACAACACCAAGACCACTACTTGGGATGACCCACGGCTCCCGTCTTCTCTAGACCAGAACGTGCCGCAGTACAAGCGAGATTTCCGCCGGAAGCTCATTTACTTCCGGTCTCAGCCTGCTATGCGCATTCTCTCTGGGCAGTGCCATATCAAGGTGCGAAGATCTCACATCTTTGAAGATTCGTTCGCGGAAATCTCGAGGCAGTCGGCGACGGATTTGAAGAAACGCCTGATGATCAAATTCGATGGCGAAGACGGTCTTGACTACGGAGGTCTTTCCAGAGAGTTCTTCTTCCTCTTGTCACATGAGATGTTTAACCCGTTCTACTGCCTCTTCGAATACTCCGCTCACGACAACTACACCCTCCAAATCAATCCGCACTCGGGTATCAACCCCGAGCATCTAAACTACTTCAAGTTCATTGGTCGTGTGGTTGGTCTAGCTATCTTCCATCGACGATTCCTTGATGCCTTCTTCATTGGCGCTCTTTACAAGATGATGCTCGGCAAAGCCGTCTGCCTAGCTGATATGGAGGGTGTGGACGCAGACTTCCACCGAAGTTTGCAGTGGATGCTCGACAACGATATCTCAGGCGGCATCCTTGAACAAACGTTCTCTACCGAAGATGAGCGGTTCGGTGTTCTGCACGTGGAGGATCTTATTCCTGGCGGACGTGACATCGACGTTACCAATGACAACAAGAAGGAATACGTTGACCTCATGGTCAAATGGCGCATCGAGAAGCGCATTGCAGAACAATTCCAGGCCTTCAAGGACGGTTTCCACGAGCTCATCCCCTCGGACCTCGTCAACGTGTTCGACGAACGCGAGTTGGAGCTGCTCATTGGAGGTATCGCCGAAATTGATGTGGATGACTGGAAGAAGCACACGGATTACCGCGGATATACAGAAAGCGACGAAGTCGTTCAGTTCTTCTGGCAAACAGTCCGAGGCTGGGATGGCGAACAGAAGAGCAGATTACTACAGTTCACGACGGGAACCTCGAGAATACCGGTTAATGGGTTCAAGGATTTGCAAGGCAGTGATGGCCCAAGAAGGTTTACGATCGAGAAGGCTGGAGAGCTTGGTAATTTGCCCAAGGCCCATACTTGGTAAGTGGTCCAGATCAGCCCCACGCGGTCCACCTGTTACAGAGCCGTCTAACATTTCCCAACAGTTTCAACCGTTTGGATCTCCCGGCATACAAGTCCCTGGAGCAGTTGCAACAAAAGCTGACCATAGCGGTCGAGGAGACAATGGGCTTTGGCCAAGAGTAGAGGTTTATTTTGGTGTTTTCTCACACAACCTGGCTGGAGTTGGTACTGTTGCAACTGTATATAGACGAATGTTGATGCTCCTTCTGGCAGAGCATGTTCGTTGGGACGGAATATCACAATATCGTGTTCGTTTCTTTGGCCTGCTTTTTCCCTTTCTCTGTCTACTCGGTCAGAGATGACTCCGCTCCGGTAATTATGCATCCAAACACGGATGCTAATATCACACAGCCTCCGCAGTCTGGGCTAGAACCACAGCTGTCGTGGAAGCAAGCCCGCATCATAAGGGGAAGGGGTCCTTACACAGGGGAAGGGGTCCTCAAGGACAGACGGGGGCCAGGCACATCTCATTCGTTTTGATACTACCTAGGACCTCTGTGGTACGAGCATGTATGGAAACACAACACAACATCAATATCGTCATTGAGCAGAGACAAAAATTTGAACTATGCTCGTATATGGGCCACCATGATAGTCCTTGTCATGGTCACGGTCACGGTCATGGTCTTGGTCTTGGTGAAGTATGCCCATACAAGTAATGAGAATGGAAAGCCTGGGTGTTGTGAGTGTTGTGACTGACTGACTGGATGGACTGAACTGCTGATGTTGGCAGTTAGTCAGTCGTATGTCTGTTTGCATGTAGAGTGTTATTCGTGTCGTGTCGTGTCGTGTCGTGTCGTGTTGTGTCGTGTCGTGTCGTGTCGTGTCGTGTCCAGTAAGTTAGGGAGGGCATTGTTTTCCAGCACACTAACGGCGAATATTGTGGTCCATTATGATATTGAAAGCACACAGACAGTTTAGAAACCTGCCTCGCTTGTTAGGCATTGAAGGGGAAGCTATGTAGATATTTGCCTGTCATTATCACAATTTACCGGGCATTCACACTGACTTTGTCTGATCGGCGGTAGCTGACCTGACCTGACCTGAGGTTAGCAGACAGGGCGAGGGCGGTAAGGCCATGCGGGACATGTTTGAACAGGTGAGAGAGGATCTTGCGGACATATCTACCTAGGCAAGCATGTAAGGAGGAAGGCAGAAAGGCAGATAGGCAAAAGGAAATAAAGAGAGGGAGGAGTTGTTGTTCTGCTCACAAAAACCCAGAGAGGATCAGACCTGATGTGAGCAGTCCGAGGTGTACGCACCTTACCACTTATGCACGGAAGACCTTGTACTTTTGATTCAAGGTATCCTGTTGGGTAGACGGCTGTATGTACGTGGCCAAGAGATTTCCGGTTTCGAAGCTATTGCATACATGTACAGGCAAGGCGCAGGCCACAGGTATCACACCATGCAGAGCATAAGATACCCAACTGAGAAATAATTGGCAGGCAGAGAGTCGTCTTAACGGCTATGACATATCGGCATATTACTCTGTTCATGATATGTAGTTGCCACGTAATAAATAATAATAGGTAGGCATCATCACGAACCCAACCAACCATACAATATGGCACGCGTGCCAGCTGAGAAAGAACCCAGACATCCCCGTCAAAATGACACGAGAAGTACATACAGTCAAGAGCGGCATTGCAATTGGATAACCATGTTTCTCATAATCAAATTTGTACAATTGGTGGTGTCGGTGCTTGTTGTGACAGGAGTTACAGATATACAGAGAAACGGAGACACGCTCATCTATCTTCCGTCGTCGCGTCCGCGATCGTCACTGTGTCAAGTGCTTTCCCCCCTCTTCCTGCTAGTGTTGACATCGCTGGCTGTTGCTCCTCCGAGCTCGCGGCTAATAAAAATAACGTATGTTGAAACACGGACCGCTACCGCTGCCGCCGGTGGCTCTCTCTTCTGACCAGCAGCCAGCTTCCATTCTATCCTCTACAAGCAGCCAGGCTTCGAATTGGTCTCTCCCAGGCCAGCCAACGCCCCCGGAACTCCCATTCCGAAGCTCAGGCCGGACAACGATTCCCATGGATGGCGCTCATGAGCCGTAGAATCGAACCAGCTCTTCGGGAGACGTCCAGGATATGTGATAAGCGTGTAATAAAAGGTGTAAGGGTAAAAGTCGGTCTCCCAAGAATCCAACGTAATCCAACCATGATAATGTGTAGCCCCTCGAGTCAGGGGCTCTTCCACTGAAGACCTGGTATACGGCAGCCAGATTGTGATCTTCTGGGTGCTGTAGACCGCGATGTGGTAGATGAACGCATCAGTGCGGTGTTTCACTGCCCATGTTCACGGTCATGTCATTTCTTCCCGTTTCCCTTGTTCTTAACGGGACCTACGAAAGTGACATGCTTACTGTCATCTTCGCCGAACCGCACTGTCGTCTCGGCACCTGCGCCACTCGAGCCATGATGCCGAAGACCCTGAGCACCGGGATGATCCATTTCCAGGTCAACCTCATCAACAGTGGAGAGGGACTGAGCACCTATGCTGTCGCCCATCTCCGAGTCGGAATCTGCCGAGTCATCGTATTCGCCATCGTCGCTAACAAGTGATGGTGCATTGTTGCTGACGGCAGTATTTGGGCTTAGGTCTGCGCGGTCCAACATGTCCGCGTCCATGAGTATCTCGGGTTCGGGACCAGACGCGACTCGTGGGGTCGGGGTTGGCACGGGTGTAGCATAAGGTGCAAGAGGTGTTGGACCTTTGCTACTACTCGGGCGAGCTATGCTCACAGCTGGTGACATCGTGGCTCTAGCAGGAACGCGCATCCTCACAGCGTGAGACTGGGCCTGGTCGCCAGTGGAACTAGCATCAACTACCCCAGACGTATCACCGTCTTCTTCCTCGTCGTCGTCGAGGGAAGAGAATTGAGCAAGGTCTACCTTGGTCTTAGCATCACTGAGCGACGCTCCCAGATTGCCGTTGAAACCTCGGCTTTGCAGTAGACGGGACAGGTGAGGCGAGTCAGGCGATGCAGAGAACGTTGGCGGCGGTTTGACCACCGGCCGAGGTCTTGACGCCGCTTGTGAGACAGGTGACGATGCATTGCCAGGCAGTTGACCCTTCTTGTACAGCTCCATCGACTGCTGGATGCGACGCACAACAGAAAAGCAAGCTTCCGACTCGGCCATGGCGTTCGCGTGTACGAACGGATGGACAAGACCGGAAGGGAGAGCACTGTGGGTACCGGGCTTCTCCTCGCCTACTATTCCACCATTATCGGTGACTTCGATTTCGTGACCACAATGAACGGCCGCTTCCTCGTGACTCTTGAAGTCTCGCTTGTGTGCTATACGGCAATGGTTGATGAACCCCTGTGTGCTGGAGAAGTTTTCGCGATGGCAGTCAATGCAGACAAGTTTCACTGTCTTGCCATCGGATCGCTTCAACACGCAAGGGCCATTCTTATCCTTGGGCGGAGCGTAGCCACTTGAGAGAGATTGGAGCTTCTGACCTGCCGTCCCTCTTACCGGCCTACCCTTGCTTTGCGATGCAGTGAAGTCGGTGAAACTATTCCTCGTCGATCTACCGTCCATCGAAGTCCTCAACCGCGTCCCATCAGAAGAGTGCGCCAGAATGCCAGGCTGAATGCCGTCGAACTTGGGATCTGGTATGAGCCACTTGGCATAGTGCCGGGCATACGGGCCGTCGGTGACACCAAACGGCGGAGCCCACTGAGGCAGCTTATCACCCAGCTTTGGTTGCAGTGCCGGGCCAGACCCGTTAGTGATGTTCAGCATCTGCTCAGGCGTGGGAACGTTGACTGGATACGGTATCAGGTGACACCTGCGTAGCTGCTCCAAAGCGACCTGACACTTGGCAAGTTCCTGGTTAATGAGTCGCAGCTCATCATGTTTCAGTAGTATCTCGAGACTGAACTGTTGCTCGATAGCGTCCCTCGCTCGCTCCATGTCGGGTTTTGGCGACGTTGACAGCGATGCGCCGGCTTCTGTCACCGGCGACGGCTTTGCCTTTTTGAGCGGCGTGGGGCGGTCACGATCGTTGTCGTCATCACTTGTCCTCGGCTGCTTCAGCGCAGGAGAAATAGTAGCTGGTTGCGACGTTATCGCGGCGTTGCTCTCCCTTCGTCGCTTCAAAGGTCTGGGCGACGACGTGGCAAAAACAGGTTGTGACCAAGGTGATAACTGTTTGCCGAAATTGAGCATGCGCTGGCCAACGTGCACAGTCTGGTCGCTTCCCCTGTGATCTGGTCTGCAGGAATGAAGCATTTGCATAGACGACCGACGAGAGTAGGCAGGGCGAAAGTGAAGTTGACAAGAGAGCCACGGACGCAGTGGACGTTGGTGGTTTGACGGTCAGTCGAGGGTGGACCGGGGTTGATTGATCACAGGTGGTCGCGGCGCGCCGGGAAGTCCAGACCCAAATCAATACCAAGACCAGGATGGACAAGTAGGTATGAAAGGGGGAAGGGAAAGAAAGTGCGTCGTGTCAGGCAGACGTGCGACGCCGAATAGAAGGGAAGGCGAGGCAAGGCTGACGTAACTGACTGGTGGACAGACAGGCAGGCGCTTTGGAATGTGTTGTCCGATCTGGGGGCGATGCGACGACTTTTGGTGAGATTGAGTCCTAGCCACAGGCAGCTCGTATTGGCGCAGTCCAATTGTGCCAGTGCCAGTGTCGGCGATGGAGGAAAGGGGGAAACCCGGCGGGCAGTGGGCTAACGTTATTGCTGATGTGGCCACCGTCGATTTGTCAAAAGGCTCAAAGCCAACCGAAACTTAGTCTGAGTCAGGTCCGGCAGGGAACTGGGCGTCTGCGACTACCTGCTGGCAGCGCACGGCACCAGAGGCAAAAGGAATGCGCAATGCGCGCGACGGCCGGAAGGGAGCCAGAGCGATGCAGCAGCCGGGCCCAGTATGATGAGCAGGTTGGAAAGCAAGGGGCAGTGCAATGCAAGTCGCACTCAACTTGTGATCCTTTGCGCGTGCGTGAAGTTGATTAAAATATATATAGTAGCAGTAGCACGCAAGGTAGAGAGAGTGAGAGATGTATTCGTGAGTTGCGACCGGCGACAAGTTGGAGGTGTTGTGTTGATTGATTGTTTCTCGAAGGGGGCGAATCAAAAGGACAGACAATCAATCAATAACGGGTAACGGGGAGCAGCGTGTGGTATTGTAGTACCGTGAGTGTATTAGAATGGGCGCGTATATCGTCTGTCTCTCTCTTCGTATCTCTCGGTCGGCGAGATGCGAATGATGGAGGGACAGAAGGACGATGCGATGCGATGCGATGCGATGCGATGCGCGCAAGTGTGATGCAACAAGGCCCCAGTGAATGGGAGAACCGAACAGAAGAATGCGCAACGTCAGGTAGGCTGGGCAGTGTGGGCAGGCAGGCAGGCAGGCAGCCAAAGGAATGCGTGGAAGTGTATATACGTTATTAATAGAATATAGTAGGGGACGAATCGCGAGGCTCGCTGGTGCAGTCAGGCAGGCAGGACTGATAAAGGCTCTTTTGCTGTTGTTGTAATGATGTAGAAAAGGCGGCCGTCGAGGTGTGAAAGTGCACGAGTGTTTTCGGGGGGGATTGATGCTTGGATTGCTGGATGGGTGGGATCGATGCGATTGCGCAAGGATTGATGATGAGTGGCAGCCACCAGGGTACCTACCAGGTACCTATTCACAGGCTCATTATCTCACAACAGTGCTGCCCTCTGTGAGTTTGGATGCCGAGCGATGGCTTATGATTGCTTGATTGTTTTACCACCCGACCGACCGACCGACCCCCTTGTCGCATTCACCACCCACCCGTCGTTTGGGGTGGAGAGTGGGAAATCAATGGGAGATGGTGGCAGACGCTTGTTCCAGCTTTTGGGAGGCCTGCTGGATGCATGTACCCTGTCGCCTGCAGTATGCTGTAAGGGGTACATTGACGATCAATAGTGGCGCCCGACACGGTTTTGAATCCATCGAATTGATTGCTGAGATAGATCATAGACCTAAAATTGACGCCGTCGAATGAGTCGCGCGGCCTTGAGGCTTGCACAAGTGTAGTTGCTCGTACAATTACGAGATCTTGTTCTATTATCAGCGCTGTTACCGCGGCTTACACGGGATGAGCCTGCCTCAATACTGCAAGTCTTCCAAACATGGAGGAGGATCAAGGCGCGAGGAATGCGACGATGAGCCTTGAGAAAGTACTTTGACAGTACCTTAGCTATTGGCATGTAGGATCAGGATTTGTGTGGATGCTGCGAATCTCACCCAGTCTTGTCACTTGATGAAGCTGACAGGTCACAGATATACGGGGGTGACTTCCACTACTTTATCTCCCTCTTGATAAGCTGTGAGATACTCCATGGTAGCGCGCCCTCTCATTGATAGTTGGATTCACTGACCCCTTTATCGATCTATCAGATATATCCAGCTTCATGCTGGCGGATGTTTCCTCAACGTCTGCGATAACAACAATAAAACAGCCTCGGTACCATGTACATTGCGTCTCGTGTAAGGCTTCCCTTTACATGATGTGCCGGCATGTGTATTGTCAATGCGCCCCAGCATGATACCTCGGAAAACAATACTCGGACATGTCCGCCTAGCATGGACGTCGAAAGCGAGGTTAACGCGCTTAGTGTATTAACACCGTTGTTGATGTTACGTACATTACCGTTCTTTTACGAGTCGAGCATGTGGTCCAAATTTGCTCAATACAACAAATGTATAGACCTGGATGGCACATCTCTGCCTACAACATGGCAAACAGACCGCTCTGGCCAGAATAGGTGGATGTCAATAACGAAAACCAGCGCATAGACAAAAGTCGTCAGTTGTGGCACATATGGCTTAAAAATAAATATTCCGAGGTCAACGTACCCCAATAGGAACCGGTGCTTCAAGACAGGTAGGCGACTACTCCAAGACTTCCACTGCGAGGCTTGGAGAGAAGTCTGGCCAGTCGTCATCGTGTTTCCATGTTGTTTCATGCGCTGGGCACGGCACAATGCAGTCCATGCCAATAAAGGCGGCGCATACAGCGCATACACAATATCTGTATCAACCTGCTCTCAAGCGACACGCCATTGATACCGCAATCCATAAGTCCCCAAATATCGCGATATCATCTCACAAGACGTCGCGTCGCAAGACGACCGTGCGTGGAGAGGCTGTTGATAGAGAGGAAAGACCCCTATCCCGAGAGACGCAACGCGAAGAACTCCAGGATACCCGCTAGAGCCTTGGCAGAAGCCCGAGACCCCATGTGGCTGCAGATTGTGCATATTGCGACAGGGATCAGCTGCCGCCGTTTAGCCAATCAGGCGCTCGACGTGTCAGCATGGGGAAGAACCCGCTTGCACGGGCCACCCATCCCATGCCCCAGCAATAAGTGTGTTGGAGCTTGTGTTGAATCTTGATGCGACAACTCGAACACCAGGGCAAGCAGTGACAAAACTGCTGGAGTCACAGAGCTTTTAAGGACTCCTCCCCCTGGTGATAAATGAACCTTTAACCATTTCCTGCTCCTTTGAGCCTTATCGTGAAGCGGGCAGCTCTGGTAGTTTATCGTGACTCACTGACGTCAATCACGTAGGTTAGAATCTCGGAGCTGCAGGTGTGCTGCTTTCGCTTTCACTTCCAACATGCGCCGCGCGTTGTCGATTACGACACGTAACTCGAATCACCGTCTCCTGGGCAAAGGGACCATAACACCATACCAAGCAACATTACAGTTATAGTTCAACAACCTTCGAGGACTTCTTTATTAGGTTATCGCATGCTTTAAGATGCAGGTTGCAGGTAGGTGGTAGCTTCGAAGCCGAGCTTACTTGCATGCGCTATCGATAAGGTAAGACATGCCACGTGAAATTTCCTAGCTGGTGCTCTCATCAGTCACATCCACGAACAGACGGTCAACCATCCGCGACGCAGCAACCTCAACATCACCTTGACCAATCCCAACAACCCGACCGATCTCCCACGTTACCCATGATACCCAATCGCGAACCCAAACTACCGCCATCATGACCGCCCCGAAGCGCAAGCGCACCGACACCGACCCAGCAGCCGCCCCTCCTCCCACCAAGCGACCTTGCCTCACATCCAGCCTCAACCTCGCCTCGGAAGACGACACGCGCGCGCTGGGGGCCGTGGAGACCAACTACGATGTGCAGCTGCAGTCCGTGATATCGTCGTCCAAGATCCAGCAGCGGGTGACTGCCATGCTGCGGCACCTGTCGCCCCCGTCAGATTCGACAACAACACCGCATCATAAGGAGAAGGAGATGGGGATGGGAAAGGAGACGGCGACGGGAAAGACGCGAATATCAGTACTACGCGCAAGGGCGCCCGACGCGGGGAAGCTGATCTCGATCGCCGAGATCGCGAAGCGGGAGCTGGGGAAGCAGGGGGGCGCCGACAGGAAGCAGCAACTGGGCCAAACAGCAGCACCTGAACCAGAACCAGAACCAGCACCACCAACGCCAGCAGCGACACCAAGAGAACCAAGTAGTCGAGAAGCAGGACGCTGGTACCAGTACATCGCGCTCGGCGAGGAGAAGAAAGAAAGACCGCGGGACGAAGGCAAGACGATGATCGTCGAGGAGACGGTGCTAGGTGGCAAGGCCAACGACAACGATGACCACACGCAAGCGCACGAAGACGAAGACGCAGACGGGGACGACTTCGAGGTCATGAAGACGCCGTTTGAGCGGGCCATCGAAGGACGGCCGCTGGTGAGGGGGGTCCCCATCATGAGCCTGTTCCTGTCGCGCGTGCCGGTCGAGGAGCTGCGGAGGCGGTATGGGGAGCAGACGAATGCGCCGCCGATATAGGGCGGGAAGAGGGAAGAGGGAAGAGGAAGGAAAACTCGAAGACGGCTGGCCACGAGTGGGACCCTTCACATGGCAAAAGAGTGAGCACTTGATTCGTACGGATTCATCGCGTTGGCGCATAGGCGTGTCTGGGGCTGATGGTGCTTTTGAGCATTGGACCTCACAAACGAAGGGTCCCAGCTTGGAAGAAGACATCGAGGGCACTATTTGTACCCCGGCAGCCCGAGTTCATGTGGATGAAATAGTCTTAGAACCAGAGTGCGGCACGCACCACGCAAGAGACAGAGCACCTCCAAGCGCCAGTTGCAAGCATGCCAGCAACACAACGAGAACAATGATACCCATTACCGATGCCTTGAGAAAAGGGCTCAACCTGGTGATGCCTATCCTAACAACCATGCAATGCCATATACACAACCCATGTTTCTCCTCGCCAGACATATTCAACACATCGTCCCCCGGCTTGATCATATGTATAGTCCGCCGCCGCCATAGACTCACGGATACTCTGATACCAATCATTGTGTGCCACACGTTGCAAGACGTCCTGCACATCATCCGCACGCGTATATCGTCCAGCGCAATCGAGTCCCCTTACGCGGCATCCGCCCCAGGGACATATCCGGCCATCGTGGCCTATCCTCACCCCTAGTGCTTCCGCCCGCCCTCGGTGCCCGCATACGTCAGCCGCAAGACAAAATTAACCACAACAGCGCACAACAATATAATAGCCAATATGGTAGGCCCAAAGCGGTCGTCGAAGCCGGTCTGCCCGCGCAGGCGGATGGAGCGCGCGCGCCAGTGGTAGGTGCACAGAGCGTAGACCATGGTCAGCATGGCGACGCCCGTGAACAGGAAGGCCGAGATGAAGGCCGGGCGGTCGCCGAAGTTGAGCATGCCGATCGCCAGCGCGCCCAGGATCACCGTGAAGTTGAGCCATGACAGGAACGTGCGCTCGTTGGCGAAGAACACCTTGGGCTCGACGCGCGTTGGGAGCGCTATGCGCTTGCCTGTGCGTTGGGGGAAAGGGCACGGGTCAGTTACATCGTATGTCTGTAGGTTCGGAGGAGGAGGGGAGGGAGGGGTCTTTGGTATGTGATGGGGGTTGTTGTGTGTTTTGGCTTGGTGGTTGCTCACCTGGCGCGGTTTGGAGAAGCGGCTGGCTCGACATTGTGGACTGGTCGTCGTCGATGGTGATCGGTAGGGTAACGATGGTTGAACTCAGTGAGGGAGCTCAATGATTGGCCTCGCTAAGCTTCCCAGGACCGTTGTTTGGCCAATCGCTGTGGTGGATGTCGATGTTTGTTGTGACTGCTGCAGGCGTGAACAGCTGGCGGTGGTATCTCTGCTCGTCGATCGAGTTGTCGGGAACGGCAATGGCTTGCAATGAAGTCGGAAAATGATATACCACAAAAAGACTCAGGGAAGCCAGAAGAGAAGACCGCTGTCGAAAGCGCCTATGACGATGGAAAAAGCTTTAATTGACCATTCGGGACTGGAGAGTACCGGCGTACCTGAAATCGATAAACAAGTTGCCCCGCCCCACGTGGTGCGTTTCGTTGTTGTGAGTGGTTACGGGTGGAGTTGCATGTGGCTTGCCTCGAGATCAAGCCATGCAGCCACAACATGCTATCTACAGCAGAGGACCACATCCTCAGTGAAGCATACATGTACTTGGTGCCCAATGATACGGAAGCTGGTACTGGCCAACGGCCATGATACGATAACTGAGGGCATAGTGTCGGGAAGTTCGATAATTTCTGACCGTCCGGTATAGGGGTTCGTGGTGACAGCGCTCCATGCACCGTCAGGAAGACGATTTTGGTCAACCAGAACCAAACTTCCAAGATTGAAATGTAGAGGAATAAACTTAGTTCATCGGTCAAGTCTGCCTAAAGGCCTCACAAATAATAATACGATACAAGCTTTTTCCATACCTATCTTACTCAGCAAGCCACCGCCATCGAGCCAATTCAAATGTTATTATCCACCCACAAAGCTTGAGACCAGACATTGATGCCTCTATATAAACCCGCCACCCATCCCCCAAGCATGGAATAGTTTCCTCTCCTGTTCCCCATACCTTGTCCCAGCAGCGATGGATGCCCAGTGGCATCCGGAGCTGGTCGAGTCATCACTCTACGAGTTGATGAATGTCCAACGAGGCCGTGCTATCTAGGTCCCCTACTCCCATCTCCCACCCCATCCCCCATCTCCCCACCCAACCTCAACAGATTCAATTTCCTTCTTCGACACCCCGCGCACGGCAGAGAATTCAACGAAAAAAATTGGGTTGTGAAAGCAAAAATTGTGCCAGATGACCAATGGAACTACCACCAAGCAGGGGTTCATGATCTCCCACTTGACTGACAGAGGCGGTCCCAGTGGAGGGGTTCCCCCCAAAGGGAGCGCACGGGAGTTACGTGAAGAAGAAAGGAAGAGAGGGACAGGTTATGGGCGGCGAGACGAGATTAAATACTGGGAGGACTGCGGCCCGTGCACGAAGGTCCTGAAGGCTCGAGGAAGGAAGGAAGGCGACGATGAGAAGGTGGTCCGGCTCTGTGTGGTAAGTTACATAGATGGGGAAGGCACGGCGTGTAGGCGGGGCCAATCAAATTCTGACGATCACAGCAGCACGACAATTCAAGGACGATCGAAGGAAGTCGCAAAGGGTTATCTGGTGGTCGATGGCGATGCGTTGGAATGGGGAATGGGGACTAGGGGAAGCAGGTGGTGACGGGCTCGACGCGAGGGCAGGTGCGCTTTTGTGGGCTGGACTCTGTGGGTTGGCTTGGCTGGTGGAGGGCATCGCGAGGTGAAAGCGAGGAGGACGCAGGTCTGAAGGATGAAGGACTTGGGTACTGTACATGTAGTATTGGGGGGGGGGGGTCGAACTGCAATAAATGGAGTTCAGGGCACTTTCTTCTTCCTCTTGACAACCTGGTGATATGAGTGAGGTTTCAATGGCGTATAAGGACTGGAGTTGCTAGTTCACATCACCCTTGTGGCATCCCTGATAGTCCACGCACACGGCGTTGGTAATATCGGAAAGGGGTTGGAAGTGAGCTTGGCAGCAGGTGGCACTGCTGTTAGAGTCAGTATATACCGTTCCGATAGCCAACTCCCGTAAATGATAATACGATGCTGGACAAGGGCAAACCGTCAGTTGAATTTAGCATATTATAGGCTGCAATGACACGTCCACCAGCTTGTCTCGGGGCGTTCTCCCAAACAAGAGGCTCACCGGTTGTCTGTCCAAACGTTCCATTGTCAGGTTGTCAGTCAATGCCATGCAAAACTGTGTCAAGCTGCCTCCCGGAATATTGAGCCATCTTGTTTGGCCTTGATCAGAACTATTGTTTTCAAGGTTGTACCATTCCTTGCCGTCTTACAAACTACATGTATGCACATAGGTACGCAAGTACGCAATGAGAGCGAGGCAGACATGCGTACATAGGCAGACGAGCAGGACTTGACCGGATGCTTGCTGTTTCTGTGGTTACATTTGACACCACTTAGGATTAGATCACGCGAACCGTTGCCTAGAAGTTTCACAAGAGGACAAGAAAACGTTTGGGAGGACATTGCCTGCCGTCTGAAAGGACTCATTCGGAGCTTCGGTCGGTCTAGAAGCATCGCCTACTTCCTGCTTTGGTTATCCAGTGCTTGCTCCTTCGGCCTTCCCATTTAGTCACGGTCAATGGGCAAGCCTTGTTTACAAACGTATACAAGTAATCCACACCCTGATCAAGGCCACACAAAGTGCCAGTTCGCTGGTGTCACCATCGATTCCACACACTGTCACGACAGTGAATTAAGGTATTTCATAACCAGGTCTATCAATGCAGGTACCTAGACATACGATGACTGGCGACTCGACCAATCTTACACAAAGGCGTATTCGCGTGGCATGCCCGCCTCTAAGCTTCTCACCCAAGACCGTCATGAGTTGCATCATATCCCATTCTCGTCTCAGAAGGGCGCCAGAATCAGTAGGAAACCCTAGAACGCCCTCATAAGCTTATTTTTCTGTATGACCTCTTCCCTTCATCCCTAGTTTTCCACTACAGAAACTGAATATCCTCATTCCTCGTCTTTAGTGGAGCGACCTCTGTCGCTACGGGTGTGGTGAGGGTGGGGGACCCGTGGCAGCGATCTCAGCACCTAGCCGGTAGACGTAGAGGCCACTGGCCGCCCACGCTCGTTGGTCTTGTCATCGCTCTCTTCTGATTCGTCCTCATCGCTTGCTGTGCGGCTCTCTCGGAGGTTACGTCGGCTCTTGGTCATCTGTAACGGTCAGTCAGTCGAGCCCAGCATAGCAAGTCCAGAATAAGTAAGTGACGCACCCAAGACCTAACACCACCGATCAAACCCAGAGTGTAACCAGTCATGAACTCGTTCGAAGCTGGACGCTCGCCAGGTGTGGTTGGCGACTTGGCAGCAGCGGCCATCGCAGCGGCTTCACGCAAGCTAATGTCGCCATTCGGACCTGGGGTGGTTGGAGGTGCGGCAAGGCGTGCGCCTGGAGCCGGGCTCTGGGGGCGGCTCGCCGGCCAGTATTGCTTGAGCTCACGGCTGAGCTCTTGACCGGTCGTGGTCCAGTTCGTGCGGATGTTATCACGCAGGTCCTGAACATGACGCTTCAGGTCCAGCTCGTTCTTCTTCAGCCAGCTAACATTGAGTTCCTGACGAGAAGTTCCTCGCTTGAGCTGACGCGAGATGTACTTCTCGTAGTCGCGAACGATCCTGGTGTAGTCGTTAGCACGCGGAACACGAGTGCAAAAGCCCATGGTAGTCTAGCAATTTTGCTTACTTGGTGATGATGCCTGTTGTGCTCACGCCCTCGGTTCGCTGCGTCACCAGGAACTTGCCCTCCTTCTTGATAGGAGCATAGATGTCGTCACCCTCAGCAGCGCCGTAAGGGAGGTCGTCGTGAGCAACGTAGTCGATCTGGTGTTTCTCGAGGAAATCGGGTGTGACGACCCAAGGGCAGTTCTCAATGACCTCGTCAACCCACTTGCAATGTCTAAGTGTCTCGGCACGCTCAGCGCCTGACAAGACGGTGAGACCCTTTCGCATGTGTGTCTCTTCGTCGCCGGTGACACCGACTAGCAGGTATACGTTGTCGAATGCCTTCTTTGCCTGCTCTAATTGACGCATGTGTCTGTTCCGGATTAAGTCACGTCAGCAATGCCAAGCAGCCAGGGGACTGTCACCAAAGGTTCAGTGCATACCCGAGATGGAACAGATCGAAGACGCCGTCTGCATAGACTCTGACGGTGCGGCCAGCAGGAGGAGGGTTGGTCTGGTATCCAACAGGATGGGTCAGGCGGCCGGTAGGCGGCGGTGGCATGGCAGCCTGCTTCTTGATCTCGTCGTCATCCTGCACGCCGGACTCCTTGAAGACGGCGGGCTTCCTGCTCTTCCTCGTGGCGCGGTCAACAATGTCGATGCTGGCGTCGGTGGTGTCGCTGGGCTCACCGGGGTCGATGGTAGTCTCAAGAGCGGAGGCGCGATCGGAATTGGCGCGTTGGCGTTTGGTGGGATTTGAGGAACCCGTGGTGGCCGAGTCTGCCTTGCGGTGGGTGAGGTCCTCGGTCTCGGGTGCGGTCGTGTCGCCCTCTTCGCCAGACGCATCTCGCGACGAGGGCTGTAGAAGGGGGTTGTCATCCATCACGGCCGAAGTTGCGGTTGTCGGTCGCTTCCGCTTGCCGGCATGGGAGGAGTTGGATGGTGAAGACATGTTGGAGACGGGGTTTGGGTGGGGTCCAAGCTGGAGGTAAGTTCCAAGATAGGTGTCGCGAGGGATCGTGCCTGCTTGCGTTGCCTGCTTGCTTTGCTGGCTGGCGGGCTGGCGGGCTGGCTGAGGTGTCGGTCGCGTCGTCGAGGCAGGAATGACACGTCCAAGGTTCAATCGTCCGCTATCCCTTCCTTGATCGTCCCTGATTGATGAATACTGGCTTCGGGCTGGGTTGATTGGCTTCCGTGTCCTTTACAAACCTGCATTTATTAAGGTTCCTGGCCTGTGGAAACAGGATAACAGGCTCGGGCTCAGGTTGATCGAGATACTGCTCAATGACGTTGGTCCGCGTGGTGACTGGGCCAATAGAGAGGGCAAGGTAGGACAGCTACGTAGGCTTGTACGGTAGGCAGGTAGCTTTTTAGCTTCCGGCTTGTCGTCCTTAGCTGTATCAGACAGACACAACCTTGATGACAGTGGTGGTGATAAGGGACAGCTAGCAGGCTTGGGGGTGGACGAAGAAGTAGGAGCGAAGGTAGCAGTTATATCGATGCACATACATAAATTGTACAATTTGTTTAATTGATTGAGAACCCCGAGGCCAACTTGGGAACAATCCTAAAGGGGGTACAATGAGGCCAATTGTTAATAAGATTGCGGAAATGTCGCCATGGAACGATTGAGAGATGTAGAGGCGGGAGAGACCCCTAAAAATGCCAGGTCTTCAATTCACCATCTCCAAATTTCCATAAATTCCGAAGCTGTTTCCCGTCCCGTCCGTGCTCGATTCCCCCATTCTCAAAGTGGCGTCATCTCGGGAATCCGAGGCCACAGACAGTGACTGTGATCATGTGCATTATGGAAGATATAGTGTGGCTTGTGAATTATCATCGTTTGTGGCGCAGCATTGCTTCATCTACGCGTTCCATGTCATACCATGTATACTTATTGCCCCCGACACCTACCTTACTAACCTACCTACTTCCATACACCTTGATTTGCGATTTGAAAATACCTGATGAGTATGAGTGCTCCGGAGTTTCCTCAATCCGCAGGTGTCACGCGACTGCGAGCCGCTCTCCCACGTACATGCTCCAAAAACATGCAGGACGATCTTCGGCTCCGGTCAATAGGGGTCGCATCCAAGGCATGTCTCTGAGAGGTATCCCGGCAGGCATGAGACGCATGTCACAAGCAGGAAGACACCGTCGTCAACCAGGGCATTTCAACACAAGTCCAGTCCATTTACCAAACTTCGTTCTAGTTCACGATCTATAGAGGTATCCGAAAGCCGCCGCCAGTTCTAAGTCTGAACTCCCAATGCTGTCTATCGTAGAAGTCGTTTCGTGGCGGCCGTTGCAGCCTGCAATGATCATACACTAACTCCGGACTCCGCACCATTGGCCTCCGCGGGTGTCTGCCATTTCAAAGCGAGCATGGGCTTGGTGGAATATTCCCACTCGACCGCGGTGAACTCGCCCGGCGTGACAGGACACGACCGTTTGCGGTCAGACTCGCCCAAACAATCCATCATCTCCGTCTCCTCCGCCGTCTGCTCCTCCCCGAAGCACGCGTTCCGAACCCACGCCCAGCCGGTATCCTACACAAGCCGAACGGTGCGCTGCTGGCGCGTATGTCTGCCGCATCGATGCGGGTGCCGCGGCGAGCTGCGATGACAGAACCCTTTGGCGCCCTCGATGCGCGCCGGCGCGCCAAACTTCTGCGTCACACCACAATACTCGGCCGCGTCGCCGCCCATCCACTCCTTGATGTGGTTGTGCAGCTCGCAGCGCTGCGTGCGGCACTTGCGGCAGTACACCTGGCCGCGCGGCGACAGCATCGCCAGCGAGTTCTGCTTGTTGCTGCTGTTCGCCGCCGTACCGTTGCTGAACACGAACGGCCCCGCGTGCCGCCACACCCACTCCATGTCGTTGGGCCCCTCTCTCCGCGCCCCGAGCGACACCGCGCCGTGCATGTGGTGGTGCACCGCGTAGAAGTGCTTGCTCGTCAGCCCGAGGCACGTGCTGTCGATCGGGTCGAGGTAGTCGAAGATGGCGTAGTGCAGCTCTGGCGGCAGGTCCGGGAGCGTCAACGTCGAGCCGGGCTGGTGCGTGAACGGGATCGGCTCAAAGTCCATAACTGAGTATGACCGCTGTGGCGATGGCATAGACGGCCGCTGGGGCAGGGCTTGGGCGGCTTGGTGGCTTCTGCCCGAGGGGATTCGAGATATTTGAGAGGAAGTATACTTAGGTGCCGTAGGTGTGGAGGTAGGTATCGAGGTGATGGCAGTCTGGTTTTGGAGTTGGAAATATGAGTCTGCCTCGGGATTCGACTGCTCCCGTGGACTCGGAGAGGGCGTCAGTAGACGTTGTTGGGTCTGGATCGCACGCGAGACAGGAGCGGCCGGGAATTGAGACTCGGTCACACTGAGGGCACGCCGAGGTGCACGGAAGCCGCCATTCTTGATACCTGATGCTCCTTCTCCGGTCTGCATGTTGCCCCCCGTTTGTTCGTGGTGCTCCTGGATGGAGCTCAGGTTTGCGTTCATGAACCGGCTGGACATCTCCATGATGTCGGGGGAGCTGGACATGTGGTGGCCCAGGGAGGGGACTCGGAATACTTCGACCATCCTGACGGGAGGGCGTGAAAACAAACTTCCTTCGTTGCTGCTAGCTGGCGAAGCTCGGTCGTTGCGTTGCTTGATTCACGGGTCTCGGTTGTGCGAACGCCCCTTCGCGGTGTGGATAGAGGTCGGTTTGAATGGGTATTAAGGGATGCTTTCAAATTAGAACCTGACCCACGAGCTCCGGAATCAGGCCGAATTGAGACGCAACTGCTACTGATACGCTCTGGGAGCTAGCGGTAGTAGTCGAGATGATGATTCCAGGCGGTTTGTTTGCTTCAGCTGAACCGGTGGTGGTATTTGCAGCTCGGTATTCTCAGGGTTGGGCGGCGTGTGGTGAAGTCTTTGTGAGTCGCTGAAAGTCAAGTATATGCTTGGACAGTTTGACGCTTGTCAAGGAAACGAGCACGACAGATGGGGTGGCCATTGATTTTATTATCTGCCATCAACAGGAGAGGCAAGGGTCAGCTACCTAGACTAGCAACGCTACAAGACCACATTCTCGGTGTGGGTATGGTCCACTTGTGCAAACTTGGGCTCCGAAGAAGGGAGCGTCTGGAGAGGTATCGTGACAAGTGGTGAGAGGGTGGAGTGGTGTAGCCACATTTCCTGTGACCTACTGTAACCTGTTCCCACACCGCGAGCGGAGAACGCTCGGAAGGCGGATGGGCGGTCACGGCCAGAGAAGATGGGATGGCTTCTCCATGATCCCACTGTGATAGGCACCGCCCAAGGCCACCCAGAAGGAAGATGTAGATAGAGACTTGGCAACGCCGGCGCCCACGAGAGGGCAAAGAGGGTCGACCTATGACGAGACCCTGTTATCTCAATGGCGAGACCGATGACCCGCTTGGTCTTCGCGCGATAACGGTCACTGTCACAATAACCTCGCGGCTTCGGCGCTGTTCTGTCGCGAAACAAGCTTCTTCTCCAGCTACTGCATGCGCACCTGCTGGGTGGTCGTTGGTCGGTGACGGGAGGACCAACGCCGCGAGCATCATGTCATGCATTTTGCGACGGCGCATAATGAGAGTCGAATACCCGGGACGTCCCGGCATTTCCAAGGCCGCACGGTACGATCCCTGCCTTGGCGGTGGAAGTGTCCGGTGTCAACGAGTCGCGCTCTTATTATTTCGCCTGACTTCCGTCCAGCCCAGACACCCAACCGAGGCTGCAGAATGCTTGCTTGTCCCATGTTTTAGCTGTGCCAAATAAAGAAAACCTGACTCGCTAGTTACAGGATCTGTGTTGCGAGTCGGACCGTTGGTACTGGGCCTGTCTACTTGACATGAATGTGAGAAGGCGATGTCAGGCAAACTGTATCTCACCAGACTATCATCGTCTCAGACGCCGTTTCTGTCTCCTTGCTTCTTATTTTGTTGGAAACGCTCCTGCCATTAAGCCCATTCCAGTTGGACCCCTATTGCATTGAAGATCTCCAAGAATGGGAGCTCTAGGTCAAATCGCGCCAGCTTTTCGGCTGCGCGATCGTCGTGGTATTCCAAGGGTCCGACACCGATGTTCCTCACGATGGGGGCATTTATGGGGATAGCGGAGTGTGGGAGACAGAGGAGTTGGCCACTCTAGGGATGGAGTCTGGGAAATACGATACAATACAAATACTGTATAATATGGTATTGTATTGTACCTTTCAATAGAAAACGTATGTTTATTGGTAGTGACATAGTGGATGGTACCTGGTGGTACCACGGACCACCCAGATTTGGCTCGGAAATTCCAGTCGGCGGTCGGAAGAAATTGTCGGCGGCCGATAGTTAACCCACATACAGCTGGCCAGAGGCTGTTCCGGAGGTTATTCCGGCCCGAATAATACAATACGGTATAATACGTATTGTATGCGTGTATTGTATTGTATAGTGTTTTTCTGAAATCCACGGTATTTTTCCACCCCTAGGCCACTCGTGGCAAAAGAAGGGTCCTGTCCAAGAGGATTTACCGCCAGTGCAGCCGAGCCCATTGTCATGTATCTGTACTGGCAGATGGCGAGCCTTCTAGAAGCCTGGAGTGTTCGCCCAGTTATCTCTCGTCACAGGGTCCTGTGACTGTGACCAGCCCGAAAACCCTGAGTGTAGAGCTGTACGTATCCGCTGACCCGGCTGCCAGGGCTGCCCGGGCGGCTCCTTGACAGCAACCTCGTGGCTCTCCGGTTCAGCGCCGAGCTCGTGACCAATCGTCAGGAACTCGTGAAAGCGACACATGACTTCCTGCCCTATTCGACACCGTCTATCAGTCAGCAGCATACGATATGCGACTGTCCACGATATGCATGCTGCAGTCCTGACAGATCAGCCACATTGAAACTCCAGATGCTGGGCACATATTTAGGTACTATTTTGGTTTCGGAAACAACCGGATGCATGTATTTCCTGTACAACTTACGCTTGTAAAACAACTCTCCGCTGGTCATCGAACTGGTGATAGTGACGCGTATGTTTTCGAGTTAACATTTTAGATAAGTATAAGACCAGGTCTGCTTCTGCCCGTGGCGCCTAGAAGGTAGGCATTCACCATTCATGGAACAGCCGCGTATTGCTATCCTTAGGGTCATGTTGCTACAAGAATCAGCATCCCAGAATGTGACCAAGAAGCCAATGGTCAAATCGCCTATACATGTTATCAGAAAGATGATATACACCCGTTGCATATCACGAGTGACGTTACAAGACAACATTATGTGCTTCAGCCTATCAGTTCCTGAATAATGCCTCGGGCGAGGCGCCCTCAGGGGTATGTCATAAGCCCCCTCGCTGGTTGATACTTCGGTAGCTTGCTCACGACGTTCATACGGTCGTGGGGTTTCTGATACGACCTTGAAAGCGAGGACATCACTGCACGTAGCGATTCGCATGGGACGTCTCTCTTCAGGAGGACCAAGATTGAAGCCCTTGCGGTCGAGTCCTGTAGTCCCAACAGGGGTAATCACCAACTTACAACAACGGAAACAGAAATAGCCAACACGACTCAGGATATGCCTCCAAAGTTCTGTCATAATTCCGGGTTTACTATGTATCGACTGTCCCCATTCACGGTAATAGACGTACATTGTAGAAGTACAGCAGCTCGCAAAGGACCACATCAAACTCGTGGTATCCTCTTTGTCCTCCCTCATCGTCATCCCCACGATCGACAGTAACAGTGATGAGTATGGTGGCGACAGGACTAAGGCTAGTGGTCATCGTGGCCGTCGTAGCCTTCGTGGTCGTGGTCGCGCCATCCTGTATCGAGGTCCAGATGAATCTGACAATCAATGGTCGGGAGAGCTTCCCGAGAAGGTCCTTTTAGTTTAACTAGTTCCGGAGAAGGCTCATTAGTTTGTTTAGGCGGAGGAAAGAACGGAAGGCTTACACTCTGGACCAACAAATTCCGGGATCGAACCATCCTATATGCCGATCCAGATGACGCTGATGACGACGTCCATGCCCTTGCCCTCGCCGCCATCGTACTTGAAGCTCCACATGCCGTCCGTTTTCTCGTTCCAGAAGGCCTGGGTGGCCGAGTGCATGCCGCGGCGGCCGACGTGGGGCTTGCCGTTCGTGGCCGTGGCCCCGTCGCCGCTGCCGCTGCTCGTGCTGATGTGAGGCTCGTCGCCGCGCGTGTCGCTGCCGCCCTGGGGCTTGTTGAGGGCCGACGTCGGCACCAGGTGCTGCACGATCGTGCTGTTGACGACGTACTTGTGCGCCGGGGCCTGCGAGCCCGAGGGCGTTGACTCGGAGATGATGTTGCGGAGGATGGAGTTCTGCATGTGCGCGTAGCCCGCGTCAGTGCCGTGTCGTGTGTCTGTCATTTCAAGGTGACAGATAAGGAGCGCGTGGACGCTACTGTTCGCGTGTCTGAATGACGGTGGAAAGAGGACGACGTACGATTATGGACGAGTTCCAGCCCTCAACCTTGACGTGCTCGTAGTAGTCGGCGCTGCCTATGGCGACCTGACAAGCCTGTGTTTTCTCCTCTTAGCTGCTGACCGTGGGTGGTAGAGGCGGGGTTCTGCGTTGGTACGGAGGAGGATGTCGTACATCCATCGCGATCTGTCTCAGTCTCGTTTCGCTGATCGGCTATGACGAATGTCAGCGCATTGTGCACGCCATAGACGTCCGGCATGGGAGGCACCCCGTACAGCACTGTTCTGTGAAGCCATCTTGGTTTGCGGAGTTGCGCAGAAGCCGATCGCGGGAGGTAGGCAAGCAATTGGCAAGCAATTGGGTTTGGCAGACAAGAGGGGAGATTTGCGCGGGAGATGCAGAGTCTCGTCGGGTGGTCCGGGGCAGGCGGGTAGAAGGGTGGTTGGTACGTCGGCGGCGTTGATGTTGTGGTAGATGGGCAGCCTTGTGGTGAAGTAGTTCAGCCTTCTCTCGTTGATCAATAATTGTAATAAGTCACGATGCTACCTGTACAGCGTTGCTACTGCATGCGATATGGAAATGACAAAATTGACGCAGCACCAACTGCAGGTGGCCGCCCGCTTTGGTAAAGCCGCTGGACGATCTTTCCGAGCCATGGCCCACAGTGGGTGTGGATCCCGGCGCATGCCGACAAGCCGACTGCCGCCCGGGCACATGTCAACATGTCAACATGTCTCAACTGCAGTACCATTCAAAGTAGCTGAGGTGGTGATGATCCCAAAACCAGGAAAGAAAGACTATTCCAATCCCAGAGCCTACAGACCAATATCGCTATTATCGTGTCTTGGCAAAGGCCTAGAACGACTCATCGCGAAAAGAATTACCTGGTTTGTTGTCAAACTTGGAATTCTAGCTCCACAACATTTTGGAGCTTTACCAAAGCGCTCTGCCACTGACCTGGTAGCTGCACTCATACACGATATTGAGCAGGCCCTCGACCAAGGCCTCGTTGCAACAGTAGTCACGTCAGATGTGAAAGGGGCCTTTGATGCTGCCCTAATGGGACGGCTAGTGGTTCGCATGAGAGAACAGGGCTGGCCGGGCTTTCTCATAAGATGGGTCTAGTCATTCATGTCCGAGCGGTCCGCAAGGGTTCGGTTTGAAGGTATTGTGACCGATATTAAAGCTCTCACTTGTGGGCTACCACAAGGCTCACCAGCCTCTCCAATCCTTTACATGCTGTATACAGAGCCAATCTGTGCCCAATTTGGTATGAAAAAGAGACGCTTTGGATATGCAGACGACCTAGTGACTCTCTGCATTGGAAAGAACCTTAAGGAAATAGCTACAGAGGCTTCTGAAAATCTTTACTTGCTCAGTTAATAGGGACATAATAACGCTATTGAATTTGACCCTGACAAAACTGAAATCATGCACTTCTTAAGGAAAAAGAACTCAGACAACCCTCCAGTCCGCCACAGGACAATGAACAAAATAGCAAAGGACTCCATGCGATGGCTGGGTGTCTTCCTGGATAGAAAACTAAACTTCAAAGATCACGTTTCCTACTGGGCCAAGAAAGCTAATAAGGTAACAAATCACCTTCGAGGACTATGCAACACAGTCAAAGGACTTCCAATAAAGTCAATCAAGAGGGCTGTGAAAGCTTGTATTATTCTTATTCTTACACACGGCCTGGAGGCCTGGTACCCAGGAATCGTGAAAGTAGGGAGCTTAGGTGGGACATTAGCATGTTGTATTAAGGGGCTTCTTGGAACGATAGATGCCGTACTACGAACAGCAATCAGGGCCATCTTGCCAGTCTGGAAAACACACCCTGGACATATCCTATACTTTGAATCGCAGATTCCCCCAGCAGGAGTTCTTGCAGAGTCAATAAGACGACGTCACGGCCTCCGACTAGGACGAATAGACCAGAGATACCCTCTTGTTGGCAGGCTCTAAATACAAGCTCGCAAGAATCCAACAAGGCTACAAAGGAGCTTCCAGCTAGTCCCTAACTTCCAGAGACCAACACTTACCAGGCCATTATGGAAGAAGCCCCCAATCCGTAAAAACAAAGACAAAGAAACAGAGCTCTTTAATCAATGGCTACAGGAGAGAAACGTGAACATTGACCTTGTCATCTATTCAGATGGATCACAGTTAGACGACCAAGGAATAACCCGCACTGGATGGGGTTATACCATCAGAAAAGGCGGCACTACACAAGAAGTATACCGGGGAAAGGGCAGACTTCTCTAAGCAGAAGTAGTAGATACTGAAGTCCATGGTGCTTTCCAAGGTCTTGCAGCAGCCAGGGTAATTAGACACGGAAAACAGTTATATATCTGCCTGGACAACACGTCAGTGGTAGACGGGCTCAATAGGACTCCACCCGAGACATCACAGAACATTTTTCTATGATTTCAAGAACTTGCCACAGCACACACTCCTGGAGTGACCGTCAAGTGGATTCCTGGACACAGAAATATTGATGGCAACGAAGCTACTGACACACTTGCAAAAGAGGGTGCCATGTTAGAAACAGACATAACAAATCTTCTTATAATCTCTTGGGTCAAGAGAGATCTCAAAAAAAAGAGCAAGAAAGAGTTCAACCAATGGTAAAAAGACCAATCAGAACCTAGATATCAAGAAGTATACTCACATATAGTAACTAAAAGAGACCTTATATCTTTTAAGAGGAGTACTTTACACAGACTTTTAGCGGCCAGATCTGGACATGGCGACTTTGCCAGATACTATAAACGCTTTGGGCATACAGACTCGAATGATCACTGCAGCTGTGGTGAGAAGAAAACACCACAACACATTTTCTTTTGTAAGAGGTTGGGAAGAAACTGGCTGCTGCCTAGGTACTCGCTTAGGACAGCTTGTTTACAATACTTAGAGGAGAGGAGCACAGAATGGGCAAAATTCGTGGAGAAGAGCAAGTTCTTTTTAACAATCTGTCCCCGATAGATAACTTTTCTTGAAGGACCAGACGGATGACCCCAAGGTCATACCGCCGCAACAACGGGGATGGGCTCATGAGCAGGACTGACTGTACTTATTATCTTAAGACCTCTACAACCCTGCGATACAGAGGCTCTGGGAGGCGTGGTTTGCACTACTGAGGAGCTACCCCCCACGTTAAATACAATCAATCAATCAATCAATCAACTGCAGTGTTCATGCATGTGAAGACAACGATATGCCGGAATTTTTATCTTTTCTCTTTCGCAACCAGATCTTCCTTCCTGTCAGTTAACCTTACTCCCGTGTCGAGGTCTCATCAATTGCGCCTCGGGAACCGATACGGAGCACACCCACGCAGTAAAGAAATGGACATACAACTACTAACTAGGAGAGAAGATACAACACGACTACACAACCAGTTGACAAGACATACATATATGGGAACAGATCCAAAACCTGTCAACGCTTGCTTTTATATAAAGCCCCGTTTGTCTCTTACCCCCCTCTTCTCAATATAGAAAGAGGCATCTTAAAAGCTACGAGGATCAACCCTTTACACCTACCGGCATACTCACCCACATATAAACTTTACCGCTCGTGTTTTCTCTTGTTTTGATGCCTCGAATATGTGGGAACTAGTATCTCTTTTGAAGCCATGTGTCTCTCAGCTGCTGATCAGTCTCGCTTAGTACAGTGGCTGCCTGATCGCCTACTAAACTTGAGTCATTTGATTTGGATATCCCTTTTAAGAACGTTTCTCAGAAGGCATCTGTCGAGAGCAGAGGGCAGCAGTCATGTGGTCGGACACTAGGACCAGAAAGCTCACCTGTTCTTGGACGGCCAACCGACTCTTGATGGAAATCAGGCGCAGGCTAGATAGAGCATCCAGGATAGCCGTGTTGGAGGAGTGACACCTGTCTGACGATCATGGGCCGTCCCATCAACTATATACCCAGTTTGGACCTGATAGTAAGGTGGTCACATTATTACAGCCTGGTTGCGTGGGAGAGCCTGTCTAAGCAGCTATGAGGTCAACCTGTATTTCTCCGATGGTTAATGTTACACATCGTCTTCTGTGACCGACGACCAGCAAAGGATAAAAGAATCCGCGACGAAAGGCACATTTCATTCGTGAAGTACATCAAGAAAACATGCTGCAAAAACCAGCGTGCTCATTCCCTTCATATGCTGCCCTCTCTATCTGTAGCCATCCATTGCCAATGGCAGACACTATTATACATCCATCCTTGACCATCGTCACTCGTTCCAGGATATTTATTCCCATATCCATCCATCCATCCATCCATCCATCTGTCAGTCTGTAGCTCTAAGATCACTGAACCTGGAGATGCGCCCTGAAACTAACATTTGGGACCTCAGCCGATACTTCCCCTCACTCGGAGGAGGGGGGACACGGTGTGATCCACCGCTTAAGTGTGGTGGCTGTCTACGGACTTGACCTGCTAGATGGGCAGTGTATGTACATAGAAGACCTAGCCTAGCACGACTGAGCGGCCTCTTGGAGTCCCTGGTTGACGCCGCTACGCGGCAGTCCCCCCGGCGTTAAATGCTACAACAACAACAAATCCATCTGTCAGTCCGTCTGTGCACCCATGACTGGTATATAAAGGGAATGTAGTAAGGCGAAGGAAAGCAAGTCAGCCAGGTAAAGGAACGGGATATCCCAGAGGATGGAAATAACAGGGACAAAAGAAGACAAGCAGGCAATAGCCGATCCTCAACCAACGCCTTGGCTAGGTGCCTCGCTAGGTGCCTCGCTGACTCCCTCGGGTTCCCCCAGATGATATGTTATGCGTCTAGTAGTACAAGTGTATCAGCGCCGCCGGGCCCTCTGCCCCCTTTCGTCATGCATCTATGGTGTAAGCAACCTGTTGAAAAGCATAAGCAGACAGATGAACAGATAGAGCCGGACAGAAAAAGAAGTCGTTGATACAAGATAGAAAGAGAAAAGATTAGTCAAGGAAAGTGACAGATAAGTATAGAAAAGGAAGAGTAACAGGAAAACCCAGAAAAGGAAACCCAGAAGACGAGAAACGAAGAGTACGAAAGCCCAGGAGGAAAAGGAAACACAACGCCCCTAGAACCACCTCCGCCCAACGCCCTCCTCCAACTTCCGCAGCACGCCCACCGCATCGACCAGCAGCCTCCCCTTCCCTCCCGCAACCTCATCTTCCAGCCTCCGCCTCACCATTCCCACGACGCCAGCGGCCTCGCGGCGCCCGCGTACACCCAGCACCTCGTCCGGCCGCTGCAGGTCGGCCACGAGCGCCAGCCAACCCCGGGCGTCGCGCTCATCTGCTTTCTCTCGCGCGGCGTTGGCAGTAGCATTGCCCGACGAGGAGGTCGTAGCAGACGTAGACCCGGAGCTGGAACGGCCGCGCGCCGAGGGGTGACACAGCGCCCAGATGACGAGAGCACACGTGTAAAGGGCCCAATAGTCCGAGATGATGTCCATATTCCAATCGCGGTCTTGTTGTTGCTTCTTTGCCGCCGCCGCCTCCCTCTTCCGCTCGCGCTGCTTCGAGCGGGTGTTCATCACCGGCTGTAGCTGGGTGGTCGTGGTCGTAGTAATAGTATCATTAGCATTATTAGTAGGCAAAGAAATCGTAGAAGTAGTAGTATCAAGGAAAGCCAGCAGGGCCCTGGCCGCGAACCCCGCGGCCGCGCCCGCGTGCGCGCTGTTGCTCCACTGCAGCAGCCGCCGCTGGCACTGCTGGAAACGTGTCGGGTCGGTCATCTTGATGGAGAAGATCCAGCTGTCGCCGCTGATGGCGAGCAGGTCGTGCAGCGGCGTGTGGTGCAGCGCCAGCGTGGTGGCCGCCACGGGGTGCCCGGGGAAGAGCGTGGAGATGCGCTCGGCGGCCGGCGATGATAGGTCGACCGGGACGGACAGGTCGAGCTGGGAGGCCGAGGCGCGCCGGGGCAGTCGCAGGGTCTCGGAGGCCAGGAACACGCCGCGGTCGAGGGGAGGCGCCGTGGCGATGCGATCCGGGGTGAGGTTCTCCTCGGGCAGGGTGGCGGGCTCCATGGGATCGGCCGAGGCGAGGAGGGCCGCCCACTCCTCGGGGGACCGAGCGGCCCAGAGGTCCACGCTGGGTCTGGTCAGGGGGATGGGGGGCGTAGGTGTCGAGAATTGGAGGTTAAAGTGGTTTTCGTGGTACACGGATGCGTGGACATCCAAAGCAAAACAGGCAGCGAGAAGTCTGCGGCGAGACTCGGCGTCGATCCATTCGCTCCATGCGGTCCAGTGCTGCTCGGCCCGAGCATCGGCGGTGGCGGCATAGTCGTGGTCCGGGTTTGAGAAGTCGGCCACCTGTGAGGAAGAAGACGTTGAGTATGGGTGCCAACGGTCGCTGGGAGAAGACAGAACAAGACTAAAGAGATGATCCTGGACACCAGAGTATGTGAGGGAATCAACGAGAAGACAAGGAGAAGACAGGGCACTCACCCTCGCGTAGAGCGACTGGAAGGGCGCCGACCGGTTGTTCGCCACTTTCCGGCCACGGAACCGTGAGTAGAACTCGCATAGGAGGATCGCTTGCATGACCGAGACGTTCCAGGTCGTAAACTGCGGTTTCGCTGTTTAGCACTCACTTTTTCAGGAGAGTAAAAGGGGCGGGGAGTGACCGGCTTACACGTTGAACTTCTTGCCAGGCATACTCATGCAAAATGTTACCTCTCATGCGATCCTCCTTGCCTTGGAGGAACTGCGAGCCCATGGCGGCCATGGCACAACGCAGAATCTCGTCAGCAGCGGTTTCAAAGCTCCGGCGGTGGACCAGGGGGAAGAGTGTGTCGAAGCGCTTCCAGTACAGCTCGAGGTATTCGGGGATGGCGTTCAAGACCGGCCGCGACAGCGTGACCGCCGTCAGGAAGGCAGCGTTAGTGTACAACCCTAACCCTGCCGAATCCTTCTGGCGGCCTAGAATCCCCGCCGCGGCCGGTATTGACGGTGCTGCAAGGGTGACTAGATTCTCAGCCGATTGAGCGGACAAGGTGACGGTCGGTGGGGTCGGACTACGAACTGTAGAATAGGGGTGGGAGTGCGGGTCGAATATGGTGTGCTCGCCGTAATTCGCCAGGAGCATTGGGTCGTAAGACTGCTCGGTCGACGAAGCGAATGGGTTGACAAAGTAGGGAGCTGATGTCGTCGCGATGGGGTCCATCCCGCTGCTGGAGGTGCCAGCCTGGTACATTTGGGGATCGTGCCAGTCCCCGCTCGGAGAACCGTAGCTTCGAGGCATGTTCCTCCTCTGCCCAGGGTCTGAGGGCGTGGAGAAGTTGCTGTCAGGCGTGGACGAGGCCCACGGAGATGCTTCGTGGGCGGCGAGCAGACCTGGAACATTGTCGTCAGGTATTGTCAAGCTAGGTAGATCGGGTACCAGGCCTTGTGGACCCATGTACATAGGATATGGAGATAACGTGCGTGGTTGTTGGTATTCCAGCCCGAAAGTGGTCCCTGCCAAGGGTGAGCCCTCCATGCTTGGAGGCTGGTTGCTGATGAAAGGTATTTGCTGAGGAGACGACAACACATAGTGGTGCCCCTGCGACGGCCCGGCTGAAGTCGATCTGTGGCTGTCACGCCGGCCGGTGTGCTGCGGAGGAGACATTGGGGTCTGTCCACTACTGCTCCCCTGATTACTCATTGGCTGGTAAGAAGGCGTATTACCAGGGTAGGCTGATCCTGGGGACATATCCGAGGGGGCGCTCATGGGGCCACGAGAGCCCGAGCCACCACCCATCGAAGGGTGTTGCATGTAGCCCCCCATTCTAGAGGAGGAACCTTCCTCGAACGACACCTCTGATGTCCGGCGGCTCATGTCTCCACTAGTACCCTTCGATGACTTATCATCTTGCTCACTACCACGAGGTTAGTCGGGTTCTACTATGCTCTGCATCGACCGCAGACTCACTGTCTCTGGACATGACGGGTAAGCAGATCTGCTCTGTGAAAAGCCTTATCACAGCCAGGAAACGTGCACTGGTATCCGGGAGTCTTGTGACTGAGTGCATGACGTCTACGGTTGGTGATTAGTGATGTGCCATGACGGTAGTGAAGGCGTTCTGAGCCCCTACCTAAGATGCTCCGCTCTTGTGAAGGTCTAATCATCATCAGCGCCGACTCATATATCTCTGGACCGGACTGGGGGACTTACCTTTGGTGGTCTACATACTTCACATGTATGGACAGGCACACCCTTCTTCGCTCTACTGACACGGCCGGTGATCGGGGTCAACTTGACGGGAAGGTTGCTCTCGCCGGCAGAGTTTGGCACTGGCCTCATAGGCATATTAGACCGAGTAGACGGCGCCATGCTGGAAGACGAGGAGCTCTGACCGTGGCCTCCGTACCCAGTGGGATCCATCGACTCGGTGCTATCTGTGCTTGGACGCCTGACAGGTGGGGGGTGAGACGACGTTGAAGCGGTTGTTGGTGCCGTTGCTGTTGTTATTGTTGACGGCGACGGTGTCAAGGCAGTAGTTGTAGACTTGGATGAACGACCTTTAGGGGGGCCACGCCGTCTTGTTGGGGCTGGAGCTAGTATGTTGTCTGGGTCCTGAGGATTATCATGACTTGTTGTCGATGTTGTTGCCGTGCGGGAAGGATCGTGACTACGAGATGATGGACCGTGAGGGCTAGGTTCTCCAGAGTTTTTATCTATCCTCTGGTCGTCCTCGTCCATGTCCATGATAAGCGAGAGTCTAGACATTGCAGGTGCGGAGGCTCATAATAAAGCCAGAGTATCTTTAGTAATCGACTCAGCCCTGCCAAATATAAAGAGATGTGATAGAAATAGCCTCCAGAACGGTCGTCAGACTGCACGGCCAGGGGTTTCTGTAAAAGAAGGCTACAGAGTTCTCAGCCTTTTCGGCAGATAGCGCTCGGGTTGGCTCGAGGGAGATGTATGGCTAGCAGCGCCTCCGTCTGCGATGAAACGGAAGATACCAATAGAGAGGTAAGAGGTAGGCTGAGCGGGCATTGCTATATTGAGATCCGGGGCCGAGTAAACGCGGGCAACATCATGAAGGGAGAAAGATGAAGTCTAGAGAGACGTCTTTCATGGCTGGACGGGCTGGGGCAGAGCAGGCTGTCCTGACCGTGTACGTACAGGTAGGGTCTCCTTCGAGGTCACCCCTGTCAGCTGGAACATGCCTGCATGGCTTAGGATGAGGTCGCGCGAATTGCCAGGTACATCTGCCAACTGCATCCATATGACGGACGCTGTGTAGGCGTGCAGCGGTACAGAATACGTGACACCCCATATGAGCTCCTCCCGCGCAGCCTGTATCCTCTACCACCAGCTACTTGCTGAGATGCGCAGCCGTCCCTGGTGGAGAGACAGGGGGTTCACCCGCCTGCGCTTGTGGATGCCGTCTTTGTGTATGTGGTATCAACATCTCAACCGTTTCCTAGAACGGTCTTTGGGTAACTTCACCTACACACGGCAGGCAAGACGTCCCGCACCCGGCAGACTGGGTCGTGCCAGGACCTCCATAATTAGAAGGAAAACAACCCTACCTCCTGCTCCGTAGACGCCAGGCCATGTGGACTAGACGCAGCCGTGCGGAAGGGAGCGAGAGTGACAATAATGATGCCACGAGGGGTATTGCGATGATTAAGAAGAAGCCACTTACGCGATGCACATTGTATCAGAACTTGCATGGCCATCATCTGCCGCTGCCAAACTGTGTGTGGTCAGCAAGCCCCCCGATAGTTTGCGGTAAGTCTATGGCGGTAGTCAAGAACAGCAACTCGAGACTCGCGAACACATTCACCAACTGGTTGATACGTTGCCGGCGACCACCTGGTCCGCGTCGGTACTTCGGAGACAGGCCGTGGGCAAGCTGATTGTCAATCTGACAGGCAAGAGAGGCGCAGCGCACCCACCCACCTACATGTAGTGCAGATGCATGCACCTGCGAAGCGCCTCTCCTGTGCAGTGTAGCCATAAACGGAGGGCTTACCGGTATGTACAGGACAGACGAGCGAGCGCACATGGCATCGTTTGCAGGATCGTCTGACACGACAGGCTTGCAAGGTTGGCGGCTTATGGGTATCCGTTCCTGAATCCGGCATCCCAAGATATCGAGATCCTTGCCGGATGACCCGAGTCGCGGGGTGGTGCGGTGCCGTTGACGAAAATACCAGCAGCATACTCACGGGTGGGCAGGACAAGGCCTTTGTCTGTATCTCCCTCCGCAAGCTAGGAATGGGGTGGTCTGGTGCAAACAGTAGAAGCCGGCACCGAAGCGAAGCGTCTGGAACAGAACGAGCCCAGCAATCCTGTCAGACAGAAGCCCCTAATCTCGAGTTTTATCACGGAAGCAATGACCCGAGGGAAGGACTCGGCTCTGCGCTGCGTCGTCTATGATCAGCGGTTAGGGAAATGGTCGAGTTGGTGGTATGAGTAGAATCAGCCTTGAGATATCGCTCTGGGATACCTTAATGCGGTTACAAGGGGTGGAGTTTCGGTTGTGGGGTGCTCAGTAGTACTGTAGGTCTCCTTACCCAAGGCCCATTCGTGCCGTCTCTGGAGTCTGGAGATGCCCTCAATGCAATGTCGATGAGACAGACGCCAGGCAGGCAGACTTTGGCTTCTCTATCGACTTCTCCATGTTTCATAGCCAGAAACGGGGAGAAAAGGCGCAACAAGAGCGTTGACCACGGCAGAGCACGGCCCGCTGTGGGACAGGGGCCATCTGCTGGTCGAATCCTTCAGGCCGGGAATACAGGTCTCACCTGCAGCCCCGATGGGCCAGCCACTCAGCTTCAGTGGTGAGTATGCCCTGTGGCAGGGGATGGCATCTTGGCAAGGTGAGGCCAGGATTGGGGATGTGGTTGTACGGGCGAGAGGGTGGCTTAGACGGCCTTCGTGAACGGCCATTGGGCACGAGACGCCGAGTAACTGAACAGCCCTTCCCTATCGTGGTCCTATTTATAGACCGCTGGACGTCATGGACAGCACGGTACCTCAGGGACAGTTGTAGCGAGCGATAGACAGTACTTGCGTGATTGTTGCTCGGGCACAGAACTTAGAAGGCTGCGAGGATCAGCATCAGTCATGTCGATCCGGCGTTGTAGTTCAACTGGCGCGCGCACTTCCGAGGAGAACATTCTGCATCCCCTTGCTGATCCATTTCAAGTTGTTTCAACATCGAGTCTATTCAGACGCAACCGCACCATGTGGCGGCCGTTTCGAGTCTCGACGCCCTCGGCAGCTTTCCGAAGGGATTGACGAATCTGGGGTCCAACGGCAATCGCAACCGCAACCGGGAGATGGAGACGGCCAGGCACGCAGGAGATGTATGGGGACTGTCAACTGACTGGCCAAAGCAGGAGACGCGAAGTTGGGGGCTGAAGGCTGGACAGTGGTGGATAGGCGGGCAGGCGGGCAGGTGGGCAGGCGGGCAGGCATATGCCGACATGAGGGATGAACCGCGGCATGGATGACATGCATAGAATTGCGCGCGGAAGACTCGCTCCTATGTCCTGCAGATGGACGACTCGATAGTGCTATAGGAGCAATGCCACCAGGGACCGATCCTCTGGATTCCGACCGGCACATTTTGTGCGGATCATTGGGATCTCCTGGGACACGATAGGGCTGTCCAAATTGGCGATGCCCCCGGGGAACGTGAGATCACGGCCCCTTCTTTCGGGAAAAGTAGGGCCTCCATGCTGATCTGTCCATCACATCTCGTGGTTATCATCATCAGGCCCTCAGATCCGCACTCGCGAACAACCTGCGATATGGCCATATGATAGCGATGATGATGAGGATGAGGATGAGAAGGCTGTCAGACGGGAATATACTAGCATGATTGTCCTTCCCCACACCACCGACCGAGGACCGTTACCTCAGTAGAGCTCAGACCATCGATCGCCCGGTAATTTTACGTGGCGTCTACGAGTATGTACTTTACCTACCTTTACCGTTAAAAGGGGCTCTTGGATCACGCGGATTGAGGGTCTGTCTTTTGGGGAGATAAGAAACCTGCAGGCTGCCATGACCGCAGCTCATGTGCACATGGAGAATGTCAGCGCTTAATTTTTATTTATAGGACTCCTCCCTGAACTGACTCTCCCTTCAACCACAACCGCAATCACAACAACAACCGCATCCGTTGACACCCGTCCCGCTCTTCTTAGCTCACCCACCATGCTCATCACTATCTCTACTGTAGGTGAAGGCATTCTCTGGCTCCGCTCCGCTGCCGCCATCCGCGCTGTGGTATGCAGTCTGCAGTCTTGGAGATGAACAGCCACCCTGAAGGGAACACCAACGACGGTCGTGGCTTACCCCTCCTGCACGAGACTAATTGTGTCGCGTGGTTGTCCAGGTATATGCGGTAACGTCGTACTCACAGTAGTCGAAGGTGCGTGACCTGGCTCTATGAGTCGTGCTGTGTGTGGGTGTGGTTGTGGGCGTGAGCGTGAGCGTGAGCGTGAGCATTAGCGCCGGAATCCCACTCAACCGCGTGGCTATCCTATGCGAGCCGCTCACTGTCGTACTGCATAGTAAATCCCATCCGTCTTGGATATACGTATATTCCGCGAGCCGACATCACCATCATCGCCATTGTCGTTCTCCATCATGGATTACGGTGTATACATGGGCCTGTCCTCACTGCGCCGCCTCCCACACCCACCCCATGGTACGACTATCGGGGCTATAGTCTTGACTACTCCGAACGGCCGTCTTTGTTGCCGTCCTTGTTCCCGTCCTGTGCAGCATCTTGCGCGAGATCAGTATTCAGGGGCTGTGGGGATGGTCTGTGATACGCGAGAACGCCATCGATCTTGGCTTGTCGGTCTGTACCTTGCTTCCTACAACGTCCGAACCACGTTACGATGCACGCAGGCTCAGCCTCGCCACCTGGGAAGGGGAAGCACAGCATGTAGCCTGCATGTATGCCTTTCCCTCGACCACCCTTTCGGCCCGACCCCCTTCTGCACCCATTCCTTCATGATACCTGCGCTTGTGGCCGCGGCTGTGTCCCACGGCGTCTAAGCTTCCTGATCGCGGGAGACATAACGCATGTACAACTGTTGGCACTTTGTAAAGTCTTGGTCCCGGAACTGGGCACCCGTTTCCCATGTTCTCTCTCTCAATATATGTGTGGATAGTTGGCCTTCGATAGGCGTATGTTCTTCGGGCATATCATCAGGCTCACAAGGAGGAAGGATCAGTATTGCTGGCCTCGCCTCGATCGCTGATCCTAACGCCGTGTTACCCTACCAGAGTAGGCCTTCTCTTGGGACTACTAGAACGAGGCACAGCCTGAGGACACCCTCCCAGACCCCGGTGCTGGCCTTGGGTTGAGGTAGGGCTAGACGAGACTGGTTCGCGGCTTTCATGAAGGGTGATTGTCCGTATCTAGACTTACGCTGATCACTATGGGCACCTGAGGAGATAGTTGATCTGGCCTGTTCTGAGGGTGAGTCCTGGTCTCCAATGATCCTCCGGTCCACGAGACAGCACCCTTATGTTCAGGTAATTTTTAGCCAACATGCCGGTACTCCTCTTGCCACGAGGGATCTCGGCGATCTCTCCATGGGACTTGTCGTTTACAACATCCCCTATACAAATCCTACAATGCAGTTGGTCGTTGGCCAATGGTACAGTACCACTGAAGAGCATGATTCAGCTAGGTAGGCCTCGGCATGGAGTTCATGGTCCCGGCCAAGTTTCACATTGACAGCCAAATCCAAGGCCACCGTTCTACCGGTATGCTCACCAGTTAGCCTAGAACGACACGTGTGCGTCTCGCTGACCAGGTAGGCGCTCCTACAATGCATCATGTAGCATCATGGCGTTACCTGTATGTGGTGGTAAGAGCCACGGGGAAGATCACTCACGCGAAGTCATGCACAGCACGCACGATACAACTTCTCTTGGACATCTGGCTGGCTGTTAGCCGTACCCGAAGGTCTCGATCTGCGGCCGTGACGATCCACTGCCACCACCAAGCACCTCGCATTCCCAATAGGGAACATGCCCCCCGATCAGGACGATGCAGCGGCAAGAAGGGGGCACCGAGGCTACTGGCGCCGCACACGGGAGTCTTTCCAGCCAACGCGTGGATCAATAGGCGTATTTCGTCCCCGTGGAGTCGGAAGTCCCCTGCATGATCCGAAACACGCGACGTGCGTCGATATCGTCTGCGACAGTGGGCCGGCCCCCGAGGCGAACCACATTGCTTTGCCGCGTCGCTACGCGGATAGATCCGATCGACGGCGGTGGTGTCAACGAAGAAAGCCCATACCGCAGGCGCAGAATGTGCCTCATTCTTCAGCAACTTGTGCCAACTGCTGTGGCACAGTCGCTTCTCCAGGTCGTATGGCGGCCCGGGAGACTGCCATTGACGAATCAATGACACCCTGGGCCGCGACCTGGTTGGGCTCTTTGGCGGTGCTGCCGCCGGCATCTCCATGGCGACAATAGCAGGAACATCGATATGCCGCTGGCGGAGCTGTATAGATCTGGACCCCTTGTACCGGCACCGACACGATAGTTCCGCGGGCGAGGTTGTTGCAGTGTCTATCGACACACCTGGGAAGGTCACGGCCATGCCCGGATACTCGTCAGCTAGCGTCACATGAGTACTACGTCCAAGGGCATTTCTCACCTTGTGTTCAGAACCTAGGCTAGGCGTTTTCTCTTCCTGCTCGAGCAGAGCAGGTGAGGTACCTGACGGCCTGATAGAATCAGCCCAACGTCGGTGATCAAATGTAGCAGAAGTACGGAATTCATGAAGTCTGCAGCTGACCACCTGGGCTACCCTGACGTATGAAATCTATGATGAATACTCAAATAGCTCTCCCCAGTATCGTTTGGGTAGTTCAACACATGTCAAAACCCAACAGCTTGGTAAACTCCTCACTTATGCTCAAGTATTCTTGACTCGGTAGTATTAACACTGAAAATTTGCACCAGAACATACGCCTTGTGGGCATATGTGCAAAGGGAATGCCTAACAGTAGAAACTGTATTATATCCCTGGGTTCGTTGCTCAGTACGGTGTGCTTCCCACGTAGCAGCCAAAGCTGATGTCAGTGCGTGGGCCAGTCTCTCTGGAAGGGTCATCAATGCACCTACGCTTCTAAGCAATGTTGTCCTTGAAGTTGGCTCTCATGCTGAGATTCGTGTGAATCTATAGTCTCTAGAGACTCGAAGAAACAAACCCATAGACTTATGCAGCAAGACCACCGATATCCACCCTTCCCAAATACCATACCAAGTCCAGGGACTGCGGGTGATATCTTATCTTCGAGAGTTTCTCACAATTTCTGTAAAAAAGCGAACCGTTACTTAGGATTGTCTCATAAATCCTCGTATAGCTATTCAGCCAGCCTTTTTATATTCGCCGTGTTCTAGATTGCAAGCACATGAATCACAATAAGAGCACTCTGGACCACTGTTACCTCCAGTCCTCTGTGCCATGTCGTCAATACCGCTTTCTGAACAGGTTCGTTCATGCCCTGACCAACGGACACTTGGGCATTCGCAAGTGCCAACCAGGTCGCCTCCCAGAAACATCACGCCCAAGCTATGCGTAGACTGGAGTTGGAAACCGACCACAGGTGGAACCAGCTCAGCTGCAACACGAACTATGATCGGAAAGCCGAAGAGAGGAGCCGATTGCTCTCTCTATACTGTGAGAAGTCGAGGCCTTCACCGAGAATAGCATAGCAGGCACACACACATCAAGCATGGAGTCATAGACACGGACGCGAGACAGACTACGGCGTATCATATGACGGGTCAACTCGCCCCTACCAACTCCATCCTATGAGGAGAGATTACTTTAAACAAGATTTATGCCATATGGTCCCACGACGCATCGACACCATGCCAGCTAAGCTAGAAGTCAGTCGAAATTACCTAGCAATCTCGTAAAGCGGAAATGACCAACATATTGCCCAGCTCAAAGGGAGGCACGTCGGACAAGTATGGAGCACAAGGAAGACTTGACATTGCAGTCCATTCTACTGTCTTGTGTTTGAAAGACCAACTCAGCGGTGAAGCTACGGCAATCCCCTCGGTCAGCATCTAGATGGAGAACGAAGAAAACATGAGCAGTAATAGGTCAGGTCAACACACGTCAAACGACCTGACGGCCAACATGCTCGCCAGGGCCCCTTCTACAGGAAGAGTATCCTGAGAGGGGTCCGAGAATGATGTGTATACCGAGATATACTACATATCATCAAACACCTTCTCTCTTCTTGCTCAACCTCATGAGTTTCCCACGACGATTCAACCTACTCAGCCAGGCCTTTGTCGGCCTTGTCGACCAGCAAGTCATCTCGCCATAATCTAACAAAGCCAAATACATGAGAACGACCATCACCAACCGCCAGCTGATCGCGGGGACACCCACACTGAGCCAGCCAGCCAAGGCAAGACACATGCCGTCAGGGAGAGACAGTGAACAAAACCAGAAGGGCCATACATGTAGGTGCGGACACATTATTCACACACAAACCCGGCCAGAAAGCCCCTTGCCCCGCCCAACTAAGTAACCAAGCATCCTAGAGATGTAAGTTCGGAGCAACAGAATTAAAAAATAAGAAATACCTAGGTAGATAAAGTACTCCGCCCCTCCCCTCCCCTTCCGCTCCATTTCTCATTGCGGCCAGCTGAACCGACATTCACCAAGGCAAACCTCACATACCTACTCGAGCTTTACGGTCCCCTAACGACGCCAATTTCACGTCTACGGCATGAGGAAAGAAGATTTAGCAAGGGAAAGGGGAAGTGAAAGGGGAAGTGTTGCCCTAACACTGCTAGCAGTCAGATCTCATACTTCAGATCCTGTGAGATTATCAAGTGTTTTATATTAAAAGGAAAAAGAAGAAGTCTTTTAAGCTGGGGGTTAAGCCCCCTTTAAGTAGCTAGGTGATCGTCTAAGGTGACTAGATAATTATAATAAACACGCATTATTTAAACTAATTAAAAGCTAGTATTTATAATGCTATAAGGGTGTTATAAATGCTTTAAAGCTAGCGCTTTAATGCATTTAACTTTTAAAGTTTTTTTTTTTACTAACGTTGTAATATTTAATACGCTTTTTTTAATCAAGGGTATTATTATTAATTAGCTACTCTGAACATTTAACGTAGCTAATAAGCGAGTTAGTAATTATTATAAACTGTGAGATTCTAGAAGGATTACAAGCCTTTGGGGTGTGAGCGGTCGCTGCAAACGTTGTTGTCATTCTCAAGTATGCTCAGCAGGGCTAATCTAAAGATAAATACCATATTGCACCATGCCAGGGTGGATCCGCTGGTCCCCTGGCAGCCCCCTAGCGTGTACTGCACCTAAGGGCACCATATCTGGGATCCAACATCTGACATAAACTTTTAAACTACTACGATTTTAACCATTACATCTATATTAATAATAATAGCACCGCGATATAACTAATTAGACTTACAGCTAGCTTTTTAACTTAAACGACGTAACCTTTATATTCATATATTTCGACTTATAAAACCTTTTAACGTCTTTCGTTTTACTTTAAGTAATAAAATTAAAAAAATGAAATTATAACGCGATAGCATGTTTAATATTTTAAAACTTATTGTTTTTAAAGAGAATTTCTTTTTATTCTCGATTTAAATGCGCGAGCATTTCCGTCCCGGTATAAGTATACTAAAAATATAGCAAATCAATCAATAACGACGCATAAAGTTAAGCGCGTTAAAAAGAAATAAACGCGAAACTTTATTAAACGTACACTAAGTTTTTAAAAGCGTTTTTATCGCAAAATAAACTATTTAAAGGTCTTAAATAAAGATTTAAACGTATATTGCGCGTAATTTTATTAAATTGCCACAATAGTTCTGAGTTACAGTATTTAAAACGTAAATATTTATAACTTTAATAAAACTAGGTTTATAATAGGCATTATTAGGTCAGGTATAGCCGTTATAAGCGCTAAGAAACGTAATAGGCTTAAATAAGCTTAGTAAAGTAAAAAAAAATAGTTTATAGTAATTTTTACTATTAATGCTAATAGTTAAGTGGTTTTACCGTTCATTATTTTTAAGTTTTTAAAGATTACTATTAAAATAATAACATTATTACTTTTTATATGCCTGTTTACTTTTCTTATAAGCGTTAACTTTTAACCTTTAGCTGTTTTAACCCACTTAAAAGAGCTTACGGTCGCTTAATTAAAGATTTTATACGGCCTTATATAATTACGTTTTAAAAGAGGACCTTCTTACAGCGTTTTATAAAGCATATAACGTTATTATAACGCCGAAAAACGTTTAAGCAAGTTTAATGCTACTAGCTTTATTCTCTTTCACATCAAAAGAATTATTTCGAAGCTAAACACTATTACTATTGTATAAATACCGTTATTAAACCTTGATTTGCTACTTATTATCTAAATTTTAAAAACCCTTATTATTATTATTAACAAAGCGGTAACTTAGTTAGTTTATACTGAAAATTAAAATAAAAACCATTAAAAGAGCTTATTTATATTGATTGTTAATGTATTAAACTTGTTTTTAAAAGCTATATACGGTTTTATATACAAAGTTGCTTTAGTTAATTCCCGGTTCCGCGAGTTGAAAGAAGCTAATTACTTATTAAATAAACGGTAGAAAATAAAAAATAAACGTTTAGTAAAAAGAAGAATACTTTCCGTTAAAGATGCAGTAAGTCTTTAAGCTATAAAAGATAGTATTAAACTAGCAAGATAAGAAATAAGTAAAAGTAATTGTCGTTTAAAAAGGGCGATAGCGCGTAAGCGACGGTGTAACGTTTATAAAAACACTAGCTATAATACGCGAACTTATATAACAAAGATAAAAACCTTTAAAAAGAAAAATTCGATGGATTTAATTCAATTGAATACGTTATAATACGTTATTTAATATAACATTTAAATAACGAGTGCTAACTTGCTTGTAATATTAACTCGCTTATTAACTACGTTATAAGGTTATAACATGCTTTTATCAAAGTATTATAAGACGCTTAAAATCGTAAACTAATTTTTAAAGTAAAATAACATAATATTATATAATAAAATGTTATAATATATTAAAACTGTACAAAAGTAGTGATAAAGTGTAAATTTTTCTCGAAGAAGTTAATAAAGTAAGTTAATATATGATCATATATTAATTAAGATGTTATAATATTTTTAACGATTTATTCAATTTTAAAAAGTTTTAAAAGCTTGAAAAAGTATTAAATTTTATTTTTAATATAGCTTTAATAAGGCTATTAACCAACATTTCCTTCGTAATCAGAACTTTAATAAAATATACTTAGCTTGAATTTGTTAGTATATATAAAACTTTTGTATTTAAATATACTTCGTTTATCGATTAACTTCGGTGTTATAAGCTAAATAAATAGCTTTAACGTTATTAAAACGTAATAAAAATGTGTTAAAAGTATATTTAAGCTTATTTATGAGCTTTTAAGTTAAACAACTTTTTTATAGTTCCGTTGATAATATAATATTTTGAATTTATAATAAATTAAGATATAGAAATATAAAGTTTTAAAGATTTTAAAATAACGTTTTTAGTAAAAACGAAGTTAAATATTAATTTAATGTTCTTTTTATCGTTATCAACGTAATTAACATTATAATGTTAAAAAAAACTTTTTAAGCGTATTAATAAATACTTGAACGTATTTCAGGCGTTTCAACGAATGTTTAAGTTCTTTATATTTTATAAATATGAAAAAAGTCTTTTAAGCGTAATAAATCATACGGTTTTAAAGTGGTAAGTTGCCATGAAAGTACTTTTATAAAGTAGAAAACTTCAAAGCGTATACAATACGTAAAGAAGGGTTTAAATTTAATTATAAATTAATACTTTAAGTAACTTCCGAAGTATTATTGGGTCTAAATTTATTTTAATTTTTTATATTAATTATATAAAGCGAGATAAGTATGTTTAAGCGCTTTGTACAAGCTTAATTAAAAGTTTTTACCTTACGTTAAATACATATTTTTGAAAATGGTTATAAAGAGCGATTTTTACGATTTTTACGATTTTAACGCCGGAAAAGTGCTATGTAACCTATAAATCTTTTATTTTAAAGGCTTTAAAAAGATTTCTTTTTAAAACAAAGAAGTTTTTTACACCAATTATTACGGAAATATAACGTTCTATAAAGTAATAAACAGCATTATTAAAGATTAAAAATTGAAAGCCGAGCTTTTAAAAGGTTTCTTTAAAAGCGCTTTTATTCTTAGCAAAGGCTTTATTTAAAGCTATACAAAGGTTTTTTAAGTTTGAAGATGATTATTAATTATTAATTAATAGTATTTTCATCGGAATATATCGTATAAAGCCTTTTAAAGCTGTTAAAAAGTCTTTATATAAATTTGCTTATTTAGTTTTTTATTAAAAACGTTAGAACGGCGTTTATTTAGTCGAATTTTTAGTTTAAAATAATTACCAAAGTTAGCAAAAATCTATAAAAAGCTGCTCGAACTTTAAAAGCTTAAGTTTTAAAATCATTAAGCTTACACCGTTATATAAATTTATAAGTAATAATTTCATTTTTATAACGTTTAATCAAGTTAAAAATTAGGTTTAATTTATATTTATATATATAATACGACGTTAAAAGCTTTTAATTACGACGTAATTTAAAGCGTAATGAAGCCGAAAAGGTCTTATTTTAAAATAACGTATAAATTGTGACGTTTATATTTTCAAATTATTAAAGCGTTTTCATATGCGTTGTACCTCGAGGGCGTTTCGAGGTGTCTTACAGTTACAGGCGGTACCCTGAAGCTTAAGGTCAGCAATCTTAACAGGGCTCTGTCAGCTTGACGTTAGCGGGCATTAGCGAGGGCCAAAGTGGGGGCTACCTGTGATTTGACAAAGGTAGCGCTGTCATCTGCAAATGACAGCGCTAAGCTTGAACACTTTTCCTCTTTTGGTGCGACTATCAGCCAGGCGCGGCGAAAACTCCACACGCAGCTAGCTCCCCTCGCCTCTTCCTCCATCTTCCTGACTGCCTGCCTATCCGACCTGTCTGTCTGCCAGACCTCACGAGCGCTTGATACATCCCCTCGATTACACCTCACGATAACACCGATCCGCCCTTCGCCTGCCTGATACCTCTCTCTTCGACCGACTGCTAATATGGGAAGCTTCGTGTTCAAGTGGTGAGTGCGCCTTATCTATCTGCCACAAGAAGCAACATGAGAGGGTCTGTCGCAATGCAGCCGCCAAAGATGCTTTGTTGCGCTACCCACAGCACTTCTGGAATCTTGACGACACCCTCGAACCTTGACAGCACCGTCGCGACCACCAGCATCGATTGGGCCGAGCTGACATATCTCTCCCCATTGATAGGGATCACCCCGCCACCGAAGTCTACGTGACGGGCACTTTTGACGGCTGGAAGAAGACCGAGAAGCTAGAGAAGGTTGGCGACCACTTCGAGAAGAACGTGACAGTACCCGATGCCTCCGAGAAGATATTCTACAAGGTTCGTCAGCAACATTTCGTTATGCGGTTCGAATGGTCCCCTCGCTTCTGTTGCCATATCATGTTGCGTTTCGCCGGACTGTCCACGAGCGCAAGGCGCTTCTGCAGTTCCGAGCCTCGGAAATACCGGCCTACCAGGCAAATAGGCCCAGAGGGCTTGCGCAACCCAAGAAGCCTCGGATGGCTGCCTAATACTATTGTCTGTTCGGCCCCCCCCAGCTATCGGCCAAAACCCGCCTTACGAAGTACTGATGCGTGTATGTCGATGCATACGCACAATTGACTTGAGGTATGACGCAATTGTTGGGGTTCGCCGATGCGCGCCGCTTGCTGCGTGCTTGAGGCCGTGTGCGGGCGGCGATGCTCATAGGTCAATTGACGAGAATCATAACAACACCAATCGAGTGCAGCGGTCCAGGTTCGCGGTTTCCGGCTTCACATCGTCACTGTCAGCTGCTGCGAACCCTGGTGCCGCTTTCCTCCCGCGGCGCAATGCAGCAAGCGAGGCAGCAGGCGCAAGGGCAGGGGCATCTCGAACGTTGGTGGAGTTGTTCAGTCCCAACCATCGTCATGGTCCCAGGCCTGCCCGGTTTCTTCAGGTGAAAAGAGGGGGGTTGTGTCTCGGTCCCTAGCGCAGCTGCTGTGCGAGCTACCCGAGAGCTTCATCTCGTGTGCTATCTCTTTTTTCGGGACGGGCTGTTTGTCAAAGTTGACATTTCTTTAATTTCCCCCCCTCCTACACCCATTCCGACACTAGCCTGTGTCCCTCCTCCGAACCTACTTCTTTACACTTCCCGCCTTTACTTACCTCTGCCTTGCCAACCCTCTTCACATACCTTCAAGAGCTAATCAGAGCCACCGATATAGTTTGTTGTAGACGGCGACTGGGTTACTGATCACACCGCACCGAAAGAAGCCGACGAGAGTGGCAACGAGAACAACGTCCTGACCCCCGAGCGCATCGTTTCGTCAGCCCCCGCAACGACAGCCATGATGAACTCTGCCCACCCCGATTCCACTACCGCTGCCCTGGCCGCAGATGCGCCCCTGGAGAAGAAGGAGGACCAGTCTGGTCTTCCTGGATCTTTCCCAGAGACGCCTGCACTGGAGAAGACGAACAGTGACTTTGGCATAAACCCGATGCCGGCCGGTGTGGGTGGCGTCAACCCCATCAAGCTTGCGCCCGGCGAGAAGATTCCTGAAGGCATTGCTGCCGAGAGCACAACCAGCCACGTCAAGCTGGACCCTGAGTCCTATGCCGCTAGTGACGCGCTTCCAGGTATGCTCCCTCACATACAATTTGCGGGACTGTCGTTGACCTAGACAAGGTGGCTTTCCTGCTGCATTCTCCTCGACTGCCCCCGAGTCGAGCACCGCTGCGCTGGCTGCAGGCGCGCCTATCGAGACCAAGGTCCCCGAGGTCGTCAAGGAGAGTCAAGCGAAGGCGCATGTCGATGCCGAGGCCAGCGGAGTCCCTGAAGAGGTCCAGGAGAAGGCTGCTCTTGAGAGCGAACTCCTCGACAAGGTGAAGGAGGCGCCCAGCACCTCCGAGGGCACTTCCGGCTATGGTACAGAGAAGACCGAGAAGACTGTCGACGCTAGCGAGGCAGCAGCAGCTGTCGCGGCTGCCGCTACCGCTCTTGGCGGTGCCGCCGTCGCCGGTGCCTTTATGGCCAAGGATGCTGCTATTGAGAAGGCCAAGGACGCTACTGTCGCTGCCCAAGCTTCTGCCACTGAAGCCGCAACCAACTTGCCTGACTCGGTCAAGGAGAAGTTGCCCGAGTCGGTCCAGAACGCCATCGGAACCACGACAAAGGAGGAAACTCGTGAGGAAGTCTCGCCTGAGGTGCCTACCGAAGTAAAGCAATCCATTACTGAAGCTGAAAAGGACCCTGAGGCTGCGGCAAACACGGAAGCTGTCGTAGAGAAGAAGGCAATGGAGGCTGAGCTTCTCAAGGAGATTACACCAGCCCAGGTGACCAGCGAGCCCGCCATCGGAACCACGCCAAAGGAGGAAACTCGTGAGGAAGTCTCGCCTGAGGTGCCTACCGAAGTAAATGAATCCATCACCGAATCTGGAAGGGCCCCCGAGGCTGCGGCAAACACGGAAGCTGTCGTAGAGAAGAAGGCGATGGAGGCTGAGCTCCTCAAGGAGATCACACCAGCCAAGGTGACCAGCGAGCCCGGCAAAGCCGAGACTCCCGCCGCGACAGAGACGAAGCCAGCCGAGGGTCCCCTGCCCGTCCTCGAGCCTTTGTCCGCACTGGCGGCTCCGGTAGTGCTGGGTCCGGAAGTGACGACCGGTGTAGAGACGAAGCCCGTAGAGACGGAGACGGAGCCTGTCGAGACGAAGCCCGTCGAGGTTCCCGAGCCCGTCATCGAGCCTGCGTCCTCACAGACAGCTCCAGTTGTGACGACCGGCGTTGAGACGAAACCTACCGAGGAGACGACTACCAACCGCGCCCCGTCTGTTGACCCTACCACGCCTGCCAAGCCTGTTGAACCGGCTGCCGGTACTCCCAGCAGCAGCAGCGTCTCCAAGCCCACCGATAGTGCCGCCACGGCCGACAAGACGGATAGTCCCTCCACGACCGACAAGAAGAAGAAGAACCGACTCTCGGCCATGTTTGGCAAGGTCAAGACCAAGCTTTCTAACAAATAAGCTGCCAAGCATCTGTTTTCGGTCTCCTTGTCTAGTCGATTTCTTCCCTTAACAGCTCATGATTCCCCATGTTGCGTCCGGTTATTCGGTATGGCGGATCGATGATGGCGGATCGATGATGGCGTACTGACATTGCTCACGTCATGCGTCTTAATGTAAATAATACCATGTTGGTTGGCATGTGTCGCCGGGTGTTTCGTCAAGTCCTTTCTTGCTCTCCCAAGGGTATAAATATAAAGGTCGCGATGAACGGCACGCGTGGCGAGACTGGCGAGGTTCTCCCTAGTTCTGCACCCTGCTTTCGTTTCTGGCCTGTACCTTGCTGCCCTGTTCCATATTCCCCTCCGTCTTCGCATCGAGGCGTTCGTTTTGTGTTCGTTGGACTCATCTCGCGTTGCTCCTGGACTTGGCCGTTGCTGTGTCCGTGGTTGCTCAATTGCGGAGGGTTGGCATGGGGAAGCACAAGACCGGCCGTGTTCGTATGGACAAAGCCAGGGAAGTATGGATCAGAGACGACATTGGACACCGATCATGCTTCTAAAGCATAGATGGAGCTCAAGTGTTGACAAAGGTGGAGAGGCAGATAGCTTAATAATGGACTTGTAGCCACATATGAACGTTCTATCTGGTGACATTCCTGGACCCGACATTGATTGCGCTCTCCTGGTACGGCCTAAGGGGTGGCATATGTGGATCATCGTCTTAGATAATGTGTTCTAGTTACAGTGAAATTCAGTACAACTAGAAAAACAATGTAAGTACTTACTAATAAGTACCTTGCGCATTTAGATGAAGAATTGGTAGTATCAAGGAGTCCAGTATATGCTGAGTCAGCCTGGTTGAGTGCAGGTGGGCCCACGTTCAGGTCGAGGTGGCGTGGAAATCGTCACCCGTCACCCGTCACCCGTCATCCCCGTCACCAGCTATTGGAAGCACGCCTGCATTTGCCCCGCCGGCCGTGACATGGTGACTCTTCTCCCTCCCCTTCCTTCTTCAACGCCTCCGGGGTTCGTCCGTCCGGGGCACTCCCGAATTACAACCACCTACCATATTCTACCAGGTGGACAACTATATGAACTCGAGCCACCAACCTACCCGAATATACTATCCTTTCCCTTCGCGTGCATTGTGTCTATGAGCGAAAGAGGCCTACACCTTCGCGCTACCTGCTTTGTGGGCAATCTGTTCGGCTCTCCCCACGTTTGTTCGCTGGTTGATTGAACCCAACAACCCGTTGTCTGGCATTCCGCCATCATGAGCTCTGGTCCGTCCAACCTGGGAGGCAAATTGCTTTCGGCTCCGACATCCTACATACCTTCTTCGCAGCCGATATCTACTCCTCAACCCAGCTTCGAATCCGGCTCACGACGATCCGGTCCGTCGAGTCCGTCGCTTCCGAGCTCAGCACCGAGAAAGGGACAAGGGTCGCGGAAACAGCACAGGAATCAGCGGAGGCCCCTGAGAGACGTTGGCAATCTGGATGATGACGACGCTATGGCCGAGATCGTAAGCCGATCCCGACTCGTCTAGATGGTGATGCAAACGCTAAACTCCTGAGATAGAGAGCTGTCCGTAATGCCTCGAGCCGCCGAGGGCAAACCTCCATCACTCACTTGCTGAACTATTCTGTCCCGACGCGTCATTATCACGAGCAGTCAAGAAGCAGTCGTCGCCATCCAACCTGGGGTCCGGGCTCGGGCTACCATGCCATTGACAAGGCGAGGTAGATACGGGCCTGCACCTAGTCTGAACCCGTTAACAGATCTTGCTGACATGGGCTCTACAGGTTTGTCCACGCCAACTACCGATTTGTAGTCTCGCCTACCGGCGACTACACTCCTCAAGCCGCCGACGCCGATAAGCACCTCGAATGGTCCGACGTCCTACAGATCCTCGCCTCCGCCGAATCCCAAACGACGTCATGCCCCATCTGTCTCTCGGAACCCGTGGCCCCCAGGATGGCACGATGCGGACACATCTTCTGTCTACCGTGCTTACTTCGGTTCATGAATTCGACAAACGATGACGAACCCAGTTCTAGACGAGAGGCACGCTGGAAGAAGTGTCCTATATGCGAAGACTCGTTTCGACTCTCCGAGGTTCGGCCTGTTCGTTTTTATGCCGGCCAGGAAAACCCGTTTCCAAGGGTTGGTGAAGACGTCGTATTGCGCTTGATGGTGCGAGAAGCGGGCTCTACTCTGGCCGTGCCGAACGAGGGAGGAGCGGATGTCGTCAACTTGGGAGAGGATGTGCCATGGCACTTTGCGGCAAGCGTCATGGACTATGCACGAGTAATGAAGGGCACACACGATTACATAGCCCAACAGTACGACCGCGAGGTCGAAGAGTTGCGACACCAGGCGGTAATGGACGAATGTCAGTTTGGAGTTGACGAGGGCGATTGGACGCAGCGAGCCATACGGGCCATCAACACCGCCAGAGACAAGATCAAGGAGCAAAATGAAGGCGTAGAAACCTTGGTTCGACCTAGTACGCTGAAGGCAAAGCACCCTGCCGGCCACAAGTTTCACTTCTATACGGCACCACCACATCTTTACCTTTCGCCGCTCGATATTCGCATTCTGAAGACCAAGTTCGGTGATTTCTCAGACTTCCCTTCAACTTTGCTTCCACGCGTGGAGCACATTTCTACCGGCCACGTGGTGGACGATGCCTTGAGGAAACGGGCCAAGTACCTTGGACATCTTCCCCAGGGCTGTGTCGTGAGCTTCTTGGAATGTGACTGGACCGACATAGTGCCGGCAGACATTCTGGAAGTATTTTCAAATGATTTGGAGCGACGACGCAAGGCCCACAGTGACAAGGCGGCACAAGAAGACCGAGAAAGGTTACAAGCGGAACGTTTGGAGGCTGCAGCTATCGGCCGCACCACCCGGAGACATTTTGAGAATGCCAACGAGGATAAGTTCGAGACGTCTCCTGCTATGAACGCGGAGGATTTCCAACCCCTCAGCTCCGTGGCTGGCACGACCCCCCCGAATCCTCGGGCAGGTTTTGGGCAGCTTGCGGGTCTATCCACAAGCCCGTCAACATCACGGACTGTCTGGGGTACAACGGTGATCTCGACCTCGCCAACTCTTGACACTGTGCAGGAGCGCGACGCCGACGACGGTTGGCTCAAGGACAACGATTTTGTGGGGGCGGCGGAAATTGCCATGCAGATGGAGGCCTTTGGTATTGATAGTGCCTCACCAGGCCCAAGCAGTAATCCAGGGGCCCCAAGTGGCGGTGGTGGTGGTGGCAAGAAGAAGAAGAAACAGAAGATCACGTTGATGAGCACTGGTGGCCGTCGTGGCAACTGAAGTCGGAGTTTCGGATGCCCACTAGATGAGCGCCTTTTAGAATGTCCATACGCGTCCACAGAGGCAGCGCAAGAGCTTGCTCAATGAGACAAATAAAACGTCCAGAATCGTGTGATTTGAGAACAATAGTCGTACGTACAATCTTCGAGGTTTGGTTTATCTCTGTCAAGAAGACGAGACTTCATCAACGGGTAACAACTGACAAGCTGCCCGTGTTTGGATGGGAGGATATCTCTTATCTTACTGCCGTTCTCAATCGAAGTGTCAGTAGCCCACTTCAAATCGCTGGCACTTCCCAACTTTTTGACGAAGGCGACAAAAGTACGTTTTCTACGGTCGCGCTTCCACATCCACGTCGCACATGTCATTCCATACCAGCTTTATATAGCCCTGGTTCGTAGCTATTTGAAGATGGTATGAAATGACATGCGCGACGTTGTAGCGGTCGTAGCAACTTCGAATAACGTATTTTTGTCTTTCTGTTAATTGGATTGATTTTAGTTGCCGAGGCACGAAGGCTATGGAAGGGTAATGGAGGGGTAATATGATAATTTCATAGATAATAACTTACAAATGAGCGAATATACGTCGTATTAATATAACAAAATATGATTTAAAACCGTAATAGATAAAGCTAAGTTAAAAACATCGTGAAAATAAATTTAGCTTATAATAACGTATATATATTAAATGACTTTTTTATGATACTTAAGAAAATTTAGGTAATTTTTTAAAAACTTCTATGTTAAACACTACATATTTTATATATACTAACCTTTTTAACATCCTCAATATTGGCTATAATACGGCTTGTTTTATTAAAAAGCCCGTTTTAAAAAAGTCGGGAGGTGCCAGCGTTTTGAAGTGGGGCACTGACACTTCGCTTGAGAACGGCAGTATCTCGACCCCGCCAGCTTCACATCACAGGCACCCGTAATCAAAGGTAGGTACTTACCTTATGCCTTGTTGCCGGATGGTAGATATGCATATATCATCTTACCGTGTAATATATTCCTTCTGAGTCGGTATATCAGCAAACATCCTCATGATTCCGAGTCCATAAACTCAGCTTTCTCGACTGGCAACATTACATAGGAGCCGAAGATGGCCGCCCACCGCGATGAGCACCTCCCACCACCCCTCACCCTAATCTACCCGCCCCTCCTCAACTCGGCCAACCCCTGGGCGACGACGCTTGAGGATCTAAAAGGGCTGTTCGGCTGTCCCCACACCGGCGCCGTCACGACGCGGACGGCGCTGCTGGACGAGGGGTTCGCGCATGATGACTTGGTGCATCAGTATGCGTTCTTTGATGTTGGTACGCATGTTTCTGGGGGGTTTGGGTCGGGGGGTGGTGGCGGGGATGGGGATGGGGGTGGTGATGCGGGCGTGAAGGAGAAGGATAGTGTGCATGCGAAGCGGAACGAGAACGCGAACGCGAGTCTGAATACCCTCGGCTATAGCCCCATCCCGCTGGACTCGTATCTGGACTTTATCGGTACTATCTCCGATGCCCTCACATCGGAGTCTGATCCAGATTCTGCGATGGAGCAGAAGAATAAGAAGATGAATAAGAAGAAGGGAGAGAAGGAGGGGGAGAAGAAAAGAAAACCCTTCATCATCTCCGTCACTGGCGACCCGGCCGAGGTCGCCGAGTGCTACCGCCGCATCGCGCGGCGCCAGCGCGCGGTGCGCGTGCCGCTCGCTATGGAGGTTAATCTGAGCTGTCCGAATATCCCGGGGAAGCCGCCGCCGGCTTATGAGGGGGTGGCGCTGGGGTTGTATTTGAGGGCGGTTTGTGAGGCTGTGGGGGGAAGGGGAGATGGGGGAGGGGAAGGGGATGGAGGTGGAGGTGGAAGAGAAAAGGCGGTTCGGATACCCTGGGGACTGAAGACACCGCCGTACACGCACGCCGGACAGTTCGAGAGGCTGGCCTCTGCGCTGCGGGAGGCTGGCTCTTATTACTCTGGATCGAGATCTACGTCTGGGGATAGCGACGGGGCTGGAGCACCTTGTCCCGTCAGTTTCATCACGGCCACGAATACGCTTGGCTCCTGCCTCCTCCTCGCCGATCCCAGCCCCGACCCCCATCAACAGCCATCACCGAAGCTCCCGGGCGCCCTCGGCATCGGCGGCATGGCCGGCGCGCCGCTGCACCCCCTCGCGCTCGGCAACGTGGCCACGCTACGGCGGCTGCTGGATGCGGATGTGCGGACGCGGCATGTGGCTCTGATTGGGGTCGGTGGTGTTGAGGATGCAGCTGGGTACCGCCGAATGCGGGCTGTGGGCGCGGTGGCGGTGGGGGTGGGCACGGCGTTGGGGAGGAGGGGGGTGGGGGTTTTTGAAGGGATTGAAGGGGGGTTGGGGGGTAGGTGGTGATGGTGAGGTATTCAGGGGGGTAGGGGGATAGGGGGCTAGGGGTTGGAGGTAGGTGGTGGGTGTTCGTAGGGAGAGGTGATCGAGAGTTGCTACGGTAGGGATGCGATGGTGTGACAAGGTAGTGACACAGGTGGGCTTGGGATAGCGGTAGAGTAGGACAGCAGTAGAGTAGGATAGCAGTAGGCCAGGACAGCTTTGATGGTCTTTTGGAATTAGACTACGTACCTGAGAATCAACAATCTATTCTGGTTGCTTTGTTTTCGTTGATAGGTATCGTAAGTTGTCGTGTAGGTACGGTACCATTTGTCTGAACGTTGGGAGACATGGACGTCTATGGCCATACCCTAATATGCCTAGAACTGCATTCGTTAGGCTTGCTTGCACTCACATATCTCAGATGCAAGCAGGACGGGATATAAGACGTGAGGCAGGAGCGTCAACGTTAAGGGGGAAGGGGCAGCGCTGGTTGTCGACCGACGAATACCCGATATGATCGTTTGGAACTAGCTGTGGCCAATTTTTCCAACTCTTCAACTTCCATTTCTACCTTAAGTACTCAACATCTCACCTACGCATACCTTGAAAATAAGTACCCTTTGCTTTCATCCTCCGTGGCTGGCCGCTTAAAAAGAGCAAGGCCGGCTATCATTTGTAGCTATGAGTGACAGCACTCCGTTGCTTGGCGAGTCCGATTTTCAATAGGATGACGCGACACCACTGCATCGATGCCGCACGTTTGACGAGGCAGTAGCGCAGGGCCATCTCGCGTCGATTCTCGCAAGTATGGTAATCTGAAACTGGAGTATGATGAAGACGGTTGACCAACAATTCAAGCAGCTCAGCCCTCGTATGAGGAAAGGGGTGTCGCGGGGACCCTGAGGTCCGGATACCATGCGTGCCGAGCAAAGACACAGCGGTTCTTCCGATCCAAGACGAAGCATTGGCTGATCCTGACGATGATCATCCTCGACATCGCGGACATTCTCACCGATGTCTTCATCGCGCTTATCACCTGCGAGCTGCGAAGAGAAGACGAGCCGTGGGTGGCGCCGACGAGAGCTGCCTTGGCATACTTCGCGAGTACGTTGGGTCGCCTCTTCGTGGTCGAACTGATACTCTCCGTCTTCGCCGACGGCCTGGAGTAAGTCAAGTCAGCCCGGGGAAGAGCTTTTAAGGTTTGGACTGGGACGCTGACCACCACCACCACCGCGACACAGGTTCTTCTACAACTGGTCCCACTGCTTCGACGCCTTGGTCATTGTGCTAGGCTTTGCCGTTGACCTGCTGGAACACAACGTCACGGGAGAGATAGTTTCTCTGATCGTCATACTACGGCTGTGGCGGTTCTTCAAGATCGTCCAGGACTTTTGGGGCGAGCAGGCCGAGCAGACGGAGGAGTTGCGCAAGCGGGTCGAGGACCTGGAGAAGCGCAATGCGGATCTGGAAGCGCAGCTTATGATATGAACCGATAAGCTTCCCGTCGGCTTTGCAGGTTTCATGCTTCACCTGACACCTACTGTTGGCAACGTTCATGGTGCCATCTGGTTGGGCTAACTTGACATTGAAGGTTCACGCTGGAGGGAACCTTAATTGAGAGCCACCTAATGTTGCTAATGGCAACGTGGTCATGAGACATGAAGTGGCGTATACTAGTCGAAGAGCTTCGTCTTGACACCAATGGCTCTTGTTCGGTCGACAGGTTCCCCAGCCACGTGTGTCCTGTGGAGAGGTTGCTCATCAGGCCGGAGCGCAACATGTCCATCCTTCGTTACACATACGAACTTTGGCTCAATGTTCAGACTTGCACTCTACTATCGGGAAGTTTGGTGCGGCTGGTGCAAGTCCAACAGACTCCCTCATTGTGGTTCAATCCTAGGCACGGAGTATAAACTATAGAGAGTTGAAAACGCAAATCTGTGAGGGTTCGATTCCGGAGTGTACTTGTCGAGGGATATCAATGTCGCACCGGATCAGGACCGGACCCTGAATACCTTAGCTCGAGGCACCCCGTGATCTCCAGGTTGGCGCCATAGTTGACGGGTAGCAAGCCACCCCTTTCGCAAGTACATTGGCCAATCACGGCCTCAGTCCCCCTTCAACTAAGAACACGACGAATCTGATAGCTTCAGATGATCATTTTGAGCTTCAACCATTGTTTCATTAGAACCATCGTATACCCGAAGGCATGGCTATTTCGCTATCTCGTACCTAATAGTCCTACCTTTGCCTCTTGATTGGGGCAATATACATGGACACGGCGCCATCCCCCGATGCTGTAGTCCGATAGAGATGGCCATATCTGACCGGCGTAGGCTGGGAAGAATGAGGAAAGACTCCACGATCGTGTTTCAGGCCAACGGGGCAAGTAAGCCTAGAAGCGGACGAGGACTCCGGTGCCAAACTTTATTTCACTCGGGGTCCTTTCATGTTTACTTGATGGCTATTTGAGATCCCATAATATCAATACTTGCGTGGTCTGCTGCAGTCGTCTCTCTTAACTCGGATTCAGTTGAGATCTCATCATCACCATCGATTCGCTCGTTTACCATCAATGATACACATCGTCATCGTCTATTCCTTCGCTCAAGCACCATGAAGACCACCATACTCCCCGTCGCCTTCCTGGCCGCCACTGTCGCGGCACAGTCGACAAACGCGTGCGCCGCGCAGCCGGTCGTCGACACTTGTCTGTCGACGACGCAGGCCCTTGTCAGTCTCTGCTCCGCGACGGACTACGCGTGTCTCTGCGAGAAGTACACGGCTAAGTTGGTGTGCGTATACCTGATCCAGACGAGGGGGAGGGACGGAGAGTAGGAGAGTAAGGGTGGTGTGCTGACTGGGATACTGACTGACTGCGATAACGAAACAGGTGCTTTGCCAATTGCCCCAATGACCCCCGGGCGCCGGGCGTTGCGACTAAAAAGGATAACGTCTGGTATGTAGCTCTTCGTATCACATCGGGTGTTTGAGTTGGCCGTCGATGCATGGGTACTATTACGAATGAAACGAGGAGCTGTCGTCAGAGTGGGATTTTGCGCACCATCTTCCGCGAACCCCCTATATCCCCTATTGTACACAGGACAAGCACCACCACCACCACCATCATCGCTAGGTACATAACACCACATACTCCTCCTCCTAGCTAACCAAACCTCCCCCTAACAGCAATAACGTCAGCGTCAATACCGCCGCAACCACCACCGCGCCCGCTCCCAAGAGCATTTCCAGCTCCGGCTTCGGCTCCGGCTGTAGCCAGCCCGCCCCCTCCAACGGGGACGCGGCACCGGCGACCAAGACGGGCCCGGACGATGACGAGGCAAGCGGCGCTGCCGACGCCTGCGACGGTGAGGAGACCGGGACCGCCCACCCCGGCGCGTCGGCGAAGACGGCAGGCGCGGCGGAGCTGATGGCGAGCGCGGTGGGGGTGCTGGCTGCTGTTGCTGGGGCGGCTGTTGTGATTTTGTAGACTCGTGGTGGGAGGGAGACAGGAAGGGGGCACAGTATGGGGGTCAAGGGGTTAAGGGGTCAAGGGGTTGATGGTTGATTCGTTATTAGAGGGGCGTTTCGTTGAAGGAATCATGAGAAGGGTACTGTCGGATATGCGAACGTGGATGAAGGATAGAAGTTGACACGAGAAGGGAGGGAGGACTATTCTTGCTGCTGATGCTGGCCGTTGCTTGCGCGTACGCGGACTACCCAGATGTACCAATAAGACTTGCGGTGGAAGAAATATGAGCGACGGGACCGCCTCCACGGCAACAATACATCTCTTTTGTTCGAAACGGAATTAGAGGTACTCCTCCCACACTGAAATCACAAGACCTGGTATGGACACGAGGTCACAAATTTCCCTGCCCTTGGAGGTATGATATAGCTATCCCCCATCTTTGGCTCGTCTGACGAGGGTTGCTTGCCACGTCCCTATAGACCACAGGGAGAGTTCAGAAAGCGGCGTAGCTTTTTAGACGTTGAAGACAATCAATTAACCATCCAGATGTACCAATGTGTGTGTGTGTCTTGCTTTCTATTCCCTGGAGCCTGATAGCCTAGAAGTAAGAGAACCTAACTGAGCCGGAAGCCTAAACCGGAAGATCACCAGAGATAAGATTTTACTGCTCGCGTGGATGTAGTACCTAGGTATCAGCAGGCTAACGAACCCATGATAAAGTAGTCCCGTATAGCCGACGTCCAAGATGAGTAGGTAGGTAGTCAGACACGCAGCCCAATACACACACCATCAAGCAACCACGCCGTCTTCCGTCTTCTTGTCCGCCTCCTTGTTTATACCCATATGCTCATCCCTCTCAGCATCCATACCCACATCCCTGACCACATCCCCATCCACCTCCTTATCCCACTCAGAAAGACCCCACTCGACATCCATACCCGCATCCATAACCTCATACATAATACCCCGGGGCATTTCCGCTTCCAAATCCACACCCGCGTCCCCATCCATCTCAGAAGAACAAGCCACTGACCCTGACGACCCCGATACCGACGACGAGGGCGAGCACGACGACGAAAAAGCCAAAGATCCCCCAGCCACCAGCGCCGGATAGCGCCGACAGCTCTGCTCGACGGCCTGCGAGACGATTCTTAAGTCGTGCAGCGAGTCCTCGCTTCTTTGGTCGCGGCCGTGCAGGCCGAACTGGCAGGCGTGGCAGAACAGCGGCGCCGGCACGGCGTTTGGGCACTTGCACCAGCAGACGCAGAGCTGATGGGTCATTTTGTTTTTCGTGTTGGTGTTGGTGTTGCTCCTATGGTATGGTAGTGGTTGTTCGTGGTTGTTCGTGCTTGAAGGTAGAGGGGAACGGGGGTTTAGAGAGGCTGAGTGTTCCTGGGGAATGGACCGGGAAGTGGGGTTATGGCGGGCTCTCGCTCCTTTGTTCTGGCTCTTGCTTTGGGGTTCGGCGGTCTGGGATGTTCACCGAGAGTTGAGAGCTCGGCCTGTCTGTGTGTGTCTCTGTAGAGGCTCTGCGGCTTTGCGTTCAGGATGGGGTGAGCCAGAGGGAAAGGGGGGAGAGACAACTGCTAAATCTTGGAATTTATAGTCTGCCGACATACAGACGCTGTGGAGGGACATATTCACTATCGCAAGGCGGATAATGGTAATGTTGTCAGACATGAATGCGTATCAGGGGCTGAATGGTTGCGTGGATGAATGCGACTCCCTCGGCCATCCCGTATTGTGACTGCAACAGGAACTGAGTGACCACATGCAAGAGGTCTGTGAGTCCGCAGGTCGCAGTCTGCCATCATCATGTCTATTGTTTGGCAACTCGGCTGGTGTGCTGACGGTCAAATCGACTATCACTGAAGCTTATCCCCTTCAAGGGGGCCCGGTTATCACACGTAGAAAGTGAAGGGAATTGAAAGCCATGTTTGCTGTCTAAACCTTGTATACACTCCCACGCGGCATCATATGTACATTGGTCGATGAACAAAAGAGAGGATTGCATATCGTGTATGGAATTGGTTCTCACCACCTCCGCTCCTCTACTTCCGGTACCACATTCTCGTGATCTTGGTCTGCCTCATCTTCCGCTGCAGCTGGAAGATACCGTACATGAGCGCCTCACTCGTGGGCGGGCATCCGGGGACGTAGATATCGACGGGCACGATGCGGTCACAGCCACGGACGACACTGTAGCTGTAGTGGTAGTAGCCGCCACCGTTGGCGCAGCTTCCCATGCTGACAACCCACCGCGGCTCGGGCATCTGGTCGTAGACCTGGCGCAGGGCCGGGGCCATCTTGTTGGTCAGGGTGCCGGCCACGATCATGACGTCGGACTGGCGCGGCGAGGCGCGGAAAATGATTCCCAGGCGATCTTGGTCGTAGCGCGGCGTCGACAGGTGCATCATCTCGACGGCACAGCAGGCGAGACCGAAGGTCATGGGCCATAGCGAGGACTGTCGTGCCCAGTTCGCAACCTGGTCGAGTGTGGTTCTGGGGGGCACTTGTTAGCTCGGATCCCTGATGATCGTGAGGTCGCGGTGGTAGTCGTACAATGCGTATTGCATCGCACCCTTCTTCGGTGTCTGGCTGGCGAGCGGGACTTCTTTACGTTCGCGGCGGGCGATGCCGGCCGAGGCGTGTGGTGTCACCGACGTGGCATCTTTCTTAGGAGTGGTCGTGATGGTGGCCACGGACTGAAGAGGGACGAGACGGGTAGTAGGCTTCGCTGTATGGCGCGATACAAGTCAGCGCTGAGCCCATCTTTCGCACGGCAGGGAGTGGCGGGGGGTTCATCACAAACCTCTCAACGCCAGGGTGGCCGCTCTTCTTGAAGACGCCAGCATCTTGCTTGTCGTGAATATCTGCTTCGTAAGGTAGAGGGAGCGGAGAATGTTATAGGATGGAGTGGAGAGGGTTAGCACTTGGCAGGAGTTGTGGTGGCGGACTGAGTTGCTCGACGAGCTGCGACTCTCTCAGGTCAAGCAATCATCACCTCAATCTCGAACTTGCCCGGTCAAATTGACGTTAACGACGGGACAGAGCTGCTTTCGCCGCTTCGCTAATCAATAAATGCCGCACTCTGAGTGGCCACTGCTGGAGGTGGGTACCCACCAACCTTGTTTTTCCGAGTCCCGACCCTTGCCACCTCCACCAGCTGCCACCACCTGCGTGCCGTAGTACTCAGTTGAAACAATTGAAGATTGGTTGTCTTCAGAGGTCAACATTGATAATCCCAGCGGTATTCGAAGTCTTCACCGCCATAGCCTTTGGTATGAATTTTAAGATGCTGGAATTTGCAGTGTAGTTGGCAGGTAGTAATACCATGTCATCAAAACCATCAGAAGTTCTGTGTAAGTGCTGGCGATTTACTAAATTGTTGAACTTCAAGCTTGCGGTTTCGATGTTGGGCTGACCTGGCCTGACCATCTCAATCTTGCCCACAATTCCACAACTCAGCACCAGACGACCAAGGGACAAGGTCGCCCTCGTTTGATATGATGAACATATATGCCTTGCCGGGGTTGATAATGTGAAGGCTTCTGATCTTTGCGTTCGACATGGTATATTTTTGCTTAGTCCGGGCGCCGATGTGCCCATCCACCGTCGTTTCCTGCCATCGGTTCCATACCAGATATCCAGTGGTCTTCCTTGACAACCTTGCGCTGTACTGACTCGCGAGTGAGCATGTCAGCATGTTCGGGCGGCGAGGTTACATGCGATACGGGGAAGAGTCAAGACATTCAGCCCAGGTTACATGTCAAGTTTCAGATTTCAGTCGGCGACTCATTCCAGGAGAGGAAGCAAAAGTGAACTACGATATTCCCACTTCCACGTGTCCATGCAGGTACATGGAGTCAGTCCTGTGCGTTTTCCGCAATGTCACGTTCCGCGAACCATTGCGACGTTGACTCGGAGGGCGTGTCAACTGGCACCGGCACAACGGGTCGCACGCCACACACCCGACACTGTTTGGTCCGGGTTTGACTCGACCAATACAGTAAAAGGCCGTGCACGATAGCAGTGTGTAATTCGATACTGTTTGTCAATTAGGTAACGTCGCCCGGGGTTCATACGAACGCTGCTGAGCATGCTCACACAGTCACACCTGACACTGACAGAAGGGAGTGACAGTGACAGGCGGAATATCAAGTGAGACGGGATGCGATACTATTCCCCAGCTTGTATTCCCTATTCCCTGATTGACAAGTTATTGATTCATTCCTTGGATATTCATTCCTCCGCCATTTGATGCATGCAGGTGATCCACGGCCCACGGGCGGTGTTCGGCCCCCGTCCCGCTGCAGAGAGTCACAGTGACCGAGGGAATTAAAAATGAACCCTGACCCCTGGCCAAGAGAATCTGGGGTAAGACAGGGCCTCGTTTTGACATTTTCCCACACCCTGGTCAGTGGTCGCATCCGAGGGCATCAACGTCACCAATCTCAAAAATGAGCATTGACCAAAACCCACCGGCAAATGGGCAAAGCTGCACCAAAGGATGGATGGGCCAACAGCCGCCCAAGTTGCCCAACCGCTACGTAAGTTGGTAAGCTATCAGCTTCGCTTCGTGCCCAGGTGTAGATCTACATGATTACATCTATACATCTATGTCATCTCCTTCGCAGCTTCGATGGGCAATGGTTCCCCCTTCTCCGCACGCACAATCGAGTCCTCGAACCCCCGAACGCCGCTGTCTGTCCGCCTCGAGGACAGACAGACGTCACAGACAAGGAGCGACAGAGGCGACTAATATATATATGTACAATTTATTATTACTGGCGTCTGGTATCACTCACTGATCAGAATACCTTGGGTCAGTACATACCGCTCTTCGTTCACCGCCCCTCCCTACTTCCCTACTTCGTATAGCTGTAGCCAACGACCGAGTGGTCCGTCTCTACTAGCCTCATCCTCCTCTTCGCCTCCACCACCACCACCACCGCCACGACGACGAAGCACCTCCATCCATCACCGCCGCCGCTCCCGCCGCCGCGCCAGTGGCGCCACCATCGTGGTTCGCCTGCAATCCTCCTCGCGGGGTAGGCAGCCTTGAATCTTTGTTTCTGCACCTAGCTACCTAGATACTTGCCTGTCTGATTCTCCTCATCGATTCTCTAGTATATCTCTCAACGTTATCCGTGTCACTACTCCTGTTCTTACTTAGCCCCAGGCTTCTTCCCCCGCGAGTCAGCTCTTCGTGTCCTTCATCGGCCTACTAGACTGATTGACGAGGTGGACCACTAGCTCATTTCCACCTTTCGCCTTTGCGCAATCGCCTGGATCCGAAAAGAACGAGGAGCCAAGGATATCAAAAGCTGGGGGCGCTTTCCAGACCACCACTTTCCCGCGCCTTGGCCTCTGAGCCTGAAATAATCGAGTCATTGACGCGGCATGCCTCAATCTTCTGGACTTCTTCATCAAGACTTTGTGTCTGCGCGGCCAAAACCTCGCCAGGTCCATCGTTGACACGCCAAATACTGCTCCTCAGGCGAACACGCGTCCCGCAGTCCGATATGCTCTGATGGCCCTGCTCAAGCATCCGGGTCGCTAACCGACACCGTTCACGCCATGTCGTCTACCAATGACCCAGATCGGGGCCCTGCCGTGTTCGCTGTGACCACAGCCACTCTCGTCCTGGCTACCTGCTTCGTCGCCGCGAGACTCGCCTGTCGCGTTGGCATTGTGCGACACATCAGCTGGGATGATTACTTCATCGTAACCGCATGGATCCTTGCTGTCGCCCTCAGCTTTACCATTGATCTCAGCACCAGGAAGGGTTTGGGCCGGCACGACGAGAACATTGCCGCTGAGGACTGGAATACACTCCGGCGTTGCGAATATGTCTTCTCGGTTCTATATAATCCAGCTTTAATGGCCTTCAAGACGTCGATACTCGTTTTCTACCTCCGCCTCTCCAAGGACACCCAGAAGGTGCTGCGGCTGTCGTCTTGGGGTGTCCTGGCGGTGGTCAACGTCGCTGGTCTGGTTCTGACTCTGATCAACATCTTCCAATGCAGCCCAGTCCAGGCCGCCTTCAACCCTTACCATTCCACGGCCTATTGCATCCCGCTGTTGACCGAGTACATTTGTTCTGCTCCGATCAACATCGTCACTGATCTGGCCATACTCGCCTTGCCGCTTCCCGTGCTGACAGGCATGAGGTTGCCACTGAAGCAGAAGGTCATCCTGATTATCACCTTTGCGCTAGCTATCTTTGTTACCATCGTGGATGTCATCCGCATCTATTACCTTCAGCAGGCCATCACCCAGGTCTCCCCGATTGTGTCGAAAGACCCTGCCGCCACATTTGGCGATTCGCCGCAATTCGCCTGGAACGCCTCGCTCTCGCTTATGTGGTCTGCTGTCGAAGTCAACGTGGGTATCACTTGTGCCTGCATTCCGACTTTGAAACCGTTAATCATTCGTATCCTTCCGGCTATGCTCATCGATCCCGACGGAACCCGAAGAGGCTCCGACACGGTGGACAAGCCGCCGACCTCCCAACTTTCAGACGGACCTCAAAGTTCTGATAACGGGCAGGATATTCACACCATCACTCAACGGGAGCCTACTCGCCCTGGACCGGCTCATGCGGCGGATGACGACATCGATGCTCAGATTGCGGCCATGGAATTCCTCACCACACCGGCGGATATGGCCGGTTCCGGGCTCAGAAGGACTCGCACCGCACTGACGACCGTTACCACCAACTCGAATGGGGTCGAAGCTTCGGGAGTCTACTTCGGCTTCGTTAACATGCGCAAGCCGAAGAGCATGATCAGGACCTCGACGCGAGACTCGTTCAAGTATTGCACCTTGGTCACGATCCTATTCGTGCTCTGGGGCTTCTCATACGGTCTTCTCAATACCCTTTCGAATGTGGTCGCGACGATCTCGGGCATGACCGTCCCGCAGACGTTAGGTCTGACAAGCATTTACTTTGGTGCCGGGTATTTTTTCGGGCCCCTTCTTTTCGGAGAATGGATATTGCGCCACGATGAGCATGGGAGACTGGGAAAGAGGGAGAAAGCAAAGCACGCCGAGGACAAGATAGGTGGCTTCAAGGCAACATTCAGTAAGAAAGCTTCCCGCGCACATGCTTTCGACTTGGAATGTCTCTCTTGCCTTATTTGCGACTGGGTTGAAAGAATAAAACCCCTTGGAGAGTTAGTCTGAAAGGTCAAACGATCGACTGCTGACAGTTGGGACTCAGTCATAGGGCTATGCATATATGCTGTGGGCACGATAATGTTCTGGCCGAGTGCTGTTCTCACCTCATTCGCTGGGTTTATGATCTGCAACTTCGTCGTTGGGTTCGGCCTCGCTGTCCTAGAGACCGCAGCGAACCCATTCCTGGCCCTCTGCGGACCTCTCGACTACGCAGAAATGAGGTTACTCTTAGCTCAAGGGATCCAAGCTGTCTCCTCCGTCGTGAGTGGATTACTAGCGCAGAAGGTCTTCTTCGTCGACCTCAGTGCACACGGTTCTGACACTTCGATGACGCTTATCGACGTCCAATGGACATATTTGGCCATCACGCTCTCCTGCGTGGCACTCGCACTGTTCTTCTATTACATGCCTTTACCAGAGGTCACTGATGCTGAACTGGAAAACTCCACACGGTATCTCCCAGTCGATCCCAAGAAGCGTAGCTTTGGAGGGTTGCAACTGCGAACTTGGACCTTGGCGCTGGCTGTTCTCGCTCAGTGGACCTACGTCGCGAGCCAGGAAAGCATGAGCATCTTCTTTGGAGCCATTCTCACATCAGTCGCAAGGGTTTCTACCTCTATAATGACTAGAGATAACACCAGAACAACAGACCATGCGACGGAAGACTTGGTAGATCACCCGGATGGTCTTGCGATGTCTATCTCGGACTACCTTCTCATAGCTCACAGTGCTTTCGCCATTTCCCGTTTCCTCGCAGCTTATATCGCCTATCTTTCGCCTTCTCATCCCAAGGTTCCCCAGCCACATACTATCTTGACAATCTGTACAGGATGCAGCATTGCCTGTGGTGTTGTACTCGCAGCTCTCCGTACAAGCAACTCAAACTTTCTCGCCATTCCGGCGATACTTTTCTTCTTTTTTGAGGGCCCTATATGGCCCCTCATCTTCGCGCTTGGACTCCGAGGACAAGGTAGACGGACCAAACGGGCAGCAGCTTATATCACAATGGGAGCCTCGGGGCCCGCCTTCTGGCCCTTCGTTAGTAAGTCTATTCTTGCAGTTGCCACCTTCCGTCTCTTTGCTTCCCAAGCTTGCCTCTGGATGCTTTGACAGGATTGTAATCTGCGACAACTTTCTGTATACCCGAAACATAACCGAACAATTCATGCTGACTACGGATATTGCAGTGTACGAGATTAACCAGAAAGGGGGTAGCTACCAGACGGCATTCATCGTAGTGCCTGCTCTTCTCGTCATTACTGGCTTGTTCTCTCTCTTCCTAGATTTCAAGCGAAATGCTAGGATGCTGGTCGATGCCCGGGTCGGTGCCGAGCAACAGTCGCGGATACAAGACCGCGCAAATCGCGAGATGGACCTGGACGATATCATTGCGGCAAGAAGAAGGGCCTCACTAAGCGGACAGTCGGACCATCACGAAAGAGGGAGTTTCGTCAAAAGATTTTCGGTTGCCTTGGGCAAAGGCAGGAACAGCCCGGAACGGGTCACTAACGAACACCGGGAGTCAAAGAGGAGCGGTTCCGGGTGAACCACGTCCCCTCGACCACAGTCAAAAGGAACCATGATGGCGACGAACTCATTTAATCCAGGGTCGTCTGCACCGCTCCATGAAGGAGAAAGTGCGACATCTGTCGAGGTCGCTCGAGACGGTCCACACAGGCGACCAACCAGAAGGATCGTGGTTACGGGAGCTATCTCAAGCTCAACTGCATCATATTCGGCATTACGTGCTCGCTAGTCTCTTTGGCACCAATGGTGCAAATGCCGGTAGGCTGAGCTACGACTATGAGAGCAAGGCTTCTTGGGAAGGAGCAGAAACCCGAGGAGACGCGATCCGATCCACACGGCGCTGCTTAGACCTGCCGACTCGAGCTTTGCCCCTTGGTGCCGGCGGACACATTCAGCTACCTCCGGAGGAACATTGCACGTCAAAAAGGGTCGGACGTCGGCGCAATCATCGAACGTCCCGGCACCAGAGCCACAAGGCGACTTTGCATCTAGAAACTGTAAGATGTGTCTGCAGCAAGCATCGTTTTGGGGAAGTTCAAAGTATGGACTATCCCATCCTGGCGGCTTTCGAGCTTAGAATCCTGCATTCCTAGGCTTTGTTAGATGGAGAGAAGCTCGGCTATGGTGTTTCTGATCCGTAGTGAGAGATACACAGGCATGCATGGAGAACATGTGCTTTGTGTTTTGGAGGACTGCCTATCTTAGGTAACTCATAGTTTGATACCCGTGAAAATCAACTCAAACTCATGCCAATGCCGATTCTATCGTTGGGCCATTAAAGACTGAGACAAGCTGAATAATTGCTGTGATGCCGGAAGTGTCGGCGTAATCCATGTTGCGCCGAGGTGACCCGCCGAAAGCAGTGAAGGAAGATCGGCTCTTGCCGGGCCCGACTTCTCAGAAGATGACTGGCACAGCTTACCAATCCGATAAACGCCAGTAGCATTGATGATGTCGCCATCTGAAGCTATCAACCTCCAAGCAACCTCTTCAATGTTGATAGCTTTGTTCTGAATTGTTTTCCGTATCAATTGAAGCCATAAGGTCCGGAGGCGCAGGATCAATCTAAACCCGGCAATCCGCACCCTCGAGCGCGCCGTGCGCTCTCGGAACCAGGGTCAAGTAGGGTTGGCCAAACGCGCATCCAATTCTCACTCCTATCTTACATGCCTGTACTTGGCCGAGCAAGAAACACCAGACTTTCATCTCACAACAGCCACGATGCCGCCTCAGCCCCTACTAGCCCAAACCGCACCGTCGCGGTCCGATGAAGCGCAGTCGGATGACTCGTCATTAACGGCTAGGGAGGATGTCATGTCTACCACTGAAGAGACGCCGCTGCTGCTGCCGGGGTCAGGGGATGCCGACGGCGACGACCTCGACACGGCCAAGCAGACGGTCACGCGCGGACGGGCTGTGGCGATCATGCTGAGTGTTTATGTGCTTATCTTTCTGCAAGGTGAGCCTCCTACCTGGAATACCGTACCTATTGTCCTCGTCGATCCTGACAGAGCTCTCCAGCCTCCAACATGAGCGGCATAACCATGGCGCAGTCCATAATAGCGGCCGACCTCGACGCCTACGAGAACGCCATGTGGTTCACGACGTCGTTCCTGGTGGCGCTGTCGTCGACGGCGCCGCTCTTCGGCAAGCTGGCGTCGGTGTTCCCGCCGCGCGCCATGGTGCTGGTCGCGGCGCTGCTGTTTGGGGTCGGGTGTTTGATCACGTCGCAGGCGCGCTCTTTTGGGGTGTTTATCGCAGGAAGGGTCGTCACGGGCATGGGTGGTGGCGGCACGATGGTGCTGGCGCTGATCCTGGTGCTGGAGCTTACTACGAAGAGGAATCGGGGGGTTTTTGTTGGGCTTGTGTGAGTGGACGAACCATCACCCTCGTATTGTCGTGGCAGTTGTTCTTCGGGGGGATGTGCTGACTCCTGGTCTGCAGTAATGCTGGTTTCACTACGGGTGTTTCATTGGGCGCAGTCTTCTTCGGTGGTTTGATAGAGACCACCGGTTGGGTAAGCTTGGTCTGGGATTCGTGATAGTGTACGGCAACTGATCAAGCCTCCAGCGAGCTCTGTTCTGGATCCAGGTTCCTCTGAGTCTGGTGGCAGGTCTCGGTGTTTTCTTCAGTATCCCGGGTTCCATGACATCCGGTCAGGGCTCCAAGGTTACTTCAACTCTGGGCACCAAACTCAAGCGCATCGACTATCTCGGCGCGCTGCTTCTGGTACGTTTCTCTCTCCCCCCCAAGGAAACCTCTATGATCCTGATTGATGACGATACAGACCGCCACCGTGGTGCTCTTCCTGTTCGGCCTCTCCGGGAAGATCCAGCCTATCCCCCTCGGCGTGTCTCTGGGGACAGTGATCCTCTTCGTCCTGACGGAGAGATATGTGGCAGCGGATCCCATTGTTCCTCTCTCCGTACTTCTGAACCGCGGAGCTTTGCTGTCTTGTGTGGCTCAGCTTGGCTTCATGGCCGCCCGGTGGACGGTGCTGTTCTACGCCCCGATCACGGCGCTGGCCGTCATGGGCTTTCCCCTGGCGGCGAGTGGCAGTATTCTCATTCCTACTAACCTGGGATTCGGCCTTGGTGGACTGCTTGTTGGTGTAAGGTCTCCTCCCTTCATATAAAACCTGACTCACTCCTCGCGTTGGCTCGCTGCGAAAGCAACGATGGCGGAATATCATGCCTTCCGAACAAGTGTACTAACGCTTGCTGAATAGTGGCTGCACATCCGCCGCGCAGGAAGCTTCTGGGCACCCAGCCTCATCTGCTTCGGCCTCTTCGGCGCGAGCCTGCTGGCTCTCTCCTTCGCCTCCACTCCCGAAACCCCGCTCGCCCTGTACGTAACCATCGTCTTTGTCAATGGCCTCTTCACGGGCGCGGCGCTCAACTACACGCTGGCGCACGTGCTGCACCTGACGCCGCCGGACACGCACTACGTGGCCACGAGCCTGCTCGGCACGTTCCGCGGCTTCGCGGGGAGCTTTGGTAGTGCTATCGGCGGCGGCATCTTTGCGCGCACGCTGCGCGGCAGTTTGGAGGATGGGCTTAGGGCCATTGATGGTGATGGTAGTGGTGGTGGTAATGGGGAGCTGGGGAGGGAACGTCGGGAGCTGGTACGGAAGCTGGTTGGGAGTCCCACGCTGGTGTATAATGGTGGGCTAGAGGAGGATGTGCGGGCCGTCGCGGTAAGGGGCTATGTTGATGCCTTGAGGACCCTGTTTCAGGCGGCTGTCGTGCTGACGGTTGTTGTGCTGGTCATCCAGGCTGCGACGGGGTGGAAGGGGCCGGGGGATAAGGTGGTGGATCGGGAGGAGGGCGCGGATGGTGTGGATCGGGACGGGGAGGGTGAGGATTGAGATAGGGAGTAGTTGGGTGTTGTAGATTTTAGGCAGTAGTTGGTGGCGGCCCGGCTTTGAGGGTGGTGTACAGTATTGTGCACTTAGACTTGTGTGTATATAGATTTGTTCCATATAGAGGCAAAGCGCGTTCTTGCATAGCGAATACATGTGAACATGATATTTCAGCGGGTTGGAGCGATTCGTTCCCTCCCCACCTCAAGTCGGTTAGCTGGTGGCCGGCTGGCTGGTATGTAACATGTTGGCTGTTGGCTGTTCAGCTTCGCGCTTGACCAACCAACCACTTTCGGAAGCCAGCAGTATTGGCTTGTCTTTCACCTCATTATCGGCCCCTCACGATAGAAACAATCAATCACCAGTCGCTTTTCATCCGAGCGAGTTCGGACCCGTTTTGTGGGCTTCTGCAGACCGACCGGAGCCGGGCCAAGCCAGCGGGTTGCGGAGGGGGTTGCACAATCACATGTGTTCGTCGTCCCCGTTACCTGCCTTTTATCTACACCTTCATTTACACAGGCCGGCCGCTGTTTCTCAATCGTATCCCCTCGAATCTCGGACTTGGAGTAGGTCGTCGGTCCTGCTTTTCTCATCGCTCCTGCTCGACAGCCGGATTCTCAGACCTGGAGTGAGAACACGGCACAAGACGGCAGAGCTCCAACTACCTCCGTGTCATCATGGCCATCGCTCCGAAAAGCCGTGTGCGAGGTGGCTGGCTGATCGCTCTGATAACCCTCATCGATTCTAGTAAGAGTTCCCCGTTCTACAATCTGGGGGTCCGAAGCTGATCATGTGATTCGAAGTGTCCTCATGCTGGTTCGGGTACTGCCAGGTTCGTGGATATCGATCCGACTCACTTACTTAGGGAGTGGCTGAACTCCTCCCCCCAGGGCGTCTTTGCTGGCGTGCTCGTTTCGCCAGACTTCAAAGAACAGTTTCCACAGACGAAGAACGGGAACGTCTCCGGCATCGTCACGAGTTGTTTTCTGGTATGTCACGTCAAATAGTCCTAGAGATATCAATATCGCGAGATGTCTGACATTACGATGGAATAACAGCTCGGGGCCTTCTTTGGAGCTATGCTTGCCTTCGTCTCGGGAGATAAGCTTGGCCGTAAGAAGACTATCATCATGGGCCACATTTTGAGCACCTGGGGTGCTACACTCCAGTTCCTCTCTTGGAGCCTGCCGCAGATGATAGTGGGACGTGTCATTAATGGGGTTGGGGTCGGTATCACGTCGACTGCATCTCCAGTGTTTTTGTCTGGTGAGTAACTGTTAAGCCTACTCATTGTCCCCTCTTTTTATGATCAGGACCGAGTACTACGCCTCCGAGTGTGCGTTGAACGGGAAGCCCACGATCTACGGCTCACCTACTTATTTAGCCGGACACTGCCCCTCAGATTTGGCTAACACCAGGTACAGAGTGTGCTAGGTCCCACATGCGTGGCCGTCTGCTCATCATCGGGGCATCTTCCAACGTTACCTGCTTCTGCCTAGCCAACTGGATCAGCTACACCCTCTACTTCCGAGCCGGGCCATGGCAATGGCGATTCCCTCTGGCTCTCCAGCTGATCTTCCCGTGCATCATCTTCCCACTCTTCCCCTTCGTCACGGAGTCTCCTCGGTGGCTGCTACTAGTAGGTCGTGACGAAGAGGCGATGCATGTGCTATCAAGGCTGAATGATACTTCCGCTGATTCTGGCACGGGAGAGTCTGTCACTGCGGATTATAGCTCGATACTGGCCTCAATACAGTTGGAGCGCGAGAATCGTGTTCCACTGATTGACGCCCTCCGGCATCGGACAAGACACAGAACTTTCGACGCCTCTTGCTTTCCTGCGGGACACAGTTCATGCAGCAGTTCAGCGGCATCAATGCACTAGGTGAGTAGTTACATCTGATTCACCCCCACCGTCCGTGACTCATGTTTCACTGCAGGCTTCTATCTACCAACTCTACTCCACGAGAACGTCGGGTATGATGAGCAGGCTTCTGACCGCGGTCAGCGGCACCATCTATCTCGTGGCCGCATTCGGCAGCCTGATCGTGATAGATCGAGTTGGACGACGCAAATTGATGCTCTTCGGCTCACTGGGCATGGCTAGCTGTCACCTCATCTCGGCATTGTGTCTGAAGGCCGGAGAAGACCACCCTTCGCAGATGAAAACAGCGAGTCTCCTTATGCCGGCCAGTTTACCTGAATACGAGCTGACGTGTTCGAAGTTGGGCAGCGTGGCCGTGTCGATGTTCATCTTCTACCACGTCTTCTTCGCGCCGACCTGGGGAGGCGTCCCCTGGGTCTACGCCGCCGAGATCAACTCGCTCGGCTGGCGAACCCGCGGCGCGGCGGCGGCTACGGCCACGAACTGGATCATGGGGTTCGTGGTCGTCCAATTCACCAAGGTCGGGATCGACAACCTCCAATGGCGCTTCTATCTGAGTAAGTGCTCTCTCGCAGTCCACGCTGGATGTCAGCTGTCATTAATGCCTCACAACGATATTCTAGTCTTGGCGGTCATTTGCGTCTCGTTCTTCCCGATAGTGCTGTGTCTGTATCCCGAGACGGCGCGGCGGACACTCGAGGACATGGATGAGATATTCCTCCACCATCCTTCTTGGTTCGTCTTGGGGAATAAAGAGCTCACACAGCGCGAACGACCGCAGGTTTATGTCGAGGCTGAGGCGCGTCGGATCGTCATGGCTCAAGCTCCGGCTGCGGACCACTGATAGGATCAGGTAGATTGAGGTATCCGGCAGCCTCGAGACTGCCTGTCTGCGGCTCCGAATGCAGACCGGGAGCTCGCGTGACGACAGACAGGGGAAGGGCGTCGGCTACTGAAGTAGGTATGCAGAGTCATGAGATACCCGCGCCTTTCCGCATCATGTCAAGACTGTTTTACCGCTTCATCTGACCTTCGTAGTATGTCAGCCGGTTATGCTACACATGGACGGACGGCACAACCTCGTGATCAGCTTGTTCTAGTAAGGACTGTCAACTACTCACCATTTCCATCTAACCCTAACCCTAACCAACTTCATCTAATCCTAACCCTAATCAACCTAACTATAACCCCTGAGTGACAGGGAACAACGATGCTGCGTGAATAGTTCAAGACAGGGCGCTGTTGATTACATATTGACCATGTTTACGTATTATACCTTCCATTCAGTGATTGATACCATGTTATGTGCGTCCCTCAATCGCCTATCTTGTCTCCTCAACATTCACTTGGCGAAGGAGTTTTCTTCACCCAGACCTCCTCCACCGGGTCCCCACGTCCTGTCACGCATTCCCACTCTCCAATACCGTACTCTTCTGGGGCCCTTCGCATGCCGCGACCTCCCCCGCCCACGATGAGGTTACCGGGTCGGTAGGACTTGTCCTCTCGCATCCGACGGATGACAGAGCCATGCACACGTGCCGTATGTGGGATGTCACGCGTCTCACCGCACGGTAACGGCCAACGGATGGGTTTCCATGTCCCATCCGACTGCAGGTCCATCCTCCGGAAAGGCATGTACTCCATGATCTTCCAGCTGATTACCTGTCTCTTCGTCAGGCCGGATCCGAACTGGAGCGAGTCGTGAACGAGAGCCACGTGAGCTTGGTGGAGCATCTGATGGAACGGGCTGGATTTCTCGTGGTTCTTCTCCTCGCTGCTCTCCTGTCTGAAGTGAGCCCAATCCTCCTTTGGGTCGTTGACAGGACCACCTTCAAAGGACGCCAGGGGTGTTGGGGCGGTCACGTCGACGCGGATGTCGGGGCTCTCATTCGTGCTCGGGGGGTCGTCCGAGTCCTGCAGAGCTTCAGAGACTCCCATATCGACTAGCTTCACAGGATCAAAATTGAGGCCGGCCTTTCCAGCCTCCCTAATCATCCACGTGAGTGGTATGTGACTGGCTGGTTTCTCGCCGGGAACCAATTCCCATCCTCCCCCCACGTCGCCATGCCCGCCCGCGAACCTGAATACCGATTAGTCTGGTTGCTGGTAGTTTAGGTTCAATTCAAGGGTCTACTATACCAGATCTCGTCAATATCCTGCTCATCATCCTCGGAGTCTTCACCGTCGTCTTGGTACAACCCCTGGGATACCTCAGGTTGGGCGTCACCGCCGTGATTGATGACGTCCTTCGAGTATCGGGTGCCCTCCTTCGAGTTTCGTGTCTCTCGCGACTTTGATCGCGAATAAGGCCGAAATGTGTCTTCGTCTAGAGACGGTGCAGACTCGCGGCGGCCTCGTGTTGTGCTGTCCCTTGCTGCAGCTCCTGAAACAGCTTGACGCCGCGCACGGTATCTCTCGTGCACCATCTCATGAAGCTTCTCACGTGCGATAGATTCCGTGCGTTTATGACCTCTGCCGACGCCTTGGTAGATGAGATCTTGCCGGAACTTCGCGCGGCGCTCGTCTATTGAAACACAGTGGCGGATTACCTAAGACAGGGTCAGAAAGAGGCTGGCCAGACCACTCTGACGGTAGATTATAGGCAGTGGACTCACCTTAGCGGTACTCCGCGCAGTATACGGGAATTTCGACTGCTGCATCCAAGCCGCCTCGAACCGGGGAACCGAATTGACCGTGTCGAACAAGCCAAGAAACCGTATTCTCTCCACGGGTCGGCTGAATGTCTCTCGGAATCCTTTCATAAATCGGAACATCTCGCGGCGTTTGTCCCTGTGCTCCCTGCTGTCGCTAGTCTGGCGGGCCTGCCATTCCGAGAACGCTTTCCAGGCGAATGCGACCATCTCTTCGTTTCCGTGTGAGAGCAGCCCGACGAAGTCGAGCATCTCTGCGAGGAACCTGGCCACATAGGCCCCCCGAGAGAAACCGAAGAAGTAAATCTCATCACCTGGGTCGTCTCCAGCAGTTCCTGTTAGTAGGATAAAACCGTACAAGCTCACAGTAAGGAAGAAACTGATAATATTGTGCTGTGTTCGCTGCCGATGTAATGGATGTAAGGGAGGTGGGTTGGGATTCAAAGAGGGGTCACGTGGCCATGCAGCCGGAAGGGGGAAAGGGGGGGATATCGTGGACAAGGAGGCGATCTGAATCCACACACAGGGTGAAAAGGGCAATCCAAGCTCTTCAAGTGCATGGAAGAGCTACGAACTAAATCAAATGGTTTACTTACAGAAGCGCATCAGAAATCGATACCCTCCGACGACATGTTGATCGAAGCTGGATCCGATGGCTGAGTCTTTCGCTTTCAGAACCCATGATCGGACGCGAGCCCCGACACTGGTATGTGAAAGTGAATTCGAGGTAATATACGTCCCGATACCCGGCTGGTAGTAGTGGTCTATTGGCTAGACGATTAGCAAACAGCAGTGAACGCTCGGTAAGTTATCGGGGCCTTTGACGTACACTGGTCACCAGCTTCACGATCCAAACACCTGAAGATCTTCAAGATGTTACTGTCGCTATCGTCTCCCCGGAACTTGTTGCCAGTCCCGTCAAAGCATAGCACAAGCTTGTTCGGAGCACGACAAGGTTCTAGAGCAGGATTCATTGTTGATGATTGGGCAGGTTGATGAACCTCATCGCCGAAGTCTTGAGTTGCTGTGGTGCTGCCTTTTGAGTTTACAGGCGGTCCCTTCGGCACCTCAGGAGAGAGGTGAAACGGGTTCATGATGAAGGTTCTCCGCTCGGCGTCTTGGTGGGTGCGTACAGCAGGTTGCGCTACAGAGCACGAGGAAACACGAGACGGCTAAAACTTGTACTCGATTTCGCTACGCGCAGCGGGGTGAACAAGTATGGTGTGTTGGCTGAGATACCACAAGTGTAGGCAACTTGCCTTCAGTCGCACAATTGTGGCCACCAAGGTCATATGATGAGTGCCTCGCTTAAGAGCCTTCTGTCCTTTTGAGGTGGGGGGGGGGACGCGGTTTATTGCCGGTGAGAGATGCCGTAACATGGTAATCCCCTTAGGTTTGACCATCTGTCTCAGCAACGAGCGGATGCCGGTCGTCTACAAGCCACTGAGCAGACAATGGAAGCAGGTCGCGAGTGAGGGGGCGTAAAAGATCGCGAAATCTCGAGCAGTGACGGCCCTCCCCATCTATGGTGGCTGGGAAGATCATCCATGGATGATGATGACTTCCCCAGTAGAGACGATGGTTGGATGAATCATACCATCGTCCTACACAAGATCTGCAGGATGAGGGCATCATTCTCTTGCGATTGTGAGGCTGAACGTATGATAGCAGTTTTAATAGGGCGACTCTGTGAGACATCGAAAGACCATGGCGCCTGCGGCCACCCCTGAGCTCTCACCAACGGAACCTGGCAGCTAGACCATTCCGGCTGGACGGCTTGCCAATATAGTAACGCCGATCTATGCGTATGGTACAGACTGACCTATAGAGGAGCTTCATTGGCCGTCTGCAGAACGCCGGTCACGGAGTGCGGCTGCCACATGGGAGGACAGTCACATTATACACGGCGTTACTGGCGGTATCATCCTTTATCAAGCAGCCATGTCTCGGGATTGATCACTGATTCGAGACCGCCTACGGTGTGCTCACGTTCAGAGTGGCTGGCTGAGGGAGAAACCAGAGGCTCACACGCCGAACTCCCAGAGGTCTCCGCACACTATTTCTAACTCGAGTCCTTGGTACATGAAGATAGCCGAACTAGTGGAATCAAAATTATGGAGAAGACCTTACATGCATAGAGCAGCGAATTGAAGCACAAGTGTTTATTCCAGGGTGCTTGTTCGCTCATATGGACACTTTGGAAAGGGGTTTAAGGTGCGTGGATGAAGACGCAAGAAGGGTGATTGTACAGTAATCACCGCCAGACACAACTGTGAGACCAGTCGTTCGGTGCCGTTGATGGTTACCTAGACACAGCTATTCTGAGACTACCCCGCTCATGTCGTAGATCGTTGTCTCACAATATATTGTCGGAGTTGTCACCGTCACTTCTTCATTGGACAGTCATGAAGTCTCGGCATGGTTGGGAGACTAGTTGCATGAATGGGCTTCGGGTGGCGGATGTAAGACTTGATATAGGCACCACCACGAAGAGCTCTCATAATTTACTTCGCGTCACATTTGCCTTCCCCTTTGGAAAGATCACCGAGGCGGCAAGTCTTGAAGTAAACCCGAGGGTTGCCGCCGAGGGTTGTTCAAATCCTGTATCCGAAAGAAACACGACTCAACACCAAAGCCCACCACCATTTGACGATTGACCGCTCAGAGTCATTGCACTTGGCAATCAGAGCAAAATGGCCCGCAATAATAGATCCAACGGGCTTTACGATAGCAATGTCGACGGGGACGATCACGACGACTGGGACAGCTCTTCGACAATGGGCAAGGCATCGACAGCGTCTCCCGAGAAGAGCCACTTCAAGAAGGAGAAACCAGAAGGCATACCAAAGGCAGACCGCGAAGGAGTGGCAAAAGCATTCGCTCAGTTTGGTCAACTGATGCAAACCTCGCGGAAGCCCATCCCTACCCAGAATGGAGCTGGGACATTCAGCGAAGCGAACAAAAGGACGGGGCTGAAGCAAGACTTGAAGTACATTACCAAAAAAGGTAGACCTACCCTGCAACTCTTAGGCAGTAGCAGTTCCTAACAGCCATCTAGACGTGAAGACAGTCATGACCCTCGTGAAGGGCAAGCTGAAGGGGGAGCAGCTCGTCGATGACAAGACTATGATCATGGAACACGCTATCCAGATGGTGGCAGGGCTGCCTGATAGGTCACGACTGCGAGAAGAAGTCACCAATCGACTCCTTGATGAGCTATGGAACACCCTCGACCATCCGCCTTTGCTCTACATGGGAGATAAACATCAATACCGAATGGCAGATGGATCATGGAACAACCCGATGCAGCCCATGCTCGGAGCCGCTGGTTCTACGTATGCGCGGACCTGCCGGCCGGGCATCGTTCCACTTGGAGCCATGCCAGACCCGGGCCTGATCTTCGAGTCGATCATGAAGCGGACCCAGTACCGCAAGCACCCAAACAATGTCTCCTCGGTGCTCTGGTACTGGGCCACCATTATCATCCATGACCTCTTCTGGACCGACCACAATGACATGACCAAGACGAAGACTTCATCTTTCTTGGACCTCTCTCCGCTATATGGCAGCAACCAGGACATGCAAGACAACGTGCGCACGTTCAAGCACGGCATGATGAAGCCCGATGTCTTTGCCGACAAGCGTCTTGTGGGACAACCACCTGGTATCGCTGCCATATTGATCATGTTCAATCGCTTCCATAACCACGTTGCGACGAATCTTGCTGCCATCAACGAGGGTGGTCGCTTCACACCGCCACCGCCAGGGTTGGACGAAGAGAAGGCGGCCGCTGCTTGGAAGAAATACGACAACGACCTCTTCCAGACCGCTCGCCTTGTCACTTCGGGTCTGTATATTAATATCACACTCGTTGACTATGTTCGCAACATTATCAATCTGAACCGAAGCAACACGACGTGGACGCTTGATCCTCGCGTGGAAATGGGCCGCGATGCTGGCACCCATGCAGGGTCTGAAAGAGGGACAGGTAGTATGGTATCAGCTGAGTTCAACCTTTGCTACAGGTAAGTTGCCCTGTCAAGCAGTTGAAGTAATGATTTGCATAATCACGCGGCATAAGCAGTTTTCTAAAGGGGCGTTTGACTTAGGGTTAGGGTTAGGGTTAGGGTTAGATCACGTTAGCTGACGAACGAAACAGATGGCACTCCTGCATCTCAGCCAAAGACGACCAATGGGTCCAAGACTTCTACCAAGAGCTTTTCGGCAAGGACCCGTTAAGCCTCAGCACCCAGGACATGATCATGGGCTTCGTCAAGTTCGAGAAGAGCATCCCCGAAGACCCTGCCGAGCGTGAATTCGGCGGCTTCAAACGCGGCGCCGATGGCAAGTTCAATGACGACGACCTCGTCGGCTGCATCTCGGACGCGGTCGAGGATTGCGCAGGGGCCTTCGGCGGCCGCAACGTACCGCAGTCCATGAAGCCCGTCGAGATCTTGGGCATACTCCAAGGCCGAAAGTGGAACGTCGCAGGCTTGAACGAGTTCCGTAAACACTTCGGTCTCAAGCCGTATGAGAAGTTTCAGGACATCAACTCGGATCCGGAGATTGCGGAGTCTCTCGAAAACCTATATGGGCATCCCGATTTCGTGGAGCTCTACCCCGGTCTGGTTGCCGAAGAAGCCAAAGAGCCGATGGTGCCTGGTGTCGGTATCGCTGTAAGCTGGCCCCGGCGTCCCTATAGCCCGACACGTGCTCATTGACCTTACATAGCCGACGTACACCATCTCTCGAGTGATCCTGTCGGATGCGGTGTGTCTGACTCGTGGCGATCGCTTCTACACCACCGACTACAACCCGCGATACTTGACGTCCTGGGGCTTCAACGAAGTGGCGTACGATCTGAATATGAACCAAGGATGTGTTTTCTACAAGCTGTTCATCCGAGCTTTCCCGAACCACTTCAAGGCAAACTCGGTCTACGCACACTACCCCATGGTCGGTACGTAGTCGTGGACTCTCACAATTCGCGGTCGTTGTCACTGACATAGACCGCAGTTCCAAGCGAGACCAAGGAGATCCTGACCAATCTCGGCCGCGTCCAAGACTTCAATTATGACCGTCCATCATTCATCCCCGAACGCGTGAACATCACAACCTATGGTGGAGCGCAGTATGTGCTCGAGAATCAGGACAAATACAAAGTCACCTGGCACGAAGGCCTGTCCTTCCTCATGGGCGAGGGCGGCAGCCGCTTCATGCTCTCAGGGGACTCGGCCCTGCACGCCAACCAGCGGAAGTGCGTGCACGCCCAGCTGTACAAGGACGACTGGCAGCGGAACATCAAGGCCTTCTACGCGCAGATCACAGAGCAGCTCATAAAGGAGAAGACATACAGGCTCGCGGGCCAGAATTTCGTCGACATCATCCGGGACGTCGGCAACATCGGCCCCGTCCACTTCGCCACCCGCATGTTCAACCTGCCGCTGCAGACCAAGGAACACCCCAAGGGTATCTACACGGAACAGGAGCTGTACATGGTCCTGGCCATTATCTCCGCATGCATCTTCTTCGATTTCGACCTCGTCAAGTCGTTTCCCGTGCGGCAGGCGGCCAAGACTGTCGCGACGCAGCTGGGCCAGATCATCGAGGCCAATGTGAAGCAGACGACAGGCTTTGGTGGCATCGGCGGGTTTTTCGCTGCCAAGCCGAAGAAAGACGACCCGCTGGCGTCGTATGGGGATAACTTGATCAGGGGTCTTTCCAAGGCGGGTCTGAAGAACGAGGATATTGTGTGGAGCCAGGTCCTGCTGACGGCGGTTGCGTCTGTGCCGAATATCGCGGGAGTGGTATGTCTCAATGCATCGTCTTCTGGTTGCCGACCAAGTGACTGACCTAGCAACAGTTCGCCCAAGCGGTCGACTACTATCTGACTCCAGCCGGGTCGAGATACCTACCAGAGATGTACCGCATAGCCAATCTTTCGTCCTCGGACGAGACTGATTCCCTGTTGTTGGGATACTGCATGGAAGGCATTCGACTCGCGGGCACGTTCGGCTCGTACCGCAAAGCAGCGGCCGACGACTTCATCCGAGAGGATGATGGGCGCGAAGTTTATGTCAAGGCCAAGGATCGCGTCTTCGTCAGCTTTGTGAGTAATCCGAAGCGTGCTCTTGATTACCCTGGCTTCAGCATCTATAGTAAAGCTAATCATGAACTGCAACAGGTGGGCGCCGCGAAGGACGCAGAGCACTTCCCGGGCCCGGAGAAGGTAAACCCCCGTCGCCCCCTGAGTACGTACATCCACTTCGGACTGGGACCACACGCGTGCCTCGGACGGAACGCCGCCCAAGTTGGGTTGACAGAGATGTTCCGGTCTGTCTTCAAGCTGAGAAATATTCGACGAGCCCCTGGTCCGCAGGGGGAGCTGAAAAAGATCCCTCGGCCTGGTGGGTTCTTTGTGTACATGAGGGAGGATAGGGGCGCGTACTTCCCCTTTCCGTGCACTATGAAGATCTGCTATGACTGAGCTAGCTGTGAGGGGTGTCAGTTTCTTTTTCACGTTTATGTAGTCGAGGTTGGTGCTGCTGAAGTGGGTTGGCTGCTTGCAGATGGGGACTACTGTATCTCCAGTCTGAAGATGCCTCGTCAAAGGTCGCTTCACTAGAAAGGTCACCTTGGATTATCTGATGATTACCATACTCTTCATGTTCTCTGCCAATAGTGTGATGTATTTCCAAGGTGTATGTATCCAGACCGGTGAGGGAAGATGGTCACCATGCGGCGCCCCGTCTCCAATTGCTGCAAGAGTTGCGAGCTTTGCTGCTGTAGGGCGTCGATGCAACGCTATTGTGCTCCCCCGAATCGAGAAGTTCCTTGTACGCACATAAGAACCATGGGCCAAACATGGAAACATATGTAGGTGGTACAGCAGTAGAAAGGGGGGGGGGGGGTGGAGATGAAGCCTGTCGAGTATGGATTGCCGTTTTGGGAAAGCCGCGAAGGATCTGCCCTATCATAGCAACGCTGCCAGCACTAGAGCCAGCGTTCCAGGGGTCCTGATCACCTCCTAACGCCGCTGACAGTTTTGCCTCCATTGAATGCAGATACTCGCTTCGTTACGTGCCCTTACGGGGCATGTTGCAAGCTAAAGCGGGGCTCTCGGTTTCTTGTTTTATATGAAGTATTTTTTATGTTGTAAATATATATATAACAAGTATTTTAAACGCGAGCGATAAAAGAAAAGTTTATAAAAAAGTAGCCATTCAAAGTATGTTAATATATTCGTTACTATATGAACTTATACTTATACACTTTACGTTATTGCCAACTTTATACCTATTATAAAAAATAAAATAAAATAAAAACCCGTAACTGTGACGAGCCGTCTAACTTATAAGGCTAAAGGGTTCTATAGGGTTTATATTCTGAGGTAAGTCAACACAAAGAACGATAGAGGCTTCTGGCAACTAGAAGACACTCAGATGCTGGGGCTTGGTCTTGTTGGATTAAAGGTGAGCCCAGAGGGCACCTTGATAGGTAGATACCGGAGCCTAGTTGTTCCGTCCCGATCTGTCAGATTTGAGCCAATTGTGAGGTTGAAGTGTGTGTGTGTGTATATATTCTGTCTCTCTAGAGTGTCCTCGTGCGACCGTGGCAGTTTTGTGCCAGAGGGGGCTGGATCGGGACGGAACAACTAGGCTCCGGTGTCTACCTATCAAGGTGCCCTCTGGACTCACCTTTAATCCAACATACCCCCTCAGCCAGGCAGGCAACGGCTCTGGCTGAACTAGTCTATAGAATAAATTACTTCAGGGTCTTGACTCAGAATTTTTTCTCTCTTCTTAAAGGCTCCCTCCTGTAACCTCAGATCAAGCTGCCTTACCCGAGTGTCTATCAATCCCAACTGATCCAGAAATCCTGCCCACCATTGAGCCGGCAAGGCCTTGGTCAACCCATCCGCTTTTATCTGTGCTAAAGGCGTGTACTTGATGCTGACAGTTCCTCGTTCCATTTCTTGTCGAAGCCAATGGTTGTGTATGTCCACATGCCGTAACTTGGTTTTTAAGAGGGCAATTTTGGCGGTCACTAGCTTAATTGTCTGTGTATTGTTGCATTCCATTTTGATCTTCTTGCGTTTGAGTTAAACACCAAGTTCTGTAACTAGCCGGCTGATGTACAGAGTCTCTTTGACTGCCTGAGCCAGTGCGAATAGTTCTGCTTCTACAGTAGATGTAGTAACCGTGTCTTGTTTATTGGCGCTCTAGCCGATCAATCCTTTGAAGAGAGTCATGGCAAATGCCTGAGAGCTCTTTCTGTCAAGAGTATTGTCGGCAAAGGAAGCATCACTGGCCACCACTAAATCGTCTCCTCCTCCAAACTGGAAAGAGTGGTATCTTGATCTATATAGGTATCGGATGACTTGGTCGGCGGCATTCTGATGGATCTGACTTGGGTTTGTGAGGAATCTAGCGAGGCGTGATGTTGCGAAGGCTATGTCTGGCCATATGGAAACGGAGGCAAATAGAATAGAACCAATCTTTTATTGGTATTTCTGGATCTCGTGAGGGGCGGCGTGATCTTGCTGGGGCAGTAGTTCTTTTGTACTCATTAGGACCTTAGGAACTCTGTCGGTCAGGTTGATTAGCTTGGTTACTTTCTTAATGTAAGAGGTCTGGGAGAGCCAAATCTTTCGCTGGAGCCGGTCCCAAATGATTTCCATTCAAAGGAACCATTGAACATGCCCGCCTCCAGTGATCTCGTATCTTCATTGAAGCTGCTGAACCATGTCTTGAACATCTTTTTGTGTGTGTCCTTTATATGCGATGATCACATCGTCCATGTAGAAGAATATCATGATTCCTTTTCTTGTATAGCAGCACAGCTCATATGGAACCGGGTTGAATCCCAAGCTGGCCAGAGTCTTTAAGAACTCTTTTTGCCATAATAATAGAGAAACCCTCAGTCTATAGAGTGCCTTATTCAACTAAAGAATTGTACCTTTATTGTGATAGCCGTGTGGCATCCGCATGAAGATCTTCTTATTGATAGGAGCATGCACAAAGGCGTTGATAACGTCGTACTGGATCATTTTGAGGTCAAACTTGGCCGCCAGGGCTATCAAGGTTCTGAACGATCTTCCAGCAAGAGTAGCTGCATACGTCTGTTCTTAATGCAGCCCCTTCTGTTGATCTTCTCTGACCACGAGACGTGCCTTACACTTGATGAACCTCTCATGCTTATCAAACTTATAGACATACACCCACATGCAGTCCAAGATTTGATGCCCTCATATAGATGGGTCTTTCTTTCGGATCTCAGTCCATGACCTCATGCTGTTATGACTTTTTAGGTGATCCTTTTTGGCCATTTTGAACAAGTGTCCCATTGAATAGGTTGCTAGTTTGTCGCGCTGCTGTAGCGCTTTTTCCAGGAGTTGCCTGTACAGCTTGAATCCTTTTTGTAAGGCTCTCTCAATGCTTGTCCGATCTAGGGTGTTTTTACCCGATCATTCTATGGACAAAGCCTTGAGGCCTGTTAGAAACACCGCTTTCTAAGGCTCGAACTCTTTTTGTCCTGGGTCTTGTAGAGGATTTTTGGGTTCCTTATTCCCCTTCTAAATACTATGACATAGCAGGGCGGACAGAGGACTAGGCAGTGGTAAAGGTAATAGGGCAAACTTCGCCGTGGTGTATAGGTGCTCATTCCCAATACCTATATCTATTTCTTTTTCGTCCTTTTGGACTTGTATCCCTGTCGGGACCACCGGGCCTCCCGCACTTCTATCCTCTACCCCTGTCGGGGGAGGATGTTGGGCCGCTTGTAGTTTATCAGGATTTTCTTTCTTGTCCTGGACATTGTCGTCGGACTCGGATAGAGCGTATTTATTGACCATGACCTGTATCTCTTTAACAGTTGCTGTCTTCAAGTCATCTCGGAACCGTTCTTTATTCTTATTAAATAACTCGCTCTCATTGAAAGCGACATCTCTCATACTTATCACCTTATTTAGGTGAGGCACCCACACACGGTAGATATTAGAGGACCGATATCCAACCAAGTATCCAATCCATGCTTTAGGACTGAGTCTGTCTAGCCTTCAGCGACCCAACTTTATGTCGGTTATTATTGCGTAGGCCTTGCAGACATACACCCGGAGATATGTCTGGTTGGGGCGCTTGTCTGGGGCCATTAGTTAACCTGTCTTCCTCGTGACTGCTTCAAAGAAGACATCAAAAGGGGTTTTCTACCTACTCTTTCTTCTTAGTGTCCGATTATAGAGATATGTAGCCGCTTTGAGTATTTCTGGCCATAGGAAGGTCAGTAATCTAGCACTAATTTGCATCGCGTGCGCTTTCATTTTCAGTACACCCCCTGGGCGCTCGGCACCTTCGTTCTTGGCTTGTGTATTGGGAGCTGAGGGCTCTACCTTGATCGGGCGGGTTTCTAGCCATCTTCCTATGTCTGGCTTGTTAATATATATCTCGTTATCTGTTTTAACTACCCTGACTTTGATGTCGTATTGGCGTTCCAGCCATAATAGGTGTGTTGACACCATATGGATGATTGTTTGCGTAGTTCAATTCTTGAGAGCATAGTCCCATAAGACACCAGAGTTTCTGCATGTAAAGACTATATGAGATGACTTGTTTGACAGCGATCTCTTGTAATCATGGAAGTCAAGGGCTAATCTCTCTTCTGGATCTTTGTAGTTAGATTGTGGTGCTCTCTGTATATGCTGTCTGGCCTTGGACATTCCGCATGACTCGCATTCCACTCCCGTTGGTCCTCGGATGACCACCCCCTAAGATGCACGCACTAGGTGTTCCAAAGCTTCTGGGCCAGGATGTCCTAGTCGTTGATGCCATAGCCACGCGAGCCTAGTGAGGGGAGGTCTTCTGGACCATGAGTTGTGTAGATGCTTCTTGCTTGGTTGTGCGGTATGAAACATGACGTTTGGGTTGTTCGGTTGGTAGTCAATGACATATTGGCCGTACATGTCCTTGATATGGCCAATCAAGATATTGTCTCTTCTTTTGAGACTGGTCTGCCTTTCCTTGTTGTCCCACCAATATCCTTTTCGTCTGAGTTCTCGTAGGGATACGAGAGTGGTGAGGAGTGAGGGCCAGTAGGCTGTATTTAGGAAGCTGATAATCGTGCTTCCGACGCGTACTTGCATATTGCTGTACGCTTGGATGGGTAGAGGGCGATCTCCCGACCATACGAAATCCCCTGGTGGCGCAGTCATCCAGCTGGTTAGACGCCATGCTTGGTTTGTGACCGTGATGGTGCTTCTACTGTCCAAAATGACTGAGTATGCCAGTGGATAGTCGTCTAATTTGACCAATGTGAAGGCTGATGGCACCTTGCCCATTGTTCTGCCATAGAGTCAATCTTGAATCTCTTTAGCCTTTTCTCCTTTAGGTTGAGGGGTCCTTGTACTTAATTTTGACTTGTTCCGCTTCAAGGCACGGACTTGAGCTTGTAGTTCTGGATCTTCCATGACTTGAGTCGTCTTCTTGATGAGATAGTCCCTAGGTCGGAAGCCCTTCCATGCCTTCTCCGGGAAGACATAGAAACAATTTGCTAATACGTGTTCCATTCCACATGCTGGACATTCAGAATGGTCCTCATCCCTACTTTTCTTGTTCCATGGTCGGCGGTTAGTTTGTTTTCTCCCAGGCCTTTTGTTTCTGGCTTTTTGTTCTTTTTTGCCAGAGCCCTTGCCGTTGTAGGTAGACCCAAATGCATTTTTGGAGGCTCGTCTAGCTTTATTGGTGGTCCGTGTAATAGCTCTTGTGAAGTCGTTGACAAGATCTCAATATTTGAGAATCCCGTGCTGGATTTATTCGTCCTTAGTAACCATATAAGTGCTTGACTATATGGGAAATGTTTCAGATACCGTGTCCAGGAAGTCTCTGGCCCATGAGCTCACATTGAGCGTCTCAGGAACTTCCTTCTGATGGGCCTTCGTAAAGGCGATCTCCCAAAAGGCAATCCATCTTGCTACGTTCTTGGGATTTCTGAGGGGTTGGAGTGCTGTCTTGTAGAGTTGTCTTGCATCCTCTTGCTCATCTGTACTAGCCATTCCGCACTGGGCTTGGAGATATGCGTACCACTCCTAGATTGGTTGCTTTGGAATGCAGCAGGTGGTCTTGTAGTGGTTTGTGACAGACTTGAGTATATGGTTCTTGATTTTCTCCAAAAACAGTACTTGCTTCTCGTGCAGCTTCTGGATTCGATCATAAAAACTATTGTTGAGTTCATAGGTTTGTTTCCCCGTTGTCATTAGATCTGATAGTATCCACACGCCATTATTTTCCTTGTGTTGGATGATTTTGTCATCTTTGTTTCCGTCATTCGGATCAGGATTGACTTCAATGATTTGGCTTGGTTTGAGAGTCGTTCGTTTCTTCTTGTATTTCTTTCGTGCAATATTCGGAATCTCTGGTTGTGGTATAATTCCCTTCTTCTGAACGAGGAGGTCAAGAAGACCTAGGGCGTCTGCCTTCAGTTGGAACTCATGGTCCCATTCGGGCCATTCTCTTGCTTTCGACAGTGATGCTGAGAAGTCTGCTTTCTCAGACTCTTGAAGTGTTGAAAGGACAGGCATCTTAGATATACAGGATAAATATGGTTTGTCAAAGGGATCAGCGATGAGGCTCTTAATTGTCAGATTTGAGCCAATCGTGAGGTTGAAGTGTGTGTGTGTGTATTCTGTCTCTCTAGAGTGTCCTTGTATGACCGTGGCAGTTTTGTGTCAGAGGGGGCTGGATCCGGACGGAACAACTAGGCTTCGGTGTCTACCTATCAAGGTGCCCTCTGGGCTCACCTTTAATCCAACACGATCCAGTCCCCTCTGGCACAAAACTGCCACGATCACACAAGGACACTAGAGAGACAGAACACACACACACTTCAACCTCACGATTGGCTCAAATCTGACAGGTCTGAACTGCGTTCACTGTGTAGTCGAGTCGTCAGGAGATTTCTCCCACCTTAGGGTTGGCTAAGATGCTTAGATTGATCACTAAGATAGAGACTGTCTATCTATCTAGTTGGGAAATGTCTGTCCTTATATATCCAATCTCTCCTTCACTGATGGAGTATGATCACCTTGTCCCAGAGTGATGCTCACTGGCTCACTCCGTGATCCAGTGATCCTTGCAGGCTCACTCCGTGATCCCGTGATCTGTCACGTGACCTTTTATTATATAATCCGTGATACCCATTGTTCCGTTCCTGGTTTCTGATTCTATTGCTTCTTGGTGTACTCCCCTTGGCCCTCCAACAGGCTGTGGTATTTGTTGGTTCGTAATATAACGCTTTTTAACTACCATTGTATATATTATTCCGTATGTTTTCAAATATTAATAACTTAAAGCTATTACAAAACATACAGAGTAATATATATAATACTAATTTGAAAACGCTATCGTATAATTATATAATTTATAATAACGATAAAATTGAGACATTTAGAAGTATTATAACCATTAAAACGTTGTGTATATCGATATATATATATATTAATAACCTTAGTTTATACTTATTAATATATACTTAAATTGATGTTTACGACGTTAATATGTTAGCGTAATGATTATAGAACATATTTTTATCGTATTTATAATATAATTAATAAAAGATACCGAAGTTTGTTACCTTTTATACGATTAACTTAAAAACAACGACGATAAAAATACAATGAGGGTTTTAAAGTAATGATCGTATATATTGAATACATAATCTTAAATAAGTAAGAATTAAAGCTATTTAAAACTATACGTTAATATATATAACCGTTAATTTAAAAGCATAGTTGTCAAAATACGTTCTTTTATCGTTATCATATATAAAAATATAAAAATAATATTGGGCTAAATACTTTAAATATTTAAAGAAATAAAATAAATTATTAAAGATTTGAAGTCTTTAAAACCAGGTATTAATAAGCTAACATTACTTATAAAGGTTGAATATTAATTTAATACGCGACTTATAACTGGGCCTTTAATTATAATATAAGAATTGAACACTGTTTTTAATACATTATTTTTAAGTTTTTAAATCGTAATCTAGTTTTAATTGTATTTGTGAGAATATTGGTACCTATCAGTGTGCTACAGCTTACAGCAGGCTGTATAGGAGGTGAAAGGGGTGAATAAGGACCTCAAAGGGGTGAAAGGAGGAGCTTTTGGGCGTTATCTGGCAGGTCTGTTATCTGGTGTCAAGCAGACGGCTATCAAAGGGCTCCCACAGCTGTATTGTTTTGGTGCAGGGTTGATGTTATGTACAGCCAGGTCTGTGGCATATAAAGGCCACCGTTCATTTTTCGTTACTTTCTTTCGTCTTCCTCTAAAGCCACTCCTCTCTCATAACACATATAATTGAGCGATCAGTTCAGACATACATTGTATTATCTCTATGTGACACACCATTCAGATTCACTGCGTGGCTTTGCCAATGGCTCTCCCTCCTTCTTCTTATATCCATTATACAAGCAGCCCTATTGTGGGTGTTGTTGTTGTTGTCCCCGACTCAGTATTTAGGTGGGAATATCCCCTATGGATCCATAACCAAGACACCGAACCAGATCCATCCCATCCTGACTCCATCTGAACCCCTGAACTTCACAGTATTAATAATTTATTATTATTATTATTATTATATTTAAGTCTATCTTTTTAACCGCTAAGAATGGTTTATTAGATAAATATCTATATAGTTAATATGTAGCTAAGCCACGCTTAGTTACAGCCATAAATAAACGTGATTTATTAATCTACTCTTCAAAAATTTTTATTTTATTATTACACGTTTATAATCCTAATTATTTTTATTATATTAAAATATCGTCAGATTTATAGAACTTGAGTTAATAAAAATGTCTCTTATAGTTATTTATATTTAGTAGAAAAGGCTCGCCGTTTTGACTAGAGGAAAAAGAAATAAAGGGTTATTAAAATGTTTTTAATATAATATAAATATCGTTATAAAAGCGTGAATATTCTTAAAAGTTGTTCAGATTACTAAACGGCTTTATAAAACAAGGCTAATTTAAGGCTAAGAATTGTCTTAAAAAGGTATGCATGAATTTCTTTAATGATAATCTCTTCTATCTAAGTAAACAAAATAATTTAATGACACAAAAGATCAGACAAAATCAATAATTCAATAATTTATAAGATTGTTTAATGTTAATAACGATAATTAAAATATTTATAAGCCTTTATATACTGAATACGTTTTGTAATAAAACATCAATTATAATATTATAAATAAATAAATAAAATCAAACTTAATAAAAATAATTTCACTACCATTTGGCAATATATATTATAATTCAAAAGAATCGTTTTGTACAATATAACTTAATAAACTAAAAAATTAAAAGCTTAATTTTTAAATGCAGAAAAGTACGTCAATAAATAATATTAAAAACGTATGTAATTAATAGTAATTATATTATAACAAAACCGAGATAAATAAATAAAAACCATTAATAAAAAACCGTATGGATATCAATATAAAATAAATAAAATTATTATGTTGTTAGTTTTTAGTTGTAGATCTAGTTTAAAATATCGTCAGCTTTTAAAATATTGCCGGATTTTTACGCTTTTATCGTGCTAAGATTAAGTATCCTTCGGCCGATATAATAATAGTTTTTTATAGCTGTTTAACTACTGGTATCAGGTTTAAAAAGGCTAATTCTTTCTCATAATAAAGTTATCATTATTTATATTTAACATGTTAATATATAATAACATAATCGTATTACATAGTTTTTTAACTCTTTATTTAATTAATGTAAATACTGTGTATAAAAGAAATCTAAAAAAACTCATTGCAAATCTTGAGAATGTAATAATTTTATTATCATTTGTGAGCATTGTGGTGCTGTCAGGTATGGGCTGCAGCTGTCCGCCAGGTGAAAGGGATGAAAGGGGCCCAAAGGGGGTGAAAGGTCCATTATGGTGACCAGTGGCAGGTTTGTTGTTCGCTGTTAGGCAGCAGGGTATCAAAGGGCTGTCACACCTGTATTTAGGTGGGAATCTCCCCCATAGATCTATAGTCAAGACACAGACCATCATCCATCCCATTCTAACCCCTGGATTTCCACATTATTATAATAAAATGTTGCTGTATTTTATACTCTATTAAATATATTTAGTTTTAAACGTTTTTTATTCCGTTTTTAAATAAGTATAATGTAGCTGACAAGCGAGTTGGCATTATAAGCGAGTTGGCACTCATCATGAACACTCTAACTGCTATGTGAAATAACTTCACCACAACACATTCAATTCAATTCAATCAATTGGATTCCTCTTCTTCAGAGTTTTCTTTCTCTATTTTACAAGTTCGCGCATTATGGCCAGTGTTGCCGCAAATGTCACACCGTCGTTCACGAGCTGCCGTCCTCCTTGTACCACGATTACCTTCACTCATTTCCTGTCTTGCCAGCTCAGTACCATCTTTTATAGCCTAAAGACCTATTGTATTTTTAGTAGAAAGTACTCCTCCTTTTATCAGATATTTATTTTTTGTTTTCTGGTGTGTACTTAGTAAGTGATTGGCCTCCTCTAGCGGCAGACCCGGGAATCAACCAAAATAACCTTGTGAATAAGACTATATGTAGCCTTTGAAAACAAGTTCAATACATCAATTATTGATGTAGGTGAGCTTCTTTGGTGATGTCTGACTCGATTTTCTAAGCTTATTAAGGCCTGTTACGTCTTGTAGCGCTTATAACGATTATACCGGATTTAATAATGCTTATTATGAACCTAGTCTCGTTAAAGTTATAAATCTCCGCGTTTTAAATACCATGTTTTATAACTGCCGTCATAACTTAATAAAAATACACATAATACGCGTTTAAATGTTTGTTTAAAACCTTTTAATAATTTGTTTTTAATAGAGATATATCTAAAGGCTTAATATATGTTTAATAAAGTTCTCTGTCTAGTTCTTTTCAATATATTTAGTTTTATACCTTATTAATAATTAATTTACTAAATTTCAATATAATCTGCCAAGATAGAAATACTTACGTATTTAAGTTAAGAAAAAAGAAATGAAAACCAATTTTAAAAAATCTGTAAGTTTTAAAGTATTAAATATATTATTATGTCAGAATAAAACTCTTTTAATTTTATTACTTAAAATAAGAGAAAGGATTTTAAAAAAACATTATAAGCTAAAATATTAAAATACAAAGGTTACATCATTTGGTTCAAATAGCTAGCTCTAAGTTTAATTCGTTATAACACGGTGTTATTATTATTAATAAAAATATACTAGTTTAAATGATATTATTTAAAAAGTTTATAATGAGTGTTAACTTACTTGTAACATTAACTCATTTATTAGCTACGTTAAAGCGTACTTTTTATTAATTTTATACGTTTTTCGATTTATTTATAAACACATGATCGCTTCAAACATTATATACATAATAATAATAATAATTTATATTAACGGCGATGTTGTTTGATTATTTAAAAGCTAAGTTTTCATAAGTTAAATATCTAGTTTTAATTTAATAATAATAAAAATTAAGATTCATGTTTGAATCTTAATGACGGTATTATTTTTATATTTTTATACAAAAAATTTACTAATAAATAGTATTATATAAGGCTAAAGACGGCTTTTTTAAATGGTAATAGGTATAAGTTTTATTATTAACTTTTTCGAAGATTTTTAAGTAGCCGGAATTTTTTGAAACGATGCGTTATAAAAAGGCAAGAGTTTCGTTTAACTATATAAGATGTTTAAAAAAACATTTACTTATATATAATATTATACCAGGTTAGATATAGCTTTTTTAAACGTTTAAACGTTTAAGTTTTACTTATAGTTAATTTATTTAATCTATTTTCGTTAAAAAGGATAACCTTAAAAAAGTATCTTTATTTTATGTTAACTTACGATAATGTTAATTTTTAAAATAGGACCTTTTATTAATATATTCGTATTAATTAAGCGACGACGAGGTTATAAATACTGGTAATTTAACTTTACGAAAGGGTTTTGTTGTGACGGCCTGCACAGACCTTCCCACATGACAAGCGGATACTTCCCAATAGGGGAAGGATCTGACCAGAGGATCCCGTTAAAGGGGCAACCTCCCACTGTACCTATCTCTCTCTCTCTCTTCCTTTCCTCTCTAGTCTTGATATTCTCGTCAATAGAGTAATAGCTGCTTGCTGCCGGCCATGTCCCAGCTCCTTAGTACGCTCGCCGTGACATTTGTTAATGTGGATTAAGTTGGTCGGGACCTTGATTTCTTTTCTGTAAGAAAAGGTGCCTTGTTACCAATAAGCTACGGCCCAATCCCTTGATAAAGGTGGAGGGTCGTGCCAAGTGGCAGAAAGATATACAGGTCTCAAAGATGGCAACGGTTAGCGGACTTGAAGACAGATGGAGGCTAGACACACCAGGATCAAGTGCTGTGTGATGTATCGGGACTGGCGAACGGCAACATCCGCATCGCGCTCAACGAAGAGGCGAAAGGTTGGCATTTTCTGACGTATTCTATCCTCGCCGCCGTGCAGATGCCTCTAATACGCTTCCCCACCAGCATCCACTCCGCCACGGTGGCCAAAGCCATGATGCTGCGACGAATTACATGCGAACCACGAGCTTCTTCCCCTTCATATTCCCCTTCTTCAGCATCTCAAGTCCCTCCTGGACCACGTCAAGCCCGCCCTCGACAAGGTGTAGCTCAGGAAGGATCAGCTTGCCGGCTTCCAGCAGCTTCCCCAGCTCTTCTGTGTAGCACACGTTGCCCTTATCCAAGACAAACTGCTTCATCTCAACCGTGTGGACAATGACGTTCTCCGGGATGACATGGGAGCTCGACATCATGGCCAAGGGCGCGAATGCCACGGGTGCGTCTTTCGACACGGCATCTAATGCCAGAGAGGCTGTCTTCGTGCCGACCAAGTCGATGGCGCGCGTGATGCGGCCGCCTGTCACTTGTCGGATCTCGTCGACCAGCTCTTCGTCCGTCTTCTCATCACGAACAACAACATGGCTCGCTCCCAGCTTCTCCGACAACGCCTTCGTCTCTGCCGAGTTGACAGTGATGACCTTGATACCACTCAGACTCGCGATCTGCGTGGCGAACTGGCCCGTGACGGTCGAGCCGCCCCAGATCAATAGCCACTGCTCCTCGGAGTCGTCCGTGGTCGTCGATGGAATCGGCACGCCTAGCCATTTCCACAGCGTCATGGCGGCTGTCAGAGCGGCGACGCCGAGACATGCGGCGGCTTCAAATGATACCGTCGAGGGGATGGGGAGGACGGTATGCGACGGCACGATGACATATTCCTGGAAGCAGCCCGCCCGCACGTCTTTGTAGTACGTGCTCGTCCATACCGAGTCGCCCTCTTTGAAAGTCGTGACGGCGGACCCAACTTGAGCAACCACGCCGGACATTTCTCGGCCAGTCACCTATCTCTCTGGTAAGCCTTGGCATGCACCATGAGGGGGAGCACCTGTGAAACATACCCATGGGAACTCTGGTAAGCAGAAGTTGTAGTCGACCGACTTCCAGTCGATCGGGTTCAGACCGACATAGTAGCTTCGGATCATGACCTCGTCGTCTCCTACGACTGGTATGGGGAAGTCATCGCGAAGCTCGTACTCGCCCTTCCGAGCGACGACGAGGGCCTTCTGAACTTGAGGGGCCTGGATCTCTGCGATCGAGACGGCTGTCGATGTTTCTGTCGTCGTCGACGACTCTTTGCATGTCGTCCAGACAACTTCCGGGTGTGACTTTTCGCTTGTGCCTGACTGTGATTTAATCCTCCGCAGTAGCGTACGGATCGTTTTCCACGAGTTTCTGTTTGTAAGCGTGCGCCTTGGTCTCGTTTCCGTCATAATGGGATCGACTTGGCAACTGAAAAGAGGAAATATGTTCAATGATGCTGTTTCGACATCTGTCTTCAGATAATAAACTGTACTTGATCCTACTCGTATCTGAATCCTCACATCAGTGATCAAGCGAAATACTATAAACTGCGGCTCCAGGTGGCAATCAATCACCGGGAGTACAGATCGGGTGCAACATTTCCAGAGCCTAGGGTCGGACATAACTCCATTACAAATCCGTATGGCTAGATGTTGCAGGCACGTCACTTGAGTGATGGCTGCTCGCCATCTGCACGACGATGGCGTATTGTTGCGACGTAGGAATGGCGTATGATGCCGTCGGAATGGCATCAGCTTTCCGAACACGGCTCTTCGGGGTTGTTCCGACGATTGGGGAGCACACCCCCTGACCCACTTCACCACTCACGTCAACCGCAACCTCGACCATGCCTCCGAGCCCGGTTCCTGGTGGGGTAGCATTGTCGAGGCATTGCCGAAGTAGCACCAGCTGAAAAAGGGCCTCGGGTCGGGTGTCATTGAAGATAAGGTAGGTCCAAGTGATTATGGATGTAAGAGTCGACGGGAGACACGCCCAGCGTCAATGCTCATAGCTTCATAGATGAGGAGGGGCATCTACTCAGTCGGTAGCCATTCAGTATATTCACGATGGGCTGCGTTAGCACCGACCGTACTGTCCGGACTCGTGAATTTCGGCGGTTCATCGACGAAATGCACCTGGGCGCATGTTGCTTCGGATGAGCTCATCGACGTCTTCGTCGGGAACTGGATGTCGTAACTCAATATGGCCAGTCCTGCATACAGCATTACGACCAGAGGGGAAGTGGGATATGAGGAAACGCTCATCGAACCGATACAGCTTGCCCTCGAAGACCTTGCCAGGAGGAATGCCACATTTGCTACAAATGGGGATACAATAACAACGAGGGAGTTGCTCGACGTCGTCGTTACATGGTTCCGAAAAGGGGCCTGAAATGTTCCTTGCCTTTGTCGAAGGGGATGTCGTGATGGATTAACTCTAACCCCAACCCTAACCCTAACCCGTAGTATAAGTGTTCTACATCTCATATATGCCATTGGAGGCAGGTTGCCCGAGACCACAAGCGAGGCCGGCGACTTTAATTCTGAGAAACATTACGACCGGGCGCTCGAGTCCACGGACGATGTCCTGCGACTGCACGATATTCGATCCGTGCAATACCTGCTGCTGCTTGTCGGTACAGTGGACCGGCAATGAGGCAATGCGCGTGAGATTCATGTGGAAAGAAGGCCAGTCGGCAGCAATCTCTTCTTCGATGAAGGGAACATGACCTCCGAGCTTGTACTTGAGTCTTGATGGCATGGACCGTCTTCCCCCGAACATCAAGCTGACCTACGAGTCTGCCTAGATTGAGACTGCGATGAATTTGCGATCGAGATTCAACCTACCCCTGTTGAAAGGATCCCGGAAGACAGATCATGTTTCCCTTGCTCTTAGGCGTAGATCTATCCACACCTCGATCCCCATGCCGCGGCGCGGCCCCACTTCAAGCTGTGCTGTTCTTGACCAGCTCTTCATAGCAGCCGTCTCGAGGTCGAAATAACAAGAACGGGCCCTCATGATGAGCAGCCAAATGGTCGTACAGCTAGAACTCGGTGGCCCGTTCCTTGCCACTTACACCCTTTCTACCGCCGCCTCTTCTGCCAACCTCTCCAGGGGCCCTCTCGAAATCAAAGTACCAGATCTTCTTTGCTATGACAAGGCTGGCTTCGAGGTACGCCATTGGCTTGCCCGCACAAGAACGGGTTCCACTTGAGAAGGGAGAAGGCGTCGTGCATGAGCTTTCTCTGAGGCTCTGGTATGGAGGCATCCAGACAGCGGCTTGGCGAAAAGACGAAAGGGTCTGGAAAGTATTCCTCGTTGTGGTGAATCTGATACATATTCACGCCAACCTGTGTGCCGGGTGAATCAAATGCCCATCAATTATGAGAGGCTTGCTACCTTCCTCTGCCGGGTACTGCTGTCGCCAGAGGGTGCCCGACACCGGTGGTGACATGCGTAGAGCTTCGTCGATGCAGGCACGAAGATACTTGCACCTTGCAAGCTTCGAGCCACCTTGTACGTCGGTGCCACTACTAAAGGTGGATCTGATCTCGTCGGCGAGCATTGTGTAGCAGTCGTTATTCCCTGACAAGTAAAAGAATGTCGCGCATTCCGCCGTGGCTACTGTGTCGCCTCCTGTTCGAGTGATCAGAGCAGAACGTGAAAAACGGTTCAAAGGAGGAGGTCAACACAATCCTGCCATGAGGAAGAAAAAAGCCTCCCCCCAGAGCTCATTCGACTTTCTTCCCTCTTCATTGAGAGTGTCGTAGGCAAAGGAGTACAAGTCGACCTTCGCTCGTCTATCCTCTGCAATCCGTGCGTATATCAGAGGCCTCACCAGATTCAGCCATCTCCGTTGAGTCCTGAAAAAGGGGAGCTCAACTAGTAACTGAATGCCTAGCTGTGTGATGAGTTGGAATTGCAAATAAAGGTTCACGCGAAAGTCGCGAGCCTGAAGGGGCGATGTCATGAATCGGTTCGTCTCTTCAGTCTGTAGTTTCAAGGGATGGCCGTAGGCAAGTAGTCCAGCGATATCTAGAGCAAGTCGCTTGCACTTCTCGGTCATGTCAATAGGTCCAGACTTGAGAAGCTGTCGGAGGAATGTCTGCACCTCTTGTGTCATTATAGGCTCAAATTCCCGCATTGCACGGTCCGTCAGAGCCTGTATGACAATCCGTCTCTTGGAGCGATGCATGTTCTTGTCAATGGGATTGAACGCGAAGAAGGAGGTAGGCGTATAGAGCGTCGCTAGGTAAGCATGGGACTTCGTGACCATCTCATTCTGGTAGATGTCTTTGAACACAGTTAGCGGTTCAGCTTCCAAGTCACTGACTCCGATACATGATTCACACCTCGCAAGGCCGTGAGAGAACTGAACACGAGCTTATTTGCCCATGTCTAATAATGGGTCCTGTTCAATACAGTCAGTTGTCAGAGCAGTGAGAGGCAATGGGTTGTCTTGCCATATCGTCCATGGCCTTCCCATGTCTTCAGATGAAGTCGGTACCCAAAGGCGTAGAAAGTGCCATACAGGTCGGTCAAATTGGCAAGGATTGGGCCGGGGTAGTCTCTAAGCGGGTGCATGGGGAGCCGATATGAGGTTACGATGATGACCTGTTTGGAGAGTCAAAGGCTGGCTCCGCAACGAGCAAGTCTGTCATCTCACATAGGCCAGGAGGATATATCCAGCAGATACTGCGTAACTAATGGAAGCATCCAAGGCCATGATGGGCAGGTAGCGCAGGTGAAAAGGCTGTCTTGAGCGTCCGTTGGGAATGGAGTAGAGCCCGGCGTCCCGCTTGTGGAGTAAAGGAGTCCGGCTGGCAGTCGAAACAAGGAATAGCACCCTTAGCTTTGGGGTTTCCTAAGTGAAAGTACAGGTATACAGTGCACTGATGCAAATGACTAGTCTTGGACGCTTGATAAATGCTGATTGTTGAGAAAGAGAGTGAGTTGGCATGGATTGAGCCGCCTTTTTAGAGGGGTGTGTGTAACATGACAAGGCGGCAGGTTCTGTGACAAATCCACCAGAGAAGATTAGCATACCCCTGTTGAAGGGCTGATCTCGGAAGACAGATCATGCTCCCCTTGCTCTTGGGTGTAGACCTATCCACACCTCGTCGTGATCTGCCACCTCTACCACTATCTTTTGGCACTTCGAATATAAGATTATCAATCGACAAGTCTTGCCCACTAGCCCATCTGCCGGCCCAAGATCTCCAATTATTTACACATTTACAGTACCGAAGCTGCAGGATCGATCCTCGGAACGGGTCCAGGAGAATCCTAGACTAGGCCACAGCTATGCGTATAATCCTGCCGACTTATCTTAGAAAAGTGTGTATCGTACTTTTCCAATCTTGGATGATAAGCTGACGTTCTTTCATACTCTTTCGCGTGTTGCGGTTGCCTAGGTAGGGAGCAATTAGCAATTGCTGTCTGATATATGAGAAAGGGTGCAGCCGAGGCGGTGTTCTATGCGCAACACCTATATACATCAAAGAAGCATCGACCGCCGAGAAGCGTCTTCCCCCTAATGCAGTTATCAACTTGGATTCTCGTTGGCCTGTTAGGCCAGCTCTGCTCGGTCAGTGGCCTTGGGCATGATCAACTTACAGCAAGTGACGATGGCATAGCTTATTCCTCATGGCGATGAAAGCCAAACATCACAAGCTAACTCGTCAACTCAGGGCCGAATACTATCAGGCACGGAGATTCCCGTGCACACAAAAACCAGGAACGTCCTATTCCCCAGAGCCGAAGAGGACGGCATGGCCAAGATCCCGCTGGGCGAGTTGCGCAGCACGAGACTCATAAACAATCTCCACAAACCAGCGGACGACACCAAGGACGAGCTGACTGCGTTCGTCTACGAAGCCACTGTGGTAGCCACAAACGAGACAGTACAGTTGAAGATCGGGCCAGACGAGCCCAGCTTCGCGAACGAGATATTAGTCTACAAGGCGCTGTCGGACAAGCCCGGGGAGACCGCGTCTGTGTTCAAAGCCATCGCGACCAACGCGACAGGCAGTACCGTCGGCATCGTTACCGAGTTCATCGAGGTCACGGAGGCACCAACGATCAGCGACACAGAGACCTGCAGGAGCAATCTGCTTGCTCTGCACAGGAAGGGGTGGGCTCACGGGGGGCTGGACGCGGACGATTTCCTGGTGAAAGATGGCAGGTGCTGGATTGAGAATTTCAGGCATGCCCAGAAGGTGGCTGATGAAGATCCGAACAGGGGGTGGTCAGCTGCCGGAGATGGTATCAAGGCGGATCGAAATGCGTTTCGACGTAATCTTCAACCAACAGCCCGGAGGGACCATAGAGTTTCCGCAACACTCATAGATTCGGCCTTGACCAGGTCTTGGATGTGCTAGATCAGATGCTTTCTCGGAATACAGCACCAGATCTCTTGAAGGGTTCAACGGCTGGTAGCTCGCGAGCTTGAAATGAATATTGCCAAAACACTTCCAAGTATTCCCCTCTTCAGCGTGAGAAACCATCGGCCGTTGACTGTACTTCGTCCACAATTCACCAACGTAATTCGCACCCATAATCGGTCCAGCGGTTCGGCTGGTCATACGTCTTCACGTTCCTGGCGTTCCCCCCTGCTGCTACCCCTTAATACTCCGCATAGGAATAGAAGACTCAGACGTACGTGTCTGCCCGCTCCGGAGCCCAAGTCGTGATCCAAGCGGCTGCAAATATCAACAGCCACATTCCATGCCAGGTAATGAACATCGGGCGCCACCCCAAGCCAGTGAAGAAGCCGATGAGCGAGGCGATAGGGACCAGCGCAGCGCCGAACAGGAAGAAGTCGAAATGCCGGCGTCCCTGATGAAGATGTTAAGTTAGTTCACGTCCCCCTCAAAGCTACCACAGCAACTCACCAGCAACGTCCCGAGCACCCTCCGCTCCCCTTGCACCTCTCCGATCTGCGCCAGACACCACGCGAGGAAGAAGAAGATGATGAAGACGATGAGAGCGCCGACGGCCCAGCCGGCGACGTTCCTGCCGTACGCGCCTCGCACGACGAAGGACGCGTCGATGACGGTGCGCGCTGCGAGCGCCGTCCACATGCAGCCCCGACGGGCCAGCACCTCCTTGTTGCGCGTCTTGAGGCTGTAGGCCGCCCAGTTGACCTTGTAGAAAGGGGAGTAGCCTGGGCAGTTCCTGTCCTTCCAGCTGGCGGTGGGCCGGGGCCGCGGCGGCAGACCCTGGGGGTAATAATCGTTGATGACGTGGACATTTGGGGCCATGGTGTCGTCTGTCTGGCTTTCTGGCTATATGTAGCTGTGTTTGTTCTCCGTGTCTGTCGTTGCGAGTGCGTGAGTGGATGACTAGACTCGATTGACCGCGTCGCGAGGCTCTGGCGCTGACCGTCGTACCAGCTTGACGATAAGAAGACAAGAAAGGCTTGCTCGAAGCGAGCTCCTGTGAGGCAGTGGTAGCCGGGCTACCTTATATAACGGCGGGGGCATGCAGATGGGACAGCCCCCCAGATGGGACAGTTCCCCCACCAAAACACAACATTTTCACCCACCCACATCTCTATCGGGGTTGAAGCTGTAGATATCATAAATATATCGTCTGAATTGTCTTCTCTTGGTGTTTCTTCCAATGTGGAATTTATTAGGTGTCATACAGCGGGATATCCCGTGGCGGGGGTCGGAAGTTAGCACGTCCGGCCTAATCTGAGGGGTAATGGGACCCGTGCCCCCTATCCCCTCCAACCAGGCAGAAGTTCTGCGGTTCTTTTTTCCCTTTTTTTTTTGTAAGCACTATAGGCTTCAGTACGTCGAAATGGCGCCTTTATACACCAAAAAAGACCTTGCTGAGGCGATAGCCGCCGTGAACGGTGACGATCTGTCCCTCCGGAAGGCTGTCCAGCGCTATGGAATACCAAAAACCACCCTTTCTCACAAAGTTAAAGACTCCACAATGCCTACAACTGGCACCCAGCATAAAAGACATGCTCACAGGCAGAAGATAAGCCCTGTTTAAGAAAAGAAGGTGATTTCATGGATTCTGTACCAAGAAAAGGCCGGCCATGCCCCTACTCATGCCAATGTGAGGTACATCATCCAGAAGATCCTACAATCCCAGGGAAAACCGCCTCATCTTGGGGGCCATTACATGCGAAATTTCATCCGCCGAAACCTAGAGATAAAGACCAAAATGGGCAGAAAACTTGACTACAAGCGTATCAATGCTGCCACTCCCGACAACATCCATGGCTATCGTGACCGCTACACAAATTTGGACTTCATTAAGCCCGAGAACCGCGCAAATATTGATAAGTACGGCATCATGCAGGGCTGGCAGTACGTACTTCCAATCCAAGTGTTTTTCAAACGGCTGACCGGGAGGTTATAGGTCTGATGGCCTTGTAATAGGCAGTTCTGGCTCAAAAGGGGCCAACGTCAAGTCCAACGATGACCGCATATGGACTACTGTGGTAGAATCGATCACTACCACTAGGGAAAAGCTCCGGCCGCTGGTTATCTTCAAGTCGAAGTCGATACAGACATAGTGGTTCAAAGAGCAGCTTATTCTCAAGCATCCCGGGGTGGCAGACTGGATAGTGACTTACTCTGCCAACGGCTGGTCCTCAAATGCGATCGCGCTCGAATGGCTTGAAAAGGTTATTTTTTTCTTATTTTTTAACCTTAACTATATACTAAATAACCCCCTAGGTCTATCTGCCAGATACTGCCCATAAAGACCCGGATGAATTCCGCCTGTTGGTGCTTGACGGCCATGGCAGCCACTGCTCAGATGATTTTATGTATCTGTGCTATATAAACAACGTCTATCTAAGCTTTTTTCCTGCCCATACGGTAGGTTATATCCTTAATTAGTAGTTATTCCGTTAATAGGGATAGTCTCACATCTTCCAGCCCCTGGATCTGACCGTTTTTTCTGTGGTGAAGGCCGCCTATCGCCGCCTCATCAACCAGCTCGGTTAGTTGAACGATTTGGCCCCTATCGGCAAGATTAAGTTCCTTTCTTGCCTGGCGAAAGCCCGTGACGAAGCTACTCCTGCTATCGTGCATTCAGAATGACGTGCTGCTGGCCTTTGGCCCGTAAATAGGAACAAGACACTGACTAACGAGCATGTGGTAAAGGCAGCAGAGATACAAGCAACAGCTGCTGCTATAATGAATCTTGAAACCACCCTCGATGCCCTGGAAGCCCCTACATCAGGACAGGATATAGCCCTAATGTTGTCAACAATCGCGGAGACCCCTGAGCAACGAGCAGCAGTGCGCGCGGTCGCGAAGTCATATGATGAGATGGTGGTTGAGTTAGCCACTCTGAAGCTACAAAATAAGGCAAAAGACGACGAGATCAAGCATCTATAGCCTAAAAAGCGCCATAGGGCCCCCCAAGAAGAGCCTGATCAACGGCTATGGAGGATAGGAGACGTTATCTAGGAGCAGATCGAGCATACGGAGGCCGCACGAGTGCTGATTGACCAGCAGGCGGAGAGACAACGACTTTTACGCGAAATGCAGAACCTAGAGACCGAAGAATTAGAGGAATCGCCCTCTGAGGACTCCCTCTCCTCTGATTCAACAGATTTAGAAGATCTAGACGAAGGGGTGGTTGTTGACGAAAAGGGCGAGGGGGTGTCTGACGAGCCAGATGATGAAGAGGAAGAGCCCATTATGATGCGATCTCGGCGCCGAGAAATCCGTCAACCCGCGCGTTACCACTAAAAGCACTGGTATTGCTAAAAACACCAAGAAAAGGCGATTCTTTTGATATATATACATTATCTATAGCCTCAATACCAATGGGGTTATATGTGGGTGCAAATATTGTGTTTTGGTGGGGGAACTGTCCCATCTGGGGGGCTGTCCCATCTGCATGCCCCCGCCGTTATAGGCCGCAAGGGTTCATGTCGACCAGAGGCGCAGCCTCAGCCGAGGTGAGCCTGTGCTTCTTTCCCCCGCTCATCCTTACGGGAATCCTTCAGCGGCTAATTGCTGCGTGGGGGGTGGTAAGATGTCGTCCAAGGACACTTGCCGCGATCACCATTCGTTCCGCCTGGCATTGTTTGCTCTGAGTTCGTGCGTCACCTTGAGAATACTTGTTTGTCACTCAAGTGACGAGGCGGTAGCACGCTTCACCGAACGAACTACCCGACCATGCCTATACTGCAGACCCCAGACCTCCTATGCAGCCCTAGCTGGGCTTGAGATAAAGGGGAGATCCAGTCGCAATCCATCCAGCCGCAATCCGCTGATGCCGGACTGGGCTTTGAAATACTACCTCCTGTGTCACGCCTCGACTTTATGTCCTTTAGTATGCATCATCAAACTCCTTACTACTCCATGACTAGGGCGATCGAAGGGCTGCGTCGAACAACCCCGTAAGAATGGTATGATTCGCTCGCGACGGATCGACATAGGTACACACTCCCCGGCCATAAGTCTCCGAGCATCCCTGTTTTACACCAAAACACCCCAACTTTACGCGATCGTGATAAATCGAGTAAAATAGATACAACTTAAGTACTTATAGTACATATAGTTAAGTTTACTGGAATATTAAAATGGTTTATTTAAAAACCTTGACATCTTAAAGATAAAGGTCGTAAATGTTACTTTATTAAAGGTTGAATTCTCGATAATAATAACTTTCTAACATATCTATTTTTTTTAAAATCTATCATATAAGGTTTTTCGTCTTATACGTGTATTACATGTTATTTAATATTATATAACTTTATTACGACTTATACGATTTTTTAAACATTTTTTATAGCTTTATTAAGATTTAAGATTTAGATTTTAAACTTTACTTTTATATATCTATTTCTTAATATTTTAGTCGCTAAAAAAATAAGTATTTAGAAATTATTTACGAAAACTTCAGCATTTTCAAATATTAGTTTCTTATAATATCTCATTTTAAAAAGCTTTAAGTCTTTAGTTATAAAAGCGTAAAGGTAGAGCATTTTGGTGTAAATGCGGGGATGCTCGGAGACTTATGGCGGGTCAGTGTACCTACCGCGACGGCCTCCGAAGTTTGAAGTAAGTACTTACTACACTAGGAAGATATCAGGCTTCGCAAGCAGAGTTCAAGAGATGAAGGCGCTTTCAGCCAACTGTCAAACAGTGCGTAGATGGTTTATATGATGAATATTCGTGTATTTGGTGCTGTTGTGTTGTTCTGAAAATCTGTTGTTCTGCTCAATTGGCCAAAGTGCGCCAATGGTCCCTGCACAGTGCACTGCCACCTCCCTGGCGCCACGGTGGCTTGGGTGCCATTCAACACATCACCAACACCAACGAAGTCATGGCTGGATATCTTCGTCTGGGCATGATCAGTCGGCCAGTCATGTCAAATACTGAAGGCCACCAGAAGGCAGGATGGTGTTAGCCAACGAAGTCTGAATGGTACGAGCGGGAAATTCCGTTCTTTGTTCTCCTACTCGTGTTGCCGTTTCGTAACCATCGTGCGACCTGTTGGCTGCTTCACTCAAAGAATTGACAGTATGCTATTGCGTACCCCCTCGCTACCGCAAAAACTCGCCGAAAACAGCGTGCTGTTGGTACGAATGAACTCCTCAACTGCCAACAACAACCCACGAGCAGCACCAACTCGACCAGGAGCACAACGCTCAAAATGCTCGACAGATCCGCCATATTCATTGGGCTCCCTTTTCCCGAACGTTCAAATGCACAACTCATCATCACTCCACGTCCCACCTCTGCCCTTCCCCAATCTTCATCAACAGAATTTTATAACGTCCCAGACTAGTTCAATATGTCGTGTTCGATCTTGAATAAACTTTTGATGACACGAGTGGACGAGCTCCTCGGTGGTATTTGCAGTACTCATGGATCCCTTGATGAAACACGTGATTCATTGGAGATGAGTCTCATTTTCAGCGACCAGGTACTACTAGGAGAAGGGTCCTACGATGAAGATATCTCAGTTCGTCGCTCTATGTTTGCCACGGCAATTATCAGATATCCAGTATTAGGGTTTGTCCTCGGCCTTCCAGACACCAGTCATATTCCGAAGGCCATCAGTTTCCTCAACCAAAGCATCAAGCAAATGGGAAGGAGGTCGCTCGAGTCGCTCAACTTCAACACGGCTTTGGGAATGGAATACGGTATGCACCCAGCTCCTATTCAGGATCGACCTCCTTTGGGCATCAGAGCTAATCATGTCAGCAGATTTGGCTGCGTCAAGTGCCCAGCGATGGCTAAATTATACTGTCTTCACGCGCGAGCTCTACAATTAGGTCATACTCTTAGATGCCCGGATCCCCGTCGCAATCATCCGAAGGGGCGCGTTTCCCGGGCCAGTTCTTGGGCCTCGCGCAGACGCGAAAATCTTTTCGGCGCGTCTCAAAGCTGCGGCAGATATAGCCATCTGCTGCGGACCATCACTATTTCGAAGCCTTGAGGATGGGAAGGAAGGCCAAGCGGACTCAGCCTCAGTATGTGACACAGAGCTGTATCATTCTCGGGCTGATTGGCTCCTTTGGGGTAGTATGTTTTCAACCTTCGCGGGTAATATATCATAGGACGAGAGCACTGGACAGGCTGCGCGTCATGCGACCCATGCCATGAAGAAAGCTTCTGATGGGCCCAGGCCGCACGAGATAGACCTTATGCGCGATGACTTTCCCTCATGGGACGTCAGCGTCGCCGAGCATGTATGAGGGACACATAGCATGGTTGAAGAACGGGTGATAATCAGATTGCATTGCTCATTAGATCTACGGGTGTGTCGAGTATCTTGCTCATTAAGTGACAGTCAGGCAGTCTTTATGGGTAGAAGCCGTGGCTGAGGTGCAATCTCTATAGTTTCCTTCACAGTGATGAATATGTTGCTGCATCAGGATAGGGTCAGGGTTTTGGTAGGCTTTCCCGGTGCCACCTCTCCATGAAGAGACAAGCCGGAAGCGTCAACTTTCTGGGTTGAGAATCGCCAACGTCGTAGCATCGTACCATGGAGGACAGGTCACTGTTGGAGGTTGGTGCTAATTTTTGCAAGAAATTCGTTGGGCGTTTGCTCGCAATTGGCTCATGATAGTCATCTATTCATTTTCCTCACACCCGATCTTCCCCTCCCCATGATTCTCTGGAGAAGCAAGTCTGCTTCCTAGCTACTCGTAGTACTCATTCGTCTCATCTTCGATTGCATGCCAGTCGTAGTCGGGGTAGGGTACCATAAATCCCAAGCCCTTCTCCATAAGCGCCGCACTGACTGCATCGTTCCCATTGAGGTCGGCCACATGCCAAGCCTGAACGCCGTTCATGTTGTGGACGGTGGCGTTGCAGTTGGCTTTGAGAAGCGCCTCGCAGCCTTGGAACCAGTCACGCTTCGCGACCAAGTGCAACGCAGTGTTGCCCTGATTCGTGGTCGCATCGACGTCGGCACCCTGCTGGATCAGCCACATAGCTGCACCTAGTCTCTCCTCCGCGAACGCGGTATGGACCGCAGTCCATCCACGCTTGTCCTTTTCCTCACGCGAGGCGCCGTTTCTGCGGACAAAGTTGAGGATGTCTGTTTGAGTATCTCATCAGTATACTTTCAAAAAAGTCACGTCATGTGAAGCTTACTGGTGCGGCCGTTGGCGGCGGCGTGGTGCATGACGGTCTGGCCACCAGCGTCAACGACGTGGTTGGTGATCATGGAAAAGACGGACGTGTTGAGGTTCTCGGCCGCATCTCTGATCTTTCTCTGCATAGCTTCCAGCTCGCCATTAGAAGCGTGCTGGATGATTGCCTCGACCTCAGCTTGCTTGAGCGTCGTGGAAGCTGAAGTAATGTCAGCAAATCATGGTAAGTCATGAGTGAACAATGTAGAAGTACTTACACTCGGTCTGTGCAGGCATGGCTGGTGATATCCGATGTGGAAGCAAGTGGTCGTACTGTTCAAGGTCGGTTGGTCGTTAGAGATCCGAGATGTGCTTGCTTTAGGGAGGTAAAGAAGGCAAAGGACGGAAGATCAGATATTGAATAACAGATATTTATATTTCTCAGGCACCCACGCCAGGCCCAAATCAGTCCCCATTCACTACGCGAGACAATAGGCGGTATCATCCTGATCTGATTGGCTCATAGTTTCGTTCAATTCAGATGGTGTCAGTGACCTTGGTGGATCATTTTCCAGCGTACAGGACGGGGGGCCCTGATTTTTGTTGTATTTTAGGGCATTTGGGGTTGGCTCTTCCCTTGCCGAAGAACAGCTTAGTTACAAAGAAAATAAAACTCTGGTCCGAATCACCCAACTGTTCACCTGATATGTATACCTCCGGTCCGACCACAGAGTCCTCCAAGCTCTAAAGAGTATGATGCAAGAACACACCTTGATTATATTGCGTCCAAACAGCGTGGAATTCCTGAAAATATCTCTACTTAAGCATACCTCATCGGACTCTGACGTACTATTGCTTGCTATAAACCTCAATCACACCGATGATTAGAACGATGGTTTGCTTTTTGCTTGTTTCTTCTTGCATAAACCAATGTCAAGACCTCCTTTAAAACAGATTGGCCTTAGGACGCTACGCCAGCAGCACAGCCGGAGAAATTGTCCGTTATCCATTACTGTATTGTCACTCTAGGGCTTTCTCCTTCGCCACTGGCAAGCTGCTACTTGATGTGGACCAACTACTGGTTTAAGCAGAAACAGTAGGCTTCCCTCCCGTGTCTGGTCCGGACCCAGACGTGGATACTGCCCCTTTTCCACCGAACCCAGACCAACTTACCCTCACCCCTCCCCGTCCGCAATCCGCCTCCTCGCCACAAGATCAGCTTTAACCCTCAACATCGGATAGGAACGAGTCACGATCGCCTTGTAACTATACCAAAACAACAACGAGCCTCACAAAAACAACTATTTTTCTTGGCGCCCCGCTGTTAGGGCGCAATCTTGATATTTGCACTAAAGCAGGCACTTCTCTCAGTAACTGACTATCTCTGCCAAGGCACAAGAGAATTTTTCTCACAAGCCGGATGGCACCTTTTCACGATGGGCCCCCAAACACGCCCATGGCCGTCCTAAAGACGACCACCGGCGGCGTGCTCAAATCCCCGGCCCCTAGAAAGACATACGGCCTGGTAACTCCGAGCAGGCTCCGCCAGGCACTGCTTGACGACATCAGCAGCAGCCCGTCACAGGTCTCTGAGGCTGACTTTACCGTTATTTCCCCTCTGAAAGGAAAATCCTGAAATATTAATGACAGCAGCACCACTGGAATGAAACGACCTTAATTAAACAAAATCTCGACAGAGCAAGTCATTACACACGATATAGAGAATAAAACCTCCTCTTCAGAGTGCCAGGACCAAGTTGCTAGAATACTGGCTAAAGACAAGCACCTTTATGAAGCCAGGATAATAATGTTTCAAAAGTGTGCTGCAGCGGTTGATAAGACACTTGAAAAAGCTGGAACCGAACTATACTCTTATGCCAAAGAGTTCAGCGCTTTCTTCTCTAAATGTCTGAACGAGTGGCTAGAAATCCGAGATCTGCCCAAAAGGAAGACCATCCCTGGGGGGATAGGGATGGTAAAGCCCACCATGACCTTTGCCCAAGCTGTCTCCTCTAGCCAACGACAGCATCCACGGACAGTCAACACTACCATAGAGAAAACACAGCCTGGCGCCCGCATCACTACCAACCAACTGAAGAAAAAACAGGATGAGCTCCGGGTCTTTGTCCGCATGGATAATAGCTACCTAGAGCCTTACGGAATAAAGTCCATACTGAACAGAAGACTTAAGTTCCACCCTTAAGAGCTTAGAGAAGTGACCCGGTGCCCCTCCAGATTTACCTTACACCCAAGGGACAAGCCAACTCAGGCTAAGCTCCTGGCCTTCCAAGAAGAAATCACCGATATTCTCAAGGCAGAAAAGATCGAGACCCATACGGTCTGGCATTACTATAAGGTCAATAGATGCCCAAGAAAGGTCATCAATGCGGAAGGATTAACAATCGACATTACCGACATTGCTGTTACTGATGAAGTTGAAGCCCAAACAGGTGACAGACCTTTAAGGTGCATACTCTCAAGGAACACAGTTGATTCTGATCCAGAGACCACATGGATGATCTCTCTGCCCCGTGCAGCAAAGAAACCATTCACGATTTTTGCTCACTCAAGGACCTCAAGGCACATTCAATACTCCCCCAAGGTTCACCAGTGTGCGAGCTGCTTCAGATACCATGGTAGGAACTACAGATGTGAAAAGCAAGTATGTGCACGTTGTGCCAGTACAGTACACCAGGGGGAGTGCGAAAAACCAATCCCAAAGTGTGTCAACTGCAAAGGACCTCATGCTGCCAACTTCGACAAATGCCCTGCACGCCCCAAGGTTGTGAAAGGCATCATCCATAAGCACACATGGGAGCAAATCCAGGAAATAAGGCTGGCTAGAGAAAGAGCCAGATCCAAGGCCTTCAATGAAACAGGCAGAAACCAAGCTGGGTCAACACCCAGCAACAATAACAAAGACATCACAATACAAATCGGCACAACAGATACAACTCATCCCAGAGATGCCGATACCATTGTTGTCAGTCAATGTTAGGTATATCAAACGAAACATATCGACACGGGCATCTAGTCATCCATTCTGTAAATACAGCAGGAGGACAAAAGAGTGCTGGCCCTACAGAGTTAGCCATCAACCTGGCTGACTACAAAGGAGAACAAGCAGACATCATTCTGATACAAGAGCCCTGGGTTGGCATACCACCAGGCAGAAGAATGGGAGTAAAGACACACCCCAATTACAATATATACTCCCCAGTGGATTCCTGGGACAGCGACAGTACACGGCCCAGATCTCTCATCTATGTGAGAAAACACCTTTAAGCGGATCAATTTCGGCCCTATGCTACACGAGACATCACCTGGGTCAAGGTACAAGGCATTATATTTGCCAGTGTCTACCGGCCATGTGACAACCCACAGGAAGTGGATGATATTCTGGAAGTATGGACTCCACCTTTTGGCTGCGTTATAGCTGGAGATTTCAATGCTGGCGACACATCCTGGGACTCGAGCAATCCAGGATATCATGGTGGTGTCATACTTGCACAGACTATGGCAGACCACAGACTGGATCTGATTTCTGAACCAGATATCCCAACACATGATGACGGAAATATACTAGATCTGGTGTTCTCAGATGTCCCCATGGCCGAAGCCTCAGTGAATGATGCACTCCAGTGCACTTTAGATCATGAGACATTACAAATAGTTGTCCCAATTCAGGGAGATCTAGACCGAGTCCCCAAGGCCAATCATTGGATAGTACCGGACGATAAACTACAAGAGCTGGCAGACAATGTCCAAACCAGGATTCATGAACTCCCCCAGCTGGGTGTATCCCCTGGCCAGGTAGATGCCTTTACACAAAGCTTGATCAACATGATCCAAGGCTGTATCAGGACAGTGGACAAGAAGCCCCGTCAATCTAGGCCCACTGCTTGGTAGAATGATGACTACAAAGCAGCTATTCAGACATACAGGGCCCTTTCTGAATAGACTACAAGCCAAGAAGGGCGGAATTCAGCCCGACAGGAATTTTGTCGCGTGGTTCAGAAAGCTAGAAGAGAGTACTGGCAGACTCTAATTGATTCAACAACTGAGCCAAAGGACCTATACAGAATCGTCTCTTGGCACAAGCTATCAGCAGGATTGCGTTCCCCTCTAATCATTATATGAGACCAAATATTCGAGTCATAAGAGAGCAAAGCAAATGCATTACGCTCAGCCACGCTTGAACAAAGTACCTCAGACAACGATATCATCGACCCCTGGTCCGCTCAGATCACACAACCCAAGCCATATATCCCCCTTGAATACCATATCAGACTAGAAGAGGCTGAAGGGTGCACTTTAGGGACCAAGAGCAACTCCCCAGGAATAGATACCCGCACAGTACGGATTCTGAAAGTTTGCTGGCCATTCATTAGGGAACATATCAGAGCCCTTTTCCAGACCTGTCTACAAATTGGACACCACCCTAAACTATTCAAAGTAGCTGAGGTGGTAATGATCCCAAAACCAGGAAAGAAAGACTACTCCAATCCCAGAGCCTACAGACCAATATCGCTATTGTCGTGTCTTGGCAAAGGCCTAGAACGACTCATTGCAAAAAGAATTACCTGGTTTGTTATCAAACTTGGAATTCTAGTTCCACAACATTTTGGAGCTTTACCAAAGCGCTCTGCCACTGACCTGGTAGCTGCACTCATACACGATATTGAGCAGGCCCTCGACCAAGGCCTCGTTGCAACAGTAGTCACGTCAGATGTGAAAGGGGCCTTTGATGCTGCCTTAATGGGACGGCTAGTGATTCGCATGAGAGAACAGGGCTGGCCGGGCTTTCTCATAAGATGGGTCTAGTCATTCATGTCCGAGCGGTCTGTAAGGGTTTGGTTTGAAGGTATTGTGACCAATATTAAAGCTCTCACTTGTGGGCTACCACAAGGCTCACCAGCCTCTTCAATCCTTTACATGCTATATACAGAGCCAATCTGTGCCCGACTTGGTATAAAAAAGAGACGCTTTGGATATACAGACGACCTAGCGACTCTCTGCATTAGAAAGAACCTTAAGGAAACAACTAAAAAGGCTTCTAAAAATCTTTACTTACTCAGTCAATGGGGACATAACAACACTATTGAATTTGACCCTGACAAAACTGAGATCATACACTTCTCAAAGAAAAAGAACTCAGACAACCCTCCAGTCCGCCACAGGACAATGAACAAAATAGCAAAGGACTCCATGCGATGGCTGGGTGTCTTCCTGGATAGAAAACTAAACTTCAAAGATCACGTTTCCTACTGGGCCAAGAAAGCTAATAAGGTAGCAAATCACCTTCGAGGACTATACAACACAGTCAAAGGACTTCCAATAAAGCCAATCAAGAGGGCTGTGAAAGCTTGTATTATTCTTATTCTTACACACGGCCTGGAGGCCTGGTACCCAGGAATTATGAAAGTAGGGAGCTTAGGTGGGACATCAGCATGTCGCATTAAGGGGCTTCTTAGAACAATAGATGCTGTACTACGAACAGCGATCAGGGCTATCTTGCCAGTCTGGAAAACACACCCTGGACATATCCTATACTTTGAATCGCAGATTCCCCCAGCAAGAGTTCTTGCAGAGTCAATAAGACGACGTCACGGCCTCCGATTAGGACGAATAGACCAGAGACACCCTCTTATTGGCAGGCTCCAAATACAGGCTCACAAGAATCCAACAAGGCTACAAAGGAGTTTCCAGCTAGTCCCTGACTTCCAGAGACCAACACTTACCAGGCCATCATAAAAGAAGCCCCTAATCCGCAAAGACAAAGACAAAAAAATAAAGCTCTTCAAGCAATGACTACAAGAGAAAAACGTGAACACTGACCTTGTCATCTATTCAGATGGATCACAGTTGGACAACCAAGGCATAACCCGTACTGGATGGGGTTATACCATCAGGAAAGGCGGCACTACATAGAAGTATACCAGGGAAAGGGCAGACTTCTTCAAACAGAAGTAATAGATGCTGAAGTCCATGGTGCTCTCTAAGGTCTTGCAGCAGCCAGGGTAATTAGACACGGAAAACAGCTATATGTCTGCCTGGACAACACGTCAGTGGTAGATGGGCTCAATGGGACTCCACCCGAGACATCACAGAACATTTTTCTACAATTTCAAGAACTTGCCACAGCACACACTCCTGGAGTGACCATTAAGTGGATTCCTGGACACAGAGATATTGATGGTAACGAAGCTGCCGATACACTAACAAAAGAGGATACCATGCTAGAAACAGACACAACAAACCTTCCTATAATCTCTTAGGTCAAGAGAGATCTCAAAAAAAAGGGCAAGAAAGAGTTCAACCAATGGTAGAAAGACCAATCAGAACCTAGATATCAAGAAGTATACTCACATACAATAACTAAAAAAGACCTTATATCTTTTAAGAGGAGTACTTTATACAGACTTCTAGCGGCCAGATCTGGACATGGCGACTTTGCCAGATACCATAAACGCTTTGGGCATACAGACTCGAATGATCACTGCAGCTATGGTGAAAAGAAAACACCACAACACATTTTTTTTTGTAAAAGACTGGGGAAAAACCGGCTGCTACAATGCGTGGACAAAAGTCTCCGCCCGATCCCCAATTTTACCCCTTCCATCTACTATACCCTCCAACTCAATTGAACCATAACGCATCTAATTCTGGTGATAAAATTCTTAAATAAATTGTATTTAATAACTAAGTCAATAGTGTGTATACCAACCACCGGCGCGCCTCACTGCAGCTATTCGGTCCTCCAGTGACTCCATCAAGGCCCGAACCTGCTCCGGATCGATCTCTGACCACGCCTGCTCAATTAACTCGTGTGCGTAGCGATAATGAGGGATATTATCCTTCAATTCAGAAAATTCAGGCTCGATTTCATATATGTTCTTCTTCAGAAGTCGCCAAATGTGCTCGATTGGGTTCATATCGGGGCTGTGAGGAGGCCAGTCAATACAGTGGATGCCGTGCTCCTCCATCCACTCCGGAACACCGCCAGTGAGGTGAATTTTCGCGTTATCTTGAACAAAAGGATCTCCAGCCTCGTAGGACGGAAGCAGGCCTTCCTCAAGAACCCATTTGTATGACTCTGCGGATACTCCTCCGCGCGGAGCATCCGGATCGAGTGGGCAGAAGACTAACTTGCCTAGTCCTCCTTCTCTGCCGCGTAGCCAGATCATAGACCACACCATTATCAAAATACGAGATTTGCCGTGATCCGTCTCGTTCACAAAATCATAACAGTACCGCTCTGAAGAGAATCGGATGGCCCAATCGCCTGGATTATCGGATGAGTTTTGAACCGTATATTCGTCTGAGAACATAGCTCGCAACAACTCCTCCAGGCGCTCTGGTGTGCTATAATAATTGGCAAAAGCGAGCCTCTTCTGAGCGTCCTTATTTGTGAGCTTGATTCGCTTTGCTGCGCGCCACTTCTGGAGGCCGTGTGCGTGACATATCCTCTTGATAGTCTTGGGAGAGCACAAAACGCAGGCTTCGTTTCGAATCTTCTGCCACGTCGCCCTGGGGAGCTCTTTCGCCTTTTTGATCACATGAGCGCGTTCGCGAGTATTCAAAACGGGTAGGCGACCGCTCCTTGGGGCAGATTTCGGTGTAGAAGTGGCCTCAAAGTTGGTGGTAATATCGGAGATGGTTTTCAGGCGCTTCGTTTTAAACGCGGTTGTAACATCCCTACGCGTTCTGCCGTTGATTCGCGCCGCCACGATTGCCGAGCGAGCTTCTGAAGTGAATTCGCTATTAGCAACGCGATTACCGCTTAATTCGTCCCCAAAAGATCGTAAATCCATTATCAATTGCGGTGTTGAGAGAGTGGTGAAGTCGAAGGGTGATTGACGCGTTGTTTTGATCTGAAGGAGATTGTGGTGGGTCGGGCGGAGACTTTTGTCCACCCAGTTTACCTAGGTACTCGCCTAGGGCAGCTTGTTTATAATACTTAGGGGAGAGGAACACAAAATGGGCAAAATTCGTGGAGAAGAGCAAATTTTTTTTAACAATTTGCCCCCAATAGATAGCTTTTCTTGAAGGACCAGATGGATGACCCCAAGGTCATACCGCCGCAACAACGGGGATGGGCCCGTGAGCGGGACTGACTGTACTTATTATTTTGAGACCTCCACAACCCTGCAATACAGAGGCTCTGGGAGGCATGGTTTGCACTACTGAGGAGCTACCCCACACGTTAAATACAATCAATCAATCAATCAAGCCTTGTAACTATACCAACAATCCACCACGATCACCATATCCAGTCGCACCCTCTCGTCGACGCCAGACGCCACCAGGAACTATAGTGTCGAAAGGGAGAGAGTTAGTTGATGTGAAGCCGCAAAAGGACCTTGCTAAGGTATATATTAGGTCGAAATTTCTTACAATGGGTGCTCGTCATTAAGCTCCAGTGGACCAATCTGGTCAATGTCAGTATGTCAGATATGATAACAGTGGCGTATTTAGCATTGTTGTGATAGCTGTAATCATCCTGTGGGATCACATGTGATAGCTTCCAGAGGTCCCTTTCCCTCCTATTCAAGTAGGATGGTACCCCCATCAGCTATCCTTATTTCTCTTCCAGAACAGCCATTTCTAGATTTCACACAATAGAACAATCCTTTGTTCTCATACAATAGCCCAAGATCCTTAGCCACTTGTCTTCCCCATGCAGGCTTTTTGTAAAATTGTTTGTTTGCGAGTACGTGGGATTTGCCAAAATTTGTGCCAGATTCTTGACGTCTGTCAAAGGGCTGAAATGATTTCTCATTAAGGGCTTATTCCCGTTCGAAAGACGCCATCTCACACGTAGGAACTCCAAGTAATATTGCCTAAGTTCAAATATTCAAAATAAAGCAACACTGTGTTGTGATCGATCCGGCGTTAACGTAGCAAGAAACCACATTTAACCCACCTACTCAAGGAAACTGCGAAGAGTCTCATATGACGAACAAAAAACATGACATCTCCTTAAGCACGATGGGCATCACATAGGCGCAAGGGCACAAGGAAAAATATGGGTAAGCTCCGGGTACTCCTGAGTTCATGCTTGCTATCAACTCCGATCCCTGGATATCAATGGCCATGAGCACACGAGGCAATAAGTTACCGCTCCAAAAAGCTCCAAAAAAATCCGCCTATATCCTTCCCCCTATTCACCCCTTCACCTCATCCCCCTAACCCCCTTAACCCCCTACTTCTTGCTCGTAGTGTAGTTAGAGTTAGTATAGTACCCGTCAGACCAGTCCGTGCCGGTCTGACGATCGTCGTCCTCCGGGCCCGTGGTGTCGGTCGAGTTGACATAGTCGCGCGTGTCGGCCGCGTCGTTGGCCTCGGCCGACGGCGGCAGGTCCTCCTCCTTGACGCCGCGCGCGTTGTTGGGGTTGTTGAAGTTGCGCGGCACCGTGGGGTCTCGTCCCTTGCGGAGAGGCTTGCCTCCGGCGCCGCCCGTGGCGGGCATGTTGGGCTGCTGGGGTGCTTGGGACATGGTGGTGGTTGGTAGGTTGGTAGGAGTAGTTGGTGGTGTTTTGTGATGTGTTATGTGTTAGAGCTTGTGTAGTTGGCGATGTATTTATTGCTGGGTTTGCTGTCTTGGGAGCGAGAATACTGGTGTTTTGTTGTGTAGAGCAAGAAGAAAAGGAGAGGAAGACTGCTAGACTTGGCCATATTTATAGATTTTCGAGGCGTAGCCAAAGTCAGTCTGCATTTCCTCAAGTCATTCACCACTGAGGTGTAGTGACTATGCTGGCAATCCCTCGACAGGTTTAAGGGGGTATACTGAATGTGCATCGCACATCTCTGATATGATAGACCTGTGACTAATTCATAGGTATTCGAGGCATGGCCAAAGTCAGTGCATTTCCTCAAGTCGTTCACCACTGAGGAGTGGTGACTATGCTGGCAATCCCTGGAAAGGTTTAAGGGAGTATACTGAATGTGCATCGCACATCTCTGATATAATAGACCCGTGACTAATTCACAGATATCCGAGGCATAGCCAATGCCAGTCTGCATTTCATCGAGCTCTTCACCACTGAGGTGTTGTGACTTTACTGGCAGTCCCTCGAAAAGGGGTATACTGAGAATCCACAGCGCATCTCTGACGTGATAGACCCGTGACTAGCACCAGCTATGTATGCCCATACGTAAAGTGTCATAAGTTGGATTCACTGATACGTGATCCCGTGATGCTGGAATCACAGAAACGAGAACCCATGACTGGTAACCCAATTGCGCCGTCAGAAGCACGCATCTTCAGTGCCATGAGACAGAATGGCAAGAATGGACCCTGCTGGGACCAGACATACAACAGCAAATCAGGCCGGTATGAATTATAGATTCGTGCGAAATAGGCATGCTAGGAACTATGCACTGCAGCGGAACATAAAGGGCCAAACTCTGCAGCACTTTGCATAGTTGGCATTCGAACGCCCTCCAATCCCGATTATGTACCTACTGTTCGCATTCACCCAACTAGAAGGGGATGGACTCGCAACATCTGGCCACAGGGTCGTGGGCAGTCAATATTTTGAACATCAGAAAGAGGTATTTCATTGAAAGCCTGAAGCTTTGGAGTATCACAACCCAGAAAAGGTCGTTCAAGATAGACATCGACGTAGAACTTTGCTCTATTGGATACACAAGACACGGATACCACTGCATGAAGCCCAACGCGATAAGATTGATTCCATCTTCGCCTCTCCCCCAACACGCCTGCCATTTTATTCCGGTAATCATGTAGTGAGTAGTACTGCCAGTGACGAGACACGGCGAGCCTCCTGCTTCACCTTCTATACGCAGATGTTCCGCGACATATGGTGTTTGACACAAGAGGACAGCACAAGGCCACCATCGAGAGGTATGATATTGCCGCCCGTCAACTCAAATGTACTTATTAGGGGTTCCTGACTGCAACCGAGCCAGAAGCCGGCAGCGTCGGAAGGCCTGGATATTGAACCACGGATCCAGTTGCCCCTGAAAAGGTATGAAGAACCACGTGAATCCATCGAAACCAGTGGGACCGATCAATGTAAAAACACGAAGGTAAACCCCGGGAGAAACCACATCGTAACATGGTTCCTCCAAAGACACGAAAAATAATCCTAACGCCATTCGCGTAACCCCGACATGGTCGACGCGCGAAATACAAGGACGGGGTTGTAGAGTGGTATGATAATGAGATGATGAAAACAGGGCAGAGGTGACGCCAGTCTAATTGGAGGGTGTTTTTCTCGGTAACAATAAGCTTTTCGGGTAGTCGTGTTTCGTTTCTGTCTGTTGAGCACGTTACACCTGACAGAGTTCCATGTCCATATTCCAGATGCGGGAAAGCAGCCAATGAACGCCCTGACATGCCCTGAAGTGGTAGTGAAATTCGAAATCCGTAATAGATTTTCGGGAAATGATCTTAGGGTGATGCAAAAGAAGGCAAATACTACTCGGCTCCGATTTCGCCGGCCCCTTCCATTCCGAAATTTGTGGACGTGAAGTCGAACGCGGTTGGATCTCCATCACCGTCGTGCAGAAACGAGTCGAAATCGAAGTCCTGAAGCACATTGTCCGTGGTGAGCGGGTTGGCGAAATCCATCCCGAAATCCTGGATAACGTTAGGTTGAATCTTGAGGTTATATGAATATGGACTTACAATTGCACCGCCATCGTTCATGCTGGAGAAGTTCATTTGGGACGGATCAGGCTGTGGGACAGCCACTGGAGCAGGCGCAGGAGGTGGTGCCGATGTTGCAGCATTAGCTGGGGGCTGCGCACCACCTGGATTCTGCCCTTGCTTGAAACCGCCGGGGATGACAGGAGTAATAGGTGTGGCAGGCGCAGGAGGCTCTGTTTCCTGTGTAGCTTCGGCTACCGGTGTTGCGCCGGCATTCTGGGTCTTCTTCTGAGCGGCAGCCTGCATAACATGTTAGCATCGCTGAGCAGAAAGAAAGCAACGTGGATGGGTACATACCTTGCTCTTGGCTTTGCTCGTGTCCTTCTTTTTGGGTGCTGCCTTGTTAGACTGCTGCGGTGTAGGCGGGGCAGCATTGGTCTGCTGGGGCGACTGTGTTGTGCGGCCGTTTGTGTTGCCGGCGGGAGCTGGGGCCGAGGGCGGCGGCATCGATCTCTGCTGCGGTGTATTTTGCACCGGTCCCTGAGGACCCTGAGGACCCTGAGGCGCCATGCCATTGCCGTTCGGACCTTGCCACTGCATCTGCTGTGGAACACCCTGGGGCCCTTGCTGCTGTCTTGCCATCATTTGAGGGTTCATCTGGCCATTAAAAGGTTGGTTGGGATGCGAATTCGGGGGCCGCATTCCATTCATCTGCGGAGCGGGAACCATATTACCATCCATGCCGTTCATGCCCTTGAAAAACTGATGCTGCATGTTGGGATCCATGCCGTTTTGCATGAAGTTCATTGCGTTAGGTGAGCCTCTCGATTGGCCACCTTCCGGTAGAGGCGATGGGATGCCCGCGGGATTCATCTGGGGAGTGCGCTTCATCTGTTCTGATGGGTTGGGCGATGCGCCCGGTCTCGCCTGAGGTGAAGTATCCTGGAATGGTTGTCCGTTAGGGCCTGGAGGCCCAGGAGGACCTCCAGGTCCGGGCCCGCCGCCTTCCCGGATGCCACCCATGCTGTCTTGCTCTTGTCTCGCCATCATTAGTCGCTTCTTATTCTGTTGCTCGAGAAGCATCAACTGCATCTGATAGTCTTGCAGCGCATGATTGCTGCCGCCACCTTGAGCAACGGCACCGGGTCCTGCGGCCCTCATACCGCCTTGGGCCATGTCATTCGCGTTATAGAAGGCACCGAGCGCGGCGGCGCCGTCTGGGCCTGTCGCCATCATCGGAGACCCTTGTTGTGGAACACCAGGATTAGGCACTTGCTTGTTGGGCATTTGCTGGCCATGGTGTTGTTTTAGGGTTTGGGAATACGCATTGATCGAGCTGGCCTGGGCTTGGGGCGGCTGCGTCTGGAAATGTTGAAACTGCTGAGGGGAGAGATTAGCGGGGTCGATGCCGTTGGTTGTGAGCATATGCTGAGCTATGGCAGCAGCTCTGGTGTTGCCTACTTGTTGCCCCGGCATTCCTTGCTGTGGTCGTTGTCCATTCATCATGTTCGGCTGTTGAGGATTGAAGGGCCCCGATCCGTCCAGACGTGGCCGCTTGCTTGGCGATGGCGCATTGTCGGCCGAGCCGGGGGAAACTGGGCGGTTCGGATTGCCATCCATGTTCGATCCGTCGCGCTGCATCTGAATCTGATTCTGCTTTGCGGCTTGAAGCATTTGCATGGCTTGTGGACTGTTGCACGTGAAGATTAGTATCCAACGAGCAATTCCAAAGGCAACGCTTTATGAGGCATACTTGTTCTGGTTGTTGGCCATAGCTGTCCTTGCTAGGTTCGTTGGCTTCGCATTCATCTGCATGCCGTTCTGCATGCTCCTCATCATGGGATTGCCGCCGTACATGTCCTGTCGCATATTGCGCAGCATCTCCTGCTGTTGGCTTTGTCGCAACCGTGACTGTTGCTGAAGATGCTGTTAGAGTCAGGGATCGCGTCAGGTTGCTGGGGCCATTGGGTAGTTACCTGAGTGTGGTTGACATATTGGCCTACTTGAGGAGGGATGCCAGACTTATTGCGCTGAGCCGACATCATATCCCAGAATAGGCAGAACCATTCGTAGAGGAAACAACTGTCCGATCCGTTGGGTAGATCCGGCGCGGGAAGATTATCGGGCCGTGTTTTTGAATCTGAATCATCCTTACTGTCGGTGTCCATGGTATCGTCACCAAGGCCATTGCCGAGACCGTTCCCATTCTCATCGCTACGCCGGCCAGGGCTGTCCTTGATCACGTTGAGTGTCCCAGAGCTGTTAAGCAAGGCGCGCGCGCACTCATACATGCGTTCGCGTAGGAAGTAGTCGTAGATGTATGTGTTGAGGTTCGTACGGTTGTTTCCATCCGGCCTTTGAACTTGCGCAGCTAGGACGTTGTTCATCATGGGCATCGGACCTCCACCGACGGGCCCGCCAACCATTGTTGGCATATTGATCGCGTTTACGTTGTTCATAATCCAAGGTGGTGACAGACCGAGCCTGTCGGGAACGGGGGTTACAGTCACGGCGAAGAGGTATTATAGGCCGATATGCATTCGTCTCGTTCGACGATCGGCAAAAGGTACGGGATCGAAATGACAGTCGGTTGAAAGCCAATTCTGACAATTTGCGACCGCGGGGTGGTGGCGATGTCTATTGCAGACTTGGTTCGCGACGGGAGCTGGTCGGGTCCGGCGTATCAAGGTGTAGGTATCTTTGAACTCGTGGCGACCAGGTGGCGCGGCGCGTACGAAGAGAGTCGACCGTGAAGACCGCTATTGCGACGTGGGGAGTTTCGGTGGGAGACAACTCTGCTCGTCCCTCAAAGCAGTGGAGGAGTCTGGGCGGGAAGAAAGGCTGAAGCCGGGCCTTCGGCCGTTGTGAAAGGAGATGACGGAAAAGAGGCGGCAGAAATGCAAGATATCCCCGTATGCACCCTGATATACAACGACCAGATGAAATGGTATATGGCGGCCGGACAGAAAAATGAGGAAGGAAATTCAGTGCTATAAAACGCGAGCCGGTGGGAAGGCAGCGGTATCGACAGCAAAGAAAAGAGAGTGGGTGGGCGTGCAGTCGAATTTGCTGCAACGGCGACGAAGGCGAGGATGGTTAGGTGCAGGCAGCCTGGTCAGTCAGTCGACCGTCGACAGGTTGGGTGGTCCAGGTGGTGGTGGTGTGGTGTGCGGTAACGGTAAAGCGGGCGAGTAGCGAGTGATTGATCGATGGGGGCTGGGCACCTGGGCAGGTCCGCTGTCACGGCGGATAGCGCTGGCGCGCCTGGTCAGTGGTGGGATGTGGGATGGTGACAGTGCAGCCAACTGACGCCTTCTGGCAAAACCCCCCCTTCCAGGAAGTCGGGAGCTGGTTGAAGGGCACCGGTAATCCAGTCCAGTCAGTCGCAACGGTTGTTCGACAGACGGTGAGAAGTGAACTGAAATGGTCGCTGTATCCGGTTCTCACAACGGATAGATTAGCTGGACGGCGTGGACCAAGTCTGCAGTCAAGCGAACAAGCAAGCGAGCAAGCAAGCTGCTGTTGCTGTTGTTCAGTGTCGTCCGTCGTTTGTCTTGTCTTGTCGTCCGGCGTAAGAGTAGGTAATGCGCAAGTGATGCGAGAACTACAGCAGCGCCGTTACTGTTCGGTAATAGCGCGCGTTTCTTCCTCTCCCACAACCGGGAAGCCAATTAGGCGAGTTCGAAAACGCGTTCGGTGGGAGCGACGTTGCAGACATTCAAATGGCAGTGGGTATCCAGGTTGAGAGGTTTGTGGTCGAGTTGGTGGTCCGTCGTGGTCGTGGTCGCGGAGTCGACGTAGGTCGTAGGTATGGGAGCTGAGTGCTGAGGTGGTCGTGGAGGTGGAGGAGGGAGGAAGAATAGAGAAGTCAATGTTCTGCTCTGGGCCGAGACCTGGAACAACTCAATTGTGGTCGGGCGGTGGTGTGTGTCTTGCCCGCCTTGCCTGTAGCTTCTGTAGGTAGCTTCTGTAGGACCTGTAGCTCCTGTAGCTTAGCGGCTGTGGGCACCTTCAGGCCCCGTAAATCCAACGGTACAGTGAACGCTCCGGGGTGTGGTTTAGGGCAGTCAGTGGCGGCAGCAGCAGCAGGCAATACCTACAGGCACCTAGCAGTGGCAGTAGCAGAAGGAGCAACAGCTGTAGCGTGTGCTGTAGCTGGCCGTTGGTGCTGGTGCCGGTAGTAGAAATGGCGCAGCGCAAAGCAGTAGATGGGCTGACGGGGTGGACGGTGGACGGTGGACGGTAGCAATGAGTGCGGTGCCAATGCGTGGGTGACGGGACGGGAGTGGGAATTATTAATTGGAAAAGGCGTGGGCTGCGTGGAAAAGCTCCAGGACGGGGACTGGGGGGATTCGAAGAGTCTGGGATGAGACACAGGCCGTGGAAAACCGCATGGGTCAGACGTCTGATGTGGGCGCATATCTGAGCACGGGGCCAGCCGTATATTCTCGCCGACCGGCTGGTAGTGTCTCATCAGGATTTGAGGGGAGGGTACGAAGAGGTGAGCTGTTTTGACCTGGTTTGCCGCGCCCCGCCCGGCGTATTTACCAGTCTGGCCTCCACACTTCTGTCTTGGCACAGCGCACGTCAATTTCATGCTCTAACAGCCGCTAACAATTCCCACAAGGTACTGCCCGACAGATCTCCCCATCGTCATGATTTGAGATATGAAATTGAATCGTTGCAATGCTTGATTTTGGACTTGTTATCAAGATGGCAATACGGCGTCCTATATGAGAGTGATTTCGGTGGCTTCAAACGTCTGTATATCGATATCTACTCCTGATCCGAGCTGGTTGATGACATTTCGTGCACAGGTGAGCGCCGTGTAAGTGGTTGAACTGGGTGATAATGAATACTTTCCAGGTTCTCCCACGTTGCAACCATCAAGATAACCCTTCTGCCAATCATCTGGCACCCTCGCCATCCCATAGAATCCATCATTCTGACTTTGGACGGAGCTGGGAAGAACGTAGGTCCGTCCCTTTTCCCATCACGACTGGGGTAATTGGTGAATGCTTGGTGCAACGATTACAATTCGGATCGTATAGTCGGCGGCCTCTCTGGAGATGCTGTGATACAGGCATACTGTACTGTGTCTTGCTTCAGTAGTGCTGGCGTCGGTGAGTCATGGAGTCAGGGGCTGAGCATAAGGCCCTAAAAGGGCGGCGAATTCTATACCGGGTTCCAAGGTTACTCCCGTCTGGCAAGGCAGTTCTGGGATGTCAGAAACCAGAGTCGGTCTACGACTAGACATCAGATGAACCATCTCGCCTGTGTCAACACTGCGGCCCACCGAATATGCCAGAGTTCAAAACCCTTGCTCAATCGTCCGTGATCAAAGCGTTTGGATCACGAACATATTGGTCAGCAGCAGCTACGGCTGTCAGTAAGGCTGTGGCAAGGCGGCCCTCTCCAAAGCTGGCCTGTGACCCTCCCGATGACTGTACGTCACGCCCTGTATTGAGTATGTATGTAGCCCATTCGTAATCAGAATCGACAGCATTGTTGCCTCGGCCATGACTATGAGTCGCATGCGATACCGATAAGGAGTCTGACAACTGATACAAGCTGCACTTGCATGTGGGAACCTCCAGTATCAGCTCAAACTAGGCAGCTGCTGGGTAGTGAGTGGCAAAGTATTTAAGCTTATTAACTGGGTGCTCATGGTGACAGTCCATGTACGAAATAGACGTGCAAGCCTCAATGACCTTGGACTCCATGTATGTCCCTCGAGATGGACGGGGATAGGTAGGTACAGGCAATAGGTTCATCGCGAAATTGAGAAATTTAGAGGGGGATGTTGGTCTATTCACAAAACGCCTGTTCAAGGGCTTCCATGTCCTCCAGTTTCGATACAGGCTCGGAATCAGTCCCTTCGAGGAAATCATGTAGAAACACAACTAAGAGCGTTTAGAAAAAGTCGCAGCCATCAACACTTAGCTTCATCGCGACTTAGAAAACCCTAGGTGATCAAAGCGTCACATATCAAAAACAAGACATGGGGGGGGAGCAAGCATTGTGATGGACCGGCAATGCTGTTACTATCAATTCGGGACGCTAATAGTAATGGCGTAAAAGTGGACGCAGGAACAGTGCATTTGTGACAATCACATCAATTCCCGGTGCTGATCAATTTATCACAGCTGCCATGCCGGCATGCATGCGACGAACAGGCATGCGAAGGAGATCTCCATGCGAAGTGGGCACACGTACCGCGCATACACTTTACGCTCCCAATCCAAAAACCGACTGATGCATTACAAAATGCAATGTGTCGACGAGAGTCTCCGGAGCCTGAGAAGCATCATAAAGACCTTCAACAAGCTACCTTATACAGCAGATAAACAATATTAGCAACACATTTTGATAAGCGCATGCAGTGTGCCGGGAGATCGTTGTGCTGCAACGGGGTTGCGGAGTGGGACGGATATGGAGTCGTTGGCGGGGACTAGCAGGCCACATCAGAGACAGACAGATCGTAACGGCGCGTCCCGCCCCTCGGGCAGACCCCATCAAGAGTCCCAGGTGGCAGCACGACGGCCGGGTATCTAACAATACGGGAGCGCATTCTGGAACCTGCCGCTGTTGGGCCGCTTCCGTAGCCGAGACAAGCAAACAACAGATGTTCGTCTATATGTCCCATGTCGGCGAGGTTCAGCTGCCCTGACCGTGCAGCTGTTGGACGATGTGGTATACCTACGGGGCTGAGGCCGATCGACGCTTGGTACTTCCGGTAGTGTATTTCCACGCGGTCCGGATTAGACACGAGCACATATGCATGCAGTTTTGGCACCCTGAGGAACCACGGTGACATTCCGATGCCTCCAGAAGATGGATTATCATGCTGCGCATTTCATGTGACACGCTTGTTGGAGTTGCAGCAGACGTAATGGGCGGCAATGCCACTCAACGTCGCAGGACAGCAGCCTCGATTCTTCATCGCACACTCCTTGGAACTTAGTCCACCGATTCTCGTCGGTCATTTCAGTCATCTTCCGGGGGCAGCTCGTCGTCGATATATCTGATCAGAGAAACCCTCATCTCTGTGGTATCATTGCCCCTTAAAACATCGCTGATGAAATGTGCCTCGACCTGCATCTGCACCATCTCTAACGCTCCTCTCAACACACCGCAGAATATGTTGGAGTACCATAGCTCGTCCTGTGATCGTCCGTCGTCGGGAAGCTCGACAAAATCCGCCAGAGGGTTCTCGTCGAAGACCAAGGAAAATTGCTTGCTGTCGCTGGTCCAGTTCGTGACTGTAGGTGAGATGTTGAGAAATATCTTGAAACCAATCTGCGAACGTAGATGGGGGTGTCAGCCAGAATGCGCCGTGGGGAATCAACAGAATGACATTATGTGCATACCTTGGCAATCATGTCTGCTGTCTCTCTGAAGTTGGCACAACGTCGCATAGTGTTGGACTTGGCCAGGTAGTCCTCGATAAGCCGTAGACCAATGTTGTAGCCCATCTTATCCAAGTGTTTGTTGACCTGGACGTAGTCGCTCTCAAAGTCCTTGCATAGTTGTGCGACTATTGTACCATAGGTCAAGGTCACCAGCTCGGCATTAACTTTGTCGATACGACCCCTTTGTATGCCGTGTCAGAGCGATTGTTGCTGTCGTCGGGAGGATTGAACTTACTTCCAGATCCTAAGTTGTATTAGCACACCAGGGTTAACGGCAGGCGGCTTCGACCGATCGGCCACTCACTCTTCGCCCACACGGGCGGCTTTGTTAGCAGCCATTCTCGTATGGCGAGCTATCGGCTGATCCGATTCAGGTCATTGACTGGTTTCGTAACGATGCCTCAAAGATGGTTAGGTACTTTGCCATGAGATGTTTGAAGCACCAGGTATAATTGGGGATGGAAGTGTTACCACACAGCATACAGGCAGACAGGTCGCGATGATGGCAGTAACAGTGGGCGGTGAGCCGATTATGATAAGATGACTGCGATAAGCTTTTTGGTGGAGGTGAGGGGGGGGGGGGGGCGCCCGGGTGAATCGGAGCACTAGGTAATCGAGAACTCCGAGTTGCGGAATATCCTTCATCCGTTAACCTCTAATTCAGTTTACTTTTGGGCCGGAGCTTCAATTCAAGCATGCACCGGCCTATTGGAACGCGCTGCCTCCCACATCTCAACGCGACAACGAGTGACTATCTTACAGCCGGTTTGGAATAGCTTCAACTCTGATTTGGAGACTCGAAAACTCGCAATCTCCTTTCTTCGCGGTCAACAAAGCCACCATGTCTTCCGAAAAGAGACCCGCGTCTGACGACCCAGGTGCTAGCCAGATGATCGTCAAGAGGCAGAAACCCGGCACCAGCACTGCGCTTTCAAGGCGAGATGGTACCAATAGTGGCGCGTTGGTCCAGTCTGTATGTTGCCTCGTTCAAGTCGCCGATTGCAAATGTGAATAACTGAACTCATCTATTCTTCAGGCTCCACGAACGAGCAATCTCGAAGCTCCGGTGATGAAGCTTACTGGTCACTCGGGTGAAGTGTTCTCTGCCAAGTTCAACCCTCTAGGCAACTTGATCGCCTCGGGATCTATGGATAGGAGTATATGTAAGTATTACCTTCGGACATACGTCACACATGTGCGCTTAACTAATATTTTGTGGGTGGTAGTGCTCTGGTATTCCTCGGGTGTATGCGAAAACTACGGCGTATTGAACGGCCATCGTGGTGCAGTGTTGGATCTACAATGGTCACGCGACTCCGAAATACTATATTCGGCCTCGGCCGATATGCATCTTGCCAGTTGGGACCTAAGCGCCGGAACTAGGATTCGACGATATGTTGGGCACGAAGAAATAATCAACTCGATGGATATCAGCAAACGAGGCGAAGAACTGTTGATCAGTGGCAGTGACGATGGGACTATTGGCATCTGGGACCCTCGGACGAAGCACGCCGCCGACTACATCGAGACGGAGTTTCCAATCACCGCGGTCGCAGTAGCTGAAGCGGGCAATGAGATATACTCTGGTGGAATTGACAACGACATCAAAGTCTGGGACATGCGGAAGAAAGCGGTGGTCTATTCGATGCTGGGTCACAATGACACGGTCACCAGTTTGCGCATATCACCCGACTCGCAATCTCTCCTTTCCTACTCCCACGACTCAACCGCCAAGACATGGGACATTCGACCTTTTGCGCCGACCGAGCGACACATTCGTACCTTCGACGGAGCACAGATGGGCATAGAGAAGAACCTGATCCGCGCAAGCTGGGATAGTATGGGCAAGAAAATTGCCGTCGGCGCCGGTGACGGCACTGTCGTCATCTGGTCGAATGACAACGGCAAGCTTCTCTATAAACTGCCTGGTCACAAGGGTACCGTCAACTGCGCAGAATTTGCGCCTGGTAACGAGCCAACCAGTAAGTTTGGAATGCTCGGCCGTGGTCGCAACCATCGTGCTAATTCTTTTACAGTCTTGTCTGCCTCCTCTGATCGCGAGATGTTGCTTGGTGAGCTGCGATGATCTTCACATATAGGCCAAGAAGTAGATCAACGAACGAACAGTAGCCGAACGGGCTGAACCTCTGAAGCGCCATCCACGGTTAGCTCATTCATCTGACAGCCACTTGAAAAATCATCGGCTCCTTCGTGTCGATTCTCTGAACCAGAATCAACCAAAGACCATGAACCTGCCCGTGGCCAATTCACGAAAGCTATTTGTTAACAGCAAAAGGCGCAGGACGATGGGTACCGAGAGCCAGGCTTGCACCGTTGATGGCTCCGGAGAGCATCGTACGTGATGTAATCACTGGAGAAGTTTGGGTCAACTTAGCTTCGAGAGGGGCTATTTGATAGCCAGACACCTGCCTCTCACATCAATGTGGTCTCTTGAGGGCTACGAGCGGAAAACGATCGCGAGCGAGACTCACAGATTTGCATCCGTAGTGCAATATGAAAAACACCGCACGGCCATACACTTGGACGCATCGGATGATACCAGTACTAAGGTTAGGTTTTTGACACGAGAGGAACGGTGTGCTCCAAAGAGGATTTATATCAATCCTTGTCCGGTGTGAGATGTGATACCTGGTTATACGGGTTGAGGTGTCAGCCACTTGCCTCAGGTTGTCAGCTTGGTTCAGCCGAAGTTGCCCCTTTCCGCGGTTGTTCGTGTGCCCGTGCCTGTGCCCTGCAGAGACAGGGCACAATATATGGCTGGATGCTGTTGGGTTCAAAAGGTCGCGCTCGTCAAAAGAAACTCGACTGCACACCTCAATTGTTTATTGTATGCTCATGGACTATGTTTTGATCCAATGCCATCGTTGCAACGTCAACTATGAGCCTACGCCCCCCCTGTTAGATGGGGCGCAGCGGCCAGTGCCGCGCTCTTCTTATTCCGAAACATTGGTCTCCAGTCAGGATCCCTGTCCCGAATCTCAAACGCAATCCACTCTTGTCTGAGAAGCGCCGCTTCCTGCAGCCCAAACCAATCCATTGGTCGATCCGCCAGACCGGATCCCTGGCCGCATCTTGAAGTCAATGCATTCGCGACTCCGTTCGTGTTCCTGGCGGCTCAACCACGCAGTCAGACAGTCCGTTGGACTTGATAGGATCGAATCTCCCTCTGAAGGGGCCGAAACGATGCGGTCATGGGCCTTGACCAACCACAGGTCGGATAACTCGCGACGACCCCAGGTTTGTTCGTCTCTGTAGGTTCTCGAGCCGTCGCCGTGTTCAAACACCTGTGACGTCCCGAACTCACGCTCCCTTTTCCCGTGATGGCTGCCTCCTTGGCGATTCTTTTTGCTACTCTTCCGTGGTGATGATGTCCTTTTGTCTCAATTTCCGCCCTCTTTCCTAGCCTTCCATTGGCGTTCCTTACAGCAGCTGGAGGTATCGTGGGTCTGCCTGTTGTTTCTTCTGTTCTCCCTCGTTCGACCAGTACTTTCCTACACTGATTGACGTCGAGCTCTGTGAGCATCGAGTATTCTATTCTGCCATTCGGCTATTCGAAACCCTCTAATTCGCTCACACGTTCGCTCGTCGATCTATTCGTTGGACCTGGCTGGACCTCACCCTGTTATTCGAATTAGGGTCTGGGACATCGATACGAAGTAGGTGCTGCAGGCACCCGATTGCTCCTGGATTTTCGGACAGGGTCGATTTGTCGGGAGGCATTGTGTTACGAAACCTGCAAGACACGACCTTTACAACACAAACACGCGAACCTCAACTACCAATCGATCCAACATCAACGCGAAGCGTCTGTATCACCGGGCGACGAGGTTTTGCTACGTTCCTCCAACCACGCAGACGACTTGCCTCATACGTCGGGTTGGGTTTTGTAGTCAACAACCAGGGCCGGAGAACAAAAGCATGAACTGTGCCGGCGATCGATAACACCAACCTTGACACTCAGGCTCTACCAACCTCGGAGATGGAATTCATTAGGGTAAATGTCCTGCGGAGGGGAGAGGCCTCGGAGGGGCAAGCGACAGACTTGGAACAGCAACGACCGACACACATGGAGGAGCAGCTACAAAATAACCCTAGACTCTTCTCGGTTCGCCATCACACTATGCCCAGGATATTCTCGGGGCGGCCTGCTAGGGGCACACGAGGTCGGAGGGCTGACGATCATGACGGAGCTGAAGATGCGGACGACGGCCCCAAGAGCCCAGCCCCACGCTTTACATTGGGAATGCCTACGATGCCTTCGCCCCGGTTCCGTATGCCCAGCCTGGCACGGACAAGGACACGAGGGTCATCGGACACGTCCTCACGCGCCGACTCACCGGCTGCCCGATCGAACGAAGGCACTCCACGACAGTCACCCAACCGTACACGAACGGAGCGATTCCCCGTCGTGGCCGAGCCAGAGGCTGCGCACGCAGACGACGACGACGACGTGGAGGGACACATGGGCCGCACCCGATTTCGAGGGACTGGCCCGGCCGATCTGCACCTGGCTAATCTGGCGAGCAGAGGCAGGCGACGACGACATCAACATCGACGAGGCGGCTCCGATGCTTCGCGCAGAGAAAGACGCAGGAATCGAGAACCACCCACGAAGTTCTTGTTCTGCTTCCCGTGGGTTGAGTCAAGACGCATGCGGAGCCAGATCCTGCGTTGTTTCGTGTCTGGCATCTTCTTGACGCTGATGCTGACCGTCTGTACGTGTCTGCCCTTCCGTCCCTTCCCTCATACCTACCTGCACAACAGTTCACCCGTTTCAGCCCAACCAAACCCTTCCTTTACCACACCAAATCCATGTATGTAACTGACAAACCTACCCATCCACCAGACCTCTCCCTCTCGATAAGCAAGAACATCAACTCGAGCGAGTTCACGATCCTGCTGATCCTCATCATCCTCTTCACGACCATCTTCTTCTGCCACGGCCTGGTGCGCATCTGCCTGCTCGTCGTGCGACCGAAGGGTGACGGGGACAACGCGGAGGAGGCCGAGGCCGAGGCAGTCCGCGCCGCGCAGCTGTGCGCGCCGGGCGGGTATGCGATCCCGCGCCGGCCGATCCGCGTCGTGCTCGCGCGCGACGAGGAGGCCGCGGGCATCGAGAGCGAGGCTACTAAGCTGCAGCCGCCGGCTTATGGGCTCTGGCGGGAGAGTGTGGTATGTCTTGTTCCTTATCCCATATCCTCATCTTTTTCTCAGCCCTTTTGCGGTTACTTACTTACAAACGTATAGCGAGTCGACCCAGACCGCATCTACTGGCAGCGCAACGAGGAGCAAGAACACCAACAGCGACAGCGCCAACGCCAACGCTCCTCCTCGGGCGAGAGTGGGCGCGGCGAACCCGATGGTGTGGTGGATGAGGATGAGGACCGGCCTCACACCGGTCAGCCGCGGCCGCCGTCGTACGCCTCGGATGATGGCGTTGATTATGTCGTCGAGGCCCGCCCGAGGTCTATGGCGCCGCTGACTGATGTGCCGTTGCCGCCGCATCCCTCTGAGGTTGTGCCGGGACGGCCGGGTGCTTTCTAGGTATGGCATGGCACCGAGGCGGGTACTGGGGCTTTGTGCCGGCCGTGTTTGTGGGCCTTGGGAATTTGCATATGCTGTCGCTGTGTGATATGTGGTGAACTGATTGCGGATGGGAAGGACGGGATGGGATCTCGTGATGTGCGATAATGCCCATGTCAGCCCGCTCTTCGAAGGACTTGAGTCTTGGTTTAGCTTGGCTTTTGCTCTTTTGCTTTTGGTTGTGTTGTTTTTGTCTAGCATAGGCGCTGGGGAGTTGGATTGAATTATTGCATGGGTTCTACAATAAATACTGTGTTTCATCGTTTATGATGGGCAATCAATCTGTCTACTCGAATTTGAGCATGGGAGTCGTCCGGTGCCGCTCTAGATATCCGTCATGTCACGGTTGGATCGGTCTATTCTCTAATAAATCCCTTTACTATCTACGGCAAGGCTGCCAGCCACCCTGCTAGTGGGGATCCGGGGCACTCTACTGCAACGGATAGACCGTCGGCGTGTGCTGTCCCCCAGAAGCTCGCTTGTAACAGCAATATCGTCCGATGAACTCAGAGCTTGAGGTAATTACCTTAGTTCCCAGCTTTGCCAAGAAGCCGGGCATCCTGATAATAAATCATAGCCCTCCCTGCAAGGAAGTGGAGCCGAGCATGCCCAACGTGACAACGTGACCTGATGTCCCGAAGCATGTTTCCCGCTATGGATGGTTGCAGTCACAATCACACATCTCCTCAAGTTTCCTGCAGGTTCGCCTGACAGCCTTTGGGATCAATTCATAACCGTGACTGTGTTCAAGTTGTCAGTCTAGGACTTGCGCTTACAGTGACCGCTCAAGTGAGAGTGCGATTCTCTCGTCGGACAGGGTAGTCAGGGTCTTCTGCCACGACTACCTACTGTATTGTAGCCGCGGTGTCGGTGTAAGCAGAGTCGATAAGGCGGGAACACGTTTCGAGGCTTCCGGCGCTCGCCAGACGGCACGCTTGTCTCTTGCGACGGCGCTGTGATTGGACAGGTTACACCCCCCGTCCGTGTGCAATAAGCTGGGAGCGCAAGTGGGCGTGGGATTTTGCCATATTTGGTCACTGCCAGGCTGGAGGGAGGGCCGAGCGAGCAACGTCCCGCTCGTCACTTTCTGGCATGTCTTTGCATATCTGGGCTCAAGCTGGCAGGAAAGAAACCGCTGCGCTGGTTGGGTCTGCCTTTCGAGCCGTGGTTGGGCAACACTCTGCAGATGCAAGATTGATGACCTCCAGTCTGCAGGTCCCAGGAGGGAGGCGTTCCATGGGAGGTTGTCTCATGCATTATCGGATATTTTGGACCGGCTCCCCTTGGATGTCGACTCAGGTCGACATGCATACGTGCCACTCGCTCTTTTATCATTGAACACTTGTTCCAGGACACTCCAGCGCTGACAGGTAATAGATTACATCAGCATGCTCGCCTAGCGTTTCTGGAAAGTGGGCGGATATCGGGATGTGCCGTTGTGATGTTCGGCCGGCAAGGCGTCGAGCCAACTTTCATGGCTCCAGCCAGTCAGCGTCTAATAACTCATTGTGCTTCACCTGGGCATACACAGTAGCGGTGCCTGACACGGGGCCATTCCGCTTCGAGATACGGGACCCAGAATAGACAGCGAGAGTCATGAATGAGCACCCCTGTCTGGTAGGATGTGATGTCTTGATAAGGTACGAGTGACTCAAGTGAGGTACTTTCCCGCGCATTCCAATGCTCACATGCGCCCAACCCTTTTCCAGGTTTCCAGGAACACCAGGCGCGGGAGGGAAGGAAAGGAGTACACATGCTGACGGGCATGTACCCCTGGTGGTAACAGCAGTAGCCACCTGTCACTTTGACGATCTGCGGAAGGAATGAGCTGGAGGACTTGACTCTTGAGGGCATGCTCTAGGGTGCGGATCCACAGCACTTGCCCTCCCCCGTTTTCCCTGTAGACGTGGGATGCGTGGATACTGGACGGCCCACGGGTACTAGACCCAGACTACTACTGAAAGCCCTTCCCTCTTCTCTTCCTCTTTTCCCTTTCCTCTTTTTGTTTCCCGATCACAGCTTTCGCATTGCAATCATCCCACTGTCCTTGTGGTCGCCGAGTTTGGAGAAGACGAGACGTTAGGAAGAAGTCGAAGAAGCGAAGGGTGTTGTTGTGACGTTCAAGGAAGTAGCCGCAGGAAAGTTGGAAGGAACAGCCCGGAGGCGCAAACTTTGAAGAGTGAGTTTCGACACCTCTCTTTTTTTTCGCCCTTTTTACTTTGCTTGCACACGTGTCCCAGCGCAGCGGTTGCGCGTGGTACAACACAGCATGAATACAGCGAACAACGCAACCTGCCCAGCACTTGCCATGGATTCTTTCACTCTGTGCGACACACCAGTTGGAGACAGGACACAACCTCGGCTCGGCTCGATGGAGTCCCTTCACATCATTGCGCGACGGCGACGGCAGACACCAACAGAGCGCGATCATTATGTCGACTTTATCGACACGAGTCGAGCCCAACGTATCGCATGGTCCTTGGTCTCGAAGACTGTGACCAACCACAGACATCCCGACGGATCGGTATACTTCCCTCAACGGTCAACGGTCGACGGTTGCGCGGCGTACATACCCGAGCAGAAGACATCACAGCTGGGTATGCGCTGGTTTCCAATGCCGAGGGAAACTCTCACATGAGTTGTGATGGAGGAACCCGATCGGAATGGATTGTCCGACATCGCTCACCGCTTCAATCCCCAATTGCAACGACACGGCGCTACTGCGAAGCGATGCAGGTTCTTGCCAATACCGGACTACAATCGCAGAACAAACACTTTGTTGCATGCGCAATGCCGAGGAGAATGACAAAAGAGACGGAAAACCGCGTGCCACGGTTGCGATAGAAAGCATCCGTTGACCCGGGTTTGCTACTCTTTGCATTCGGAGGGTCGCAGGACTGTATGCAGCAACCTGCATCAAGCATCAAGCATCAAGCATCAAGCATCAAGCATCAAGCATCAAGCATCACGCACCACGTCAACTATCCAACCTTCAGCAATCGATCAGCAGCCTCCTGCCGCTGCAAGATGCTCTCATTATCCTCGTGGGGCAGTTTACCCGACAAACATCGCCCACGTGGCACACCTTGTTACTGCTTTCGGCATGCTCCGGTTTGGACAAGTGCGTCGTAGCAAGGGCTTGACGCAGTGCAAAGTCAGCGAGGGTCCTGAATGGCAACTTGTTACAGTCCATCTCTTGACCAAGGCACTCTTTGGAGCTAGAAGGAGTGGTGTGACCCATTGGACCTTCACACCGTCTCCAGCTCAGCAAGCCATGCACTAAACATGGCCGCAACTGCGATTGAAGACTGGCTGGACCTGGATCAGACTAACGTACCACCACACCGCTGCAAACGGGTCATCAAGGAATGGCGAGACGGTGATGAGGCTTATGTGAAGTGTCGCGCTGATGATGGAACTACACAGACTCACAGACTTGTCGCCATGTCGTCCCTTTCTCGTCGAGCATGCTACAAGTGTGGCAACGTTGGCCACTATGCTGAGGTCTGCTCCTCTGCTGAGCGTCTCTGCTACAACTGCAAGCAGCCAGGTGCGTGCGATACTCTTGCTACTCTCCCAAGGAGACTCCTCTTGAAAGAATATACAGACCTGACTAACATACGATCCTGGAAAGGCCACGAGTCCAACCAGTGCCCTCTTCCTCGTACCACTGAGGCTAAGCAGTGCTACCACTGCCAGGGACTGGGACACGTCCAAGCTGACTGCCCTACCCTTCGTCTGAGCGGCGGCGGTGGTAACGGACGGTGCTATAACTGTGGACAGCCCGGCCACCTTGCCCGATCTTGCCCTAACCCGGCTGCTGCTGGTATGGGCCGTGGAGCACCTGTCGGCCGTGGTGGATACGGAGGCGGCGGCTTCGGAAGAGGTGGCTTCGCTGGAGGCCCTCGGCCTGCTACTTGCTACAAGTGCGGTGGCCCGAACCACTTTGCTCGAGACTGCCAGGCCCAGGCTATGAAGTGTTACGCTTGCGGAAAGCTCGGTCACATATCGCGAGACTGCACCGCTCCCAACGGCGGCCCTCTCAATACTGCTGGCAAGACCTGCTACCAGTGCGGTGAGGCTGGTCACATCTCCCGGGATTGCCCCCAGAAGGCGGCTCCCAGCGTCGAGATCCCTGCTGAGGTCGAGCTGCCAGCTGCCGCAGCTATCGCCCCTATCGCCCCTATCGCCTCTATCCCCCCTGTCGCATAAGAGTGTGGGACTGCCCCAAGGCGGAGGCTCGCTCTGACTTCAAACCCGGTACGAGGCTGCTGTGACTCCTGCCGTCAATCCGGTTGGCATCTTACGCGTGTTGCTGTAGGATGTCTGCGATCGACTTTTTCGCTTGGGAAGCCAGCCCTGTCCTCTTCAACGCACACTACCGCCTGATACTTCACAACATAAAATTCTTCTTGGATACTCCTACATTACATTTCCTTGCATTTCCGACATCTGAATCTTAGCATCTCAAGTATTTTCATGTCATTATTACGTTCCCCGATCCCACCTCTAGAACCCCGAGGCTATTGTCGTATTCTACTTTATTTCGACTTAAGGCGTTCGGCCACGTGCCAGCATCTCAACACCCTCACGTTTCTCTGGAAAAGGAGGAGATGGATACGACGACCTTTGTTCTTCGACGACTTGACTCGACCATACGCCTTCTTTTCTGGTTTCCATCTTTTTTACTCCTTCAGCACGACTCACGGCGCATATGATACACATGGCTACAACTCCCATTTACGCACGACGAACGCCCTTTGGGATCTAATCTCGAGAGCAAAGTTGTCTTCTCTCCAGTACTGCCACATGCCTGCATGCGGGTGGCACGTGAGAGGAGTAGACTACTGCAGAACCAAGGGACGCAACCACGAACGAAACGAACCTGCTGAATCGACTGGCACAGTTATGCTGCAGCAGACTATTGGACGCGCGCTGCGAGAAAGAGAGGAAGATAAAAGAAGGATCGACCAACAGTGAGAGCTGGCAATCGAAACGCGAGTGAGCGAGTGGAATGACGCGACGGACGGCGGGGTGGTTTGTGTTGGAGGAATAGGCAAAGTATAAAAAAGATGAATTGGAGATGGAGACTTTTCTTTGCGCGTTGGAGGGAGAAGTTCAGTGAGCAGCCCAGAGGAGTAGTTGAATTGGACGAACTTGAGCAAATGTCGCAACGTCTGGCTTGCTAGAATCCATGTCTGGTGAAGTCACAAGGAAATCGTATGCGACGCTTAACCGAGTACCATGTCGAGGTAGATTCACGAGGAACACTGTATGCGACGCTCAGTCAGTGTTATGTCGAGGTCTTGGGAGCTCGCGACCACCCTCTGCTTTGTTTCAAACATCTCCCAGATCCCTTGATCTGCGTCACATGTCCCATTGCCAACACAAGCACATCGTCGTCGCTGGGTGAACTCCCTGCATATGGTTCTTGCCAGAGACACGGAATCTGGCTTGGGACACAACGGCGCCGCTCCAAATGTATGTCACGGACGAATGGGGTCTGCTCTCTTGTCGTGTGGATAAGGGGTCGTGCGGATGTTGTTAGGTACGTTCTAGGTTAATTTTTGTGGACAGTCAAATACGGCCTCTGACATTAACCCATGGAGCGAATAGACTCTGAAAGAACCTCGCAGGCCAAGTTGATATGTGTGTTTAGCACCCAGGATCATTCTTGCGATGATTCATCTCACCGCAGATGTAGCCTATCTAAGGACTCGGCTGGGCAAGCGGGTAACACATAATCCCAGAAGAGACACACATAGATAGTGTGGAACGGGACGCAGTGGGAAGAGCGCGGTTGGGGTATTTGTGATTCGTATTACAATGCGCAAAAGTAGGTTTGGTTCTCGTGATGCGCCATCATGGGTCCGATGCGACCAGACTGCAGCAGTCCTGTCCGTGTGTTGTCCCATCCAAGGCGAACCCTCGCGTCTATGATACACGTTCTATGACCGTATCATACAACTCTTTCGTCACATTCCATACTCACTCGCGACTCGCTTGCTCGTTGCCGCTTCCGTATTTCTAATCGCACGTTTATAGCCTGATGCGACATGTTAAGGGATGCTCTAGCAAGCAGGGTTCGAAGTAGAGGGCTGGTTATCTTACGGCGGCAGGAGGACATCGCCCCAGGGGCTGGCCAGGAAAGCCACCGAAGCCTGTCAATGCGGTCAGTATATATCTCGATACGGGTAATTGCGCATACGCCGAGGCGACGAAGAAGAAGAACATACACCGAAGACTGCGACGCTGCGCACGACGGAGGCGTTGTCGGGCGATGTGAGGGTCTCGTAGGTGTTCCAGAAGAAGCTCTTGGGAGCGCGCGAGCGCGACGAGGAGGACTCGACCATGACTCTCCTTGGCGGCATTTGGGCGATCTGTTGTGACGTGTGTTGTGTGGTGTGTGGTGTGTACTGCGTAGTGTAGTTCTTATTTCGTTGGGAGGTTAGAGGACGCAGCTCGTTGATGATGGAATCAATGGGGTGGAAAAGTTCGGGAAGAAGGCTGAAGGATATGCGGGAGCTAGTGCCACACCGGGTGGGGCACTACCTACACATGGCGTGCCTGTCAGCTATCGGAGTCGAGTGGCTGCTGTGGCTGGACTCTTTCAATGGCGTCACAAGGCTGAGCCATCATGATGACAATGGAAGGAATCCAGTCCCAGCCCTTGTTCCTGCCCTGCATCTGTATTCAGAGCATCCTAACGCCTAATGTATGCGCACCCATCAATCCGGGCTCTAGCTTCGCACTTGACAATCCCCATCGAAAATGGCTGAGACGCCCAGTACAAGCACAACATACGCCCATGCCGGCGGCTTCATCCCGCCCTCGCAGACACTCCCCTCGCCCGCGCCCAGCTCGGCATCCAGCCGCGTGGCCGCTCGTCTGCCGCACCAGCGGTCGAAGCCACTGATCCCGGGTTCCCGCAAGGAAGACTACGCGCGGGACTATGTCGCCCAGAGGCTCTTGCACATCTCGCGACGGTATGTCAAGAAGCATGGTATACCGGACCCGGCGGATCTGGTCAGCGGATACAAGGGCATGGACGAGGTGTGTCGCGATCTAGAGGAGGTCATTGACGTCCTGTGGTTCTCAGGAACGCGTGAGTTGTTACCTCTCTCCGTCCTGCAATGCTCACACACCACGAGTCTAACCACAACACGCAACTTCAAAGCCAGCCTCCAGATCCCGTACCTCCTCAACGTCGCGCTCGCATTCAACACCTACCTCCCGTCCTTCACGCCCTCGCCGCGTCCCACGTTCGCCCTCCTTAAGAAGCTGGACCACTGCTTCGCTAGCCTGCTGGTCGGCCACGACGTCAAGACATGGACTCCGCTGCCCGGCTTCCAGCAGCGCGGTCTCAGCGCCGGGCTCTCAAAGACCGAGATGGTCCGGTGCAAGAGCCTCGCCGACGAGACGCGCATGCTGGTCGCGGTGGTTATGAGTGGCGAGGCGGACGTTGAGGACTACGAGGAGGAAGACGAGGACAACATGACGGCGAATGCGCCGCCTGCGAAGCCGAGGACTGAGGCGAGAATGGGTCCGCCGCAGACACATAATAATGAGATCGAGACGGTCAAGACGGAGGATATGGAGGAAGACGAAGATGATTACAACATTGACTCGGATTCAGGCATTGATAAGGGAGGCGCACGACCTTCTACAAAACGGAAGCCCGATGCTGCTGACCTGCCGGACGAGCACGCAGAGAGGAAACGGATCAAAGTCGAGGAGGGCGAGGACGCCGGTCCGGTCTTCGGTGATGCGGCGCACGCTGACGAGAGCACGGAGCCCGTCAACGGATCAAGTGCCAGCGGCTTAAACAGCGGGGACGGCGGACAGTTCCATTGGGCTTTGGATGACGATTCAGACGACGAGGCACTTCCGAATACCACTGGCGCGACTAGACAGGAAGATGAGGAGCAGACAGTAGCCGCTGACGATGATAATGATGATCAGCGTAGCGAGGTAGATGAGGAGGAGGAGGAACTGCATCTGAACGTCGCGAGGGTGTACGAGAAGACCTTGGTGCAACTAGGTAAATCGTTAGGAGAATCCATAATAGATGATTGACCACCGACGTTGACCACGACGATGTGCTTGTATTGGCAACCTAGGGCCAACCAGACGCGGCGAGAGCACCTTTGTCGACCATGGATTCAGCGAGCGCTTGGTGCGGTGGCATAGCGCTGGGGCTTGATGGCGTCGAGAGAGATGCATGGCTCCAGTCTCAGCGCCCGCTCGGCGTCCAGACCGCGGGTACGCGCTTATGATCCGCCGTGTAGGTCGGCAATAGCTGGATGCGGGCGGCTGTGCGATCAACAGCATTACGGATCGTGTACCAAAAATGGAACTAAAAAGTTCTTCCACCACGGCTACCAAAAGCAAGCAATAGGAAGAAATATACCCAACATGCAAAAAGTTAATTCGTAGCTATATCTCTCGATCGGGGAATCGAACCCCGGCCACCCGCGCTTTGAACTTGTCTATGACAAGCGGGTATCCTTACCACTAGACCAATCAAGATATGATTAGTTTGCTGCTTGCTGACATAATTACAACTGCTGAAAAGCGGTATCAATGAAAGACGGTGATCCAGTCCGACTCGAGCACCGTCACCGTGGGCCATTTTCGTCGAGTGCGATGGCGGCGTCTAGGCCGGCGGGACCCGCACCGGCGATGAGGATGTTGAAGCGCTTGGCGGTGGCCGGTGGGTGAGGCAACGAAGATGGGTTTGATCAACTGCAAAGAACATTCACAGTGTGGAAAAATGAAACCCTGGGTGGGCCTGGTCTATAAGACCTTGGCTCGCTGGGAAGAACGGAAACATGAGATTGAGCACTTCATGGCATCCCGGAGACAAGACAAATCATGCAAGAGCGATGCTTTCAAGTCAGGGACGCCGAAGACAACTTATTACGCTCTGCGAACTCCTTATTCTGACGAGAATACATGGTGTAAAGGTGTTCAAGTCATATATCAAGAGATCGGGTTTTATTAAGAACAGGCGCTCCCAAAAAACACCAGGGATGCAAGCTATACATCACGGGGTCCTTCCCGTCCAGGAACAGATTACTTTGCAGCCGAGCCAAAGCCCTGTCGGTTGTGGTCCAGATACAGAGCATAGATGGCTCTCTGGGGCCCTCTGCTAGAGGATCCACAGGGCGGAAGACGCAGTCCATGATGATTCTCTATCCGGAAATCTTCTCGATACGAACCCTCAAGCCATGCGGCCTCAAAGTCAGAGCCGGATTCTCCACCGTGAACTCCCCCTCCACGCTCAAGAAGCGATAGTGCAGCACCATGTGGAACAGCATGAGCTTGAGCTCGAGCTGGGCAAAGCCCTTGCCGGGGCAGATGCGCGGGCCGTTGGAGAAGACGTTGTTCGACCACGTGGCGAGCTGCTCGCTGGTAATAGTCGCCGCGTCCCAGCGGTCCGGGTTGACCTCGCGCGCGTCGTCGCCCCAGATCAGTGGGTTCATCGACGTGACCGCCGGCGCGAGGTCGAAGATGGACCCCTTGGGGATGAACACCCCCTGGATTGTCAGATCGGTGGCTGCTTGGCGGTGCATGGTCATTCCTGTAGCGTACAATCGTCAGTTTCTTGGAGCCAAGTCGATGTTGACGCATAAGACTTTACCTGGTGGGTACACGCGGAGTGATTCCCGGTAGAAGTTATTCAGGTACGGGAGAGCTTCGATGTCTGCGGAACTCGGCTCGGGATTGCGTGAGACTAGGTCGAGAACTTCAGCGCGTAGGCGATCTTGGATGTCATGGCGGGTTGCCATGATATGAGTGCTCCAAGAAGCCATGTCGGCTGAGGAGTCGTGGCCAGCGCCCAAAAATACGAGGAGCTTCATGGGATCGTCAGTAACTAACTACCTTGTGAAAATACCTTGGCGACCGGGAGGGAAATTTACATGGTCTGCGATGTGCCTGTCTGAAATGCCAGCGGCCGTGCCGCCAGGCAGGCTCTCCTCGATCAGGAACGACAGCAAGTCGCGAGATTGCTTGTCGTACTTGCCAGCGGCGATAGCCCCGGTAATCTTCTGCCGTCTCTCGCGTACGAGTCCGGCCAGTGTTTCGTTCAGCCATCTGCTGGCAAACATGAACTTTTGGTTCGCTTCGAGCGGCAACCAGCGGATCGGAATGAACGCGTTCAGCGCAAAGAGGACTTTGCCCAGAGTACTGGGAGCAAATATGTCTTCGTAGGCGTCGGTAAAGCTGTAGTTGTCGTTGTCGTGCCGGACTAGACCTGCATTCCGGGTCTGGGCGAGATCCACGCCAAAGATGCTGATGCCAACTGCATCAAGCGTGGCTTTGGAGTAGGTGTACGTGCAGTCGATGACGCCCGTCTTGCCATCGTTGGATTCGATCGCTGCGTCAAACATATTCTGCAATTCTTTCACTGTTGCGGTAAAGATTGGAGCGAGCTGTTTGATGCTGGCTGGTGAGAGGATACCAGCGAGCATCTTACGGTGTTGGCGATGCTCGTCGAACTCGAGCAGCGCCAGGCTCTTTTCGCCGGCGAACTGCTTGATCATCTTTCGCAGACGGTCCGTCTTGGTGAAGGAGTAGCAGTTGGACTGCAGTACCTCCCGGTGCGCAGAGGGACTGTTCACGAGGAGCACCTCGCTGTGGCCGAGCGACAGATAGCGGATGAATGGAGCATCGGGGTTGCTCTCCATCCACTCGACGAACAGAGACACGGGAGTATCGGCCTTGAATATTCTTCCAGCATGGCCTAACATGAATTGGTTTCCCTGATACCCAGTCAGTCACTCTCGACGATACAGCAAAGCCGGTTCATGAGACTTACGGGAGGGGTTGGAAGATGTCGCCATGGTGAGAAGTACTTCGGATACAGAAATAGGCGATACCATTTCAGGACGAGATATTGTAAACCGAACGCAATGAAAGCGATCCTTTGGGGCCCGACATCGATGTCCGAGACCAATGCGCGAAGAGCTACGGACTCAATCACTGCCAAGGCAGCGCACGAGAGTATGTCCATTCTCAGTTCGCATTGCCAGTTCAAAGACAGGCTGGCAAGGATTGAAATATACTTCGATGAGAAGATGTATAATGACACAAGAAAACTCAGAGTCGTTAGAAAAGATTGTTACCTCAAACCCCATCGCCTCTGAGGCTCTGGGTTACTCATCCCACTCACACACTTCACAGACCCCAGTCAGATGTATGTGCCGGGTCCGGGAGGGGTACTGTACCCGTGTTATATGACCAATCGCAGACCATTTGATGCCTTGCTATCTATCCATTCATGTTCCACATGCTGGGGGGTATGGCTACCGTATGCGTATATGATGCCCGCAATTGCCATGCTAATACATAAGGAGAAGACTCCATATCCCATCTTGTAAAGCCCTGTCTATCACCATTGCAGATGATTATGGATCAGAGCTTTGCGTGTCTTCAAAAGGTCACAGTCACGTGGAACCGCTAGCAATACCATCCTGGACAGCTGAATGTGTTGCATCCATTACATACACCTTTACTAGTGAACATCAGACCTCTCTGCGAGTACTTCCAGATGGCTGGAATCCACACCAAAAGAAGGGTATCATTGGGTCCCCCGACTAGTTGTTCCTTCCTTCTATGCTTCCACCAACCTGTAGCTAGACTACCGTACTGCAATTGCACTTTTCATTCACCACCAGTCCCCTATCCGTGTACGTGACAATACGAGAGCTTTGTATTTCATGTCGCTTAATGGTGGTTAGATACCTATCAAGCCGCTCTACTGAGGTCTGATGTCTCGTGATATCCTGGACTTGGTCGCGTTTGTAGTCCGCAGGCGCTGCTTTGGCGATTTGACATACTTAGCCGGCTTGTGTGCTAACAAGCAGTATCAACGCGAGTTTTGAGGAGTTGTAATAGTATGATTGGCTATTCATTGACATCCCTCGATTGTGATATCATTATCGCTGTAAGATCTCTCCCCTGCTTATCTAAGAGATGGCAAGCTGAGACCGGCCTTATATAGTTGCTTGATGCCGTTTCTCGAGGGGGCACAAACTGTTGCACGTAACTTACCCCTTTTCTAAGCCAGCAATCACATTGTCCTGATGGCGAAATTCAATAGAGACGCCCCGTCTGTGGTATCAATGGCTTCAATCAGGTGTTTTAGGCTTATAATTCTTTGAAATGGATATTCGTTAATTGCTGTTTAATAGGCAGAGAGATGTAGCATGGGGCATCTGTCAAAGCTCGTGGAATTGCCGCGATCGCGTAATGGAGCAAACAAGTGTTTACTTCAAAGGCCCTCAGTTCAATGCTGGTCAATAGAGTGTGAAGGAATCTGGCTGATTGCTCCTTTACAACCCGTGGATGTGTGTAGAATGTTTGGGGTGTGCCTCAAAGATCTACCTTACGCTGTCATACAATGTCATGATGTGCATGGGAAGGAAAATTCCTTGTTTCCTACATGAGATACTTCCTTCATGCGGAATCTAATGCCCCAGTCCTACAGGCCGTCGCACCTGGACTAAGACGCAGGGTTAAAGAGACCATCTACAAATGGGCCCCGAACTGAACATAAGAGCGGATGGTATATATTCCTGTCTGCCATGGGCCCGCTTGGCTCAATCTAATGAGGACCAACTTCTCAGATAATTACTGCCTCCCCTACACTGTACAGTCGAGCTGCCCACTGGTACCATTCTCCTGATTCGCCCCCGCGACAGGTGCTCGCCATGGCCGCCAAACCGACAGCACTCGCGAGGGATGTGCGCACCTACAAGGAAGAAACGGGGTATGTCGTCAAATGGGTCGTGTCGACTTCCCGAGCGTATGGGTTCGAGAGGAGGTAGGTCACATCTTGCATCGAGTCGTCTGGCGGCAAGCTTACTTCCACCAAGGTGTAAAACAGTCAGAAAAGACGAAGGTCAGTGGTCCCAGTGGCTTGGAGGAGGTGATCCCCAGAATAGGAGTGATTTCGTCCCAAGCAGTGTAAGACATGCTTCAGCCGTAAATATAATGCTAACTATTCTACACCCATATAGGTAGCACAAGTCCCCAAGAGCAACCAAGGACAGCAACAACACCCGCGCCAGCATCAGCATGTGGCATCATAACTTGCAAACAACTCGTACGGAGAGCGAAGTTCCTGTCTAATGTGGCGAAACAACTTCCAAGCTCGGTCATGCGTGCCCTCGAACAGTCAATCAGGCTTCGTGAATCAGTCGGCAGCCTGATTCAAGCGCTAGGACTGCCGGATTCTCTCATATCAGACACCAAGCACCGCCGTTTCATTTCAACACTGGAGAGTCTGAGACGGATTCTTTCGCCTCTGCTCGTCTCGGCGAAGGAGGACGTGTCTACTATACCGCCGGGACGACCATCTTTTGCCAAACTGACCCGGAACACCTTCGAATCCCTGCAATTCTGTGATTGTCGAGAACTCGAGGACGATCACGAGGTATTCCAGCCGCAAAACGATAAAGATTCAGCTGAGGGTTCGATGAAGGCAGAGATTGTGGAGCTTGACCTCTATGACGCTTTCGCTGCCTTCATCGAGCTCATCGAAGAGCTCAAGGTCTCGTGGGATATCATCATGCGAGCCTGGGCAGGATACCAGGATCGAGTTCTGGATTTGGCAGCAGTCTCGTTGACGACTAACACCGCAATCGATCTTATTCGAACCTTGGAAGCCAGGTCTGCGGAATTGATAGAGCAGCACGGGGGGCCCATGACCATGGTCAGTGCTTACGGCAGACTCGTCAAATCTCAGCATGGATATGTCGACAAGGCAGATCAATACACTGCTGGCGAACCCCATTTTTTCGAATCCAATTGTGAACTGATTTCCTGCTTGCTCGAGGTAGGCATCACATTGTTCGACACCCCGATCGGTAAAGCTGAGAAAAAGAAGGCCTATGCGTCGGCCGAGAGGCGGAGGGAGGTCCTGGAGGAGTTCGACATGAAGGCAATGACGCAGGAAAGAGACGTGGACTGCTCGTTGTTCAGGATGTTCCTCTGCAATAGGGACAGCTCTATGGTCCGGCCACAGATTGGCGAAACCGAGTCTGTCCTTTCACCCCTCGACGAGTTTGCTGTTCACCATGTGCTAGTATCGCGACAAATCCCTATGTGGTCGATCTTCGCTGCCACTGTCCTTCACAGATTGCACAAGTGGTCCGACGAGGAGATTGAACGGCCATGGAACGACCTGGTGGCGTATGCAAAGTACCTGAGCAAAAGTGCTGTGCAGACACTAGACGATCTGAGGGCTCACGGCTCCTTTTCCGGCTGCTACCCGACCTGGTCCAGTTGAAAGACAGACTCGACATGCTAATCGAAGACAGGCTCACAAAGGAAGCGAGGAAGCCAGAGAATATTAGCAGTACGGGGGGCAGGTTTGAGCTATTCAGATCAAACCCAATACTCTGCGGGACTTGGCTCTGGTGTCTGCGACATGAACAACACCGCCAGGGAATCCTCTTGATCGACCTTTCCAGCATCGTCGTCCCAGCCGCCCACCTCTATAATGCACTCCGAACAGAGAAGCTTCTGCACACCTCGTGGAAAGACATGGAACTCATGCTCCTGCAACAGGGCAAGGACAAGGTCTTCCACGGTGGCCAGCCTCCGGATCGACGAGATCGGTTTAAGCAGATGCTTCGGCCATGGCGTATGCTCCGATAATCGGAGACAACCGCGCATTCTTCCCAACAGGGGGAAGTCTTTGACGCGTTTGGGGCCGGTATCATCGCAATTCGAAGCACGCTATGGACGATTGATCCTGAGTGGCTTGGTTCCCGACGAGTTGAATCCAGGGCGAGAATGGCACCTCGGGGGCATCGAGAACATACTTCGATCTGGGAAATGGAACGTAGAATTGCCGCCCGACGACGAGCCCTCGAGTGCGGCCCCGACAAGCCCACAAGCTCCATGCGCTGAGGATGGTCTTTCGCTCAGCAGAAGAGCCAAGTGCCTCCAGAAACTGTTGGGGGTCTTGAACGCGGAGACGTGGGAGATGAGCTTCTCCTACTTCGACTTCCACCTGTCCTGTCGCACCCTGCTCCAACGATCAACGAATGCGACCGAGAAGTTGATTCTAAGCTCAGCCCTTGAGGAATCCTTCGAGCCGCAGAAGGTATGGTGTCTGCCGTTTCCTTATTCACTCAGTGTGCGGATTGTCCCGAGATATACCTCAACAACATGCAGCTCATAGCTGGTGTTTACCACCAGTACATGGACAGTGGCTTGGGTTCCGTGCTTGCCACGGAGCTCACACTGAATCGGAGTATCGTCCCTCGCCTTGCATGTTTCGAGGATGCTCTCAAAAAGCTCAGACAACAGGACATGGAGGATCGATTCGTCAGGGTGAGAGTCCAGGGCGGTTCTTGCGAGATGTTCCTTGAACGTGGCAAGTCCGATGCACGCTCCTCGGCTCAATCCGACTCGGTGACGTGACGCTAGCTATAAGAGACGTCTACCACTTAGGAGGGAGCCAGTTCATTTTGGCCATCAAGAAGCCAGGGAACCTTCCTTCCTCCGGCTTTGGTTGCACACCGTGTCTGGAGAAGCACTGCTGTAAGTGACTGAATGCTGCTGCCGACCTCTCGGGTACCGAAGCCGGCCAGTCATCGTCCTTGAGGTGTACATAGAGTTAGCCGTTCAATGCGGAAACACCTACGCCTGGAGTCATTAGCAGTGCGGTTTCCAATGCTCTTATGCTGAATTGTCCGACATTGAGATCAGTGAACTACTTCTGTTCGCTGTGACGCAAGACTGACACTGACAGGGGCAGTGCCGTGGGATAAGTATGGAGCTCTCCACCCGGAGGACCATCGGTGATCGGGAACTGTCGGAGTGTTGCCGACGTGCTCGTGCTCCTAAGATCGGTCAACTTTCCATCGATAGAGAAGGTCTCATATTAGCGACTAAGTATTATTTGCCGAGACATACATTCGGTCTCATATCAGCGTTTGCGTATTCTTTGCTGGGACCTTTCCGAGATCTCATCACAGTCGACAGTCCCCCGTTCAACTTCAACCTCATTAAGGCCGCCCTAACAAACGACAATGGCCGCAGACGAGACGACGCCGTTGATCGGCGATGGGGCCCCGAAGGACGCCAAAGCCACCAAGGCCGCAAAGACGATATTCGGCCCCGCGAACCGGATATTGCTCGCCGGCTTCTTGATGGCGTTCACTTTGGGGGTAACTCAAGTTCCGTAAGCGCCCACTGAGTTACATGCAGCACGAGTGAAACGTTCTTTGCGGCTGACGACGAACCCAGTATCATCTACGTCTTCCGACTCATGGAATGTGACGTGTTCTACAGCCACAACCCCCCATTCGAAGGCTCGGGCGACCGCTGTCATCGCCGGGAGATTAATGCCGGGACTGCTACTCAGGTGTCAATTTTGAGCATGACGACGTCTTTCAGCGGAATTATTAACCTGTTCATCTGCGGCTACTTCATCAAGGTCTGGGGTCCGAGATGGGCGTTCGTGTCGCAGACCGCATTGTTGGGTGTGAGAGTTTCAACCCAGGTCTTGGGCGTCACCGTCGGGGGCAGGTCGGGTGAAATCATCTTCCAGGCGTGTCAGTGCATTGGCATGATTGGAGGTCCTCGCGGTTATCAGTATGTTCTTATCGCCATCTCCGCCAAATCCGAAGTAGAGGGTTGACACGGAATAGATTGGTATTGAACACGGCAGTCAGTGAAGTCGTCGCTGCCAAGGATCGTACCGCCGTGTTTGGTCGACTGCAGGGCTCCATCATGCTCGGTACAGCCTTTGGGTTCCTTCGTAAGTGCTCCAGCAAGTATGTAATCGAAGGATCTGACTCACGCTATATAGTTGGCGGTATTCTTGGCGATATTTACGGTATACGACGTCCCTTCGAGGCGGCCTTCTTCCTTTACGTGGCCTCTACTATTTACGGAGCGCTGTTCATGCCAAACAAGACAGCAGACGATGCGAAAGATCAGAAGCAGGGCAGTCGAGGCATCAGTGGTTTCTTCGCGCCGCTCAAGGTGATCGTGCCTCACAGGTACCGGCTGGAATCCGGTAACGTCATAAAGAACTACGGCTTAATCTTCCTTGCTCTGGGTCTCTTCCTTGGAGTGGTAAGTCACTGGCCCACTCAACAACCCCCTGAACTCGGCTAACATCAGGACCAGTTTGCTACCGGCTACGCACCCATCCTTCTTCAGATGTATGCTACTTCAAAGTTCAACTTTGGGACCACGGAGAACGGATACCTCATGTTCGGGATCTCATTGATTCGTGGCCTGTTCCTGTTATTCATGTTCCCCAATATCATCACCGTCGGACGGAACTGGTTCAATCGAGCAGCGACATCGGAGGATGCATCGACAAACACGCACGAGGGCCGCGTGCCGACAAACCCAGAAGACTTCGCGGCTGCTGAGGGCGGAGAAGTACCTCAAGAGCCAGAGCTCGTCCCGGACGCAGATGAAGAGGACTCTGGAACTGGCTTTGATCTCTTCTTTGTGAGGTGGAGTCTTGTCATCGATTCGCTCGTCACATTCTTCGCCGGGTTCTCTTCGAGTGGATGGCAAGTGTATATGGGTAAGATCTCTGTTTTCAATGTTTCCGTTACACAGTACTGACATGTCATAGCCGGCTTTGTACTGCCATTCGCATCTGGGTCAGCGCCTGCAGCTAAAGGAGTTATGACGGAGATGTGTCCGCCGAAGCAAAGAACAGACGCAATCAGCGCCATCACACTCGTCGAAAGCATGGCTACGTTGTTGACGCAAGGCCTCTTTGGCCTGATCTTTGCGGCATTCTCCGAAGCTGGTCAACCACGGTTGACGTTTTTCTGCAACGCGGTAAGCAGACACCTACCTCACATCAGACTGAGAGGGGTTCCCCCTGACATTTTAAAGGCCTTTGCTGTCGTGGGGTTTGTCGTTCTGTTTCTGGCACGTTTACCACCAACCAACAGCAAGCGAATCGATGCTGAGGATTCCGACACGGAGACGGAGACGCCCTCGTTGCTGGAACAGACAGCTAGTGAAGAAGAAAGGGAGTAACTCATGATGATCGAGTAGAGTTAGAGGAATCTGATCTTCAAGTGCAGGGATAGATTGATAGAACGCACTACTAGATACCGATGGCCAAAAAGATGGATGGTGTATGTGAGCAACGATTTCGGGTGTCTGGCCCTACTGACACCCTGACGGCATTTTGAGTATTTGAACTCGAGTCTTTTGATTTAGAATCCCTGACAGAGAGGCACCGCCGCCTCTCAAAGGGGCACCGACCTCTGGATGTGAGCAAGCTTCACTACTGCTCCTTGGTCGAGGACCAAAGTCTGGCGTTGTCTTGACTTAATCGAACCCGCAGATACCATGGGAGCCCTCTGACCGGCAGCGGGCAACAGGAACGTAGCGCACTTCGTATATGCATTCATCTGTTTCGGCAAGGTCCAATGATGGCATTCAGGAGAATGCTAGTCATCTAGCCACAATCTATTGTCTTTCTTACAGCAGCAGCAGTCATCGGAAAGTCACAAACCAGGTGTAACAGAACAAGTCAACAATGTTCGAATTCTTTAATACATATCCTACCTCATTACAACCTCACTGCATTACTCTTCCTCGTCTCATCGACATAGCCACGCTTGCGTCCCGTAACCTCCAGCTCGACGGGGCGCTTCCTACACGGCATGTAGTCCAGGCTCGTGCCCTGCTGCACCTTGAACGGCTTGCCACTCGGCCGGCCGTCCACTAGCCACTGAGCCTCCAGAGCAAGCCCCGGATCCCACCGGCCGACACTCGCCTCGACCGTCCTGCCGTGCCCGTTCTTCTTGATGACCGGGTGCGCCTGGCGCGCCAGCGCAGCCCCGTGTCCACCCCGAGCGATGACCTCTTTCCATGTATTGCCGCGAGTCGATGGCGCCGTCGCCTCCTTCGACAGCGGCATCTTGCCTTTGGGCGAATGGTCCTCGATCCACCCAGCAACAAGCTGGAAATAATCCCACGTATCCAAGCGACGGTAATTCCCGCCGTGCTGCTCGCCCTCCAAGACCGTGACGTTCGCCCAGTCCGGCCCGCCCCTCGCGGAGACCCTGTCCCGGAACGCCTCGACGCCCTCGTTCAAGAAATAGTTGTCCCAGGAACCGACATAGACGAACATGCGCCCGCGGAGCGCCTCGCCCAGGTTGCGCTGCCCGCTGTCCCAGTTACTGATGATGTAGTCGGTTAGGTCGAAGGCCTTCCAGTACTCGACGGCGTCGGGGAAGATCTCGCCGGTGACCTTGTCCCACGGCTCCAGCGGGTAGTTGTTCAGGCCCTGCACGCCGAAGACGGCGTTCCAGACGTCCCACTGCAGCGCAGAGCGCGACGACGTGCCGAACGTCAGCTCCCAGTGGTTCTCCTGCTCGACCGAGACCACGTCGGTCAGGGTGCCGTTGACGACCTCGCGGATCGACGTGATCTTGCTGCCGTCGTCGCGCGTGTACGCGTTTTTTGCGGTGTACAGCGGGATGTCCTGGTGGTGGTGGAAGTCTAGCGAGTCCGGGTACGAGGAGAAGCACGCGCCGAAGAGATCGGGTCTGAAGACGAGGTTAGCCGCCGACTCCCAGCCCCCTGTCGACCCTCCGTCTTGGATGCGGGCGTACGCCTGCGCTATGGTGTTGAATCTCCCGTCAATATACGGGATCAACTCGTCGTTGATGGCGTCGCCGTAGGGACCGATATTTGCCGTGTTGACAGCATACGAGTCATCGTAGAACGGCGACTCGTGTCTAAACGTGACGAGAATGAGCTTGGGCGTTGGCTGGTCAGTCGTGTTTGGGAGGATACCACTGTCCCAAGCGGCCTTGAACTCCTCGTCTCTAGAGTACCCATATGCGCCGGAGCCTCCCGACCAGTGGTCCTGATGGTATATGACCGGGTAGCGGGTTATCGCGTCGCTCGCATCGTATCCAGAGGGTAGCAGGACGGTTGCGCCCACGTACATATCGCGGTTCCAAAACTCGCTCAAGACGTCGCTTCGGATCTTGACATACTTGAGCATCTCCGTGTCGGCATAGTTGCCCTGGGAGCAGCCGCCGATCTCGGATCCCTCGAAGTCGTCAACAGTCGTCACGCTGTCGAAGGTGAGCTCAATCGTCTCGGAACCCTGGCTGACTTCGACATCGATTGCTTGTGTCGTCAGGCTGCCGGGTCCATTCACCGGCTCCATGCCGTCACCGCACGGGAACCGGACGCTGACCGTCGAGCCGTCGCTTCGCGTGACGGTCTCGTACACATTGAGGAACGCCTGCACCCGGTACGAACCCGCCGTCACCCCCGTAATGCTCGCGTCGGGGAAACCCGAGACGCCCGTCCTCGGTTGGACGTTGTCGCTGTCCCGTACCGTGACCGTGTCGCCGCCGCCGAACTGGTAGACGTTCTTGCCGAGAAATTGGTCGGGTGAGGACTCGACGTCGGTGTCGTCGAGGGGGTCTACTTCGGCGGGAGCGAACAGGACCAAGACGTGCCCATCTGTTCTGTTCTGCAGGAGACCTTCCGCGACGGTGATGTGGACGCTCAGGCCGCCGGAGGTTGCCTTTGTCGTGGCTGCGAGCCAGAGGGCGCTGGCAAGGACTCTGTAGTTCAGCGACCACATCTTCACTGACGCGTCTGCAGTGATACCGATGCGTGACTGAGTCCAGGAAGGCGAGAGGGGATCGCTCCGAAGAGTAGTGAACCAAGGCACCCTCGTAAGAAGGGCGGCGGAGCTCTACTTATCCATAGTATATACATAGTATATAAATAGTATATCAATATAATACTTGCTCTCGTGTCCGGGTCCCGGATCTCGTTAAGAAATGCTTCTAGAAGGGGACCACCTCCCCGATGCGGCAAGTCGGCGGCAGGTTGCGATAAGGGAAATGGCTAGTATAGGACGATCATCATGCTTAATAGCTTGGCAGGGACAGGTCGCAATGCCGCATCTCTTGGTTCAGCGTCATACATTTTCGGAAGCTGTGACACAAACACCTGCATGCTGCATGATTTTTGACGTGCCTATCGCGCGCATCCCGCCCCTATGATATTGTTTAACACCGTCGACGGCAGTCACGATCGCGTTGTCACTTATCTCCTTGTTCACTTTGGAAAAATGGCAGCAGGAGTTGTCCCGATCAGGAAGGTCAAGCGGTCAAGACATTTGTCAATAAACATGCCGTACGCAGACCTCGCGTGGGGTGATATGCAGGCTCAAAGTCTTGAGCGTCAGAGAGATCGAGGCAATAAATTACTAGACTGCTGCCCCCTTTGTATTCTTCTCCTTCTCTACTTTCCCCCGAGCCGGAAGATACCACAGCTGAGGGATATCATCAGCCAGGCTTACTTTCCGTCCCCCGTACAGTAGATTAGGCTCCAGACTTCATCACGTCTTCCACTACCACTAACACCAGGAAGACAGCTAAGCCTATGATGGCCGACAGACGGAGAAACCAACCTGAATCATAGTCGTCTGGGAGGACAATATTTCGAAAATCCTCCAATTTGGGCGGGTCGCGGACAGCGACAACCGAGGATGAAGGCGTGTATGCCTCGGGGCAATACACGTCTATCCCGTATACCTCGGCGAACCTCATCGCGGTCCGAATCAGATGAGACTTTTGGTCCTCGGACGACGCGACAGCCGTAATGATGTCCATGATATCGACCGACAACTTGCGTTGCAGCCTCTCAACTCCATGGACTGGTATCTCGCTGATGAGCTCTACCAGGGAGCTCGCGTACCCCGGGGTGGCTCGCACGGACTCCTCTCCGATTTCCGCAGATACCGCCGTGATGCTCGGTCAGTATCGGTAGAGCATCAGAGAGACGTCGGACACTTGCAATCCGAGTCTGCGGCATGTGGTTCCTGGTCTCTCAGAACCAGCAGCCGTCGCCTGCAACTGCTCGATGTCGGGGGTTCTCACGCTATTGGAGCCGCCGTGAACGTCCATCCTGCGGGTTTCCATAAAGCGTATCATCTGCAGCACGATGCTGCCGATGCCTAGGGAGACGTGCGGTGGCGCGCGTGGTAGGAAATAGTCTTCGCACAGAATACATTCTAGATGTAGCCTCAGCGACTCCATCGCGTCCAGCATCAGCTGCTCGTTATCGGTGTCAACGTACATGTCGACGGCTAATCGCAGAGCTGTCCCCGCGTGAACCGGAACTCTTTGCCGCACGGTCATAAGCCGGTCCTGACCGATCAGAAGAAACATCTGGTGCAGGTGCCGGACGTCTGTTTGGTCGAGTTTAAGACTGCGCAGACTCCTGTTGCCGCTGTCGAGAATCCAGTAGTTGAATTGACGCGTGACTTTCCGCCATATCGAGCTGGGCTTTCCCCGGCGTTGCAGTCTTCTGTAGACGTCGGTCTCCGGCCGCCAAGCGTGACTTGGTTTCTCGGCGGGGATGGGAGAACACGAGCCGGTGGATGCGAGGAAGTGCTTGGCTCCGCATTCGGTCGGCTGCTCCGGCACTGGGAGGGGTTGGTTTGTGCGCTTTGTCACGGTCGCGGTGGCGTTGGTGATGTTGGTGCTGGTGTTGGGTGGTAGTGAGAGCAGTTGTGATCATCCAGATATTGAAAGGAAGAGGGGAAGTTTTGTATACCTAGGAAGGTGGGCAAAGGATCAAATTGCACTCAGAAACATATCGCGCACGTGGGCTTTCGGGAAAAGGTGGCACATTGTGAGAGTGTTAGTTTCGAGGCAACCTTATTCAGTTGAAGTTTGCTATTCGGGAATATAACGCCACGTACCGCACACCATTAGACCCATACCCAGTGATGGAGCTCAGGCGGCGGACCGAAGGTGGACAGCAGTAGTCCAGCACAAACCTAGAGGGAAGACACAGCTAGCAACCTCGTGGTTCAAGATTTTCGAAATATACTACACCAAGACTGCGTGGCTTGGGGACGGCCAGCGGCGTTCCGTTGCGTCCGGTCTTGGGTTATGACACTGCGCCTCGCAGGAAGTAGGTTTCTGTTTCTTCTGGGCATACACAAGGGTAGACGATTGCACGAAACTGTCAGAATACGTGCTCAGTGGCGTATCTAGCCTGAGCAGGTATATTGGTCATCCTGTGGGATCACCTGGCTTATATAGCCGTCAGAGGTCACTTTCACGGTTATTAAGTAGAAATGTACCCCTTCGGCTTTCCTTTTCATTTTACAACACAGAACACTTTGAGATTCCACAGAAATTGAGACTCATTGGCGCAGCTCACACGAACCGAGTTGTAGTGGCCATCAAGGTTGAGGTTGAGGGAAAACAGGCAGCATTCAACCACGAAAAATAGATCATTCGTCTATATACGGTCGCGGCAAAGCCCCAATCAATAAAGACTCTGGTGCTAACTCTCACCTTTCTGGGTTGGGAGTCTGAAATCTAGATGGTACAGGATGAGAGCCTGTGAGAGGAGGTCATATCTGCTAGGTGATTAGTGGCGTTAAAGTTGAGGAAGTGGAAGGTTTAAATGGTTTAGCCAAGAACATTTCTTTTCTCGCAAGAAACTTGATCACTTGGTTCAAGGTTGAGGCAGAGACTGAATTAATAACTATATCGATGCCACTTCTCAAGTTCTCAGGCCACCAGGTTGGGAACCACAAATCTATCAGGTGATCAACGAGGCTCGCCTCGCACGTCTATTATGGTCTCACTGCTTGGCGCAGTCTCATTCGGCTTCTCTGACGGAGGCGACGCTTCCTCAACAGTCCGTTCCGTTGAGGTAGTCTCTTTGCTTTGACTGGCATCCTTCCTGATGTTCCACCCACCTCGCCAGCCAACCCATCCCGTCTCTCTGGGACCTCTGGCCAGCCCAACAAGGATCGCGGCGCCAATGAATGCAATTCTGCAGCCTCCACTCCATACCCATCCACCTTCAGCATACAGACGGTTTCCGACCGCTGTGCCCGTCAACTGTCCAGCGAAGCTGAAGACCATGTAGGCCGTATTCACTCGGTTCCGCGCTTTCGCATCGAGGTTGTAGATGTTACTCCGGTTAGCTGTGTGCGTGAAGTTTGACCCAGTATCCATCATGATGGCTTCGATCACAGGCCCTGCCACAGTGAATGTGCCAGTGAACGTGCCGATGATGTCGCCGACGAGTTCAAACGCCAGGCCGACCACACTAGAGAACAGGAACACGAATCGGTCGGTGATCAAACGTGACCATACTGGCGCAAGCGTGATGACTGCGATGCCGATGAATGCGAAAAGTCCGATCTCCAAGGAGGAATAGTTGTAGGGAGGCGAGGCCAGCAGGAAAGTCAACGTAGTCCAGAAGTTCGTGAACGCCGCGCTCAGCAGGAAGCCCATGATGCAAGCTTGTGTGAGCAGGGGCTCTTCAACAACCATTACTGCCATCTCCCAGAGGCCTTTGAAGTAGTTGAGACCCTGGTTCTTCGTTGGGTAATCGGGAAGGCTGAACAGCAGTAGGATGAATGTGACATATTGAGCGCCGAGTGCTACCCAGTATATGTTCCTCCAAGACGTGTAATTGGCGACTATGCCAGACAGCACCCTGGCGATGAGCAAGCCTAGTGTGAGCCCGGAGACGACAATGGACAGCGATGTTGCGCGTCTGTGTGTTGGAGCAAGATCGCCGACGAGAGGTAGTATGAGCTGAGGAGTAACGGTACTGCTCAGTAGTCAGTAGGTACGTACCCGGTACAGCTGCAAGTGAGGAGGCAAAGTGCAGTAGTGTCAGCGGGATGTGGAAGCAGATGAACACTTACCCTACACCACACAAAAACGACAGGCTGATGAAGACATCGAAACTGTTTGTGAGGCATAGCCCAATCCACTAGGAGATGTTAGACTACTGCTGATTTCTTGATTGTACTGAGACTTACCATTGTCGCAGTGGCCCAAATGAGAAACAAGATCAGGGGCCTCCTGGGGACCATATCTGCAAGCGGGCACAGAAGGAGGAGTCCAACAGCATAGCCGGCCTGAGACAGAGCCGCGATACTCGAGGAGCGCTCATAGCTGACGTTGAAGTCCTCGGCTATGATATTGAGAATGGGTTGAGGATAGTACAGATTCGCAACGGTGAATGTGCCGCTCTATATTTAGTCAGTGTCTGGCCCCAGGGGATACGAGTCATGCAGACCATACGAAACCGAATAGAATGTTCATTCCGAGCGTGAACTTAGGAGGATTCTGCGGCTCGTAGCGACACCATGGTGGCATCCAGTTCAAAGCACTCAAGGCCCTTGCCAAGATACCGCGCTCTTTCGCATCCCGCTGGGCGGTATCCGTGGGTGGTAGAGGCTGAGGTCCGTCCTGGCCATCGGTCTCGGCAGCGGCTTGGCTCATGACAGGTTGGGCCGGATGGTGATCTTCGGCCTCGTTGAGTATAGAGGCCGGCGCATCAGGCTGGTCCTTCTTTTCCCTCATACCTGCTGTGGTCCCTGTTTGCTCATAATCGTCCTCACCATCATCAGTTCTTTCGTGATGACCAGTGACTGTGTTGGCGTCATGACTTTGGTGGATGCTGGTATTGCGCATCTTACTGGGGAAATCCGATGTCGCTCGAGTCGCCTGCAAACCTACTCGGTAGGTCTTTGTCGCTGACGCGATTCGTCTTCGTCCTAGCCGCCCGACGTCTTGAAGCTACAGCTTCACAACAAGTTACTTCACTTTCTCTGAGATGGGCTCGATTGAATGAATGTATGCGATTCAACCTTCCCTCCAGTCTGTTTTACCCAAGAAAGCAGGTCGAGTTCTGCGAGGTTCGGTCTAGTTCCCGGCCACCCTGTCCGACAGGGAGTCGGAAACCTTCCCGATCTTCGGCGTTGACCGCTGCCGAGCTCTGCATCAAACGACTCCAATCAGGGGTATTCATTCGCTGGAACTTCACATCAAATGCCGAGTACGACTACGTGCCTGACATCTTGATGGAAGCAAGAGGTCTCATTGGAACCGGAGTCGGGACCCGAAGAATGAGATATGCTGCAGTTTGCGGTCAGCCGTGATCTAGGATCATCGGGGAGCTTATCTCTCAATATCCCAAGGGATGTAGCTTTCGCTCAGATTCTGTCGATAAGGTTCAGTCTGCGTCCGGATTCCTGAAAAATGGCATTGTAGAATGTCGCGTCCAACGCCCAACTTGGAAAGAGAGGCGCTAGCACCCCCACGCGGGCAGCATGTGGAGGAAAACCAGGGGCAAGGTTAGGGTCCTCTAGTGCTGAAAAGGGCGCCACAGTCCACGGGCAGTAAGTGTCGCTGAGCCACAATACCTTGAATCTATAAAGTCGGTGACTGCCCCATGAGACTTCTTTGATTGATCTCGGCATCGGGATTTTCAACCCAAGACGCTCGGCATTAGGAGCACATTGTTTTCTTGGCAAGGTCACGGAGGACCATGCGCCCTTGTGCTCTTGCATATCAAAAAGAATGCCTGAAAAAACAAACAAAGGCTATCCACGATGGCTCTGTAGGTAACTTCGTAGTACCCTACGAAGTCAGAAAGAAACCCGGAACTCACAGAATAAAGAGTCTTTCAAGTTCGTTGAAGCTATAAACAGAACGGCTCCCTTGAATCGAGAACGCTTCACATCCTCTATAACCTACGCAACCATACGAAAATACAACTCTCACACTTTTTATACAACTTCATAATGAACTCAGACAATTGGGACTTGCAAAGAGACGGTGGACGCATTCACTGGGGATCTTGCTCCGTGATGTAATGTCATTCCCGGCAACACGCAAGTCAACACGGCTCGGATACCGACCACAGCTACTTACAGTCTTCTACAATCCGATGACACATCTGGCAGCCTGACCTTACCAATGCATTTCGGTCTCTCAATAGTCAATCGAACTTAGACGTTTATACATTCCACATACCAGAACCAATTGTAACCGATGCAGATAAGTGACTCCTGATGCAGTGATGCGCTGCGGGCCGTGATGAATATTCATCTCCCAATTGAGATCAGAGACCAATCCTCGCTCGTATAGGATTCAGGTGACTTGCCTCGTATTTCTAATTAGTAATGACCGCCTTAACTAGACTTTGTATATATATGTTAGGGGCCCTTGAGCTAATCGGCGACATTTGTCACGGCGAGCATACTGGGGAGCTGGGACATGGCCTGCAGCAAGCAGCTATTACTCTATTGACGAGAATATAAAGACTAGAAAGGAAAGGAAGAAAGAGAGATAGGTACAGCGGGAGGTTGCCCCTTTAAGGGGATCCTCTGGTCAGATCCTTCCCTTATTGGGAAGTATCGGCTTGTCATGTGGGAAGGTCTGTGCAGGCCGTCACAATTACGACTTAAAATCTTTAAATACGTAAAGTTTAATTTAATTAAAATTCTATCGCTTTATAAAATATTTTGAATAATATTCAACGTAAAATGCTTGATATTGTGATGGTTGCTACGTCGCTACCATCGGTGATGTTCCTGGGATCACGCGATAGCACGTGACCTCCTGGACGGCTGGTTGTCCTAGACCCACTAGGGCTATGAATTGTGGGGCGGACACACTTATCTAGTTGCCCACCAGATTTGGCTGTGCCGCCTGATCTTCTTTTTCCTTTCAGCCAGAGATAGTTATACGTACTGAGTCGGGGACAGCAACAACACCCACAATAGGGCTGCTTGTATAATGGATATAAGAAGGGGGAGGAAGAGCCATTGGCAAAGCCACGCAGTGAATTTGAAGGGTGTATCACATAGAGATAACACGACGTGTGTCTGAACTGATCGCTCAATTATATGTGTTATGAGAGAGGAGTGACTGTCCAGGAAGACAAAAGAAAACAATAAAAAATGAACGGTGGCCTTTATATGCCACAAACCTAGCTGTACATGACATCAACCCTGCCCCAAAACAGTACATAGTAAACAAGGGCTTCTATATCCTATTCATATATACGGAACGTCACAACTACTTATAAACGGATAATGAAACAGAAAATAAAACCAAATTATAAAATATTACCTTTATATTTTTTACGACTTATAATAATCCGATATAGCTTTAAAACTATAACTCATTGAATTCGTATATAACAATTTATAACAACTTATTACTAAAATAATACCGATAAAAAGTCTATTAAGGTTTAAATTAATAGCTTTTAATAACGCGTTATTTTTGATACGACTTATTAAATAGTTAAGAAATAATATCGTAATAAAAAACCACGTAACTAATATGACGAAATATAAGCTATAACAACTTAGTTATTAAAAATACGTAAATTATAAAAAAAGTATTATAGTAAAAGTAAGTTTTTAACATAGTATAAAATAAATTAAATAGATTAAAATAAGCACGAAATATATTAAATTAATAGCTAAGTCATAAGTTATTAAATATATAAACCAAGCTTTTTTAAATTACAAAAATTCATAACTTCGAACCTACATGCAAAATCGACCTATTACCGCTATATAACTATAAATATATAATGTATTTTTATTTCGCTTCTTCAAAAATAACACAATTAAAAAGACCTAGATTTATTAAAGCGGTTACAGCTCGATATTAAAACGAAAAAGTTATAAATAATCAATTATATCGTTAATTATTCAAACACGCGTAACTAGCGCTAATACTTTATTTGATAAAAAGAATTTTCGTTAAAAGGAAATATATAAGAACTATAAAAACACTTGTTAACCGAAATTATTAAAATTACAAAGCTAATATTAATTATATTTAAAGAATTATAAAAATGTTCGAATAATATCTAAAAAGTAAAAGGCTAAATTACAGCTAATATCGTTTATAAGCTAATTTTAAATATAAATTATTACCGTCAATAACTGTGACGGCCTGCACAGACCTTCCCACATGACAAGTGGATACTTCCTAATAGGGAAAGGATCTGACCAGAGGATCCCCTTAAAGGGGCAACCTCCCACTGTACCTATCTCTCTCTCTCTTCCTTTCATCTCTAGTCTTGATATTCTCGTTAATAGAGTAATAGCTGCTTGCTGCCGGCCATGTCCCAGCTCCTCAGTACGCTTGCCGTGACAATAACTCGTTAGATAGTTGAAATAATATTGTTCTTTTAGTTATAGTTATAAAATAACGGTACTATTTAAAATACAATACGAAAAGTTACGATACAAAATCGGCCTTATTATAAAACGTGTTATTGAAAAATATAATACGGATAAAAATCGCACTTATTTTATTATTTATAAAGTTACTTTAAGTTAATCAAAATAAAATCTCCTTTAAACCCTTTAATATTAACTAGATAATGAATAAACAATATTTAATATCCTCTGTAATATTACTAACTGCAGTATGAAAACTAATAAACCGTTTATAAATAATATAATTTATCAAGTTAAAATTAATTACGCATATTAAACGTCGATTTATATACGGGTTAAATCTATATATAAATCGAGTATGGATCAAATAAAAAAGATACTATATTAAAGTTTACTTTTTATATTTAAATTAAAAAGGGCTTAATAGCGTTTTAAAGTTTATTAGCTTTTGTCAAATGATGGCTCAGGGTGTGTGATGGAGGTGGTCTGTGAGTAAGGGATCAGGGTGGTCCGAGCTCTATAGGAACGGTCGAATAGCGACCGTTGCCTCACTGCTCAGCCGCTACGCGAGTGGGACGCGCTAGGTGTCTATTTGTATACAAATACAATCACCTCAGGTAGCAGTGGAACACTTAGATAATTCACGAACGAATGAACAGTATTCCGCACACCGAAGTTTGATAGCTTTAACGTAGATAAAATCGGGAACTTATTTAGGCTAATTACGAGTGTGATGGATCTGACATCCATCCATCCATTCACGGTGGTACGTGCGCTCATCAGGTGATCTGGTGGGGTGGACGCGTTGCCCCGCTGCACTCACTATAGATAATTGTGGAGCGGGATTGAAGATCTAATCCCCCACCAGAATTGGCTGGTGGTTCTGATCCTTCTTCCCTCCTCACCAGTAGATTCTTATTCATCTGGAGTAATAGATGGGCATCTTCGTCCTGAGCTGCCAGCTGTTCCGTTACAACGAGATTGTATTAAATTTAATATATATATATATTTCGATAACAACGCCTTGAACAATAACTATGTTTAAACACTTTTACCGCTTAACTTTTAACGCTATAAAAGAATGATATAAAAATACAAAAGAAAACCAGTACGTACTTATATTATGTTAATATTATACGTCGTAATCTATATAAATATATATATATGTATATATATATATATAATATATAAAGGTAGTTGCGATATTAACTATTAACGGTTGATAAAATAAATTTAATCTGGAATTTATTTTAAATAAGCTTATATAATAATAGGGGTTTAAAGTTTCTTAAAAAACCGGCTTTATTATTTAAAAATGTAAAGGTTATAACTATAAAACGCTATTATACTGGGTATGATATAAGAATAAATAGAAAATATCCGGATATAATTTAAAAATGATATGAAAATGAGAAATAACAATTACAATTATAGTTTTTATAAAGTTTTTACAAACAGTGTTAGTTACAAATATAAAACTTATATATCGGGTAGGAAGATATATAATATACGAAGAAGAAAACACCATATGCAAAAAAAACCCATATTTAAACAAGTTTAAAAAGGGTATAAAGAAATATTGATTAAAAGTATTACATAAAGAAAAAGCCTTAACTTTTACTTACAAAGATTTTTTAAATATAGCACATAAGTAAATTTCTAGCTATTTTGACTTATTACTTATTTATAATTATTAACGCTCATATTTTTTATTATCATTATGTATAAACCACTTATAGTTATATTATTACTATTATTTTATTGTTACTTGTTTATATACTTTACGGTAGCTTTTTAATAAGTTAAAAACAACCTGTTTTTAAAAATGATAGCTTTATTAAAGGCATTTAAGCTAATCGGCAATATTAGCCCGAAAAAAAGGTTGTACGATATTTATAAAAGTATATATAAGGTTTATAAAATGCTTATATTTAAAAAGGCCTTAGGTTCTAACTGTATTTTACTCCCCCTTTTTTATTTAATACTTAATTAACTGCTTCACTCACTCTGTAACCACATACCTTAATAGTATATATGATTATAAGGATTTTAATAGCCACACTTCTTGAGGGCATATTATCCGTATGACAGCATTATAGGAACGGGTGCTGGCCAGGGTCTGGATCATCATGGAAAACATGCACTTCGACATAGAATGTAAGTGACGCAACTGCGGCATCAAGCTCAATCTTACCTTCTTAGGCGTGGCACTGCAATGCACGACGACTCTTGGATCGAGCGTCTGGTTTGCGCCTCACCGGGCGAAGCGCTTCTTGCTCGCACAGCCCCCCAACAAGCTGGGTTGAGATGTAACCGAAACGTATATTTAATATGACCGTCTGACTTGGCAGCGCGACTCGACCTCATTTGATAGACTACTGCTGTATAGTGTCCTGGGACCGTCCTTCGTATCCAGCGCATTGGGCCCTTGGCTATCTCTCTTCGGGTGACGTTTTCCTCTTTCGCGTACTTGGCTTTCCCGGAAGCGGGCAACTCATACCCACCTTGGGACGGAAGCTAGCGCCTTAGCGATGCGGAGGCAGCCCGCCTTTTCCCGCTCCGTGGAATCTGGGGACGAGATGATAGCTCATGGTTAGCTGAGGTGAACACAAGGTCCTGAACAACTCAACGGATATCAACGGTTAAGTGAAGTTGACATTAATATCTATACCAACTTAACTTAACGGGATCCTTATAACCTTAAAAATGAACTTAATAACGAGGCCTTCGTGGGTTAATATTAATTAACTCGTTGATATATAGGTTGATATTAAAAATCATTTTAACTGTCAGATGTTGGATCCCAGATATGGTGCCCTTAGGTGCAATACCCACTAGGGGGCTGTCAAGGGAACAGTGGATCCACCCTGGCATGGTGCAGTATGGTATTTAGCTGTAGATTAGCCCTGCCGAGCATACTTGAGAATGACAACAACATTTGCAGCGATCGCTCACACCCCCAAGGCTTGTGACCCTTCTAGAATCTCACATTAACTATATAAATTCCCGGGGACTATATCAAGAGAATTCGAAGCATATCGAAATTGTTATGGGATCGAGAAATTTACCATAATATTATGTCAACCTACTTTTATTGATTAACTTAACGGAGACCCTTTATTAATTAATATATATTTACTTAATGGGCATTAGTTGGTGTAACGAGCCGTCTAACCTATAAGGCCAAAGGGTTCTATAGGGTTTATGTTCTGAGGTAAGTCAACACAAAGGACGATAGTGGCTTCTGTCAACTAGAAGACACTCAGATGCTGGGCTTGGTCTGATCCGGGGGATCACTGAATAGTCCAGTCGTAAGGAGATTTCTCCCACCTTAAGGTTGGCTAAGATGCTTAGATTAATCACTGAGGTAGAGACTGTCTATCTATCTAGCTAGGAAATATCTATCCTTATATATCCAATCTCTCCCTCACTGATTAGTTGGCTCACCCTGGATCACCGGTGATCCAGTGATCCAAATTCTTAGTCACGTGACCTAGGTTCTGCTGGTCACGTGATCTGTGTACCGTTGCTCCGATTTCTCCACTGGTCGGCACCCCACTCACTGGTCAACCTGTTTCCAATCGTCTCCTCTGGGCCTGTTATCAGGCCGCACTGTTTGTTGGTTCGTAACAGTTGGTTAACAGTGTTAACTTAACTTTATAAGACCCCTATATTAACGTTGATTGAGTTGGTCGGGACCCTGGGTGAATATTAACGGCATGCTGACTTGGTACACGACGGCTGCAACATGTTTTGAGATGACTATTCTATCGTGTCTAGACGATGAACACCCTTCGTATGTAAACTAGATCACGTAGTCTGGTGGCAACAACTTGAGTCGCTGATTGAGAGAGCGCCAATCGACTTTCTGGACTTCGACTTCCTTGCCCTGCTCACACGTCGAGGCTCTTTGCTTGAGGGCGTTCTCAGTGTTCAAAATTGAGTCTGCTGACAAGTCCGCAATTCAAGTCAGCCTCAAGCAACAATTGGGGTTTTTTTTTTTTTTTTTTTTTTGGCAGTCACTTTTTTAGCAAAGCCGGCCCGGCCTATATCCGTCAGGTGTTGGGGGCCTGCTACTTTAATTCCCAGACCCTGGGTGTAACTTGTAGATAGAGAAAAATTACCAGCATGCTCATCGTCTTCTTCGGCACCACACCACTCTAGCACCCTGCAACTGTCCCGCCGGCTCCCAATACATGCAGTGCATGACAGTCGGCATCATAGGAGCTACATCATCTGAGACGGGGTATCTCAGCAATGACTACAAGTAAGCAAGCTCCGCTACCTTCGTTCGATGTGATGTGTCTCGACGTAAGAGCTTGAAAGGACGCTGATTCCAATGTCCATTCAACAATATCACCTGGCGAGCCACGGCGATGGAAACCACATCCACCAGCCACATCTATAGGGGCTCGTATGGATCTCCAGAAGTGTTGGATATCATAGCAGGTCCAGACGAGGCCTTCGGGGCTGAATGCGCTAATGGGTTTGGTTTGAGGGCAGTCAGAGGATTCTGGCACCATTATCGTACGATGATCTGGTCACTCTGATGGCACACCTGTACATATATATGGGGGCTTCTCCCCCAGAGATCTTCTTCTCTTTTCTTTTCAATACCAGAACGGTTTGAAATCTCACAAGAAGCCTCACGCGTAGCTACATCTTCTTTTTTTAACACATCATCAATTCACCCAAAACTGCTGCTGCTTTATGAGCGCTGCCCACCGTCAGGAGTATATGCATTGCGCGAATTATCAGGTATTCGACAGAGTTCGATTATACATCTGGATATAGCCATCTTAGTTCTGTATGGTATTCTACGTCAGGGCAATGGTAGCCAGGGCAGTACAAATCCATTTGGAAAAATCTGGCTAGAGCACCAAATACAAAGCATGAGTCGATTCATATGTTTACTATACTGGAAGCAATAGTTGACTCGTTCATTGTGTCCAAAGGAGCCTCATATTGCGTCGACCCAACACGACAAATCTCCGCATGTATGCTTGAAGTAGATGTTGTCGCTGACACAGACACAGTATGCTAATTAAAGACCAAGCAATAGCACACCTGAATTGAATTGGCCGTCGGCGCGAGTGACGCTCATGGGAGAGGCGTGTACAGGGTGTCGAACTTCTTGTATCCCACGCCCTTGACGAATGTCTGCATCCAAGGGCCTTGCGCCTCGCTTTGGGTTAGCTCCCAGTACAGATCCGCATGTGCGTCGCCATCGACTTTGTACTTGGGCGATCCATTCGGCTTGCGTTCGTCGGCGTAATAGAATCTTCACGTAAGTAGTTAGTCTCCCCACCTGCGAATTCCGGAAGCGGATCGAGCGAGGGCTTACTTGTATCCACGGTCTTTGTACGCCGCCGAGGCCTGCCAGATCATGTAAGCGGCGCCCGACTTTCCCACGCCCGCGGAGAGAAACTGCGGGATGATTGCGACGTTTAGGACGTTGCCTGTGTAGATGAAGGTGCGCGCGGCTGATGCCGGAAGCTGCGCGAAGCCCGAGACGGCCTGTTGCGCGGCCACAAAGGCACTGTGGATGTTGATGTTCGTGTCCGTACTGAAGTCGGCAAGGGAGATGGCGAAGGGGTCGTCGGCCGGGGTGAAGTGGACGGCGCTGACTGCGACGCGTCAGTCGGCCGGCGACGCCGCCGTTAAGGGGGGGGTGAAGGCTTACCGTTGTAGATGACGACACTGGGGATGCCGAACGCCTTCTTCACTTTGGTAAAGGCGTCGACCACATCGTCGGTCTTGGAGAAGTCACTCGGGATGTTCAGCTGTGTGTCGGTGCTGTCGGCCTCCTTCAGTGAGCGGGCGGCAAGGCCGACCTTGTAACCCTTGGAGGCAAAGATGCGGGCAACGGACTGGCCGATATTGGGACCTGCGCCGATGATGAGGGCAACGGGAGATTTGGCGGCCATGATTTGATGCTGAGTCGAGTAAGGATAAGTTGCTTAGGAGTGTTTCGTACTTGATCGGACCTTGTGAAGAGGAAAGAAGCCAGGCACGAGTCCCGTTCAACACAAAGCCATCTAACCATTATATATAGCCGAGTACTTGGACACAGTCCTACATGTAACCTTGTATAACCTGACTTGAAGTGGCATACACCTTACAAGTTGATTCCTCATCATGCCACAGCACGTCATGGCAATCTTTGATGCGATGGGAGAACGCAACACGCTTCAGGTTACTAAGGATCATCGAGAAGAGGTGGGCCCTCTAGTATGCTGAACAATCACTCACATCAAAGCCCAAAGGAGCAGTATTTCCTGTTCCGGCACATGGGGTGGACCGAAAGCTATATAACTTCGGCCGAAGTTGTAGTCGGAGCCATTTGTAAGCCCAAGAAATAGGTCAGCTTAAGTGTTTTATCAGCCCAAGTAATCTAACACCCTGATCGGTTCAACAGCTCGAGAAATTCGCTCTGTAAAGCGCATGCCCGAGGGAATGATTGTGGCTCCTCAACCCATTTTCCAGCCACAATGACGGATGGGTCACGGACCAGGATACAAGGTACCTTGGAGGCCAACGGGCACCCGTTTGTACCTGATTTGTACCCAACTGGGATGATAGCTACTTCTGGGATGGGGACACCACCCATCCCTTCTTTCAATCAAGCAACTTCCAGAATACAGACCAACAGCCACCTATCGTGACCCTGGTCCTTATTCTGGATACCGCTACCACAAGGCACAAGATCGCAGGCCTAAGCTTGGTTGGAAAAGGGGGGTTTGGTTACTTAGTAAGCAATGACACTAGAAGTATGTATAAAAGTGGGATCTTTATTACTCTATACAATATTATTTAGATAGCCGAGAGGCTGGGAGGCTCCTATCCAACTACCCCGCATCATGGCGGCTTTCCCCGGATCTTAGGTGAACACTGACAGCCCCTGAAACCATCAAGATTATTCGCTACTCCAGTATCACAACCAACGTTGGACCAAACATGCCCTTGAGGGCCATTGCATCCTCGACCGAAATACTGGCTGATAGGCTTGGAATGCAGCAAGCTGTTTGAACTAGTTCTCTGACGTTTTGAAAGCTATCTGCGCCCATGCTTCAAGGTGGTCCTTCGAGCGCTGATGCCCGTACAGCTTCTGCCACCACCGGTTTGCGAAAGGAGAAACGAGTACCCTTCACTGCTAATGATCGGGCGGTCCACCGAGTCTTTGAGAAGTCTCGGCGCGAGGCGTTCAAAGAGGCCTTGACTGCGTGTGTCTCCTTGGAATGATCGTCGTTTTCCCATCAGCCCTGGCTAAGAGACAACCACTGCCTGTAGGACCTTGCCCATCTCCTGCCCCCCGTCTCCGAGACCGATCCGCAACGCCTCTCGAAACATGTTGTTATCGATGAGAGCATTGCCTTCATCAGAACACAGCAGTCAGAAAGTGACATTGCGGCCCAGCAAGTACACAACTTGACCAGAACGCGATGAACTCCTTGTCGAGGTCAATCGATGGAGGAGCCGTGCTGGTATCGAGCTGCGACGAGCGAATACGATGGACCGACCAATCCATCAGTTCGAGACCCAACCCCTCACCGAACCGAGCATTAGCCCGACTAGAATAGGCAACAGATTGCTGAGCCCACCAAGCCTGCCGCGACCGAAAACACCTTGCCCTTCGCAATGCCAGATACATTTCGGACCGACACAAGAACATAAATACCCTGGGACGGCGTCAGAGCAGCAGTCGACGGCTTTGGTCCAATACAGACTCATGTATCAGCCGAAGCCGGGCTGAACGGTTTGACCATCTCCGACGCCCGGGTGGTAGGACAACATCAAAACAGCCATCCGCCAGAAGCATCGTCATTCGCCCTAGGCGGTTCCCAACATGAGCCTACGTTCTCACCTTTGGGAATAAGCACCTCCGGATGACATCGTAGTTCTGCTAGTTTAGACAACTAGGAAGAATCCGTCCATCTGACATATCTTCAGGCTATGGGGGACGCGGACACTGCACATCTATCATTGGCCGCCTCCGTTTGCGAGAGGATCGTCGGCTTCGGTATGGGCCTCCTTGATATTACAGGCTGCAAATGTGTGCCTTGATACATATGTCGGTCGAGGCGTGATGTGTAGAGTTCCTTCTCGGAATCTCGAAGCCGACATAACGGCGCCAGTCAGTTGGCTCCCAGGTGCACAGCCATCAGGCTGCTCATTGCGTATAGATAAATATACAGCTTATCGCACCAGGTCTTTTGGTAGGCTAAATGACCCTAGCCTGTCGTACGTGGAACTCCTCGGTGCTAGGCCGACGATACCCCTTTCTATGCAGGTTGGATCTGGCTTCTGCCTCCACAATGCTATATTGTCGGTACGTTCCGCCAGCTCAATATGCACCTCAGCCAAGGTTGCTCGACCAACACCCTCTTACCGCAGACCTCGCCACACTCATAGGTTGCCGAGCTGGTACCCGTGAGTTCTTTCATGGCTTCGGCGGCTCTGATAAGGTGATGATGATGAGGCCAGCCTCCCAACGACCCACCCGGCGCTGCGTCAATCATCTCCACACGCGTCGAAGCAACAACGTCTAGCGAGCCGGGATTTCTATCGAGCAAATTACTCGGGTCAAGCCTCACCCGTTAAGCTCTTATTAGCTGGATCTCAATTCCCCAGCCGTGTCATCGGTTATCCACGCGTACGCGTGCCGGGGCCACGCAAACGTCTTTAGGGCAGCCGTCTCGGCCATCTAAGTGGGATGAAGTTGCCAGAGAGGTCCAGCGTTCTTGTCTTACGCGAGGCAAATTAGTTGAAGAGCTTTCATGGTGCTATCTCGCCACCTGAGGTAGTCAGCTATGAGCTGCACGGGCTGTCCAACCAAAGCCATGAGTTCCAGATGTGGTCGACTTGAAGATAAGCATTCATGCCGACACACCTCGAACCCCTCGCGCTCCGGACGTAACGTGGCGTGCGAGGGCTGCAAGTTCGCCCGTCGTTCGGCATCGAATCACTTATCAAGCTTCCGGCTCTGTCCGCGGAGGTCTTATCTGTGATGCCTCCACCAATTGATATGGTGATGTGACGCGGGGGAGAACCAGAGCTGTCGCCTTGGCGGGCATGGGCTCCTGCTATATGAATGAGCATCACGGTATAGACCAGTCCCCAATAACCCCTGTGCAAACTCTCCGAGGACCCTGGACCTATTCGCGACTATGGCACAGGTTCAAGAGATCACGGCCCTGCCGGCTGAGATGAGGTCCACCCTCGATATCTCTGGATATCTGCAGAAGGACCCTGAGAAGGTTCACGAGTCGGATGCGAGCGACAAGAGCAGTGTTGCTGTCGGCCATGTGCAAGATGATGCTGGTGGGTCATGACGAATCGATGAAGCTGTTGAAATGCTGAACCGTGGACATACAGTACCGCAATACACGGACGAGCAGTACAAGAAGATCAAGAGGAAGATGGACCGATATCTCTTGCCTCTGATGTGGTTGTGTTATGGCATCCAGCAAGCCGACAAGACGGCAATCGGGACCCAGGCAAATTTTGGTCTTCGAGAGGATACACACCTGGTCGGACAGCAGTAGTATGTATAAGAACATTTCATTCCACGATCCCAATTCTTACTATCCATAATGGCCTCGGCCGTTCGTTTCACTCTTCTACAAATGGGCTATTCGGGCTTCAGGACGACATGCTAACCTACCCGCGGTTCGTGGTTAACGACCATCTTCTACATAACCTATGTTATCTTCGAGTTCCCATCGAACTTCATCCTGCAACGACTACTGATGGGCCGTACGCTGTCGTGCTATATGATCTGCTGGGGAGTCGTCGTCCTTTGCATCGGGTTTGCTCAGAACTTCACACAGCTTATAACTCTCCGGGCATTACAGGGAATGTTTGAGTGCTGCATCTCACCCGGATTCATCCTCGTCATCGGATCCTGGTACACGACCCGCGAGCACGCCTCGCGCTCCCTCGTCTTCCAGAGCGCCAACGCCGGCTTCGGCGTCATCGCCAACCTCATCCTGTACGGCATCGGCACCGTCCAGTACCGTCGCCCGGACTTCGAGGCCTGGAGGTACATGTCGTACTTCCTCGGGGGAATGACGCTGCTCACGGGGTGTGCGTGTCTGTTCCTGCTCGGGACGCCCTCCGAGGTCCGCTGGCTCTCGCCCGAGGAGAAGAAGATGGCGAATGCGCGGATCGCGAACAACAATACCGGACACGATAGGACGGGCGTCAAGACGTGGAAGTGGAAGCAGGCGCGAGAGTGCTTGGTCGATCCTTGCTTCTGGTTTGCTGGAATCAATGCTTTCCTGTCATCTCTCCCCAATGGCGGTCTCACGACCTTCAGTTCCATCATCAACACTGGTTTTGGGTTCAGTAAGTGACAACTACCTAGGTTCCAGGCAGGTAATGGAGGATAGGGGGTGCTGATGATCCAACAGCCAACTTGCAGGTGATTCTTCTCGATATCCCTCGGAACGTCATCTCCGTCTTGTTCTTCATCTTGGTCGGTGTCGTCACAAGCAGGAAGAAGAACCTGCGCATGTAAGTCATACCCGCCAAGACGACATGTCAGGCTGTCAGGCTGTCGGGCTGTCGGCTCATCGTGCCTAGGTACTTCATGATGTTCTCCGTCGTCCCACCATTCATCGGCTTCATCATGATATCGCTTCTGCCAAACGAGCCGCAGTACAAATGGACGAAATGGGGAGGGTGAGCCCTGATCCCGCCTTCCCAACCACATCTTGCTTCAGCTAATGGGAAGATGCCAGCTACGTGATGACCGTGACCTACGTCGTGGCTCTCTTCCTTGCGTGGACGCTTATCCCGTCCAACGTGGCTGGCCGCACCAAGCGCACGCTGACGTCGTCCTTCACCTTCGTCGGCTACTGCGTGGGGAACACGGTGGGCTCGCAAATCTTCAATGCCAAAGATGCCGTACGTGCCCATCGGAACGGACCCTTCCCTATATCCACACATCCATATATCCACATCAAAACACCGTGTGCGTGCTGACAGAGTGATTGACTGACCGCAGCCCCGATACATCCCCGGCACGGTGGGCTGCGCCACGTGCTTCGGGCTCGAGTTCATCCTTCTCATCGTGTGGCGGCTCATCCTCGTCCTGCGGAACCGGCGGCGCAACAAGCAGCTGGCTTCCGACGGGCTGTCCGAGGAGGATAGGATCGTGCGGGCCAAGCAGCTGGGGGAGCAAGATTATACTGATTTCGAGAATCCTTACGTAAGTCGACCCCTCCCTCGCCCTCGTCGGATGATGACCATGGGTTGAGCTGATCGCGGTGGGCTAGTTTCGGTATACGATGTGATCAGCGGCGTGATGAGAATATCACGGAAAGCCGACGGAGGCATAGAGTTGAATCTTGGGGGCACACGACACATTGTTAGCGGTCTTCAACCAAGACTCAGGGGGCCGAGGTGCGCACCCGACGCCTGGTCGTGAACCAGGTCGCCACAGGACTTCTAGAGTACAATATAATACAAATATCGTGCCAGTACCGTGTCTTGGAGATCGAGATCAGCTGCCAGCCGAGCCTTACCGTGTGGCTTTCCGAGCGTGTTCCAAGTGCCAGCATTAGTACTTTTAGGATTTGCCGACTCATAGGACTGACTATGAGACCCGACTCGCTGCAGACATAATTGATACCTACGCCTTGATAGGGTAATCAATAGGATTGAAAGTTCCTCGAGCGTGGCTGCGAAATCCTTGAACTTGGAGCTTTTCCCTCGCTCATCAACGCGCTTTACCTTCCTCGCGTTGCGCCGTGCGCCTGTCGCGATGTAAGACAACCATGGAATTCTTCATGGGATTCTTCATGCAGCAAGCGATACCGATCCCTCAATCTTGACCGAACCAACCCCGCACTGTGCCCACTGCCGCGTCCGCCACGGTGAGACGCGCGAAGGATCGGTATGCCCGCCATGTCTCAGGCAAGTAGGTCCCACATATCAGCCACCCCCAGCCACCCCACCATCACTTAATAGCATGCTGTTAATTTTTATTATAAGAGAACGTTCAATTAAAGTATTTTATTAAAAACGATAGATTTATCGAATATAGTTACTTATAATAGTTATTTATTTATATTTATTTATTTATATACAATATATGTTGGAATCATGTAATTCCACAGTCAAACCATCCATACAGAACCCACATATATGATTAGATAAGAGATTAGATACCGGATTGTGAGGTCACTTAGCCAGACCTGCAGGTCCAGCTAGAGTTCCCAATCCAACTATCAGCAACATCATGACCTTGACCACATACTCGAGTATTATGATTGATCGTTCAAGCCTGTTCCCACAATATATATACTTGATACGAGATCTTTTAACGTTTTAATTTAATAATATCTTTTTATTATTATTATATTAAATCTTAATTACCGTTAAGCTTTTTTGAGTTCAAAAGATTAAAAAAAATTAAATAGCTAGCGTAAGTCTTCTTAATCGAAACAAAGGTTATTTTTTACGTATATTTTAAGCTTATAAATATACAATTTGACTCAAACAAAAAATTAAAAAAGCCTTATAATTTATTCGGCTTATTACCCGCTTTTCTTTATTATTACTATACGGTTTTGAAGCTATAATTAAAGTCGTTATTTTTTAAAAACGTAATTTATTTTAACGTACTTCTCAATATTTTTTAAAATCTTTTTATATAAGTTACTATATATGTTTGCCGTTATTTTTTTAATATTATTAAATAATATTTCATATTAATAAAGCTTAATTTTATAATTATAAAAGTTTTTTTCTTTTCACTTTTTAACGTTTTTATATATATACTTATTTAAATCTTTTATAACTTAATAAGTATGACGATTTTTAAGCGTTAAATAACGTATTTTCAACCTTTTAATAAAAAGCCGAAAATAAATTTGATTTTATGGAAGGAAAAAAAGGCGCCGATTAAGGTTATTTTATTATTAAAAGCAATCGTTTATTACGTATAATTAATACGCGTTTATACTTGTATTTAAAAAAAGCGCTTTAATTGTTTTTTATAAACGCACTATCCGTATTTTATATTAAGCTGTTATAAATAGTTTTCATGTAAAGAAAAAGTTTTTCAAATTCGATACTAGCGTTATAAAAAAGATTTTCTTAATTAAATAGGTAAATGTTTTACTAATTTTTACCGTGAAAAATAATAATAAGCTTTGTATATTTTCTATTAAAAATGCGCTTTTAAAAAGGATCTTTAACCAAGAAAGTCGTTATAACGCGTTTTAATATTGAAATTACTATAACAGTAAATCTTTTAGTTTTTAAACTTTAAACAGGTTTTTTTTTACTTTACGCGCATAACATTTAATAGCTTTAATTACGCTTAACGCTATGATAATAACAGATATAATTATTAAAATAAAAAACCTTATATGTTACGAACCAACAAATACCACGGCCTGTTGGAGGGCCAAGGGGAGTACACCAAGAACCAATGGAATCAGAAGCCAGGAACGGAACAATGGGTATTACGGATTACATAACAAAAGATCATATGACGGATCACTGGATCACGAAGTGAGCCAGTGAGCATCACTCTGGGACAAGGTGATCCTACTCTATCAGTGAGGGAGAGATTGGATATATAAGGACAGACATTTCCTAACTAGATAGATAGATAGTCTCTACCTCAGTGATCAATCTAAGCATCTTAGCCAACCCTAAGGTGAGAGAAATCTCTTGACGACTCGACTATACAGTGATCCCCTGGATCAGACCAAGCCCCAGCATATGAGTGTCTTCTAGTTGACAGAAGCCTCTATCGTTTTTTCTGTTGACTTACCTCAGAACATAAACCCTATAGAACCCTTTAGCCTTGTAGTTAGACGGCTCGTCACATTATACTTAAAAATGACATGATATATCGTAATATTACGATATAATAAATTATAAGCGTAAAAGTACATAAAATACTTAAGAAAATATTATATTTATTATTATAAACTTTTATTATATATATTATTAATTCTATAATTTTATAACCTTAAAAATAATAACCTTATTAACGATTAAAAAAAGGTATTATAAGCGACATTTAATATAAGAATTAAGAGTAAAAGATAAGTAAGGTTTGTGTTGAGTTTATTGTTTTATACCTTATCAAGTTCGGCGGCACAGGCGGCGCGGGTAATAATAAGCTCGATCTCATAGCTTAAAAATATAAAGGATTAAATAATTAAATTAAAGCTTCGATTTTAATAATACGTATAACGTATAATGCTAAGTTATACGTATGACGAAATAAAATAATTTATTTTCCCAGGTATATATAAATATTATTTAATTATTATTAAAATATCTTAACCAGTTAAAATAAACTAGGTAAATAAATAAATAAATAAATAATACCTTAAGTTAAGTTTATATTAAGTACGTTATTAAATACTACGGATATAAGGCACCGCAGCACTAGAAGCTATATTTAAGCTTCATAATAGCTAAGGTTACCGGTTGAGGTAAAAGTTTTATAGCTTTATACTAGCGTACATAAGTATAATTTTTATTATAATAAGTTAATATCGACTTATCGATTTTCAACCGTAGTTATAACTTATTTAAATGCGAAATAAATAATTATATATAATATAAAAACGTTGTACGTCGAAAAAAAGGATACTTTATTTCATTATACACGGTTATACGGCCTGTTATACCGCTTAAGTATCGGCATAACGGTATAATACGCGGTATAATGAAAATACCGGCATAGTAGGCTCTTATGCGCATTCATCGGAGCCCTAGATCAAATCTGTATCCCCACCCACCTCCACTACTAGGTTGGAGGATCTTCGAGAAGGGGTGGACCCGCGACCCCTATGACGGCGAAGTCGCCATGCACTTTGTTCTGGTGGTGGTGATGAAGATGGGTAAGTATATCGAGTTAATCATTTCGACATTGACGACTAAACAATATTAAATATAACTCGCTGCCCAACCGGCGCACTCGACATGCGACCAGCTCTTACATATCTTGCCCGCTCGCTCCCGGGCGCTATCGAGAAAAAACCCAACATAGCCCATCTGGCAACTAACTCTCTCTTCCATGCACCAAAGGCATCGATCTAGAATGTAAAAGGTTTTGCTCTACTCGTCATGCTTTTCAGACAGACGAGGCCCCGGAGAATCTAAAGCAAAAGGAGGTATCTTGAATCAAATCGAATGATTCCCCAAATCCGAACGCCGTGCCCGTATATACGTTCTCTGCTGGAGATCTAGTGTCGTAAATCCGTAACTCGCGCGAAGATGCGTCGCTGTCGCTGTTCTACGACGAGTAGGCGGCGACCCACTGGACCTCCATCATGGCGCCATAGCCATCGAGAGTAGCCTGTGAGAGAGGAGATTAGTACTTGTTAATCAGGCGTCAGACACTTCTGGCTGTCAACTTACAGCATTAGGCGCGCCGGGCCAATCACCGCCGACGGCAACGTTCAGGATCATGTATAACGGGCTGTGGGCGAGGCTCGACCAGATAGGGGCGTCGCCAATCTCCGCTCCGGTGACCGTCGAGTAGGTCGCGTCGTCTAGTTGCCACGATATGGTCTGCGCGGTCCAGTCGGGGTTGGTGAGGTCGATAGTGACACCCCATGTGTGAAAATCCTCGGTGGGCAGCGCAACGGAACCGGCACGCCCGGTGGGCTCGTTGCAAGGGCCGCCACTGTCGCTGCCGCAGTGCAGTGTACCGTAGCCCGTGGCAGCACCGTTGACCTGCTCGAAAATGTCGACCTCTCCACAGGCTGGCCATTCGGTTCCGTGTCTGACCGCATCGCCCAGCGCCCAGAAGGCAGGCCACATCCCTTGCTTATTCGCGGCCGCATTGTCGCCGAGAAGGATGTTGGCCTTCAGAGTCATGATCTTGCCGGCGTCCGGTGTGAAGGAAGCCTTCGTCTCGATACGGCCCGAGGTCCAGTGGCCACTCTGAGATCTCCGAGGAACGAACTGGACGGTTCCTCCACCAGAAATCTGCAGGTTGGTGTTGGCAGTCGAGTACGTTTGAACTTCGCCGTTGGTGTCGATGGCGTCCATGACGTTCCAGAGATCGCCATTGGGAGAAGAGCCCGCGCTACCCTCGAAGTCGTCAGACCAGACGATCTTCATGCCCGGCATGGCGGGGGCGGCAATCCCAGCCACGAGGCCGGGAAGCAGAGGGAGAAGTGTGCTCTGGAAAAGCATCGTGAAAGATGTGAGGATGCGTAAGTGAAGACGGTGTTTAGCTTCCACAACAGTATGATTCCGATGAAACAGAAGTGTTAGATCCAAGTACACTCAAAGGCCGGTAGTGGAGGAGTATGTGCAGCGCTATTCTTGGTAAACGGGTGAATCAATGCCTGTCTTGCAGGAAGTGGGTAGATATATATCCAAAGAAAGACGAAGGTAAGGTGATATGAGCCAAGAGTTGTGGCTATAGTGAAGCAGAAAAGAATGTGATATAGGCCTGGCTAGCAAGGCGGAAGAAAGAGAGTGGGAGGCACGATAGTTGGACGCGAAGGTAGCAAGACCAACAACAGGATTTCGAGAGGGATGGCAGACCTTGGGGGTATATATTGGGCCCTTGACTCCCATGGCAATGTAGTTCCGCCCCGGTCGAGGAGCAGCTCCACCCCCATTTAACAGGCCGGACCAGACCAACGGACCAAGGGAGTCGAGTGCCCACTGCCGAGATAGTCAACCAGGGAGAGCATGGTGCTTAGCCACCCAGCCCACCCTGCCACTACCACTCACGCGGACCAGGGTGGAAGAGGCGAGCGGACTCGAGAACCAAAGAAAGGCGGGCATGATATCGTCCCAATGCGGAAAGGTAATTTTGGCGAATTATGGGAGCAAGGATGAAACTACCCTCTCCCGTTCCCGTGCCTCTTCCCTCACCTGGCGCAGGAGAATAGAGTGGTGGATGGTACGCCGAAGTGACATTGGGCGCCTGTTCCTGACTGTTGAGCGTCACGTTAGCTATCTGTGCGCGCCGCACTTGGGATAAGCTACACCACGAGAGAAGCACTTGCGCATCGTGAGTGGTCGATGACGTGAACACGCTCGATGTCTAATTCCAATGGACTTGCTTGGGTGCTTGGGCACAGACTGGCGTGTTGGAGATGGTGGTGGATAATAGCAGACCCTGAATACCACCTTGGAGATCCGGACACCCGGAGTGGACTGCCCACTAACTACAGTAGCGCACTCGCACGGGTGTGGAGGGTTAGAGCTTTCCAGATAAGGTATGCAAAGTGGCAATGTAGGCAGGCTTGCAGGAATGTGAGCTGGCAACGTGCCCCAACGAGGTATGTCAGACCGCAATGGGCAGCCATGTGCGTGGTTGTTGGAGGCTGACTGAAAGTGGTTGGTTCGATTGGCATGTGGCAGTTGTGGGTGGTGGGGGTGGGAACTTGGAGACTCGAGAGTCGACAGGGACGAGGGGCAAAAGGGGCAAGGGCATAGGGGCCGCGGAGCTACCTAGCTGCGAGCCACGCTGGTGTGATAGATCCTGTTGCCTCATTGGGCACTATCAGCAGACTCGGCGGCGACGGTAAGGATGGTGAAACCTGCCGACGACAAATCGATCTGATGCAGGGGTGAGCTGGCCTGTCGGACCAGGGGCCGGGAGAAATCAGCGACCCTTCATCATCTCAATCTCCCTCATCTTTCCTGCAAGCCACGAATGCAATTTGCTAACGTTCAAGCGGTCCCGAGATGATGATTCATAGATGATGATGACTGGATGTCAGGCAAGATAATGCACACCACCCGCTGGTTCTAGAGCGAAGCGCGGAGGAGACATTCTGCTGCTGCTGCTGCTGCTGCTGCTGCTAATTAAGCGCGCGGGCGCCTCTGACAGAACCGAGGCCCGTAGGGGAAAAGCTCTCCAGCTCGCGCCATCTTCGTTGGGGGTTTTGGCGCGCGGCATGCTGTGGACCGCGCTTAACAATGCGGGCACCATTTTCTTCAGCGCTGTCCCGGGTTCTCGATACTGCGGCCGCGAGCTTGACCAGCTACCACCGAGATGCTGGACACTCGCTAATTGGCAGTTTATGCTAGTGCTCGACCCCACTGTGAGCCCCTGAGGCTGAGCCAATGATCGCTGCGAAGTGCCTTGATTACTGCTCGATGTGAGACCAACCAAGTCTGCCGCCGGCTGCCTATTAGATCAGACATCTTCCTGTAGGCTGCAGCTAGGTGCATGTGCATTTCCCTCCAGCTGGGTGGCCGGTCATGACTCGTCGACAGTGACAAGCTGGGAATCACGATTCCTTCACTCAAGCCTCAAGTTCTCTTGAAGTTGGACGCTGTCAAATGGACAAGGGGCTCACAACTTCACAAGATACGGGGACGGACCTATCAAGTCTCCAGGGTCAGGTTTCATGTGCAATCGGCCTCAGCTTCCGTATTCGGCACCGCGCCTCGACCACATGTCAACGGGAGCTTGTTCTGTCCGCCGTTTCACTTGTTGGGCGCAGCATTGCAGCTTGGCCGGTCTGATAAGAATCTCTACACCGATACACATCGGCGGCTTTCTCTCTCTTCGTTTGTCAAGTTCGAAGTCAGCATTCTCCTTTTGCCATTTGGTACCCCCACGGAGTCAATATTGGTGAGATCTTACGCGGGAGGATTTTAGTCTCTCGGGACGTCCCCTAGCCACTCGGTCCAGGCTGCTTTAGGCCACCGATCTACAGCGGTCGGCCATGTTTCCTCAAAGCCTTCTGGCTGAGGCCTTCCATTCTTCCGCGCTTCCCCCCTATAATTTGTGCTTGCTGAGCAGGTTCGGGGATCTCACCGTCATGCGCCCGAAATATTTTAGCATTCACCCCTGTCTCAAAATCTACCGATGGTTGCTTGGCTGCTTGGGCACAGGGGAATGCTTCAAGTGATGCTTGGGCACCCAAAGTGCAGCAGTTCACGCCCGCCGCCTTGCGGCATTGCATGACGATGCGCTATTTCCGCGCTGCGGCTACCTGCCTTCTTTCCCATCCAATGTGTTTGCTCCCATCTATTCTTTGATGGGATGATACACCTGGGACGATATTCTAGCTTTAAGCGTTCAATTGTTGTTGGTACCTACCTTAGTAGGGCTGGCATGTTACTGTCGAAAAGGTCCTGTCAAGGATCTCAGTTGACGTTCTACAACGTCGTCGACGTGGCAATCGTGCCACCTCACCCGGCCGACCGGTTCGATCACCCAGTATCATTCAGGCTGCTGACATGAACGACGCGCATGGCCGCAAGGCAGGCCGGTCTGCGTTGGAATGCCAATGGTATTTTTTGCCGTTCTGTTGCTGAACCGATATGCCGTCTGCTATACTCGGCCGAAGACAACAAAGAGCTTGTCGGCCAACCATCTCGCGCACCATAGCTGAATGCAAGGGGAGCCGACCGAATACTCATGCCCTATTATAGGTGCCCAATCTCAGGGATAAACTGCTCGTACATTGGGTGCCATACCAAGTTTTCTGTACCTTGCAGAATAGATGAAGTCATGACGGCGCCCGGCATGACATGGTTAATGAGACGTGTTCCTGCATTCATGGCAATCCGGTTTTGCGGCGCATTTATACCTAGGTAAGTTATATAGGTGTGGTACACGGATTACTTGTCACTCGCAAGTACTGGACAATCTGTACCTCGGTTCTCGCTCACGTCTGGGAACGTCAACTATCAATGTGGATGGTGTATGAGTTGTCGACGATGCCGTCACTGTCCAGGGTGACTCTACGTCGGAATACGGAACAACACGTTCTCGTCACATCGCTGATACTCACATTCGGTCTTTGGCCAGGGGACCAGTCACTACTGTAGGCAGGGCGCGACGTTGTTGACCTCTGCTGAGCTCGGTACCTACGACAGCCATTGAAGGTGTGCTTGCGGAGGGTTACCCCTTGACCATGACATGACAGGGCTTCGAACAACGTTCGGCCTTATGACGCCACGGTACGACCATTAGTAGGTCACGTAAGCATATATGATGCGTGGGACACTCTTTTGTGGACTATGATCATGTGTTGGACACTTCTTGTGAACTAACAGCCATGGTAAGGGACGCCTAAGCGATACCAAACACGCGTTCGAGGAAAACGGCGTTCAAAGAAAGCGACACGGGCGGGCAAAGGAGGCGACGTCCAGGAAGCGGCGTTTGGAGGAAGCGGCATTACTTGCCCTGGAGGAGGGTCACGCGACGGGTGATGGTTCCCTTCTGGCGGGACGCTGTGGCTCTGATGAGGCCCTCTTGCGACGTCTAATCTGACGATGCCGTGGGCAGGGCGACTCTCTTGGGCATCACACACCGTTCTGAAAAGCGCCGCGATGGCACCGCCTTCTGGCTGGATCTTCTGTTCTTCTGGATAGGGCGCTGGTCGACACATACCTCAGTACGAGCGAAGGTCCTGGGCTGGGGCTAACAGGGGGCGGATCCGTGGGAAGTGGCCGGATGTGCTTCAAAATGGGATTGGGTCATCTCCATTTTCCCAGAATATGATACAATTCCGGAGTTTGGCGTGTACCGTCAATGAGAACAGCACGAGGAGAGGCCGCAGCTCATTCTCTGTGGGCTACATGTAGGCACGGATTGAACTGTCTTCTACATAAGGTATGTCAAGACCGAAGCTCAAAAACGTGAATTTTCGATAGTCGTCTCTGGGAAAGTGCGCTGCGCTGTAGCCACACTCCCGACACGGGCAAGCTCTTACTCAAGGCCCGGGGTTGAGGATTGTGTTGTGGCATCGGCTACCCGGTGTATTTATATATTCGGATGACTACAGGGAGATCAAATGTATGGCCGCCCTTCTCCGTAAAATACCTCGAAATCCACGTCGTCGAGTTGCCATTCTCGGCCTTCCCAGGCCTACCGTTCCTGCTGGACAAGATTCACAACGAGTCACTCTGTTCCTTCACTGCAAGCTCCTCAGTCCAGTCAGCGCCTTGAGCGTCGCTGCTAGATGACTCGACTGCGTCGCTTAGCCTCGGCCAGCAGAAGGAGCGGGACACAAGGCTCCAGTCGTGAATATTTCCCAGCTCGGTTTCGGTGACCCCGCCGGCTCCCCTGTAGACTTGATATCTAAATAGAGCGCCGCCGCTATGGATATCCACCTGTAGGCGTTGGGTGAACACCGGTGGTCCTTCGGGTCAAGGGAACGACCATAGGTGCTCCCCGACAAAGCGTCTCAGCATCGCCATACCGCCCGACCGGTCCCGGACTGTGGTGGCCTTCCACGCCTCCCAGCTGGGCGTGTAATTGCAGAAACAGATGCGCACAAACCGCAGGTCGAGTCCGCCTGCGTCGTTGATACGGTCGAGGGTGCGGAGCCAGTCTCCTCGTGCTCGCTCCTCCGGAAAGTAGAGGATGAACTCCAAAGATCGTATGTGCAGATAGCCGGACGGCGGTAATGCCTTGAGCGAAGAACTCGCTCGAGGCGTAGCGAGGCGGCTCATATGGTGGCCTCCAGGTGGTACACTGGTGGATTTCGAAGTGGTTCCTTCGCAGGAAGACCTCTCGCGCCTGCTCGTAGAATGCCTTGCTGACGAGGAATAGCGCGCTCGGGGCCCGGAAGGAGTTTCTTCTCAATTCGATGGACACCCCGTACCCAACTTTTGGGTGGCAGCAGGCCCGGCCTGTGGGTGTGACTAAGTCAGTGTTTTCAAGGACTTTCAGTCTGATCTCAGGCGGCAAGTCGAAGAAGCGGAATATACAGCTTCCAGCCGTTGCTTTGCTTTCGATGGTGGCTTGAGGCATTGTATTGATCTGCTTGCTACGCCGAAGATGACGCAGAGAAATATGCTATGACCTATGCGCTGAGGAGTCAATGAGGGATAACGACCTTGGACCGGGAGTGATTGAGCTGGGACAAGGCCGGCAGCAAGCAGCTATTACTCTATTAACGAGAATATCAAGACTAGAGAGGAAAGGAAGAGAGAGAGAGAGATAGATACAGTGGGAGGTTGCCCCTTTAAGGGGATCCTCTGGTCAGATCCTTCCTCTATTGGGAAGTATCCACTTGTCATGTGGGAAGGTCTGTGCAGGCCGTCACATTGATCTTCGCGCTGCGCAATCCGCCAGCCTGCACGGTACCGCGACAATAATTAGTATTGCTAAAAACTCCAAGAAAAGGCGATTCTTTTGCTGTTTTTATATTATCTAGAGCCTCAATCCAGATGGAGTTATGTGTGGGTGCAAGTGTGGCCTTTTGGTGTGAAAACTGTCCCACATCTAGGGCTGTCCCACATCTATGCCTCCGCCGTTACCAGATCCAGCCATAAATCGGGCAAAGGATGAAAGGAGAACGGCAGTCAGGGCTTTATGCACTTGGAATCACTCGCGGTCAAGCAATTCACCAAATGTGTCAACAGCCCACACACATCTGACAGCGATTCTTTGCACCAAGCAATGAACAAAGTGATCCAGGCAGGTTTTTCTACGCCATGAGCGATGTCATACCGACACGTCTCACCAACCACCGCACACGTTCCTTAGTACCAATCTGGGGAGGGATGCGAGACGAAGATGGTGCATGTGTACTCTTGCAACTTATCAGTCAATGAAAACCCCTGGACAGCATCAAGTACGTGAAGCATCTATGTAGGAGGCCAGGTACTTGTCTTAACAAAACCCCAGTGTTTTCCCGTCTGCGAATCGGGGTGTCAGCAGTCTGTCTCGTCGGTTGGACGAGCTTTCTTCAGCCCCTTCGTAAGGTGTCCTGCTTGTTGTGGTCCTCGTGTAACGGCACAGGAATGCAGCACCATACCGCTACACTACAAGTAGAACGTTGTCAACTCGAGCTCTTGACCGTCTGCATCCACTTATATGGGCGGCTAGTCAGAACCGTGACACCTCGTCGTGGACTCGTGCTTGTCCTCGTCCGAGTCGTCCGAGTCGTCCGAGTCGTCCTAGTCGTTGTGCTCGTCGTGGTGGTGCTTGTTGTTGTCCTCTCGTGCTTATTGTCAAATCTGTCAAGCCTGTTAAACCTGTCCTGTTGCAACCCTGGTACCGCGGCGAGGCCTTGGAAGTTGTTTCGTATCTCCCAATATATCCTGGGTTGGTGGTCTAACCCAACCAATTCCATACAACCATTGTCACGCAACCACTTCCACGGAGAGCCACTTCCATACAACCCCGTTTCACCTTGCGATTCTAACGAGCTGTAGCCTTTGATCTCTTTCTGTTACTGCCTCGGCAACTCCCTCTGTGCCCGTCTTGGAAGGGAGCTCTGTCGCCCACGCTGTTGCCCACAGCGATACAAACCTATGCGCCTCCACCTCCCTTCACCACAGCCAACAACCGTGTCAGTTCCACAGAGAAGATTCACTTTGCCCTGCACTTCTTACCCTTCCTGTCTACGTCTTGGTACACTGTACTTTCCACTCATAACCTGTTCATCAGATCAGTCGCAGCGATGGATCCGCCCGAGGTCGACACACCAGGCTGCGAATTCGAGCCGCCGCTCCATACCATTACCGCCGAGCAAGCCCGCGCCGAAGCCAGCTTGATGGCAACCAGCATCTTCAAGAATTGGAAGGAACTACAAGACATTGCCCGGAGGCACGAGCCGAATATCCAAAAGCGATGGACCAAAAGCTCGGTACCCAAACGGAAGGAGATACTCATCGACAGTTTTCGGGTTTCTGCCCGCTCTAGCGACACCTCCAACATGCCACAGACTCACAACCCAGACGTTGCAGCATGGAGAAATACTCACGACCTGAACACTTGGAAGATAAGAAAGACCATGGTAGACGAAAATGGGCGAGCCATCAATCGCACACCATTTATGTGGCCACATCTGAACCTTGAGGACCTGGCCACGAAGGAGCCACTACTCTTGATGATCAACGCTCGAGCTCACAACCCGCCCGATTCGTTCGCTTCTGCTGATCTTGCTTCGATAGGCTTCGGGTCCTCTGTTGGGTCAATCAGGTTTCACAAACTCGTAGGGTACGTCATGCACTTCAGAGGCCGCAAGACAGCAGATGAATATGGACAGATCTTCTGCGCGGCCAGCGACAACTGTCTGATTGAGGCGCTGGAAACTCGCAAGGTGAACACGGTGGCCGAAGGTCTCTGGATCCTGGAAATACAGCAACGGGTCTACACTTTCCTGGTACAATGTTGTCGCAAAATCCTACACGACATACCACAGACATCACTCCTGGACTCTACTCTCGCCATTCAACCGCAACCTCCAATGCCCACAGCGACGAGCACCGGCGGCATTCAATCACTGGCTGTTGCTATACTTGAGTCCCAGTATAAGCTGCCAGCAACCATAGACTTCGATCGAATGGAACAAGTTGTCGACGCCAAGCTTGAAGCTGCGGAGGATCATCTCTGGTCGATGAGAGAAGATCCTGGTTACTACGAAAGTGTGGTCCTCGAATGGGAAGAACATCAATTGGAGCAAGTGCAAATTCAAGAGGAATGGGGGAAAGCATACCCAATTTTCGCCTCGTTTCTCACCTCTAAGAACGACAAATGGTACCGGGAGGGACTGGTCGCACAGATCGCTGTTACTGCTATCAACATGGCTGAATATTGGTACGTGGTTTGGGAGAAGGTAGTCAAACTGCGCAAAGTCCACCGAATACATCAAGCCGACGTCTCCCCCGACTCTGATCTGCCGGCCGACCTAGCCCGCGCGTTTCACGAGCTGTGCTATCTCCTTGAGAGTCATGAGAACATCATCAAGTGCTGCTGGGAAGATTGCTGCTTCGGCTGTTGTGTTGTTTGCGGTTACAAGGGTACATGTAAACCCACATGCAAAACCACGGAATCCACACACCCCGACGTAAGCGAGCGAAAGGTTCTCGTTATTGACAACACACCTTCCATGCTTCAACAAGGGTTCATGGCTTCGCCCCCAATGCGAAAGACCTTTTGTCGCTTTCCCGACCCGGAGGACCCCTTCAAAAGCAGAATCGACTATGACCGCGCCCCCAAAGCAGGGGCAAAACGCGAGTTGTGCTGGCTGTTCGAGATGCTTATACAGGAATGGCAGCGACCCATGGCGTGTCGAAGAACCCTTCTCACCGAGCTGGACAACCTTACTCAAAAAGACGTCGCGACAAGAACCTATACTTCCTCCTGGGTCGCAGACCAAATTGCCGAATTCTCTCTTGTGGCTGACTGCCTTCACCAAATCAGTCTCTATCAGCCATGGGCAAGCAGCTTCAAATATGGGATGGAGCAAGCCTTCGAAGATCTCCAAGCTGATTTCAAGAATACTACCAAGTACATACGTGACATACGATGTGACGTACGATTGTTAGCTATGGGTTGTCCAGACAAGATGTCTTGTGGAGTTCCAACGGAGGGTCGATTCAGCTACCCAGCTGCCAAGAGACGGACTAAAGAGAATGTGGAAGCCATGATCCTGGCCGAATTTCACCTCGACAACTTCTGGGACTCTCTCTGGGAGACATTGAATGACATGGGCTGCTTATTATCTCCACGACTGAAGGCGGTCTTCGAGCGAGAACGACAACGAACAGCCCCATGGATCGAAACCCCCAAGCCACAGCGAAAGCAGAGAGTAGACCATGATTATGCACTCTCGAAGCCATTTGGTGGATTGCATCTATACGAAACGCTTGATACCAACAGTAAGGGCGTCAACAAGGCCATCGAGAAGATCAAGGCCAAAACAAAGGGGAAGCCCCACCCGGCTTTCGGCATCCAGGAGTCAACTGAGGAAACCCCCGAGCCGATCGAAAACCTACAACCGGTGCTCAAGGTAAGCAAGAGGGCGCTGAAAGTCTTCCGTAAGCTGTTCTTTCAGCCTTCTGTCTCAGATGAGCCTGGAGAGATTGAGTGGAAAGAGTTCCTGCACGCTATGGTCTCGGCCGGCTTCACAGCCGTGAAGCTTTACGGCTCGGTATGGCACTTCCAGCCCCTGGGACTGGACGTAAACCGTAGCATCCAGTTCCATGAGCCCCATGATCATGGCAGTAAGATCACCTACACCGAGGCAAGACGTTTCGGGCGTCGCCTGAGCAGAGCGTATGGATGGCAAGGAGACACGTTTCAGCTCGCCGACTGATCCTCTAACACGTACAACTGTGTTGTACTCACGGACTGCATCTCCAAGTAGGCGAACTGGAAGACTAGATGTACACGACTCGAGGTCGGAAATTCTGGCATTTGGTCATGTCGATAGAACAGGCTGGATGGGCCAATCTGGTGGTCACACACGGAGATGCAAACTGTATACCTAGAGGAGAAAACCCTCTTGCACTTGTACTATAAGCTACCGCGTTGGACACTGTCGTCCGACTCTCAGCAAGACCTTGATAGAAAAGAAGACAGACTAGATACACGGAACCTCCACAAGTCTCCGTATACGCCTCATTCACCAAGCGAAAGCTGATTTATTGAATATGGAACAAGCAGTCTGGAATAAGCATCAACTATGGCTCGTCGCATTATACCCGCTTATTCCATGGGGCTTATTCCATTAATACGAATGTAGCACTAAATTCGATGGGTTGACAGGAGCATGACGGATGGAGACTTATGAGATGTAACTGTACAAGATAGACTTGTGCCTGGTGATGTCTTTCTATGTCTGAATGGCATCTAGAATAGGTAATGCAAATGCTGAAGTCATATACCATCGGCAATCCCAATCTGGCTCCCACCATTTGCACCCAGTTCAGCTGGGTAGGCCAGGGCCGGGAAGGCGATCATGTGCTCGGGTCAGGCTAAAACTTACAGTGAGGCATGTCGGGTGGACCGAGAGGTTTGAACATGCGTCACGGTCTCCCTATGACAAGGGAGAAATCTCTTACAACTTCGCCTTCCATCTACGCCTCTCTATGTGTGTGAAGGTAGGTACAGCTATAAGGTTGTAAGGGGTGAAGCCATCGTCACGTGACATAGGTAGGCAACTCATCAGTGCTGTCTGCAGCTCAATTCCGGCCCCGATCTTCCTCTCAACCCTCCTCTCGCGTCTCTCAGTGATCTACTTTTAGGCATCAAGAGACGACCAGCGCATGTTGCCCCGGCTCCTCAGTAAGCTCGCCGTGACAATCAAATTATAATGGGCTCCTCATCCTCTTTATCCTCGCTTTTGTCCCCTTTATTAACAACAACCCCTTTATCCTTAACACCTTTTAAGGGCTTAAATTCTTTTGAAATCTGATGATTTATGTTGACTGGGAGCCGGAGATAGACACCGGAAGATCTCCAGTGGGGCAGAGACGCACGAGGCATCTAACCCACCAAGAAGACAGATGATCAATCTCTGCATGCAGAGCAGAACAATCAATAGCATCAATCAACATCTGTGTATTCAACAATTCAAATGAGAGAGAGTCTTCAGAGAGTGGTTTCTCTGATTTGTCTAAGTATAGGTGTGACGGTGTACAGTTGTATCCACCTGGTGGGATGCTGAGCCATCAGGTCACGTGTAGATTAGATAAGGAGATTTGGACCATATGTGCTGCAGCCTCGGCTTTACGCACAACTGTTCTTTTTCTCTCTCACCTTGTTATTTTTGGATTACAACACCAGTATCCAGCACACCGCTGCAGGCTTTGTGACAATAAGTTTTGCGACTCGGCCATAATTTGTCGTCTCTCAGCCCGCTGCTCGATCAAGACTCGCGCAGCCTCCGTTTGCTTGATTTATTTTTGAACAACGTCCCTAACTCTCTATAGCCGTTAATTTAGGCTCTTTTTGGGGTGCCTTACGGCGTTTTTTTTAGCTATAGACGCTCGCTTTTAGCGTCTTTTGCCTCTAGCAGCTCCTTTGCAAGGGCTAGCTTAACCACCATCTCATCGTATGACTTTGCAACCGAGCGCACTGCTGCTCGCTGCTTAAGGGTCTTAGTAACTGGTGATAGCATCAGCGCTATGTCCTGCCCTAATTTAGGGGCTTCTTGTCACAATTCGTATTACGAAGTAGGAGCGCAATGGATCTAATTGCTGTATACCTATGAAAATCATCTAGTGGAAAAGAAAAGAAGATCTTGACCCGCAGCCAAATTGGCTGATGGGATAGATCTAAGCGACCGCCTCGCAATTCAGCTATGGAGCAATGTTAACCAGGTCATATGACTTGCACGTGACAGGGACCAGGGCCAATAGTGGTGGCTAGGTGGCTAGGCACCATCACACTTCTAGGGCCTAATAGATGGTCTTGGGGTCTATTATAGCAGCTGCTGCTGCTTAGATCTCCGCCGCCTTTACTATATGCTTATTTATTAACGTTTTTTGTCGATTTACAGGGTAAAGCCCAGCAGCATGCTACCTTAAATGCACAATAGCCGGTGTAGCTTTATTGCAAGATTTTGCTAAGTAACTAAGAAACTTAATCTTGCTAATAAAGGCTAAATCGTTAAGCTGGCAAAAGTGATTGATTAAGCGGCAATAAGCGGCTTCAATAATAGAAAATAATGTTAAATACAACGGTTAAAAGATATAAAACTATCTTTATTAGTAAAATAACTACTAACTGATTATCTAACTTAATTTATAAGTAGAAAAAAAGTATATATATATATATTATTAATATAATAAAGATATATAAACTCGTTTAAATAGTAGCTGTTATAGCAATTTAATATTAAAAGACGAAAATTATTAAGATCTTTAAAAGCTATATTAAAGAAATTATCGGATGTGATGATGGCTCATGGTGTGTCCCAAAGTGGTCTGTGCGCTGTGGGTGAGATGGTTGCCCCACAGCACCATTACCACCGCGGATAGACGCGCTACACCCATATTTAGGTGTGAATCTGTCCGTACTAGGTAGACTTAAAATAACCAATGAACACGCACGTATGAACCGATTATTCTGCACGACGAATTCTCATAGAAATATATTTAAGGCTTATTAGCACGTAATTAACAAGTAGTACTTGTTATTTTACTCGCCTTTTTAAGCCACTTTAACGCAATCTTGTTTGAAAACCAGTTGTTAATAAAATACGTTATTATTTACTCTGTTATTTTAAGATGCTTGATAATAAGCTGCTTCTTAAACCACTGAGTTTATATTGACTTCGCTTTAAAGATAATGAGCGGCCAAAGCTTTTTTCTAGTAGTAGTAATCAATTTAACCACTATAGTTTATGTGGGGTTGTTGTTAAACTCGACATTAGCCCCTTTTAAGCCAGAACTACCTATTACAAGGCCATTAGACCTGTTATTTGCCCGGTCAGCCGTTCAAAAAGCACTTGGATTGGACGTTTACGTACTATTAGCCCTGCATAATGCCGTACTTATAGATATTTACCCGGTTTACAGGTTTAAGAAAGGCAAACTCCTTATAAAGATCATGAAAGCTATTAATATTCTCAGGCATGGCGGCGTTAATACACTTGTAGTCTAGCTTTTTGCCCATCTTGGTTTTTATCTCTAGGTGCCTACGGATAAATTTTGTATGTATTTGCTCCTTAAATGATCTGCCCTGCCCTCAGACTGTAGGATCTTCCAGATGATGTACCTCACATTGCCATGAGTTAGCCCATGGCCAGCCTTCTCCTGATAGAGGATCTATGATACAGCCCGAGTTTCTTGTGCAGGGCTTAACTTTTGGCTCTTAAGAGCCCCCTCACGGCTAGTTAGCGTTAGGCGTATTGTAATGCCGTCTACCTTCGGCGCGAGAGTTGATTTTGGTACTCCCTAGCGATGATGCCCCTTGCGGAGGGACATGCCATCGTTCACAGCGGCGATTGCCTTTGCGAGGTCATCTGAAGTGTATAAAGGAGGCATTTTAACGCACTGAAGCCTATAATGCTTACAGGAAAAAAGAAAAAAAAGAACAGCAGAATTTCTGCTACAGTGAAGGGGATAGGGGGCACGGGTCCCATTACCCCTCAGATTAGGGCTGGGAGTGCTACACTCCCCGACCAGAAGTCTCCGAGCCCATTTTTCGAGCAGCCCTACACGCCTACACCTTCCAACTTTCAGCATTCACCACGCACCCATCTCTTACTGTAATAATATGAAAAAAACTGCATTGTATAAGCCATTCAATAGTGTGTGTACCAACCACCTGCACTTTTCACTATGGCGATTTGGTTGCCGAGAGATTCGACGAGAACGCGTACATCTTGAGGATCAATCTCTGACCACGCCCTTTTGATTAACTGTCTGGTATATGCCTCGTGGGCAATATTAGCCTTCAAATCAGCGAAACCAGGCTCGATTCTCCGTATCTGCTTCTTTAGAAGTGCCCAAATATGCTCGATCGGGTTCAAATCAGGGCTGTGAGCAGGCCAGTCGATTGTCCAGATGCCGTGCTCCTCTAGCCACTCTGGAGTGCCTCCAAATTGATGGATACGAGCCTTATCTTACATAAAAGGATCCCCAGCCTCGTAGAACGGAAGGGGCCCTTCTTTAAGGACGTCTTGATATGAAACTGAAGATACTCCTCCGCAAGGAGCATCCTCATCGGGCTTACAGAAGATGATTTGTCTAGGCCACCTTCTCCGCCGCGTAACCAGATCAAGGCCCAACACATAATGGAGATACGGGGTCTCCCATAACTCCGAGGGTTCACAAGATCCTGCCTGTAACGTTTAGAAGAGAGGCGGATGACCCAATCGCCCGGATTATCGGATGAATTCTGGACCGTGACTTCGTCTGAGAAAAGCGTTCGTATCAGCTCTTCCAGAGCCTCTAGGGAGTCATATTTATTACAAAAAGCGAGCCTCTCTCATGCGTCATCTTCTATAAGCTCGATCTGCTTTGCTATCTTTTACTTATGAAGCCTATGAGCGTGAAAAACGCGCTTGATAGTGGTATAGAAGCTAAGGACCCTGTTCTCCTTCTTGAGCTCTCTGTAGGTAACTTTGGGGTACTTTCGTGCTATTTCAATTAGCTGAGCTTCTTCGCGTTTGTTTAGAATCCTTGTGGCTCTCTCTCGAGGTCGAGAGACTGTGGTGTTATGCTCTCTAGCAGTGTTGATAATGTCGGTCACGGTTTGAGGCCGATCCAGATGGAACGCGCTCGTGACATTGTCGCGCCTTGCGCCTGCCGCCCTGGCAGCCATAATAGCTGCACGAGCTCCGGAAGTAAGTTCCTGGTTTGGCCCACGATTTGCGGTCAAAATTATACCAATCTTTTATAAATCCATCGTTTTGGTGTTGAGTAAATAAAAGGAAGGGGGTCGCGAGCGCGTAGATGCGTTTTGAAACTAGCGTGGTGAATGCTCGGAGACTTTTGGAGGGTCAGTGTAACTTCCGACCCCCACAGCGGCCCATCCCGTAGCGGTACACCTGATGAAACCAGCACTGCTAAAAACACCAAGAAAATACTATTTCAATATAGTGTTTACGATATCTATGGCTTCATTGCCGGTAGAGATATGTGTAAGTGAACATTGTGATGTTGGGTGTGAAAACTGTCCCACATCTATGCCCCCGCCGTTAGTTCCCATCAAAAACAGAAGAAGTATAAGGGGGCGGGAGGTGTGGAGGTGTGGAGGGCGGATGTCATGAAATATTGCGTTGACAGCTGCGAACTGCAGACTCGACCTTGCAACAGATTCACTAATGCTTTCTGGCTGACCTCGCTGAAAATGGGGAGCAGAATCGTGCCGGCAGATCAATTTCTTGATTATCAAGATCTCATTTGCTTATCTCGAAGACTATTTCTGGAATACATACCCGTGAAGGTTGTTGTCGTGTAACTGCGGCTGTCAGCCATTAGTACCAGGCGCTCATGCGCTCAGAAGCTGTATGTCGTGGCTTATAAGTGCGGGGTGAGGTTCAAATCCTGATGGTGACCCGTTCGTTGGCTGATTTCATGCCTCCAGGATTTTATGGAAGCAAGGGCCGGATCTTGAAATACTCTATTGGGCACAAGCTAACGCACCCAAGGATGATCCTGCGAGTATAGGAGGCATCTTGGCTTTGACATTTGAAGAGCTTCTACCATGCCCGGCAGCTCTAACTCGTAGCCTAAAGAAAGTGGATGTAGGCATCGTTAATCCAACATCACGTCCTCCGCCACGTCATGAGAAGGTCGCAGTGGGGTTGAGAGTGACCAAATAGTTGGGAGTTCACTCCTCGTATAACGCAACCTGCGACCTTTCCACTTGGGTATAAAAGGTTTATGTAGTAGGCAACATAGTCCCTGAAGCAAATCAACTCGACCATCTAGGCCCTCCGTGTCTTGTTATCGTACAGTCTTCTTTCCAAGACCCTCAAGTTTGAACGACTCACCATGAAGCTTACGCAACCTGGCGCTCTAGATGAGTCTCACAACGACAGACTTCCACTATCTTTCACTAACGCACATCAGCTGTTGCTGCCATATTGTCACACCCGATCTATCAGACCAAGCCCCTCCCATCCCAGAGACGCCACGCCGGTCCGCCCGAGAGAGACAGCATGCAATGGGTGCCCAAACCGGGCCTCTACGTTACCTTGACCCCTGACGGGTTTTATCCAGACGACCAGCCCGTCCCGCAGGCCAAGATCGGCTGCGGCGAGTCGACTGCCACGGAGGATACACCAGAGTGCATCACGAACTACGCGACAGTCAACTTCTCCAAAGGCTGCAACATGAGCTTCAGGTGCTATGAGGGTGACACTGAGAAGGACGAGGCCGAGCTGACAGACATCTTCCCGGAAGCGGTGTCGGAGCCAACCAAGATACGTCCGGACGGCCAGCGGATCGGGAAGTCCACTGCGTGGTGCAGCGAGGCATGCTGATTGACCATGGGGATGTTCTTAGGGGGTGGCCTTCGTATTGTTGAGACAGCCAGTCGAGAAAATTCAGTTTTAATGGCCTTGTATTGTTCTAGATCATTATATCATTTCTTAACCATGCGATGTACATCACTCGAATGGGCGTATCTCATATCGTGAACATACTCACGTTGAACATCCCACTGCTGACCTCGACTTGAATAACACCCGGTTTGCCCCTTCCTCCCAACTTGACCAGGTGTTTTTACTTGGCCCGAAGCTCGCCGCATTGGTGATCTCCATCATCTAAGGCATGTTAAGGCATCATAATCAAGTACGTTGGGTCGAATTCATTATTCCGAGCGCTTACCAAGCGGCGGCAAAATGGATGCTTCTCCCTAACTTGACTTCGTCGCTCAGGAGAATTCACACTTACATAACCGAAGAAAATTCATGCCATGACTACCGAAGATAGTGCGCCCAATGAGTAATCATGTATGAGCTAGCTAGCTTGATAGGATTATACTGTCTCATAAATTAATCCCGGGCGTGCTCCAGGTAGCTGCGGTAGTGCTGACGGAGGACTCCATCGGATGCTGGTACATGGATCGAGACTCGGCTTTAGGTATGTCACGCCAAATCCGACTGGGTGCCCGTCACCTCGCACTGCACCGTCTCGGATTTATCGAAGAGTTTCTATCCGAACCCCATACCCGACAATAAACAAGGGCGATTATAAAAGGGAGGTCCTTGCTGCTGCTCGTTCATCTCAGCTCACTAGAAAATGGTAGCGGTATCTACAATCACGAATCATGTCTTATAACCGCATTGCTGTATACGGCCATCGTATCCGATCCGACGGGGCTCCCGTTGGGCGTGACTGCAATCGAGGTGGACTTGGAAGACCAGGAAACCCTCATCGCCGCTCTACAAAACATCGATATCGTCATGTGAGTGCTTCTGTTTGTGGTTGCGACGTCTTCCTGGTAGGGAGCTTTGCTGATGGAGTTATAGATCCCTAGTCGGCCACGAGGGCGTAACAAGACAGCATGTTTTTGTCAAGGCTATCCCGCGCACCGAGGTCAATCTGTTCGTGCCGTCTGATCTTGGATTCCGCGTCGATGAACAAGGGCTGCGGGTCCCCGTGAATAAGACTAAACACGACGTGGAGGAGGCGGCCAGGGAAGCGGGAATCTCTACCACTGTTGTACTAGTTGGCTGCTTTGCTGGGTCGTCGCTTGCTTTTCCGTAAGAGAGGCCTTGCGTGGATTCGCGTACTTAACTATGCAGACACTGACTAAGCGGCGATGGTAGCATTATGGGAGTTGATACTCCCGGAAATCGCCTCGTCCTTACAGGGGACAGCGGGAATCAACATATGAACCTCTGGTCAGTAGCCAGCATTGAGAGCATGTTACCAATATGAGGCCACCAACTAACGTCGACCATGAAACAGCACCAGGAACTACGTCGCGGAAGCCTATGCATCGATGTTTACCAGCACGCCCCCATCTCAACTACAGGCCCGTGCCATCGGTCTTTCGGAACTGAAAGCCACTGGAAATGAGATCGCGTCGGCGCTGGAAGAAAAGCACGAGAAGAGCCCAGAAAAGATCATACACAGCCTAGAAAAGGTCGACGCGAACATCGAGAATTGTATAAAGTCCGGCATCCCACTTGCCCTGCCTTGGTATTGTCGCAAAGCCTGGGGCACCGGACTGTTGATGCAAGGGGTAGGGGAGGACATCTGGGAGGTGGAAGGATACCAGAAGACCAGCCTGCGAGAGCTGCTGGTTGATGGAAAGCTGGAGCCTTACCGTGATGTCCCTGAGCAGTTGGTCCAGGTCTTTATGGCTATTTTCACGAACTGAAGCGTGGTAGGCCGAGAGTTCATTCTCTTCAAAAGGGGCAATTGAGTGGAGAGAACATGGTATCATGAGTTCTGAGAATATTTGCTTCACGTCACTTTCAGCTTGCCATGTAGGACGGGATAAAGATAGCAGCGGCATGTTTTCCAGGTAGGACGTAGTCGTTTCACAGCTATAGCATCCCATGCTTAGGCACCACTGCGCAGCCCTTTATATACGATAGCAACGTCGTATCCCCCAGGCGCTTATAAGACACGACAGCCCAAACGTGAAGCCACCACCAGTAGACCTCGGCGGTGATACCTGGGCGTCGTGCTAGTTACGTGAACATAGCGGCACTACTCTGGAGTTCGCGACCACGCTGTGCCACTTGATAGATGACTGCGCTCGGACGCCAAGTGCTTTCGCGATACGATGGCGTAGAAACACCTACCTAGTATGGTGATGAGCTCTATGTATTCCCTCGTACAGACTTCGAAATCCTGCGGAATGGTGCGACCATTTCAGTCATCCACAGAACGCATAGTGGAGGATTTATCGGTCTGGCCTCACTTTTTCCGTCGGGCAGGGCGGTTTGTGCGCTTCTGGGAACGCCGTCTCTGTAATATTAAGGCTGGCAGGCGTCCAAGGCAGCCATGATGACTACATACTGCGGATGCATGCCGGTGACCCGGTACCATTGATGAGTGCGACTATCAGAGTTGTGGTCGAGCAGTCGGTGTACCATACATGCTGACAGCTGACTTGCATACACTGACTACCAACTCGGCAGCGAGATCATTGGATAGATGGTCACCATTCAGTAGATTAATCGTTCCGGGACGATGAAGTCGAACTGGGTCCGCAGGAGTCGGCCCCTTTTCCTTTTTTCGCCCCCACGGGCGGTCAAGTGAGGGACAGCAAGGGTCTCCCCCCGGTCACCTTGGCGATCCGACATAGGCGCCGGTGTGCTTCCAAGTTCCGACCTATCATCTTGAAATCCCCTCACAAACGCTCCATTACTCTCGTCTATCCTCTCTCCAGCTCCCTGTCGCCACACTGCAGGATGGTGAGGTATCACGCGGGAAATGCGCCAACACGGGAGTGGCCTGCTGCCTTCAGCGGTAGGTCACACGGTAAGCCTGGCTGCGGGACGCGAGCCTCATGGCTTCACCAGAAGCTGAAGAAAGAGCGCCGAGCTGAAGACATTCGCATCCTTCGTGTCGGAACTGTCCTAAACATAGGTACTTGTACTACTCCTCTGCGGTCAATCTGTCGCTGCCAGACACGATCTGTTTCGACTTCGAAAAGAGTGATCGAGCCTTGCTGCTCAGGTGAGCCAGCAACTGCCTACCTATTCTGCCTGCCTCCTGTGCCAGTGCCAGTCGTGAAAGGCACTTGCCCATCGTAAAGTCAGGACCCCAAGAGTCGTTGTGGCTTCCTCCTGTGATCCATTGCTCGACCTGTCGCTTGGCGCGGATCGCCCACGATGCCGAGGTCACTTCAACCACCAGCGCCCTCAGAATCATCATACCTAGAACCAGACGACCTGGGAGGTCACACCGTCATGGCCGAAATGCCAGTAACCCTTATTCGACCCCCTAAGAGAAAGCAACAAACTCCGCAGGCGGCCATTGACGAGTTCTGGAGCAAGTTCACGACCAAAGCCCCTGGCAAAGGTTGGTACCAGTTTGACCTCCACCCTCCCGTTGACCTACAACCTGCTCTGTGGCAGTTGTGGTGAAGACCTCCGCGCTGACATGATCCGGTGTGTGCTATAGCTACGACCGTCATCCCGCAAAACGAATACGCCGAAAAAGCCGCAAGACGATCGACCAAAGCCGTCGGCACGACCACGCAAGCGTCATACGAGGAGGCCGCCGCCGTCTGCGCAGCCAAGGTGGCAAAAATCGTCAAGGAGTGCCGGCGCGTCAACCAGAAGTACCGGGACCCGCACTTCGACCTCGAGTTCGACCTGAAATGGGGGTCGCGCGACACGCTGCAGACGCTCTGCAACGCGCGCTCCCCCAAAGCCCCGGCCGCGTCCACGGCCAAGTTCAAGCCCAAGAGCGTCAAGCGCGTGATCGACATCTTCGACGCACCCAAGTTCTACATCGATGGCCCGACGGCGAACGACGTGCGCCAGGGCCGCGACGGCGACTGCTGGCTGCTCGCCGCGCTGTGCACCCTGAGCAACAAACTTAGCCTGATTGAGAGGGTGTGCGTAGCCCGCGACGAGCAGGTCGGCGTCTACGGCTTCGTCTTCCACCGCGACGGCGAGTGGATCTCCGAGATCATCGACGACAAGCTGTTCCTGACCAAGCCGGACTTCGACGAGAGCTACCTCGAGCGCATGCTCTGGGAGGACCGCGAGAGGATCAACTCCGAGGAGCAGTATCGGCAGGCCTACCAGAGCGGCTCCGGGGCGCTGTACTTCGCGCAGTGCGAGCATGCCAACGAGACGTGGCTGCCGTTGCTGGAGAAGGCGTATGCCAAGGCCCACGGCGACTACGCGGCCATTGAAGGTGGCTTCACCGGCGAGGGCATCGAGGACCTTACCGGCGGGGTTACGACCGAGCTCTACGCGACGGACATACTGGACAAGGAGTATTTCTGGAAGGAGGAGCTCATGAAAGTGAATGATGAATTCCTCTTTGGATGCTCGACCGGCATGTGGGGCATCGGCTGGGGCGACCGCAAAGGCATTGTCGAATTGCACGCCTATTCCGTCATGCGAGCGATTGAGATGGACGGGCAGCGCCTCGTCCTCCTGAAGAACCCGTGGGGCAAGGGAGAATGGAAGGGCGCCTGGTCCGACGGCTCCAAGGAATGGACCGCAGAGTGGCTGGTCAAGCTGAACCACCGCTTCGGCGACGACGGCAACTTCTGGATCTCGTACGACGACCTGCTGCGCAAATACCAAGCCTTCGATCGCACGCGCCTCTTCGGGCCGGAGTGGAAGGTCACATCCTTATGGACGACGCTGTCGGTCCCCTGGACGCTCGATTACCACGACACCTACTTCACGTTCTCGCTGGCCAAGACGGGGCCCGTGGTCCTGGTCCTGTCGCAGCTGGACGACCGGTACTACCGCGGTTTGGAGGGCCAGTACCGGTTCGAGCTGAACTTCCGCCTGCACAGGAACGGACAGGAGGACTACGTGGTGCGCAGCATCAACCCGTACTGCCAGAACCGCTCCGTCAACGTCGAACTAGAACTAGAAGAAGGCGAATACACGGTCCTGCTCAAGGTCAACGCGACACGGGATCTGGACATCTTGCCGATAGAAGAGGTGATACGCAACCACGCCCGAGACCGCAGAGACAAGCTAATAGCCGTCGGGATGTCGTACGACCTGGCCCATTCCAAAGGTGTGGTGATCGAGTCGCCGGAGGAGAAGAAGGCCAAGAGGGATGCCGAGAAGCGCAGAAAGGACAAGGAACGCGCTGACCTGAGGAAGAAAATCATGGATGGGCGACGCACAACCCACTATCTCGACGTCAAGGACCAGACCAAGAGATTAGAGAAGCGGGCGAAAGCCAAGGCTAAGGCAAAAGCCAAGAAAGCCGCAAAGGCTGGGAAGGCCAAGGCGGCAAAGGAGGCCAAGCAGAAATCCACGGTTGCCGCCGCAGCACAGAACGAGCCCCCCTTGCTGGAAGCTGCAAAGGAGAAGCATGTCAAGATCCTTCCACCGAGTCCTACTCCCGGGCCGGATGACTCGAAGAAAGATCTGGTATCAGACTCGTCGAGCACCGAGCAGAGCGTGAAGACGCCCCCAACGGAGTCCGAGAAGTCTGCCGAAGAAGCATCGCCCACGTCAAGGGAGCAGCAGCTTCCTAGCAGCGAGACGGCGTCGGATGGAATGTCAAGTACGGACGCTGTCGCAGGGAGTTCCACTGGTAGTGCATCAGCTGCTCTTTCCGCCCTCTTGTCCGCTGCCTCTGCCATCGCCAAGAAGTTGGAAGAAGCGCGCTCAGAGTCTGATACTGTCGGCGACGCCGCTGGCACGTCCGACAACAAAGATTACACGGACATCAGATCGAGTGTAGTAGTTCCCAGTGCAGAGAGTCCAAAGGGTGGCAAGGCCCAGATACGCCAAGGTGGTGCAGAAGACGAGGATAAAGATAAAGATAAAGACGATGACGATGATGACGATACCGACGGCGAGGATAAAGATACAGATGATGACGATGATGACGAAGATACCTCTGACGCCGAATCCGACATCTCCTCCATATCAGAAATCAGCTCCCGAGCCCTGGACCTAGAACTCGAGCGCCGCGCCGCCGCCCCGTGCCCGCCGCCCCCTCCGGTGCCCAAGGAGCCGCCCGAGGAGGAAGACGAGTTCGAGAGCAACCCGTGGAACGCCGTGGCGACGGTCGGCCTGCGCGTCTACTACCGGGTCCCGGAGGAGGACAAGATCAGGGATATCGTGAAGCTGCGCGTCGTCAGGCCGAACCCCTATGCCGCCGCCAAGAAAACCACTGAGCAGGACAAGGATGCTGATGGGCATGGGGATGAGAAGGATAGTGGCGAGGGCGAGGGTGATGATGATGGCGTGCCCAAGTCTTCGACTTCGAAGGGGCTCGATGTTGATGATAGCTCCAAGGATGCCACGCTTGAGGGCGATCAGGAACAGAGGAAGAAGAGCATCCTGTCGCTGCTCCCCGCTGAGTGAGGGTTTGGCGGGTATTATGACTTATGAGGTATTGGTTATTATTGGTTATGGTTGTGCAGGCTCTGAGCAGATCGAATACCCGGGGAGTCCTTTGTATTAAACAAGATTGCTGTTTAGGATGGTGTTAGGCAGAATGATCAATCCCCTCTCGAAAAACGGTTCTTTTGGTACTATCACGACATGTGAAGACCTAGCACCGATCAATAAGTACAATTCAAATATGCAGTTTTGGGTATCATCACGGCCCAGCCATGCCTGGAACAAATCCTGAACGCCATCGTAAACCCAAGCAAATGCAACACCACAAAAACACAAGGCCTCAGAACCCAGCCAGCAGCCTCTCGACCTTCTCCCGCTCCACCATATCCAGGTCCGCCATAACCACGTCGTCAGTCTGGTCTTCAGTACCAGCATCAGCATCCGGCAGCTGCGCCACGCGGCCCGCGACACGCACGAGCAGCGTACGCATGCGCTCGAGCTCTTTTTCTACCTCGCCGTTGCGCGTCACCAGGTTCTCCTGCACGCCGCCACCGCCACCACCGCCGTCGCCGCCGTCGCCACGAAACGGCGCCAGCAGCGCGTCCATCCTCCGCAGTCGTTCGACGCGCTTGCGCGCCTCCTTGCGCCGCGCCGAGAGCGACGTCAGACTCGCGGCGAGGTCGGCGTAGCGGCGTACTTCGACTGGGCGGGCTTCGGCTTCGGAGGCGTTGCGGATGTCCCAGGTGGGCGGGAGGGCGGATATGGTTTCGTCGGTTGCTGTTAAGGGGTCGTTAGAGTGGGTTGTTTGGTTGACTGGTGTGGAGGATCGGGATATAAGATAGATAAACAAGAAACATACCAAAATCAGCCCCAAGCCTCAACCTGCCACGCCGTCCGACGCCCCCAACCCCATTCCCACCCCCCTCCCCATCCCCCTCCCCATCGCCATCACCATCCTCCTCCTCGTCATCCTCCTCGCCGCGGGCAGCCCTCTCCCCAGCCGCCAGGAAAAGCCCCTCGATCTGCTCAGCGACGTGGCGCGAGGCCTGCGGGGCGTAGACGCGCCGCGCGTGCTGCTGCAGCGCGTGGTTCAGCCGGTACAGCGCCTCGTCGACGACCCTGCCCGACAGCCCCCCCTGCTGCGCGCGGTCGTTGATGCTGCGCCAGGCGGCGCTGGGGGCGAGGTTCTGCGATAGGTGCAGCGTCTGTGCTGTTATGAAGGTCGATTTATGCGCGAGGATCGTGGGCGGAGCCATGGCCGCTGCTGAATGCTGGAAGCGATATGGTCGGTTTTATATATTGGAAGGGATGGTGCTTTGTGAAGTAGATGGACAGTTGCGCTGGTGTCGGACTCGACTTGGATGTACTTGGCGGTATAGCCGTGTTTGAGACGCCTTATGGCTGTGAGGGGGTGGTGCGGCGCATTGGGGTTGGATAAGTGGGTGGGTGAGGGGATCTTGGAGTTCCTGACTATGCTGATGTTGCTGCTGAGGATAAGGGTAGAGGTTTTTGCGAGGATGTTTGGTACAGATGCTGATACAACAAGAAGAGGTATGGATGTGAGGATGGGAGAACGCGTCAACTTCTGGTGTCGCGAAATGCCCCGCGTTTTGGTTTGGCGGGGTAAAAGTACCTAGGTACCTCCCGGGAGCCAGCCCCTTGGTTGTTGCAAATTCAGGTTCGGCATAAAGACACCTTTATGTTCAACACATGGGCTCTGTCGATTGAGTGCAACATGGAGCTACATGTATAAAGGCCACCGGTGGCTATAATATTCAGCATGACACTGAAACTCCTAGCCAGAGTCCCCGAGTCTTTGGCTCAACGCGCTTCATGTCCAAGGCCATTTTCTCCTTAGATTCTGCGTTTACATGGATAATCGATCGCGTTGTGTATAAGGAGAAAATGTGAACGCAGAATCTAAGGGGCACCCTTTACTAGCACAGCAGAAACGCCGTCAAACTTTTGCTCAAAACCTTTGCAGTTGAGTGTACTACCTGCCATCTCTCTACCACAGGCGGTTGTCACTGCTGAGGGCCAACTGATCCATTACTCATCTTCTTAGGTATCTTCTGATACCAGAAAACTGCGTCACCTCGATTGGCTCGTATCGGATCACAAGCCAGACCACCAAAACGTCTCGGGAACCTTGAATGAGGCCTGAAGGGCCTTGTTCTCGTCGATCGCGCTGCTGTTACTGACGATAACCGCGTACTCGCCTTCCTCCGCACACCATTGGTCACGCATCTCGTCCCAGTAGCTGGCCGCGTACTTGGTGGAGATGTCGACCGTGATCAACTTTCTCTCGCCCGGAGCGAGCTCTACCTTAGCAAAACCCTTCATCTCCTTAATAGGTCGGTTAACCTTGGCCTTCTGCCTCGGAGCGACGTAGACCTGCGCCACCTCGGCACCCTTCATGATACCCGTGTTCTCGACCGTGACGGAAACGGTCAACTTGCCATCAGCGTCTGTGACAGACAAGTCGTAGAAGGAAAAGGTCGTGTAGCTCAGGCCGTGGCCGAAGGGGAACAGAACCTCGCGGTCGGCGAATTCGTAGTATCTGTAGCCAATGTAGATATCCTCTCCATAGACAACGCGTCCGCCTTCAGTGCGGTAGTTCAGGAAGGCCGGGTTGTCCTGGTTGCGAATTGGGAAGCTCAAGCTTAGCTTTCCAGATGGGTACGCGTCGGCGAACAAGATATCAGCGATCGTGTTTCCAGTCTCGTTGCCCCCATACCAGGCGTGGATGAGAGCGTTGACGTCGTCTATCCAGGGCATCTCGACCGGGGTGCCAGACTGCATGACGACGACAGTATTGGGGTTAGCCTTGGCAACGGCAGCGATCAGGTCATCCAGACCGGGAGGGAGCTTCATGTCGTTGCGATCGTTGCCTTCGGTTTCCCATTCGGCGTTGAGTCCGGCACAGATAATGACCTGCTCCGCGTCCTTCGCAAGAGCCACAGCATGAGCGATCTCTGCCTTGGGATCGATCACCTTGCATCCTCCTACTCTCAGCGCACCTCCAGCAAGCAGGACGGAACTACCGCCCAGCTTGGATGTCGGTGCTGATCCGAACGTGACCTTGACCTTGTATGTCTTGCCTTTCTTGAACTCGTAGAATGCCTTCTCTTCGGCAGTGGCACTTCCAAAGAAGGCGTCGCCTGGCTTCTGCTCCGTGGTGTTGTCGATAACCAGCTTGTCGTCGATGTAAAGGTTTGCCGTTCCAGAGACAACGACACCGAACGTCCAAGTGCAGTCCTCATCCGCCACGAGAGAGCCTTCGAGTGTTGCATACCACAGGCCAGACTTGATCTTCGGGTTCTCGTAATCAACGAGGAGCATCTCGGTCTTGGGCAACTCCAATTCGTCAACCGCTTGTCGGTCTGAAGCCTCGGGACTCTCGAGGTAGACCTTCATCGTCATACCCTGATTTCCCTTCGTTGATGTGGTAGAGAGGCCTAGTAGCGGGAGCAGCTTGTGAGAGTATTGGCCAATCGTGTAGTCGGGAGGGGAGGATAGCTTGCTGCTGATGCCATCGAAGGGAGTGATGGCGTAGTACGCATCCAGCGAGGCAGAACCTCCTCCGTGGTAGGTCGCAATCTTGGCATTAGGTCCAATGACGAGGGTCTGTAGGGACTGGGTGTTAGCGAAAGCTCGATATCCTTGTTAGGAAGATCAGCTTACCTTTTGATCCTTTAGCAAGGGCAGAACACTGTTATCGTTCTTCATGAGAACGATGCCTTCGTTTCCGATGCGTCGAAGGAGTTCTGCAGTTTCAGGAGTATCGGCTGTGCCCTCGGGGGCGTTCTCCTTGACGCCACTAGCGGCACAGGTCTTGATAAACTCCAGCATAGTTCTGACCCGCTGATCCAGAATGTGGGTGCGAACCTTGTCGGTAGTGACGCTGAACTTGAGCGGATCACCTCTGTATCGAGGCGGACCGGGCATCTCAAGATCCAGCCCAGCAATGGCCGCCTCAGTAGTAGTGTAGGTTCCATACCAGTCGCTCATGACCATGCCTTTCCAGCCCCATTCGCCTCGCAGCATCTGCTCGAGAAGCTTCGGGTTCTCTGAGCAATAAGTGCCGTTTACTCCATTATAAGCTGTCATGAACGATCCAGGGTTGGAGTCACGGACTGTCAGCTGGAACGGCAGTGCATAAATCTCGCGGAGAGCCCGCTCAGAGATCATGGCCTGTACTGCATTTCGCTTGTGCTCGTGATCGTTGCATACGAAATGCTTGATGGTGGCCTGTGTCACATTCGCGCGTCAGCAATAACCCCAGAAACGGTACTCAGCGACCGTCAGGGACTCATAGCGAATTGGAACATGGCATTGGCTGTTCGGGACCATTCTTTCGAGGAGATTTTGGGCCGCAATTGCATCAGAGGGCCGTAAAAGAAATTTAGAGACTGACCTGAACACCAGTCGATTGGATGCCATTGATCAGAGCAGCGGCTCCCAAGCCAGCGAGGAAAGGGTCTTCTCCAAGAGACTCGAAACCTCTGCCGCCAAGGGGACCTCGCTGCATGTTGATAGTCGGACCCAAGATGACGTGGGCTCCCTTGACCTTGGCCTCCTCTCCCATCTTCTTTCCTGCCTCTAGAAGCAGGCTCTGGTTGAATGTGGCACCCAGAGCAGTGCCGCAGGGGAAGCAAGCAGCCTTCGCGCCGTTGAAGAATTTGGTGCCTCGAACACCGTTGGGGCCGTCTGAGAGACGCAGCGAAGGGATCCCATGCTGGGGAAGGCCCTTGGTGTGCCAGAAGTCGACGCCTATTGGTAAAATAATGGTCAGGTTGCCTCTAATTCTCGGCTGGGGTTCAATGTGTGGGATTTACCTGCAAGGAGATCAACCTTCTCTCCCATGGAGAGGTTCTTCAGAACCTCGTCAACGTTGATATCCGCCATTTTTGGTCTTCTTTTTGTTGAAGAGTAATGGAAGGAGTGTCAGCAGACCAGCAGGCTGTTATTTGTAGTGAAAGCTTTGCTTGCTAAGTACCACGATTTTGTTGAGTGACACACAGCGCAGGAGAGTGATCTGGAGTGGTGAAGCTCACTGCAAATGTTGGGTGAGAACCCACGGTGAAGGGAAGCTCTGACGCACTGCTCTGGTAACTCTCGCAGCAAGAGAATGTAAATTGTGAATGGGAAAAACTCTGATCAAGAGAGAAAGGGGCAAGAACGAGACTTCTTTGAAAACTTCCAGGTTTCCAGCCTACCTCTTTTTATGGTTTGAGGCAGACCCGCGAGGACCCGCGATGGGTCCCAGGAGGGACCCGCTGTGTTGCTGTGCATGAGAACCGATGCAAAATCGTCGACATGGAATCGATGTTAGGCAGCCAAAGAACAGTCGGCGCCCATGGGAGATGCACGGTCGGCGCTTGGCCCTGCAGACTCCTGGTCGGATGGTCCCAGGGGATTGGCTCACTTGTGCCGTCCCCTCCTTTTCCTGTCGTCGACCATTTGGCAACCCCATGAAGTTATCAGCTGAGATCGTCAACATTGCAACGATGCTGGGGAGCGATGCATGCGGGCAAATGGTGACGAGATCGTTCCTGGAGCTAGAGGTGCCGCACCGGCATTCACAGACCGATGTTCCACAATCACCCGGGGATTTGCCGGCAGGCCGTGACTTAAAAGGGGGAGGATAGTCTGGCACAGCCGAGGTTACTCCGTTCTACGCAACTACCTGATGAGCCTCTGCGATGTAGAATGCCACGTAGTATTGAGAGAGGTATGTTGCAATCACTTTTTAGGCTAGATGTGTATCAAGCATATTGAAGAATCCGAGAAGTCTTGTGACGAACTGATACGGTACGCGACTCAGTCATCCAGATATGATCTATTCAATACCCGGTACCTACTGCTGAAAAACGAGAGCACTCGCTAGGTCTATACAAGCCGATCATTTGCATCTTGCTTCTCCTTTTACTTTCATAAATCTGCTTCACAATGAGAACACGTGATCATATACGGTCAATGATATGGCGGGACTGAAAGAAGATGGTGGCGAGATGATATATCGAGGTTCAACTTAAGGCCACTAAGTCCGTAGGCAACTATTGGAGAGTGGCATATGACACCCTTTCTAGTGGTATCAGTAAGGTGATTCTGAGTTGGTGCTAAGAGCCTGCAGAAAGGTCTTCGTGTGACAACACTACAGATGCCCAGGGAGCATGTACCTACCTCGCATTGGCCACAGGATGAGGAATCACTCGAAATGGTCGACAGAAAGATCATATGAGTGGTATTACTGGATTATATACACGCGGGAGGGCCCAGGATGATTTAAGCGGACCAGGCCAAGAACCGTTGTTCTAGGAGAAAGGGGACATATTCAAATCCATGCACCCAAGCCTCAGGCAGGTGTCGCGTACGCTTTAACAAAGCAACTACAAGCCGTGCTGAACTTCGGGGCCACTGGCGGAGAGTCGGGATACATACACTGCTTCCATGCATGGGCCGGTTCTGGGAAATTGCTGTATGATTTCATGATTGGTTGAAGGCCGGTTTCGGTGCACTTTGGCCCCGCAAGATATCGCTTGCACCAGTCCAGGGCTGGTGCTGGGGCGGCAGTTAAGGTCATAAAGACCTGCATGCATTGGTCCATCGGGGCTGCTTTGCAGTTCGGGTCGACGTGCTTCTGCGGGTCGGTGGTGTGTTTCGCCGGATTTGCGGTGATGAATTGACCGTTGTTGGAATCACCAGGGGCGGTCTTGGGGGGCGAGTCGGCTGTCTTCGTGGCAGCAGGGACTAGGAGACCCAGCGGGAAATTATCGTCTGAGTTCAAGTAAAATCAGCGATTCCGAATGGTCAATTTGGGAAAGGTTAGGCACCTAGTTACCTGCTGCCCTATCCACGCAGTAGGCATAGCCAGCCCAGAAGTTGGCCTTGCAGTTGCCCTTTAGTTGCGGGTTCATGTGTTTGTAGGTGTCGATGCTCATCTTAATCTCCTCTGTGATAGAGATGCAAGTCATCCCGCGCTTTGCCCTAATCCAGTCCCTGCAGATGCCGCCGTCAAGCCCTCCTTCTTGAACTGGGCCGGGTGGGGGCCCACCAACTGCTGAAACAGTCGATATCATCGAGACTACGAGAGCCCCTATCAAGGTGTATTGGTTCTTCGTTGTTGATGCTGTCAAGAGATTGTGTTTGGTGTGTAAGTGTTGGGATCGGTTGATGTTCGTGCAGCCCCAGTACAGACAGCCGAAGGATGAGCATCCCTCGACTTATACCTTGTTTTGGAATCCCTGGGACGGATGCGGGTGGCAAGCGCTGGTCGGTAGCACAAAGGATTCTTCTCTTTCTAGCTGTGGTAGCAACCTAACGGCTCTGTCCACCTGACTACTTCGCACAAAGGGCTGCTTAGCTCCTTGTCCCTTCCGGAAGTCAAGTAGTAATGTACACCAAGAATCAATCTCCCAATCTTGTACGAATTGCCTAGTGAAAGGGTCATCCGCCTGCAGTATCACAAGTCATCAAGGAACCGTATTTCTTCCATACGAAAACGAGCTTTCTTCAAATCTTCCTTCAAGGCGGTACAATATGCTATGACTACAATGACGACTTTTTAGTGATCTCCAAAGGAGGGGAAGCCCTCACAGGTCGTCTAGCCTAGGCAGTATTTAAGGGTATCTGCGCTGGATACGGTAAGACGCCGTCTCTCAAAACGGAACGCTTCTCCTCAAGGTACGCTACATAGTTACTCCTGAAGTGACCCGTGTAGCCACTGCGTTATCTCCACAGCGAATAAACACGTATTGTTTTGGTCTCCGAGCCTCGCGTCGACGCTGAAAGTCCACATACCGCTCTGTAGAAACACTTTGGGGAGCTGGAAATCGAGCAACAAGTCGCTTTGTCCGCTACTAGGAAGATAGTCGACCTGATCCCCCCGGTCATTACGGATAACGAGATGCGCAGTATCAGCAAAGGCCGTCGTCTTGAGCCGCGCTGCAACGGACGTGGGCTCTTCGCGCCTACCGTTTGGGTAGACGACGGAGGTGCAAACGGTGAGCGTTGCGTCGGCGAGGCTTTCGTCGACTAGCCCCAGCTCTTTCTTTTTGGATTCGGGCAAGAAGCCGCGAAGATAGACGAAGAACACGCGATCACTCAGAAACGTCAGCACAGTTGCTTTAGATGGCCCACCGAGGCAACAACGTACGCGATGATAGGCGTCGGCGCAATTTCGAGGAACTCGACGGCGAACAGCTGGTCGTTTTTCGGCACGGGGCCGTACGTGGCATTGTTGTGCCCTGGGACCTCATCCACGCCGACTAGAGGCTTTTGCTGTGTGACAACAGCTAGTGCACCGGCACAATGAAGCAGCAATTGTAGGAGAATAGCTTTCATGATTTGGTCGAGGTGTAGTCACGAGCTGGTTTTGTAGTGGTAGGAGGGCAAGTAAGCAAAGCCGGTAAACCATCGCTCATAGGTGATGAACAAGCTTCGAAGAAGCTCGCTCCGGGTAAGTCCAACTTATGTATTTCATACGACGGCCACTTGCCACTTGAATGATACATACTTAGAAAAGTTACATCACCGGAGCCTAGAGGATCCTCTACAAGGGGTGCATTGCCTAAAAATAGGTGTTATATTTTGAAGCACGAGCCACATCCAGGGGCCAGGCCGAGCCAAGCCACTCTAAACTTCAGCCACAAACATTAAATTGGGCGAGACTTTCCATTATCGTCTCACATTCCGTTGTGCCTCGAGCAAATCGACGCGTCAACTCCTATCAAGGAACCCATCTGAAGATCATTCGTTTGTTGGCAACATGACTGGGATTGATACGAGTTGCTGAAGGCTGGTGTTCATCTTGCTGTCCCGCGTGTGATTTGTCTCGCAAAACATCGCCAAGCTCAGCCACGTACCCGCATCCTCCGATCATCCGCCGACCTCAAGCTCCCCCCTTACGAAGCAAAGCAATGGCACAGAACGATGCCGACCCGGATATCCGGTCCATCATGAATGCCGCCGCGGCTAGTTGGTATTCGCAGCGAAGTGCTTCTCCCCACACAGACCATTCTCCGTCTGTCAATCGTAAGTGTCGAGTATCCCGTGTCGTACCTTGCTCATCGTCCGCAGCCAATGGTCCCGAGCCAGCACACAGCCAGATGCAGCAGAGCGATACGCCTGCCGCGACAGTCACAGATGCACCCAGCATTGGCAGCGACATCTCTGCCTGGCAAAGCGCGTTGCAGAACCTACCTGAAGAGTTTAGGAACAGCGCATTGCCGCTACACCCGCTGGCACAGGCTCTCTCGGAGCAGCCGACGTTGCGACCGGTGGAGTGGAACCAGTATCGACAGCAAGGCGGCTTCATTCCGAGAACGCCCCACGATTACAGTTCTCTGATGATCTACATCTCCGGCCAGGTCAATCCAAACCCGTGCCGCAATTGCTTGCTGAAGAACGGGCCGTTCGCACGCTGCATCGTTGCGCCGCCCACGGTCCTGGCCCAGAGCGCCCTGAAGCACGCCTGCTCAAATTGCACATATCAAAATCAGTACAAGAAGTGCACCAACGCACCCCTCTCCCGAGATGAGCTCGCCAGAAGTCAAATGGCCCGGGTGCTCGTGAAGAAGCCACCCGTCACTCGACCGCCGGCCCCCAGGAAACCCAAGGTCCATCTCCGCCCCAAACCCAGCAAGCAGGACTTTGGCCATATAGTACAGAAGCCTACAGCCAACAGCATATCCGCCGACTCGTTTGCCGAAAAGGTTCGACAGACCAGGAGTTGGTCGCCCCGCTCGCGACGTCGAATGAAAGCCGAAGTCATGCAATGGCAAGCCGCCATCGCCACAGTTGAGGCTGAAAAGACTCGCACATTCCCTGGTGCATCGTCTCAGACACCGATGTCTGGGACCTCCAAATTACCCCCTATCAACCACCTCCCTCCTCAACCTGGTGCTGCATATAGAGCACCAATGGCTGGCACTCTGCCTGCACCACAGGATCCTTCCGCACATATGGGAAGAGACGAGTACGACCAATACGGAACACAAGACCCTATGGATGAGGATGTGTCCGAGAGCGACGAAGAGCAAGAGTACGAAGGCACGTCATGGGTTGGACTTGGTGATACGGGTCCTATAATAAAGCCACCGCAGTAGGAGCTTCTTGACTCGGACACCGCGATATCATGCCAGTTGGCTTGAGGTAGTTTGATACCCATCGACACTTTGTTGAAAATCTTGTAACTGCCGATATGTACCCATCACTGACAAAAACACGTAGCACCTACTTACCTGTCTAGTACCTAGCATTCCCATCTCGCATTAGCCACTCTGCCTTGTGGGTTCCTCTCATACAGCTTCCCATATCGTACTTTAGCTCAGTAGTATATTACGCTACTTGTGGTCCGACGAATACCATGTCCTCGTTCGGCACTCCGAGATTTGCCTTCGTTGTCTTGAAGTTCCGTGATACATAAAGTTCCGGCGCCACTTTCGGTAATGACTTTGTCAATGATCGTCGGTATCATCCAGCACAAGGAGACCGCCCTGTAGTTAGCCGTCGAGCACGACATCTGCTTCCCCGATCAGCCGCAACAGCGCTGTCCAATCCCGTTCGGTCTTCAGTTCTAGGTGCGCGTCCCGTTTCCCGGGATTGCTCTCGAAGAGAACGATACCGAGGTCAGGGAACTCCACATTGGACACACGGACTACAGTCGCGCAAAGCCCCGCGATCGCCCTTGTGAGGTCGACGACATTGATGCCCTCCAGCGGTCGGAATGTCTCGGTCTCCACCGCTGGCCATGCCACAGGCGGGACCTTCTCGCTGGTGAGTTCTTCGAGCAGGTACAGCGCATCGTCCGCGATGGCCCTGCCCTGCCCTGCTCGCTCCTGGTACCCCTGGAGCGTGAGACAGGTTGCGCCGGCCTGCCTACAGTGCTCGTTGGTCTCGACATCCAAACAACCACTCGGCCGTCAAACTGTCTCACCGACTCCGTCCCGAGACTGCTCAATGACCTCCATCCAGTCCCCGATATCCCGCCTCGTCGGCAACCCCAGCATCCACAAGCTGCGATCCGAGTCCAACCCGCCGTGCAGGTGGGACCACCGCGGGTCCCGCGTCGGATAGAAGTTCGTCACCAGCCAGCCGCCGCTACGGCACCATCAGGTGCATGAAGTCGTAGACCGAGTAAGAGCTGTCGAGCGGATCTGCCTCCACCAACCAGAACTCCCATGATCCATGCCTCACGCCCTAACTATCACGTAAACGCCCACACGAAAACCACGCAAAATATACCAAAATCACCCTCCATCAACTCTTACCTACCCATTACCTAAGACTCCCCATCCTGCCCATCGCAGCATCTCACCGTCTAGAAATTTCTATAAGCCGCATCTGAGCTGTATATGGCACACATAAGCAAACACTGGCCGCTTGGCCCAATGGTAAGGCGTCTGACTACGACCCTATACACTATGTGGTATGATAGTCAATCAGGAGATTCTGGGTTCGAGCCCCAGGGTGGTCATAGATTTTTGCTGCTCTGGCAGCGAGCGCATGAGCGGCTAGGTCCGACACGGACCACCTGCCCGCCCGCCGACGCGCCAGCACCGGGAACGAGACACAGGAACAGCGACGCAGCGTCCGAGTTGCACGACGCAGGACTAACTGCGTGATGCCGAAGGGCGCCTCGATTGATGATTGGTATCAACGCGCTGGTCGATATTCCGTGACGGGAAACTCAACAGAGACGATCCAGCAGTCCTAGTTGGATAAATCGATTGAACATTACCAGCTGACCAGGCTTCCGCGATAAATCTCTCGTATGCGCCCAACCAGGTGGGCATATGCTAATGGCAATCGGATGCGCCCCGTTTCCAGCCACGAGCGGAGGGAGAACCGGTCAACCAGGCCTACAAAGGTTCATGCAAGCCGCTGCTTGGTGGCAATGGCGGGGCGTCTGTAGTAGCCGAAGCCGTCGTAGGAGCTCGACGAAGCCTGCCATGGTGTGCATGGTGATCAGGTCGGGGACCGCATCGAATTGTCACCTTCTGCTATAGTGGCCGTTGCATCATGCGCATCGGGTTGCCAATCCCCTCGTCCAGCTGCTTATTATTAATCCGGCTGCGGCGTGTATCGCTCTTTCTTAGTTTATGGGCGCGGAGGGAGCACACGGCGCACTTGCAGTCTAACCCGAAGGCCTCCCGCAGCGCCGCACGACGTTCCGTCGCAATCCCGCCGTGGCTGTAGTCAATGAGGATCTCGGCGCCGGCGGGGATGGTGCGGACGGCACGTAAGATTTCGAAATCACCACCGCTGTCATCGTCCCTTTCGTTCCAGTTGTGGTGCGTGTTCGGCAGATAGTTGGGGTTGAGAGATAAAAGACGGCGTAGACGCTCTAAGGTAGCTGCTACATCTAACTTGTCTTGGCTGATAAGGCGGCATTGCGAGGACTAGCCTGGATAGATAGTGGACGCTTGGACCAGGAGTACAGATACTCGATGCTTCAATTCTATGCACTTAACAAGAGTATTTGGACCTAAGGAGGACTTTCAGTTTCTCTGCAAGGCACCCTGTGGATCCAGTGCATGGACCCATATGGAGTATTCTGGAACCCCACCAGATATGTTGGAGGTTACCTGATGAAGGCTGCCTGGCAACCCTTTGTTGCCCCAGGTACCTCACCACTGTAATTAGGTATTTAGATACATCTCGGATGGAATCCTTTCCATCCGACCTTTTAATCAAGCACCCCCCAGACCACTGATAGATTACAACAAGACTTGTGATTTGTCAGCATCTGGGAAAGCTACCAAAAGGCACAGCCCCGCACGCCCCAGGTCAAACGATCTCCAAACTGGACACGGTCACTGTTCTTTCTCTACCTCAACGTGACTTGCAGGCCGGTCTACGCATCCAGTCTAGAGGCTAATAACCCAGCAGACTTTGAAACATTCTTACCACCCCCTCATATACCAGAGCTTCGTCATCAACAAGTCCGACTGTTCCATGAAACGCTTGCTACGAAGACTGTAAGTTCCCCCGTTCAATCCCGGATAGGATGGCACAAAACACTGAAGAAGGATGCTTCGCTGTGACTTTTGAGCGAAAATACTATCACCGTGGAGACGCTTTCGTCAAGAGGAGCCTAAGGCCTAGAGAGTTCCGCACTGGATATCGCGGTCTTCACGTCCCTCGCCTGCGAAACGAGAGCCTCAGGAACGAAGCTGCATCATTGCGATTTATCCGTCAACACACGAAAATCCCTGTCCCAACGTTATACTGTGATTTTGAAGATGACGACGCCTATTACTTGATTATGGAGTATATTCAGGGCGTGTCTATGTCCGATCTTTCGGAGGACCAGAAGTCTATCGTACGTGAAGAGCTTCAGAACCATTTAGCGACACTGAGAACCCTCAAGTCCAACCAGCTTGGAGGGCCAACAGGAATCGTGATTCCTCCACATCGCATTCTACGGCTCGTTGATGCAGAACGTGCCGAAAAAAACACCTGGTGCTTACAACCATCAATTCATGAGGAGTACGTCTTTTGTCATAACGATCTGTCGCAACACAACATCATCGTCGATCCCACCACCCTGAAGATAAACGCAATCATAGACTGGGAATATGCCGGCTTCTACCCGTCTCGCTTCGAGTACCCGTTTTATCATAGAGCCGGCCCTTCATCCGCCATAAACGACGAGGTTGACGACTCAATCGATTTACTTCAGTTCCTTCGGTCGAAAGCGGATAAAGGCTAGTAGTACCTAGGTGTTACTACATTTGGCTAGAAGAAGGAGAACAGTGCCATACCTAGCGCGGGGCTTTTCCATAACTGGGGCATTCAGTTTGGGTTGAGGACACCTGGGTCCCGCAGTGCTGGCAGGGATCGACAGTGGAAGGCATGATGAGAAGTGAAATGGATCGGTGAATTATCTTTTCTTTGTTCGGAGCAGAGACGACTGGTAAGTGGGTGGTGAGTGGGTGATGCTTTGGTATTTGAAAGTGGGATCACATTCCAGGGAAGCCCTCCCTTTGCCAACACCTGAGGATGCGGGGTAAGAGGGGTAGGAGTCGGAGATAAACAGGGGCCGTTTCTAGCCGTGCTGGATTTGATACCTACCTAGGTACCTATATACTGTCAGTATCTTGTTGGGTATCCAGCGTTGCAAGGGATATCTGCATGCGTCCGGGTGCATATTTCTGCCTGCTTCCAACTTGCGATGCAGCCCCGGACTAGCGACAATTAGAAGCTGGTCAGGCAACAGCGCCGGAAGGATGTCACCGAGTGGTGTTCTGATTAGGTCACGCACTACAGTGGTACGCTGCTAATTACTGGGTACTGTGGATAATGTAGGATGTGGTAACTCGCTGCCTTAAGGGACCAGTGGGGGTTTTCGTCAGGCTGTCAGCTAGCCTGTCAACACCTGGTTAGGCTGTCAGGGCCTTGACAGTCAATTCTAGCTGTGTCACCATTGCCACTAGACTCCCTAGGTTAACAGGACGAAGAAGGAAACCATCCCTGTTCAAGCAGTTACTCTGTCAGGTAATAGTTACTGAGAGGCTTTACTAAAGCTCGCAATAAGGTGGCTGGAATGTGGCTCTCTCTGGTTTGTTCAATGCATTGCTAGCCAACATCCATCCATCCATCCATTCATCTGTACCATGTGTGTGCCACGTAGATGCTTAGGTAAGTAAGTGGGATGTGGGAATTCATCCTACATACCCTTTCTATAACCATGCTTCAAGGTAGGTACAGTTGGCCCAACACATCCCTATATCGGATGGATGGTAGGCATGGCTGTCATGACGTGATGCGTCTACCATGTCCAGCCTTTGCTGCCAGCCCGAGGACAGATATAGAGGTGGGACTCGAAGCCAGTCTGTGGCACAGGAGGGCTGAATCGTTCCTCCTCGGCTGAGCCATCGCGCATGCCTGCTTTCCAAGATGCACCTACATGGTGCTTTGCTGTCCACCTCTGGTCGCCATCGCACGGAACAACGTCTATGGGCGGATTGAGGCGCTGAACTTGGAAGAGGTGCTTGTAGCAGCTTACATAGGACTCAAACCCCGGCAACCTTCCTATTCTATTCTTGATATATACAGGCATGCCAGCTCCTTATCGGTGGGTACTGGTCGGTAAGCAGGCAGTGCCACGCCGCTGCGGGTCTCGTGGATGGCCAACCTCGCAACACTCTAGTCGACTTTTGTTGAAGTTCCCTTTTATGTATGATCAGGGATTCTCTTGAGCAAGTGGGTTCCGTGCTTGGGCCCTGTAGATCGTGGAGCCCAGGCGCCAGCCTGCCAGGATTCCTATAATTAGACCATGCTCAACTACCCGGGTGAAGAGGGAGACCGACGACACTCGTGATCACGTGTGTCCGAATTGAAGAACATAAAGAACATATAGGTCAGTATGTGCCTGACTTGGAGTGTTTGTTTTACACTATTTGTAAATCAGATCATATCGCATCGACAAACGTGTGTAAAGAGGCTGACGGCATGTAACGTTAATCGTGTTATCTGACTCAACACCCACCACACTCATCCTCTCCATTCATCCCTAGACGTGTATAAGTCGAGACGCTTGTCCTGTTCAAGATGCATTTTACACACATATTAACGACCGCCGGGTTCCTCAGCCTCGGCGAGTGTCTTTCCACCACCGGCAGACCTCGGACCGACGCGCGCAATGCCCGTGAGATAACAAGGAGAGAAACCGCGACGAACCTCCCCAACATCGGGTACGGTATCTACCCTGAAGGCACAAGATACGGCAAATTGCGCGATGCCCTGGCGGGCGCGAACGACCTCATGAAGGCTGCTGTGGAAGACACCGAGTTGAACAGGCATATATTCGCGACATACTTCGACCCGGATTGGTGGGATGTCGCCATGGAAATGTTCAAGCGTTTACTCGGCAATGACTTGAATGGCGCGCCCGAAATGGCCAACATTGAAGTCGCCTGGGACCAGCCTCGGATCAACCAAATCAATGCTACCGTAAGTAGTAACATGATGAGGTGTCTCTGTCCTCCAGCTCGATTTCGCGAGCGTGTGTCCTCTTGGAGCTCCCAAAGCAGCACCATACACAGAACCTGCTCCAAGACAAAAAAAGAGAGGCTGACTTGATCCATCACAGTGGGACTCCTGGCTTGACGACGCTGCTCCGGAAAACGACAGAGACCCGAACAGACCGGTCCTGGTGATCGGCGACCTGGTCTGGGAGCGTCCGAACTCGCGAGCACTCCAACAAGGGAACGAATCGCAAACACGCTGCCTCAGCTTGCAAGGTCCCGAGCTATACGCGCACGAGGCCGCCCTTCTCGAGACGGTTCTGATACGGCAGTATTTCCACTGGAAGCTCTTGATGGCCGACGTCACCGGTTGCATGGAAGTCGTGGACAAGGAGGATGACGCCCGCCCGGCTGCGACTGAGCATCAGCTGGATAAATCAAGAGCGAGATATGATGCTCCTAGCTATTCTTGGTATGCCACGGCGGTGTTCTGGGCCAGACTCTGCCAGGGTGAGGTTGGACTCGAACAGAAGATAGGGGTACCGGTACCACAAGTGCCACTAGACAGCGTTACTTCTTGATCTTAGGTAGCAATGTGTGGCAGGTCACAAGCCCTCCTTTTTAAGGGATAAATATCTCAACGTGATGCAGAGAGTTCCTTTCGTCTTGCGATGTTTTCATGTTGCCACAACATTTGCGATGACTCAGTCGGCCTGCAGTTCGGGTTGAAATCGTGGTCAATGGACCCGGGCACCTTCGTTTCGGCAGTTAATACGTCGGTGGTCGTTGAATAAAAGTCATGTACACTGAGCCCCCATAAGTCTCCGTACGTGCATGTTGATAAGATGGATTCCAGATCACCCGTATAAAACTAACATACTGGAATAAGCACCCTGGGATAAGCAATCAGTACGACTGATGAGAGTATAGCTGCTTATTCCAGTGTGCTTATTCCAATTCGATGAATACACCGTTATATGCTGGACGAGGGGTGTACGGAGACTTATGAGGGTTCAGTGTACCTCCTAGGCAGTCACCTCGGGGTGACAGGCGACGGCTTGACGCGAAGAGGAAGGAGCGATGGGTGACGATGAGTGGGAAGGCAGGACTGATAGCGCATGTATTCATGAACGGCTTCCAATTCAACCGGGGGAGTGCCAGCTTGAGGGTTTTCCTCTTGTTTACATGCATTCCGTTTCATCAAGTTTTGGCAACCTTCTCTGTGTATCCTTCCAAAGTGGATGGGTGTCGACGGCCCTGGGTAACACCCATTTGAAGTCATTGCTTTGTTGATTCCCGACTCTTCGCAAACATCCTACCTGGGGTATAGGTAGTAGACACAAACTGTCCAACTGATCCAGAGGTTTCCCAATGGCCCGATGGCTTCCCCATTTCAGAACCCCGGCATGAGCTCGCCGGACCCCTCTGGGCCTGTCGCCACACCAGCGAACGAACTACGACCCGCGCCTCTCCGTATCCGTCCCCGCAAGTCTGATATCACATCTGAAGATTCGAGCTCGTCTCACAAGCAACATGTCAGCGAGGTGAGAGAGTTTTCCACTACCCTGCTCCGCAAGGCGATGAGCCGTCATCCGACGCCGGTCTCTTCAGAAGCTCCGTCCCAACATCGCACCATTTCCCACAAGCTTGGTTCATTGGTCTCCAAGTTCGAGGTACTTGATGCAGAAAACAGCATGCCGGCGGGTGCGTCTCGGCACTCGGACACCGCTCAGAAAGCCAGGCCAAGTGGTATACCGCGGGCTTCTGGTGGATTGAGACAAGCCATGCTCCCAGAGTTGATCCCGCAGTCTCCATCCTCAGTCGAATTGCCTCCCCGTCAGGTTCCGGCGCCAGCTGCTTCCGAGAGAAGAAGGTCTATGCTCCCAGTCAGTACTCGAACTCCAATAGCAAAAGCCGACGAGACCACGGCCGGTAAGCCTGCCGAATCCAGCAGTCCGAATCCTCCCACACTTGATGAGCACGGGGAAACGATACCTTGCAGAGGGCAAACTACTATTGGCACAGCATCGGCTCACAATGAGCCTCGTGATGATGCATCTATGACAACCAGGAAGTCTGGATAGAATCCTGAGCTGGTTGCAGATCGTCGAAAACTATTCGAAGACGAGAGAAGTGAGTGCACCACGTCCTTGAATGACCGTAAGTTAGTTATTGAGCAAAGATGCTAACTCTTGTTAGGTCACTCCCCCTTCTCCAAGGCTGTCAAATCGGAGCCTTCGCCTCTTCGCTTGCCGATGTCGGCATCCTCACGTCAGGACTCACCAGCAAAAGCTGAGTCTTCAACTCCTGCCTCGGTCAAGGTATGGAGGACGCCGCGGGACACCAAGAACACACCAGAAAAGGCAGAGTTTTCAGACCATGCCTCGATCAGGGCGGCGGAGGCGACCCGGCAGATCAAGACACAGAAACTCAGTGTTGCAGACCTTCGGAAGTCTTTTGAACAAGGTGCACGGCCTGCTTCAACAAGGGCAAAGACTCCTGAGAAGTCCAAGCTACGCCCCCAGACACCACCGAGCGCCCTTGGGCGGACGCATCGCGTAGAGCTGAAGAGCAAGCAATCGGAACAGTTCACACCAACACCACCGCCGCCTATGGTTTCGTCAAGGGTATATAGCCCAACCAAGGCCTTGCTCACGAGTAGCCAGTCCAAGCAGAAATCCAAGGAAACCGGGGCCACCAAGCCCGTTGCGGGTAGAGCTGAAGAAGGAAGCCAGCATCCCAAGGGCTTCGGACCGTGGACAGACGGCTCCAGCGGGATATATCTGCAAGAAAGTCAGAAGCCTAGCAAGGTCTCGACTTTGCGGAAATTCTTCGATCGCCCGTTGCTAAGGGCTTCGTCTCCCATGGCATTCATGCACCTACGACGCAATCGAGGCCACATGGAACCACCTGTGAGCGAACCGCACCCTCACTTCTCGACGTACTTCCCCGCCGAGTCGACGGCAACGTTCTCGACACACACTACTGTCCAGCGGCGAGCACATGTCCCATCCCCAGCCCTGACCACCGAGATCTCGATCAACGACTTCTCCTGCGACTTCATTGGCGACGCAAAGCAGCCCGGTGAATTTGACGCTCTGCACAACTCCCAGTCAAAGAACCACGGTTCTCGTAAGTATGAATCACCCGTCAAGGATCGTGTTCAACAGTTTGAGCGTCTGGACAGCAACGCCCCCTCTGTCAAGACCCCTACCCACGATCGTGCCAAGTCCCATGACACCGTTCTCCATTTCGCTTTCAAGGCAAGAGAGAGAAATGACGAGAAGAAGCCGTCTCCGAGTGGTTGGCACCCCATCCGCCAGCGTGGCACAGCGATCTGGCGCCGGATATCAAACTCCTTCAGGCATTCCGTGGATAGTTGCAGCGACGACAGTAGCAGCACGGACAGCGACGAACCCGGCTCAAGCTCAAGCGACGACGTCAAGGCCGAGGGTACTACCAGGCCAAGTCCGTCGCCCCCACAGCGTCTGTACCGTCGTTCAAGTCGCTTCGGCTACCACTTGTACCGCACCTCGGAAGAAGACCGCCCCGCGGCATCATACTCGTCTGGGGGCGAATCAAGCAGCATCGATATCCCCCACGAGCTCACCGCGAAACTGGAGAACCGCCCGCCGCCCATGAGCCACGTGCGTCGTTTCCCATCCCATCGACGGGTGTCCATGCGCAAGAGCTTCCCCTTCATGACGCGCGAGTCGAGCGGTATAGACAGCTCGGTGAGGTTCGACTTCGGGCTGGACGGTGCGATCCTGACCAAAATGACCAGAAAGGACGGAAAGCAAGCCGCTTCCGAAGACATTCCGCAGGCACATCAAGAACCGTCGCCTTTCAGCGCGGCGCAACAAGATCCCGAGGCCCTACAGAATGTGCTTTCGAAGCACTCAGTGGCCGAGCGCAAGCGCCGCAAGCGCGAAGAGAAGCAGCGGCGTCGAGACGAGAAGGCCCGCAAGAAGGAAGAAAAGGGCAAGGGCAAGGAGATAGCACGAGAGTATGCCTACGTCGTCCCCTCAGCCATCAACAGGCCACCAGGCATACTGAAAAAGGAAAACGAAAAGCAAAGGTCCGTGGAAGCTCATAACCAGAGGGCCAAGAGCAAGAGCGAGAAGAGCTGGGAGCCCAAGACGACGTCGGGGTTCGTGGTCCGCCTGAACGAGGCCGAGATGAACTCCCCGAAGCCCGCTCGACCCGGCCAGGTCAAGAGGATTGTCAACATGTTCAAGGACAAGTCGGCCAGTACTATGTTCAAGGATAAGTCGACCAGCGGGCTGCGGCTCGGCAGCAAGGGGAACGGGGGCGGGAGTGCTGCCTGAAGCTGTTGTATCTCTGGCTTGGGTGGATCCCGAAGGGAGGCAAGATTGGGTGGATGCTGGCCGTATGTTCAGCTAATGGGATGGACAGATGGATGGTGTGGGATGGTTCCATTGGTTAAGGGGCATGGGTCACTTATGCCTTATCGAAGGGGAGAGCATGACAGAAGAAAGAGGGGAAGAGCAGAGGTAGTCAGCCTATCGAGTATTGGATACCTATGTTAGTTGTCAGGTTTGTACCTTAGTTGCGGTGTGCGGAAAAGGGTTACTCTAGCAAGTTGACACCAGAAGCGTACTTAGTAGGTACTGTGACTGGGTTTTGCAGTTTGGTTCGTTTTAACATACAAGTATAGTATCCTCAGAAAGTTCCTGGGGCTTTTCATGCTCTGCTTGCTTTCTAGATTGTTCCAATGCTAGCTTGCTTCAATGCAGTATTATGATCGAGTTGGTATCTACATTCCGCTTGCCCCAGTCTAGCATCGTTTTTGATCGTCATCATTGTGCGTATGTACCTGTCTGACTGACATCTTCATCATGGCAGGGAGGCCTATGTCAACGGGCGATTATCCAACAAGCCCCATGCCAGACCCAATCTTCCGCACCAATGCCTTCTTGAGATACCACTCACGCGCCAGGGACCGCGTGGTCTTGGCGAACACGGTAGGTGATATGCGGCCCCTTTCGACGGCGCGGCCCAGGACGAATATGGCATCGCTCAGAGCCCTCTCCTCGGCCACGAGATCATACAGTTGGTTTCCCACCACCGTCGGCGCAACTAGTAGGTCATCAATTGCAGGCGGCTCATGTGTCTGGCTGTTGCCGATGACGGCGTCGGCCTCCTGCAACGACGACTGCAGGATTGTAGTATTTTGGGAGAGCATGCCCGAGAGCGGTGTCAGGGCCGCCGCGTCACTCTGCATATTCTGGAGCGCAGCTAGCATAGCGTTGCGCTGGGCACTAAGCCCTGATAGGGAGGACTCGTTCTGCTGCCTGGCGCGTTGGCGGAGGGCGTAGAGGGTCGAGGCGAGTTGGTGCAGGAGAGCATCCTTCTCAGGGTTGGGAGGGATCGGTGGTGGCGCGAGGTAAGATGGCGAGGGCAGCGCGAGGGTCAGGGGCTCGTCCATGATGTCGGGCGGAGGCGGTGGTTTTGTCTGAGGTTGTACTGGTGGTTGTTGAGGTTGTGCTTGCCACTTAGGAGGTGGTGGTCCGCTGTAGGATAAGGATGGTCCGGTAGCAGCGGTGCTGTAGGGTGTTACGGGCGATATGGTAGAGGTTCGGCGGATATCCTGTGGTGAAATGACGGCCGACGGCCCGCCCTGCTGATATGCATGCTGTTGTTGTTGTTGTTGTTGTTGTTGTTGTTGTTGTTGTTGTTGTTGCTGCTGCTGGGCAAAGTATTGAACGTCGGGAGGAGACTGCCGGTATGACTGCGGCGGTTGAGGTAGCACTTGTGCCTGCGCCTGTGGGTGCTGCGGCGGCAGGGGTGGCGCCGTATCGTATCTCGAAAGACGATTTGACTGCGGCGGCTGGACAGCAGATGAATGTGCACTGTACTGACTCGACTGTCGGCGGATCTCGTGCGGTAGGGGAGGTAAAGGAGGTCCGTCGGACCGGGATGACGGGCCGGAGACGACCTGTGGCAGGTCGCTGCCCTTCGGTGGAGGCGGAGGTGGCCTTGGATCTCTCGGATGGGGCGACTGAGTCTGCTGAGGAGTTGGTCTCGACATATCGGGCGGCAGAGGGGGCACAGGTGGTGGTGTCGCTGTTGGTGTGGGTTGCAGCTGGGTCGGTCGAGCTTGCTGCCGGGCGATGACGGGAGGTTCTTTCGCGAAGATATCTCGTAGGATGGCTAGAAAGTCCAAGATAGAGGACTTCTGGGGGAACGCATCAGTAATACAGCCAGCGCGCATCAGTACGCGATCGTGATGCACTTACATCCCAGTACTCGGCCCATCCAACAAGATAGGGGTGGTATATCTTCCCCTGAGGATCAACATGTTGGCCCGGCCGTACCATCATGTTCTCGGTCGGCGTGACATAGCCAATGGGTGCCTCGCGCGGATAGGCATGGGGCACCCATATCGAGACGGGGAAGCGGTAGGTGGTCCCTCGGAAGACGACGGGAACTGTGCCAGAGAGGTGTAGGAGGAGGGCGGAGACGCCATTGTCGAAAGCTAGCGACGTTTAGACGACGGAGTTCAGAGTCGGAGACATGTATGGAGGAACGTACTGTGAACGTCTGTCCGGGGCGACAAGGAGGGATAGTTGGACAACGCCTGGGCGACGTCGTTGTAGGTCCGGTTGACATCGTGGTATTCCTAGCAAGCATCAGCATCAGCATCAGCTCGTTCGCACTTGTATGAACGGGTCGGGCAGCTTACACTAGTCAGGACGCTGTATAGCCAGTTGAGGACATGCTGCTGGACGGCCATCATGTGGTTGTGCCAGCCAGCCAGCTACATGTACCGTTAGGTTGCAGATGTCGCATCGTGATGCTTCAAGGTTCTTGATTATTACCTGAGCCTTGTGGCTTGTGGTGGTGACGGTCCGAGGCCCGCCAAGGCTGCTGGAAGTCATCACTCCAAGCCTCCAAGGTTGGGCTGCACCCAATCAGCACTACCTGCTCCCACCCCTCCCTGACACCTGTGGCTAGCCCTAGCTCTACCTACCTAGCCACAGCGCGGGGGAACAGCCGAGGACCGTGACCCTCCAGGTCATCATCATCACCTCCAACCACGCCATCGCTAAACTAAAGTTTATGTCTACCACTTCAAAATTCAAAATCAATCCATCACTCTCACTCAACAAGTCGATAACATCAAGGATGAATTCCATCACAACTCAATGTACGCTAAGGATACGACAAGAAGAATTTCACCAAGTCAAACCAAAAGCTCAAAAGCTCGTCAGTCTGCATACCTTATCCAGGCTGGGCGGGGTTGTCATACCGCAGCTGATGAACATGAGGCTGTTCATTTCGGTTTCATGCAAGTCTCGCCTTCTCGCTCTACATGTGCAAATGGGTACATGGTATTGGGTGGTGAATGGCGTGTGATCAATATCTTCGATCATTCGATGGACATGCCATCCTTCATCCCGGAACATCCGAACGGCTTACCCTTGCGCTCGCTGTCAGATGTCTTTTTGTCTTTGTCTTCTCTCGCGACGCTAGGAGCCGACCAGGCCGACATCGTTCGTTCGCTCTTTGTTTCGCGCCTCGCCTCTACCCAACGTCAAAGCAATAATCACGTCTACTACCGGTAGGCTGTCTGCTGACGATGAATGGACGGACGGGAAAGTCTATTAATAATTGCCACCGGACTCGAATCCAGGGTCCGAACAGTACTTGCATATACTTGTGATACCTTAACACCTTAACATGGGTTTGCAATCCATACCAGTGCCCATTAATAATTGGGCTTTTTGCTTTCTAACCGCCTTCTCCGAAACTAGATTTCGGCTTAAAACACTCGCTACCCAGACGGACCCGAAAACTTTCTCTCTTTCTTCTTCTTCAACAACGTTACCGGCATTTCCCAACCAACCAGTAACAGCCTTTCCGCTCAACCGCATGAATACGACATACCCAGATTCTCGCACGGCTGAGGAGTATTGCAGGACAAGATCTGTATACTCCTTGCGTCAGGACTTATTAGTTACTTGAATTGAATAAGCACAACTCCTCTCCATCCCACCAACCTTACCGGACAACACGGACAACCTCGTCATGAGACCTCCTGTCCCCGTCTTGGCCGACTATGGAATCTCGCCAACCCATGGCTTCTTGCCAGACGTCTTGCCGTTGACGAGACTGCCGGACCCATACTACAACAAATGGGAGTCCGTCATCGCCAACTTCCAGAACTTGATCCTCAGCAAGCGGCTGCAAGGTGTCATCGACCGTCTCCCGGTCCTCACCACCATCGGTCTGGAACATGACGCAGAATGGAGGAGAGCCTACATGCTCCTGACCTTTTTCGCTCATGGCTACATCTGGGGAGGTGACACTCCTCGTGATCGTGTGCCCCCGAGCATCTCGGTCCCGCTTCTGAAGATCTGCGAGCACCTTGAGATCCCGCCCGTCTCGACCTACGCCGCCTCGGTGCTCTGGAACTTCAAGCCACTCTTCATCGACGAAGACATCGATGACCTCGACAACCTCGCCACCTTGGTCACCTTCACCGGGTCACTCGACGAATCATGGTTCTACCTGGTGTCTGTCGCCATCGAGGCCCGAGGCGGTCCGATCATCACCCTCATGCTTACTGCCGTCGAGGCTGCACGTCAAGGGGACAGCGCAACCGTGACACGTTGTCTGCGTGCCTTTGCTGAGCGTCTCGACGACCTTGGCGAGTTACTTCGCCGCATGCATGAGAACTGTGACCCAGGCTTCTTCTATCGTCGCATCCGCACCTTTCTGGCAGGAAGCAAGAACATGGCCGAGGCCGGCCTGCCACGGGGTGTGATGTACGACGAGGGCGAAGGCAAATCGGAATACGTCCAGCACAGCGGTCCCAGCAATGCCCAGAGCAGTCTCATCCAGTTCTTTGACATCATTCTCGGCATTGAACACCGCCCTACTGGCGAAAAGGCCGATCCGGCCTCCGAGTCAGAGCGCGAAGGACGAAGCGCCCCTCCCCTGCACAACTTCATCCGCGACATGCGACGATACATGCCAGGGCCCCACGCCCGTTTCCTCAACGATGTCGGGAATGTTGCAAACATCCGCGACTTTGTTGAGAGCCATCGCGCGACCGACCAGCCACTCAGCATCGCCTATGATGCGTGTCTTGCCATGTTGCGTGCTTTCCGCGATATCCACATCGCGATTGTCACTCGTTACATCATCCTTCCGTCGCGAGAGAACCGAGCGCGTAGCCGTTCTCGGAGTCCCGAGGCTGTTCGTAACCGACAGAATCTCGCCACTGCCTCCCGCAATGAGAAACACAAGAAAGTCAAAGGCACTGGCGGCACGGCCCTGATCCCGTTCCTCAAGCAGGCCCGGGACGAAACGGGTGAGCCCGCCGTGGGGGAGTGGGCCAAGAGGTTCATGAGCAGGCAGACCAAGACCTCTGGCCAGGGCGACTTCTTCCTCGGTAAAGCGGAGGAGGAGGTCGTCCCCTTGCCAGACGAGCCGATTGTCGAGCATGGTCTGGCTGGCACTTGGAAAATCGACGATGAAGTTGGTGGCATTTGCCATTATTGATATAGTATTACTTCATACCTCGCTGCGTCGCTTTGGAATAGTCAATACATCTACCGCTGCATTGCACTCTTCTGTCTTGTTCATCCTCATGAATACCTCCAACCTCTGGGCGCTTGCTTATCAGTGGTCTTTCCGTGCCCTCCCTGCGCGCTCCGGCGAGCGAACTCTCGTAAAGCTCAACTTACCAGTAAACAAGTCATCATCATACAGAGTAAAAGTCAGCCCGAGATTGAAGTCCTGCGTTAAGTCTTATACACAACGGGAATAATTCAACATTTCTTCCGAATGATCTACCAGCACGGGCCAAAAAGTGACAATGTACGTAGTATCATCAGGGTGATGAAAGGCTCATGAAAACCTCGGCATACCCCGCCACAGCCCAACAGGCAGAATTGGACAAAGCAGAAGCAAAAAGAAAATTTTGATTTCGCCCGGGTTCGAACCGGAGACCTTCAGTGTGTTAGACTGACGTGATAACCACTGTAATTATGATGTTAGTAAGCGTGGGAGACTAACATGAAGGGGATCTTCTTACACTACACCACGAAACCACATGATTTGATGATGAAATCCGCTTTTCTGGCGGTATGTATTACTGGTACGAGAAGTGCCTCGCTTGAAGAATCCAATTGTTTGCTAGTGGGCTGGGGTGGGGTAGGGGTTGACTCGGCTCTCGGCGTTCAGTCGGGTGTGGGACGGCCGGTGTCATGCTCTTTATCAAAGTACGTCGCTTCATGATTTCGGTTGAGGTCCATCTCGTCGTTGTCTCAGATACAGCCTGTCATTTGAACCCATTGCGACTATGATACGGGATAGGTTGGGGCCCCTTTGACTACGTAACGTTATCCTACGGTTTGCCGGGGATATGTATTCTTCAACCACCACCTCCATGTTCGACCTCCCCTTGCACACCATAGTATTGGTACCCCGAAACAGGTTGGTATGGGGAGTCAGCTTCACCGGCCTGTGCAGGCGCTTCCCCTACGTCATGTTCCGGGCCATTCGCCTCTCTTGCAGGGGCAGCACCCTGATACCTTTCGGGAGAGTGAGGCATAGTGCGTGCGTGTAACTCACTCCCGCATCTCTCTATCAATGATATCGCCTTTGTACGACCTCTTCCCTCCAAGCTGATGCTTGGGAGCAGAGCGCCTAGCTGGTGACTGTGTCGCTCCTCGTTGACGGTTTTTGACTTTGAGGTATTCGAGATCACCTGGGCCAGTAGGCAAGTTCCCCTTGATAAGTATATAGGCCGCGATACCGACTTGTGATTTATCCCACCGCGCGCCGTGCCAAAAGCCGCTCCGGATGCACTCCGGCGGTCGTCAATCAATCGAGTTCATAACACGGGGCAGGTACGGAGGTCCAACGCCGGGCGGCAGTGGGTGGCTCTTGCCCTCTTTCCCTCTTGTCCAGTTGTCGATGGAATTCTCTGCCACGGGACCTCCCCTTGGATTGGCTATGCTCCGTTGCGCGAGGAGGGTTCTTTGAGCAACAACTCACATAGTAGCACAGCTTGACTATGGCTCTCCCCGTGGCCGCTTGTGATATACCAATATCATGCATGTTGGTCCCAAGCGAGACCCTCTCATTGGTTACATCACCACTCACAGAGCGTCGCACCGCATCCCGTCCCCGTTGACACGACGAGTAGGTGGGGAAATATGCCGTCCTCTTGCTTCGCATGGCATGATGTAGTAGTGGGCAACTGGGGTTACATCCTCTTCTTGGCCGACAACCCAAAGAGGTTGTTTGTTTACTGTGTCACAGAACCAGCTGTCATCGCCATCAACAACCTTTCGAGCGCCACCAATTCGTTCGCAATATTTTGTGCGAGCCCCTGGATAGTAGGTAAATAGCCAGGAGGTGAGCAGGGCCAGAGGGAGCAGAAGCCTCTTGCTCGATTTAGACGACTCCATCTGAACAATATCGCACCCACCAGCAAACTAAACTCGTTTAATCGCAACATTTGAATCTAGATGTGATAGAGCCTTGGTAGGTATTTTTCCTGCCGCTGGCACGGTTGTGTCGGTAATTAGGCGCATCAAACCACCAGCTCCGACGCAGGAACACGAGCTGACATCTAGGCTAGACACTTCCGTTCCGAAACCTGCCGTGATCCACGGGAAGTCATAACCATATCGTCACTTCGAGAGGCATCGAGGCCCCGTCACTGGTCCTAGACATCAGATCCGCTCTGATGCTCTCCCTGCAATGGTCAAGCCTAACGATACAGTCGCGATCATTTTGGCCCTCCACATCATCGCCATCGTCATCATTTCTTACTACGTGGCACGGTTCAGAGCCCGTCTGGGCGCGACATCTGAGGAATCTGGATCAGCGGACTACATCTTGGATTCAAGTGCAGACTCACCAAGGACGCAATAATCAGTACCACCAACTCCTCCTGAAGCCTGTCCGCCTTTGGCGCATGTCAACGTACCCCTTTTCGTCCGGGACCAGTGAACATCCTGCTGGGTGAAAGTCGCTGGAGCAGATGCCGCGGGAATGGAGGTTGAGGGAACGCGGCGCCCGCTGCTACACCAGGGCATACGAACACGCCACCATTGGGGGCATGTGAATGTACCACCACCAGATGGAGCGCAAGGTAGTGGGGAGATATGAACATCGACACAGGAGGAGGAGGGCATGTCATTGATTATGGTAATACGGAAGAAGAGATACGGGCAGGGCTTGGTCAGGGTGCGGACATGTGAATACCGTGAACGCTTCGCCGCCCAGAAGTCAGGGTGGAAGCAGCAATGGCAATGGAAACCCTGGACCTTGCGCCAGGGTAAATATAGGATGAGGGACGGGCACCATCAGCAACAACTATGCGAATCATGTGCAAGTTTGTATAAATATCACACTACGGAGGCTTTGAACCTTTCCTCACCTCCAGCATCATTTGCGCGAACGCTTTGCCTTTCTGAGCTTGCATCTCGCGGATACGAAGCCTGCTAATTATCTGTCACCCCCTAAAGGCTCCCGCCTCAGCACATATCAGCCCCAACGACTATGTTCAAATTGCCATCGCCATCGAAAACTTGCCCTGACAAATAATCTTTAAGCTCTTCGACCGCAAGGGACGTCACACCCGTGTAGCGCCGGACTATTTGTGGGCATGTTTGATCGCACACAAAATCCGGACGTTTTCTGCGCAGAAGTGGGTGAATGCAGCGATACATACATACCAAGTTGCCGCTTCAAGTTTGTGCTCGACCCAACGGATCAGCCTTGCATGTCGATCGGGGACAGGTGCCCCTATCCGCACGACCATACCGCAGCTTGCGTATCTTGGGACTGCCGTCGTCTTTGTTGGACGGAAGAGGGGGGCAGTTACGCAGCAAACGGCTTAGCAATTCTCCATCGCTCGGCACATGCTCCAGCTCTCCCTCGAGATCGACTTTTCGGGCCTCGCGTGTGAGGCTCACGGTTACTACGAAGATGCTCGGTATCCGTGGATTGATGACTGGCCGAGTGCATGCCCCATTTGGTCACATCGCCACCCTATATTCAAGCCATCCTGTCGGCGGGAGTCAACATGCAGAGATGTGTCGGCCCGCCCTCTATGATCAATATCCCTCCTAGATCAACCCAGACCTCGTACGCCAGTCATCTCATTCGTTTATATCCCATTTGGGCGAGGGTAGCCTACGGTTCTGGACTGACCACCTTACTTTCACTCTTCGAGACTATGGTACAGCCAACATCTTGTGTAGGGTATCATAGTCGTCCTCGAAAGGTCTGGCCCCGAGCTGTTTCCACGCCTGCGCCGACATGAGAGCCAAGTCCTTCTCCTTGGTCCGAAACAGCAACTCTGTACTCCCATCTCCCAGATGCGTGACGCTCTTATCCTGAAGTAGGTTATGTCAGCAAAGAAGTACCCTCAACGACGGCGTGTGACAAGATGCGATTTGAAAGGAACATACCAGTCCCAGAGTAAGCTTGATAAGTCCTTCCACCCACAGCGGCTTATACTGGTACGTCGGATCTCGGCCTTCCAGAGCAAGGAGTATGTTGTCCGCAACGACCATAGCCTGATGCATCGCAGACCTGGAGTTTGGGTTCGCTGTTTGCGTCTCGGCCACGTCACCGCATACATATATGTTAGGTAGCGATTCGTCCTGGATCTGCAAGGTGGACTTGACGAGGACATGGCCTGTCCTGGCTATAGATTCCGGGCTCAGCTCGGCGATCAGCTGAGAGTTGGGCCTCTGGCCTGCGCAGTTTACCTAGTAACGTCAGCAACAGGTTCTCGGCGTAAGTACAGTTTATAAGTGAGAAGCTTCTCACCAAGAAATCGCACTCGATCTCCCTACCAGTCTTCAACCTCACTATACCTCCCTCTATAACCTCCCCTACCACCCTATCTCCAGTAACGACCTCAACGCCCAACCCCAAGAGCCCCTCCATCGCAGCATCCTGCAGTTCCCGTCCGAAGCGATGCATGACCCTGTCCCTCGAATGAACCAGCGTGACCGTCTTCTCCGGGTATTTCGCCTTGGCATCAGCGGCCAGCTCTACACCCGCCGCACCACCTCCCATCACGACCAGATTCCGGGCATCGCGGATCCGCCCCTGCATTTGCCTCAAGGCCTCGATGCCCTCGGCCCTGCCGTCGACGCCCACGCGGCTGGGCAGCGCATCCGTAGCGCCCGCACCCGTCGCGACGACCAGGTACGCGTAGGCGATCTCCTCGCCGCTGCTGTTTAGTTGTACACTATCCCGCGTGACGCGCACCACGCGGTCACGGACCCATCGCACCGCCCCGTCGGGTGCCCCGGACAGGTAGGGTCCGTAGGGAATGAAGGCCTTGTGCTCGTGGCCGCCGACGACGCTGAAGCGCGGCAGTACCCACGTGAACTGGAAATACTCTGCGTGCGTTAACATCCCGAACCCGGATAACGGACCTTGTTTTCGAAACCAAGGCTCAGGGTCTTGGGATGGTATGTTTCTGTACGTACCGTGAGGCTCGACGACCACGACGCGGTAGGGGGAGTCGGGCGGCAGGGACGTGGCGATGGTGTGGGCGGCGTGGTGGCCCGCCATGGAGGCACCGATGACGACTATGTTGCGGGATCTGGGGTCGGGCTTGGGCGAGGATGAGGACGAGGGGGAGAGGTGGTGAGACACGCGCTTGAGGCGTAGGGATACAGAACGGGTGAGGAGGCCGGAGATGAAGGATGCGACGATGCCGAAGGCTCTTGCGACCAGGAGGGCTTTTTTGAGTGTCTTTGGGAACGCCATGGCGATGGTGTGCTAGGTACGCCGTTGGACGTGGAAACAAGACACAAGCACTGCGATTGGATGAAGGCATAGAACAAAAATCGACTAAAGGAATGCGATTGCAGCCGCGTATGAAAGTAAGAAGACTTGAAGCTATTTAAACCAAATAGAATGGACGCAAGACGACTTTCTCGGCTCGGCCATGTAGTGAATGATACAAACGATTCGATGACTGGCGATCTCGCTGACACCGGATCAGATAAGATTAAACAGTACCCCTGTCTTCAGCTCATAGCTCGCACATCCGATCATCCATGTCCCATGCTGCTTCGTCCCCCTATTTGGCGAGGGAGGGAGTTCACCGAGGCCGAGCTCGGGGTCGGGATAAGGGGGTCGGGCTCGGACTCGGCCGTGGAGTTTCCGGCTGAACCGGCCGAACCGGACAACGTCCAGCTGCCTTGAGTCGGACAAACTACGTAAGATCGTCAAGCAGGTGAATCTAAGCAAGCTACACGAAGTTGGAGCTGCTATGGTGTTTTGCAGGTGTTGGATTTGGTATGGTCTGCCATACGCTTGGTCTGCGGGCAGCTTCCTTACTGTAACGCACTTCATCCCCTGTCCAAGACCTCTCCTGAATCTTCCCCTTGATGTATCACGCATTCATCTCTGAAGTCAGCAGTGCGAGGGTTGCCAATAGCCGTACAGTTACAGCTGGCATCCTGGGCGTCACGCACTCCCCTGCCGCCAGGGGAATTCTGTCATCGCCTCTCTCGTCACATATCGCAAATTTGGCTTTCAACGCACAGAGGCTTGACGTGGCGACGCAGTGCAGCAGAATCACCTCATTTTTCTTTCTCTTAATAATACTGGTCTCCCCAACTTACTGAAACTACATGAAACCTTGGGAACTTCCGCTCGGAAGTGTAATCCCCATCCCGAAGTCCAACCAAAGGCCAACAAGATGACCCAAAGCAAACGGACAACCGGAGCCCAGCAGCATCATCTACCAGCTGGTCGCATCAGAGGGTTTGCCCGCATGCATATAGAGTCCATTAACACGCTCCATTGCCAGCAAAGTAGCTGTAAACTCAAAGAAATCCAGGTCCCTGGCTCAGATGGTGGTGGGGTTCTTCATCTGAGCCGACTTTGCTTTTTGGGTGTTGTTTTTGTTGCGTTCATCCTGGAGACGTGGAGGTCTACTGTTCGAGTGATGAACATGGTCTTCGTCTGAATTCGCTTTCACTCTTTGATTTTCTTCGTTTCCTCTACGTCTATTCCTCGAGCGAAAATATAGCACGCATTTGAGTAGCCAGTAGTTGCCCACCAAGATCGGTAGATACAACGAGATTCTTCGTCTGGAGCACTCACAAGTGAGATGTCATCGACCATTATGAGGTGGTACTGTACCCATGGCTTGCGTTATGTTTGCATCATCCGCACGAGCAGTAGGTTGATTTTGCAACTACGGCACTCTCTTCGCACACCAAACAACATGGGAAGATATCAATTTGCATCATCTGGCACCCAGTCATCAATTCAAGTAATAATGATTCCCGATGCATACCTACCGTGGTTCGCTATGGAGGTATCGTACAATTTAGTCAAATCAGAAATCAATCTTCCCTGACGAGTACAGCTACAAACGTAGCCAGCAATGCAATCAACATAACTTGAGATGGCTGACAATCAAGCAATTACCCTACTCAATCCATAACCTTCAGGGAGTCGTACGCCTTGTGTCCGATAGCCTTCTTGAGGATGTTCATTGGGTCCATCTTCTGCCGTTTGGCCCGGCTTTCCGTCTCGAGGACGACGGCGTCACCATCCTCCGCAACCTGGAGCTTATCATCCTCATCGTCCGGGACGTCGAAGGAACCATTCTCGAGGAAAACTTTGAGCATGCCCTGCGAATAGCCACTGACGAGGGCTGTGCCCGGCTCCTCGGCAGTCACCGGCTTCGGCGCTGTTGGGTCACCGAAATCACAACCCCCGTAACCAGCCCGTCCGCCAGCGAGGTTCCAAAAGACAAGATCTGGCATCTCGTAGCCAGCTTCAGCATACTTGCCTCTGATTTTCTCGAACGACGTGCTCCAACATGGTATGTCCTCATGTTCGTCCTGGCTCCACGAGCCATCCGAATATGCGTAGCGGGCCTGAGCAGTGTCGAACTGCATGTCACTGAAGACAAAGATGCGTTTGACCATGTCCTCTTGCTTCAGGTTGTTGCGAATTGCCACCGGCAGGATAAGTTCCTCGAAGACGGCAACGAAGTTGGTGTTCATTTCCCAGTGTGATCTTTCCATCGCAGATATCTTGTCATGTAGTGACGACGATAGATCGATGCTCAGAACTCCTGGACGGGCGGAAAAGGTGATGAAGTGGCCTCCGAAGGGTGGAGCTGTTACCTCGGCGAGGAGAAGCGAAAGCCCGATTGCACTGTCCATTGGACATGTGCCGTCAGGAAAAACTGGGCTAGACATCGAGCCTGACACGTCGCAGACTGCAATGGTAGACTCGAGTGTTCCAGAGTCTTTGATGCGCTGTACAAGTGTCTTCCACTGGCCGTCGGCGACCTTGGCATCGAGCTCATTCACCTTGGCCTCGATGGCAGCCTTTCCAGGATTCTTGGCTAAGGAGGCAGTGTTAATGACAGGACGAGATGTCCGTCTCACGGTGCTTATCAGAGTCGAGGGCAACAGGGTGGCGCCACTGATACGGGTCTTTCCTTCCGCTACAGCGTTGATGTATTCCTCGAATCGCTCAGTGTCCTTCTCCGCGAAGATCTTGGCATAATTGCTCATGGCCACAGACGGGACACGTTCGTACTTGATCTTGTCTAGGGTCTTGGCGCTGAGGTTGCGCTCGACGACATCGAGATGGGCTCGCAGGGCCGAGATGTCTTTGCGGTATCGCTCCCGAGCATGGCGAAGGTACAGCTCTCGATCCATGTCTCCGGAGCCACCGGTGACTTCATCCAGAGGGTGCAGCATCTCGGCAATACTGGAGACGATGAAGGTGTGCTTGTCGTGGAAGCGGTCTTGTGACGGCGCCCACTTGGCGCAGAGCGAGATCTTCTTCTTTGCCTTTTTGTCCTCACCGTGGAAGAGAAGCAGATCCGACCTGAGTTGCTCGGCAAACAGGGGGGCGATTGTAAGGTACAAGGCTCGATAGACAGCATTGGAGTTGAAGGTATCAACTGCTTGTTCGTGACGCGCATTACGGACATCGTGGCGTTTGGTCTTGGCCTCCTCCTTGTCTAGATGCTCCTTGCCTCTATGGTTCTTGTCTTTTCCCTCTCTCTCAACATTCAAGATGTCTCTCGGGTTGGCCAGAACGTCGAGCTTGCCGTTGATGCAAAGAACCAGGATATTGAGGAGGTCTTTCCAACAACCATGGGCAACACCATTCTTCACATCGAACCGTGTCACATCGTCTTCGTCCTTCTCCTCTGGCTTTAGGTCGACGAGGACTTCATCCTCCTCGCCCGTTTCCTTCTTCACGACCTTCTTCTCGATGACAGGACGACTGAGCCAGCGTAGGTTGGAAACGAGGGTGAGAGGGTGGTTCTGTGCTAGCCAACCGGCACAGCGGTAGAAGGTGGCTCGAGATGCCTTGCCCAGATGGATCGAGCGAGCATTGAATATGATCTTGAGTGTCATCAGGGGGCTGTCGATCCAGGCCGCATTGAGTAACTCCAATAGGCGTGGGCCGGAAACGACATCTTCGAGCTCAAAAAACAGATCGAGGAGAGCCTGTCGTGTGGAACGGAAGGCAACATCGGAATTCTCGGTGAGCATTTTGTTGTCCGTGGCTATGGACGGAACTGGAGTCGAGTTGCCATGCGCTACTAGGCCTTGGATGAAAGGATGCTCGTCAGACTCGTCTGTGCGCTTGGAGGCAGGCTCCTTGGTTGGAGTCTCATCTGCAGAATCTATCTCCAAGTCTTCCAAAGCATGTCGCACTTCCTGAGAAGTCGACGACGTGACCATGGTGAATGTATCATCTTCGTCTTCATCCGTATTCACCTTCTCTTCGTGGTCGTCGTCCCGGTTGAGCGCCTCATTGCGTACCCAGGCTTCAAAGTCGGCCTGTGTGATGGCAAGGTCGAAGCCAGCATGGGCTGGAAACTGCACAGGCACGCTGTATCGGAGGAACCAAGGCTCCTTGTCATTGCTGGAAGCAGCCATGACTGATGCGTGGATGATCGGACGTGATAGCTGCTTTGGGAAAGGGGGCAAGGAACAGGTATGATACGCGATGGGGTTGATGTCCAGAGAAGGGCTGGGACTCGAAAGTGTACACCAATGCAAACGGATTCTCTGATGAGATGATATATGCACCAAGGTTAGGTAGGTGTCTGCCCGTTTGCATCGGTTCAGACCACTGGGAAAGAACGACTTGTAAGGCAAAGGTGCGCTGTAGTGACTCACGCCGGAGCGAAGACCAGGCCGGCCACCTGTACTACTGTGGCGCAGTCACCTGCTGTCGCTCTTGCCAACAAATGTAAATCGGCAACAAGAAGGTCAACCCTTCCGATTGTCAAATTCGAACGGATGAGGCAAAGGATACTGGAGGTTCCCCTTGGGCGGTGGTGCATTGGATGCCCGTGAGCCACACTCTCAAAAGTCTCCGTGCACCCCTCTAGACGACTGCAACCAACCAACCAACCAACCAACCACCATACCAAGGTCCCCACTAGACAGGCCCACCTCATGCACAACAAGACTCTCCCATCTCTCGAAATAAGGGAAGAAGTGAAACGTTTAATATTGTCAAAAATAGAAAGGGAAAAGAAAGCGAAGATGTTAGCAGTTCGAGCCGAATCTTCCCCATGCGCCTCCATAAGGACATCCATAATATGTGCTAGAAGCGTCATCGCTAGTATCAGCTATCAAGTATGAAAAGAAAGAAAAGGGGTGTTCGTCCTGTCATAAAAAATCAGAACCAGTGGGCGGTTCGAACTATGAGCCTCGCACGCAAAAAGTAAAAGCGAAGTTGGGGGGTTGAAATTGTCATTCAAAGTCGATCAGCTACTTCGCTGAAGAATTCTGGTCTGATTTCAATACATATAGGGCCTGCTCTGGTCTGCGTTGGCCGGAAGAAGTCCGGCTACTACCCATGGTTGCCTGATGCAGGCTTCAGATGCATGCCAGGGAAAGATGACAGATGTTGGTTGGTTGGTGGTTAGTTATACAGACGGCGAGGCTGCATAACTGGGATCAAGCTACAGTAGATAGAGAAAGTTGGGATATCCGGATATAGAGGACAGCCCGGACCATCGATCGACCTCGCAAACCGAAGACTGAACTTGTTGGGTGCCCAAGGAAGGAGGGCAAAAACAGTAACAGGCTTGATTAACCGATCGACGAATGGCATATTGATTACCCGTTGATAGACAGGCACTGGGATGATCATACCGTCCGAACTTGGTCTACGTAGTTCAGGATTGAATGAGCAATAGGGACGTTTTGCTATGGGTCACTTTGCAAACGAACCGCACGCGGTGGCCGAGACGGCTTGAATCACGGAAATACTAGTTTGGATCTCTTGATAGGGAAAGAAGAAAAGGACAAGAGACAGGGACCACACTGAGGGTCGAATGCCGAGGCTTTAGGATTCAAGGGCAAAAAAGGATGCAGAAGCGAAGTTGTTTGTGTTGTCCCATCAGCCTTGGCCTGTGTAGGTTGAGTGGAACACGAATTTTTCATTAGTTGCTCAGCTACTTCGCTGAAGATCTCGGTTCAATTCTGCTACATATAGAGTATGGGCTGTTGGTTTGGTACGCCCGCCGGCAAAAATCTGGCTGCAAGTGTTTGGGTGGGACTGCATTGGCTGCATCAGCATGCACCTGACAAATTCTTTCAAACTATCTAACAGGTAATGGTAGCCGTCCAGGAACCGGAAGAAGTATGTGACTCTAAATGTGAGCTATGCAAGAAAGTACCAGGTCGTCTGCTCTGTCCTTCTTGGGATCCGCCTGCGTGGTCCGAAGCCAAAACCAATTCGCCGTCGTAGGCCATTGCCCACCTGGTAGAGACACTGGTCGGCAATAGCCTGGCAAACAGGTATGCCGGCACTGAGACTATAACTGTCCGACTGGGAAGGGTGTGTGGGCCTGCTACGTATTGTCGCGCAAAGGACAAGGAGTCAGGAAAAGGGGCAAGGGCAAAGAAGGGGGCGGGGTAAATGTCACAGTACCCACCTAACAACAACAGAACTCGAACCGTATACCTGGGACGAGGGCAAAGAAAGGAAATCAAGCAAAGCCAGCTCTTTCGAGCCAGGTTCAATCCTAATGTGTAAATTGAGCTACTTTGCTGAAAGGAAGTTTTCTTAATATGGTATATATGTCTTGCTCCTGGCTATACTTCGGGATGCCGCAATGCCCATACCTGTGGATGAGGTGTGGGGCATTTGGCCCCACCAACACACCTGCAGCCAGCCGCCTCGACGTTGGCAGTCTGGCTGGGTGAGTCTTCGGCTAGGCTTCTGGGATGAGTCTGTCGGTCACAAATCCTTACGGTATTCTCTTTTGAAGATTCCAAGGGCCGGTATCGAAGCACACAATGGAGCATGCCCACCTGAAAGGGTCATTTCTGGTTGTTTGTCATCTACTGGCAGAAAGCGGCCATTGCGGCGCCTCATGACATTTGGCTGTTCATCCTTCAGGGTGAACTTTACCTCTGCGGACACACTTGCCCCAACAAGCAGTCTCTGCCTATTGCGCAGCCCATCGTCGTTAGCTACTCGATCTATAAACCTCCTCCTCCTCCTCCTCCCCCTCGTCGACGGCTGCACTGAAGGTGACCAGGTTTGAACCAGGAAGCTCTGGACTGAGCTGCCGTACGCGGCAATGTCTCTCCGGATCATCTGATCCTCTCGCACGTGTCTGGTAGTTGCAGCCCCTGTCGCCCTATCCGCCCAGTCACATCGGGCATCCTCTGGCGGATCGTGGGATCTGGTTGAACTCCTTTTTTTCGTCTGAAGAAAGTTCGGGCCACAGCGAAGGCTTTGAGTATGGAATGAAACAGCGCTAAGTCGTCGGCCCTGTTATACCTGTCTCACTGCCGGTGGTTCTGATTGGCGTGTTGTTCAGTTCGATAGCGATGGCATCGTGAACCTTGGCATCTTTCATCAGCCATGGGATCTAGACCCCCTCCTTCACGACCCTTTCAATTAACTCCTGCGGTGTGCTTGCCTGTTTGGCTGCTCATGTGCGTCATAATTAATAAGTGAAGATGTTTCATTATGAAGTGTGGAAGTTCCGGAATGAGACAGGGCATTTGTACGCGAGTGGTTTTCTTTGTTTGCCAACTATACCGCGCCAAAGCGTTCAGCCACCCAACTCGGACGCAACACTCTTTCGAGGCAAGGGTCGCGATTCACAAAGGTATTCACCATGATTCCTGTCTGCTGATCCCCCAAAAAGTTCCTCATACTTTCATATAAGAAGACTCGCCAACCCCATTCCTGGGCTTGGGATTCCACTCACCACCACGCAATTCGGCTACTGATCAACACCATGCCCGGAATGACTTACACGAAAGCCCTCGTGGGCTTCGCAGCTTTCGCTGTCCAGGTGAACGCCTTTTGGAAGATGCCCTGCTCCTCGCCCGTCGTGGTTGAGCGCGCAGACCCCATCATCGATCCCGGTGCTATTTCCGGACACGTGCATACCATCCTGGGTTCCAATGCCTTCAACTTCACCATGGACTACGCCTCCACGCAGACGGCGACCTGTTCGACCTGCAAGGCGTTCGAGGACCTGTCAAGCTACTGGGTTCCCACCCTGTACTACCACGCTGAGAACGGCAGCTTCATCCCCGTCCAGCAATCCGGAGGTGCCCTGGTTTACTACCTGTGAGTCTCATGACGGACAAGGCACAATCCCAACCGCTTGAAACTAACACAAGAACAGCCAGAGAACCGATCCAAAAGACCCAAAGCTCGAAGAAGGCCTCCTCGCCTTCCCGAAAGACTTCCGCATGATCGCCGGCGACATGACCCGCCGCAACACCAGCGAGGCGGACGCGCCGAACGGTGAAGCCGCCGCGTCCTTCGTCTGCCTGGGCCTCGACGGGCCCAAGACACCAGAGCTGCCCAAGCAGAACTGCCCCGGTGGCCTGCGAGCCCAGATCAACTTCCCGTCCTGCTGGAACGGCGTCGACAAGGACTCGCCCGACCACAAGAGCCACGTGGCGTACCCGAGTAGGCTCGACACCGGCTACTGCCCGGACTCGCACCCGCACCGGTTCATTACCCTCTTCTACGAGGTCATATGGAGCGTAGACCCGTTCAAGGACATGTGGTATGGCGACGGGCAGCCCTTCGTCTTCTCCTATGGGTACGTCGACTCTTGCTCTTTGACTCCCTCTCCCTCTCCATCTCATGACCGATTCGCTCGCTAACACCACACAAACAGCGACCCCACCGGCACCGGCTACCACGGCGACTTCGTCAACGGCTGGGACGTCGACGTCCTGCAGACCGCCATCAACACATGCAACTCCGCCAGCGGCGTCGTAGAGGAGTGCGGCGCCTTCACGTTCCGCAAGGACGACGACATGAAAGCCTGCAAGGCGCTCTCGCGCGTCGACGAGCCCATAACAGGCGTACTAGCCGCCCTCCCTGGCTGCAACCCGGTACAAACCGGCCCAGAAACAGCCCAGTTCGACAGCTCCTGCACCAACGTCGTAAAAGAGATCGGCGACCCGATCATGCCCTACACGGACATGACGAAGCAGGGCTGGAAGTACGTGGCCTGCGCCAAGGACCCGCAGGGGCAGAGCCGCACGCTGGACGGCGCCACGTCGGCCGACACGAAGGACATGACGGTCGACAAGTGCATCAAACTATGCGGCGACGCCGGCTTCACGTACGCCGGGCTGGAGTACTACACGCAGTGCTTCTGCGGAGACACGCTCGACGCGAGCAGGATGCCGACGAACGGCACCATGGGCGACTGCAGCTACCCCTGTTCGGGCGATCCGACACAGCTGTGTGGTGGCGGCGCGCAGGTCGCCGTGTACACGAAGTGCGCTGGTGGCGATTGCACGAATGCGGATGTTCCGGACTTGTTCTGAGTAGCGTAGCTGGATCCTGCTTTGATTTCTTCTTCCCCTCCTTTTCCTCCCCTTGCTGGGGTTGGGGTGCTTCGTAAGACCTGCCAGCTCGCGCTGATGTCGCTCTGGGGAGATTTCGGTCATTCAATTCCTGTATATAAATATATGTTCCTTAGATGTAGATGAACATTTTTCTCTTTTAGTACAAATCCGATGCTCGATCTTGTGTCAAAAGTCCGCGACTAGAAGTATTTGGGTGCTGTGCCATGATGTATGTGGTACAGTTACCTCTCATGACATGAAGTCTCCGTCGGCATACCCCCATGAACATGAAGCCTTGGATATCAATGATATGCGTATAATGGAATAAACACCCGGGATAAGCAGCTTTGATCGAGGAAGCCGTATTTGTTGCTTAGAACAGTCCAGAGTACCTATGCCAATCATAATAGATACGCCCTTCGCTTGGTGAACGAGGGGTGTACGGAGACTTCCGGAGATCCAGTGTAGCCTGGCAGAATCCCAATCCCGTGATAATGCAAAAAGCGCTCGTCAAATCGTGAAACTTCGAAATATGCCTGGTAGCCAGCCATCAGTCTACCTACCACCGGATGACCTTCTGAGGGAAGTACTCGTCGATGAGCTCCAAGTAATACGGCTTGAGCTCCTCCACATCAGGAAGGCCATCGCTCTTGCTGTACAAGTCGTACGGATTGAACGCCCGCACAGCCTCCAACATCCTCTCGTCGTGCTCGTCCATGAGCTCGCGGTAGGCGTCCTGCTGGTGCCACGGGTAGAACGAGTGGTACCGGATCATAGCCAGCGCCTCGTCGGGCAGCGTCGACTGGTCCCTGCACACGTGGTACAGGTACTCGTCGTGGCCCCAGGACAGCATGACATTATTCAAGCCGCACCGCGGCGAGTAGATGCCGAACTCGGTGCTATAGACCGGAGCCCGCGAGTCCGGGTTATCCGCGAAGGAGCCCGGCCCGTAGATGATTTTGGGGGAGAAGGCGCAGCCGACTGGAAAGGTATCGCCGACGACGTCCCACTGGCCCGCAGACCCGTGGAAGAATAGGAGTTTTCCTAGGTCGTGGATCAGGCCCGTGAGCTGCATCCACCGCGGCCGGCCGTCGCGCCGGATCGCCTCGGCCGACTGCAGCAGGTGCTGGATCTGCGACAGGCTGGTGTCCGGGTCCGACTCGTCGATCAGCGTGTCGAGCTTCTCCATGGCCTGCCAGACGGTCATCTCCTCCCGCTTCCGGGTCTTGAGGAAGTGGTGCCGCGCTTGAAGGTTGTAAGCGACTGTCTGATTGGTGTGCTGCTCGCGGTAGAAGTCCTTCACGCGGTCGCAGGCGTGCTCGTATTGCCGGAATTGCGTCTTGTCTTTCTCTGCGTCGAAGTTGGACGCGGTGGCCCACTTCATCTTGTCCTTCAGCACGTTGACCGCGTCGATATTGTCGGAGGTCTCCTCGAGTTGGAGGCCATCGCGGGCTGAGGTGTTCTCGTCGAGCAAAGCGCCTGGTGCCATGGTGGATGATGATGGTGTGTTTGTGTGGACGATTGGATTTCAAAATAGCTTCTTGTGATGGGAAGGGTGTCGTTGGGTATCTTGAAGCGCTCGAATCTTGGTTGAATATAGGGTCCAAAGTCCAACATTCGAAGCATAAGCTGTCCTCGCCATGATATATAGACTTCGGTACATAAGCGGACTGCGTGTAAGTGGTCTGGGTATCCACTCCAACCAAAGGCAGAGGCTGCTGAAAGTGGTCAAAATCGCCGACTCGACCCCTTCTAGTGCGGCTTGGAATCGCGCGAGCAACAAAACGATGGACCATTCCGCCGGTACAATATATTTGTGGATCTCGCGACTGTAAATGTGACATGCCTCTATCTCCCACTTTGCAATGAGGCAATGTTCTCCGACGCCGTAGACTTCACACCAGTCCCACGCCAGCTTTTGGCACCCGCATGCTGCGTTCCCACGTTGGCCGTGCTGATCCATCAACGTCATGCAGCAGGTTCGGAAAGCATGAACCGTCCGGCAGATTCAGGATCAGATCTTGTGGACTAATCTTGTGGAGTTCTACCATACCGTGGAGTATCGTAGTCCCTGAGACGGGGGAGTCTTAGGGGTGCCCCGGCGTCCTCCTCTGGAACGTGCAAAGGAGACGGTTCGCGACTGGCAGCGGTCAACTTGCATCATTGCCCGAGCCCGACCATTATCCTCGCAATGTACTGGAGTAGTAACCGAGCCACTGCTTGTTTCGCGCACTGCCAGGTCATTCGATCTTCCGTTTGCCGAGTCCATGTCACTCATGATGAAGCAGAACATGGTGTGACTCTGAATATCTGTCAATGATCAAGGTCTGGAATCCAGCCCCATGTTTTCATCAGCTGCTGCTGTATGGCTGCCGTTGGGCGGGCATGAGCTGCCTCCGTTTGCCTCAGGAGGTCAGCGAGAGCCTCCTGATCACTTCGTTCGCCGAACTGGTCACCAACTGCAAGCCGAGTCAGCGAGAGTGCGTAGGAGCTCATTGGACCGCATATACGTACACATCGCAATCCCCATGCAGGCAGTAAACATAGCCGGCGGGCTCCACTGGTTACAGATACCAATGCCGCAAAGCTCTCGTAGAATAGTCTCGATACGGTGCTGCCGCTTATCAGTACCTTGCCCACTCGGTCCAGAGGCGAGTCCCATGGCACTCACTGTTAACCGCTTCGTGGATGCCCGCCGCATCGTCCCCACTCTGGGGATTGTTGGATCGAATTGCGTGAGGAACAGCTGCGCCAGGAGATGGTGCTGAATCCCGATGACTGCGCCAGATTAGATTCAAGCCACGGATACGATGACATCGAGTTTAGAGGCCCACCATGACAACTCGAGCCGTGCCATATCTCTGGAAAAGCCGCCGAGCTAGTGCGTTCCCTGTAGAAGAAGGGGTTGAAGGACATGGGCCTCGTCATGGTCCATTTCTCACATGCCTCGTTCAACGAGTTCCAGCGGCTGACCGTGGACGGACTATCTCCAAAACAGAAATTTAGGACGTCAGCAATGAGGACAATGGCCCGATTTGACCATGTATAGTCGTCGGCCGGCTCGAACGACCTGTCCACAATGAAATGGTCCAGGCTGACTTTGACGGGCTGCTGCGTGATTACCGCGATATATATCTCTTGTCGCAGCCCCACCCAGAACGAGGCTGCACTCAGACTGCCAGGTATCATATATTGGTCCCCAACATTGACAAAGGCGTGGATACCTAGCAAATGGCTGTAGCTGTCATGGCCAGTAGTCGAGCCTGTTGCTACATATTAGCATTAGACCCCCTCCTCACACGTGCTTACTTACCGTCCATTTCCTCAAGCATCCGCAAGATGACCGTCGCGGCAAAGAGGTTTTCGTCCGACACCGCTGAAGCGTGGTTCAACATGGGTATCAGATGATTGAGGCACTCGTCATGGTACCTGTTCGAGGCAAGCGGATCGAAGTCAGTCGTGTGGCTGAGGTGTCTTGCAGCTAGGGCAAAGACTGCATTCAGCAAGGTATGACACATGCTAGCCCGCTCAGGGACGACAAGTTCAAAGTGTCTGAGCGGGTCACATAAGTCCAACTGATAAGATCAGCAATATGTTCTCTTGCAGCCTTGTGGATGGCCTGTCGGCTTACACAAACAGCTAGTTTTTGGATATAATGACGAAACAGTATCGCCTCTGTGCGGCTTTTGAGAGGTAATGCCGCGGTACCGTGGAATGTTGGAGGCAAGACGTTGCCGAGAGAGGGGACAGGAGGGCTGACGGCCATACGCAGTGCTTCCACGCCAGCTGGGATCGCGGGCTCTGTCTCACTGTGATCCTCAAGAGACTGTGATGTATTTATTGACGTATTCCCGTCGGGGCGTATTCTCTGATTGACCGGCGAATCGAGAACTGTATCGACTTTTCGCAGTGAAGGAGCTGCATGCGCATGCTGTATCGTCACACCAGGCGATGGAGGGGCATCACCTGTCAAGACTGATTCCGCGTCGTTGTGGCAAGGCTCCCCAAGATGAAACTGGTATTGGGAGACATCCTCGAGGGGACTCCCAGAGGCCAGACACCGAGTTTCGTCGATGTATATGACTGACCCAGTTCGGTCAGTCGTCAACTTCGTGGGTCACAGCCCAGGCCGCATCACTCACGCTTCTTGGGAGGGCGAAGCCATCTCTGGTTCTTCTTGAATGTTCCTACGCAATATCATTAGAGTTCTGTCTGATATCATTGTCCACAGTCATCATACCTTTACTAGCTTTGAATTTGAAGGCCAGCCTGCACTCGCGACCTGCGCGAACGCATCGCCCACATCGTGGGATTTCGCGATCGCCTGATCATCCTTCTGGTCAATACAGTCTCTCAAGAGAGAACGAGGTGGGTAGTTATCTTGCATTTCAGATGGTGTTCACGGCACGTAACGCTGTGGTCAGGATTGAACGTCAGTAAGCAACCGGATGGTCATGCGGTCCCAGATCAAGGGAAGTCATGGCAAGATGACACAAGCGAGCGAGAATGAACAGCTTGACGCATGTAACCAATTCAATACATTTCTTCTCTTTTTCTTTTTACGCGATACCATACTATATTTCGGCGAGGCTTGCTCCTGCGAATCTTTCGACTGAAGGCCTGCCAGTATAGACAACTTGTCGATGAGACCTCCATAAACCACTTGGATACAATAAGCAGACAGGTAATCAAGATGACGTACCATGGTGTAGCAAGGAACTCTGTCTGCTCTGGTAAGGGCATTCGCAATGCTGTCGGTGGGTTTCGGACGTCGAACGGTACTCTCACCGGCCTCGCTCCAGTGTGAAAGACATCGTCCAAAGATGGACAAAACCGCCGAAAGAGCGACAAGGGCTCCCTAAAGTACTTCCTTTAAGGTTACGCTTAACCCGTGCCCCCAGACTGCCCTCGTTCTGTCTTGGTGCGTCATGCGGGCAGTAAGCGCGGGGGCACCTGAATCGACTAGCAAAGGTTGGACTGTCCCCAGCCCAGCCCGGACTACCGGTATTACATATCTAGATAGACCACCTGCATCTATCAAGGTCGTAGACAGAATGGGCTGCTCTCGGGCTTTGCAAGTTCATAGCGAGATGGGTGGCAGGGCAGGACTGTCCAGTCAAGAGTCAGACTTAGACAATAGTCATTTAAGTTGGTGAGGGAAACAAAGCCACCCCCTGGACCGGCAGCACATGGTGCGACCGGCTTCCCCGCAACTCCTTCTCCACCGTTGCGATGTCCGAAAGAGAAGGGGGGGGGGGGGGGAGGCTGGGCTCACAAATGAAGTTGCGCTTGACCATCGTTAGTGCATGTCTCCACCTTCGCCGCTTCGCGAGAATTTCAGGGACCCAGAATTCCTCACCTTGAGTCTTTGACGAGCCCAAACTCTCATCGAAAGCTCGAACCAGGCGAGACACGACACGACAAGGCCAGCTCGCTTGACGACCAATCAAGCAGGAACGGCTGGTAACTTCTACCTGACATTCGAGGATGGCGTCGACCAACACTGAGAAGAACGGTGGTGTTGTTGCGGCGGCCGAGGAGGGGCCGTCTCCGGCTGCGGCTGCGGTGCCGACCCCAGTCCCTGAGGGCCCCGACGCGCCTGCTCCAGCTTCCGCTCCAGCTCCAGCACTGGCGGAGAAGGGCGGCATGAGCGAGGTGATCCGCAGTGCCCGCCTGGCGACGGAGAAGGAGCACAAGATGACCCTGCTGCAGGGCATCAAGCTGTACCCCAAGGCCATCGGCTGGAGCATCCTCATCTCCACCTGCATCGTCATGGAGGGCTACGACATCGCCCTGGTCAACAACTTCTACGCCTTCCCGCAGTTCAACAAGAAGTACGGCGAGCTGTTCACTAATGCAGACGGCTCGACCGAGTATCAGGTGCCCGCAGCCTGGCAGGCAGGTCTCGGGAATGGTGCCGTGGTGGGCGAGATCATCGGGTTGATGATCAACGGCTGGTGTTCTGAGCGCTTTGGGTACCGGTACACCGTCATTGGCTGCCTCGCCATGATCATTGGGTTCACTGCCATCTTCTTCACGGCCCAGACTGTGGTGCACCTGCAGATTGCTGAGATCTTGTGCGGTATTCCCTGGGGTGTGTTCCAGACTCTGACCATCACTTACGCCTCTGAGGTCTGCCCAGTCGCTCTGCGTGGGTACTTGACCACCTATATCAACTGCTGTTGGGGCATTGGGCAGATGATCGGCATCGGTGCGCTTATGGGCAATCTGTGGCGAACAGACGAGTGGGCATACCGCATCGTGAGTTGCCCTGATGGCCACCATGAGACTGTCACTGACTTGCGACTCAGCCCTATGCGCTTCAGTGGATCTGGCCCCTGCCTCTCATTGTTGGGATCTTCTTCGCCCCCGAGTCCCCATGGTGGCTTGTGCGGAACCAGAGGCTTGAAGATGCGAAGCAGTCTCTCCTCCGCTTGACGAGCTTGGACAAGGAAACCGACTTTGATGCTAACGAGACGATTGCCATGATGGTTCATACCACAGCCTTGGAGCAGAAGGTCAGTTGCCAAACTCGGATATGATTGACTCGCGCTGACAGACTATCCACAGATTACCAAGGGCGCCAGCTATGCCGATTGCTTCAAGGGAGTCGACAGGCGTCGCACGGAGGTATGTCGAAAACCAGACCCCTCTGATCGAGGCTGAATTACGCGTGACTGACGACATTAGATCGTATGTGCATGTTGGGCGATCCAGAATCTGAGCGGCAACACATTCTCCAACTACTCGACGTATTTCCTCCAGCAGGCAGGCCTTGACGACAGCAAGGCCTACTCATTCGCTCTTGGCCAATATGCCATCAACTGCGTCGGAGTGTTTGGTGCCTGGGCTCTGATAACGCTCGGAGTGGGCCGAAGGTAAGGATCTCTCTTGATCGTCACCCTGCTGTCCGTCATGGTACTGACAGCAAGTGCAGGACTCTGTATCTCTACGGTCTTGCCGGGCTCTTCCTCATGCTCCTCATTCTGGGATTCCTCGGTCTGGCCCCGGACCGAGAAGCGGCATCTCTGGCGACTGGCAGTATCATGCTTGTGTGGGCTCTCTTCTATCAACTCACTGTCGGCACTGTTTGCTACTCCTTGGTCGCGGAGATCTCGACACGGCGCTTGCAGATCAAGACTGTCGTACTTGGGCGGATCCTCTAGTATGTCTCATATCAACCCCTACGCGATAGCAATATGTTACTAACAGGACACAGTAACATCGTTGGCATCGTTTGCGGTGTCCTGACACCGTACATGCTCAACCCCAGCTCATGGAATTGGGGCAACTATGCCGGATTCTTCTGGGCAAGTACCCCAAGCAAGCCTCACCATCGAGCGTTGCTAACCAAACCATCATGACAGGCCGGATCATGCTTCCTCTGCCTGATTTATACCTATTTCCGTGTTCCTGAACCTGCGGGCCGTACCTTTGCCGAGTTGGATCTGCTGTTTGAGAAGAAGATCAGCGCGCGGAAGTTCGCGACGACCAATGTCGACGTCTTTGCCGAGACAATCGATGGGGATGTCTTGAAGCAGTATCAGGACCAGATTGCTATCTCCCATATGGAGCATGGGAAGAAGAAGCTGTGACAAACCCCACATCGGTCTGGTTCTTTTGGGGTGGCCTGAGGGCAACAGGAGACGACTGCTGCGGCACCATCTGTTCGAGGCATTTTGGACGGGCTGATCTAAGCATTTGGAGCCTTATACCCTCCTGCTAGAGTACTGAGTTGATCTCTGGATAGCATAGCCATATTGGGCTGCTGGTGGATAGGTGAGCTGGTAACTCCGTATATAGTCAAAGCTACGAACTAAATCAATCCATCTCCAGTGTTGCACAACTTTCAAGATGGCGACTAGCCCTATCCTCGACGTATAGCTATGACCTATCCGTCCGATCCAAACGACCATCCGCCCGACCATCACACGATTTCCGACTGTGCCAGCCACTCTCCCACAATGCCCCTGTAATCACTCAACACAAAAGGCCATAACAACTCCTCAAACCACGAGCCCTTCCTCCTAGTCCCCAGGCCCAAGTCATCAAGCAGCGAATCCATATAGGGCAGACTATCAAACACCAAGTCCGGATATCTAGCGCCCTGTCCTCCAGCCTCTCGCGGCCGCCGCATTCGCTGGTACTCGGTGTGCCAGAGCGTGTCGTAGATTATAGTTTTGGAGACAGCGGCTGCGAGGCGAGTTTGTGCTGCAAGAACGCGGTGAGCCATAGTGCCTGTGCCTACGCGAGCATCACGGCGTGGATCGAAACGTGGGCCCCGATGAAGGCGTGGTTGCGCCGTTCGAGGAGGCGTGAGGAGGCTGGGACCATGAAGCGGTAGAGTCGGATTGGTGCTGTGGGTTCTGGCTCCTTGCTTACAGTTGTTTGATTCTCGTTCTTGCCGGCTGGGGTCTGTGTAGGTAAAGTGCGCACAGGCTTTGCTTTCAAGACAGGACACTGCTCGAGAATCTGCGCTCGGATGATATCAAGGTCTAGCTGAAGATCGTCGGAATCAAGCTCAGCTACCAACGGCGAGTCGTCAGGCGGTGGTGGTTTCTGCACCTGACTACCTATAGTCCACGACTGCAGTCGAAGCGCAGCCTCAATCCAGTCAGGAGAGAACGCGACAGTCGGCGTCGCCTTCCACCCCATGCACATAAAGATCGTATCGGCCTCCAGAACCGACCTGTCCGAAAGACGCACACGCGTCTCGGAAAGCGCCTCGACATCAGCAAAGTGCGGAACAACCCGTCCCGTCCTGACTAGACCGAACCAGTCCGTCTCGTAGTTATGCACACTAAGCGAGTTGCCCATCCAGAACGTTGAGGTCCAGGGCCGGAGCATGGTGACATGTTCGTTCTCTCCATTGTATCCGTTCTCTTTGCATACGTGCTGGTCGAGAGCATGCCAGAACCACGCGCAGAGCCAGCGGCTAAGGGTATTGTGGTGCAGGAAACGTCGAGCGCTGTGTGTTCTGGTGTTGTTGCCGAGCGGAGTGGGATCGAACCATGTCGCGACCCGCCTCATCGAGAGCCGGGACAGCGTCGTCGTGAACAGCCCCCCGAGGATGCTGATGGGCCGCCAGACCCAGCTCGGCCCGCCGCCCGACGGCCGCATCACCATGTGCACCTGCGCACCGCTGGTGCGCGCTGCGGTGTAGCACACGTCCCAGGCGGACTTGTTGCCGCCGACCATCACGACGGAACGCGAGTTCGTCAGCTCGGAGGCTCGCGCTTTCAGGTGCTTGGGGTGGAATATGCGGCCCCTGAAGCTGTCTTGCCCGGGAAACGTGGGGATGAACGGTTCGGAGGTCAAGCCGGCAGCCATAACGAGCTTGGCGGCAAGAAGCTGGCCAGTCCTCCGACTTCGAGACTTGTCTTCGGCGGCATTTTCGATGGTGTAGTAGCCAACCCGCCACGTTCCGTCGTTCAGTAGAGTCGCAGTGTCCACCCTCGTTCCGAACCGAATCCTAGTCGTCAGCCCGTAGTGGTCCGCAAAGTCCCTCAGATATCGATGGACGACCTCTCCGGGAATATGTCGGCCCTGGACCAGCCCGTACGTGTCGGGTCCCATCGGAAAGTCGCTGAACTCGTACGAGCCCGCCGTGTTGTTGGTCATGAGACCCGGGTATAACCTCTCGCTCGCCCAGGTTCCGCCGACGGACTCGGCGGAGTACAGGATCACGATGTTGGCGTTGGTGACTACTTCGAGGTACGTCTTGGCCATTGCTAGGCCGTGCCATCCTGTGGTATACGGTCAATGATGTGTTGCCATTTCTGGTGACGAGCCTGTTGGTATGTATGTAAGGGGTAGAAAAGGGGGTGTATTTTATGGTGTAACGAGGTTAAAGCTAGAAAACTGGGTAACCGGGGCTGATCAAGATTCACAAACGATGTTGATGCCAATCCAACGGCATGGCTATAACCCATCTGCCACCGACTTAAAAGCCCGACGATCGACAGCAGAGACGGTTTGCCCCTTTTGGAACCATTGTAGCTCTATCTGGTTGCTCTGATCACTCAGCTCCCCAAGAATGACTGGACTAACCTTGAACTCACATACCTGCACCAACGATCAGAAGATCGAACACCTCCTTGGTCTCCGTCATCTTCGGCGTGTCAAGCCAGACAGGCACAGTTCTCCAGCAAGGACCAGAAGCCAAGGTCCTATGTAGATTTCAGGACAGACCTGCTCGATGCGGACTTGAGTGCACTTTGCGATTCCAATATTCACGTCGTTTTGCCCTGTCGTATCGTCAGGCCTACCCGAATGTTTTGCCAACGAGTCTCTGATCTAGAGTCCCTTTTTGGGAGCTGTGTGCTTTTGGGGAGGGGAACTAGTCAACTTCCAGATTTCTTGAGATATGAACAAGCTTTGGGGCCTCACGTAGAAACACAAGTTTGGGAAGCTTTGGGCGCAGACAAAGGACCCTTTCACATACTCGACACCACATCGTCACATGCCGCGATTTGCGCCAATCCACGATCCCGGAGACTATAGGGAAATAGGGGGTTACGGCAGAGCAGGCAATAGTCAATGCGGGGTCTGCATTCGTGCAGCATAGCTCGGGCTCTTGACCTGTAGTGGCACCCTACATCGACAGGCATAGAAAGCTGCCGCCGAATCCGCAATGGCAAACCCATAAACACCAATCTGGCATCTCACAGTCCCAAGTCAGAGGTCCCTCGGCATCGACCTGGGTGCCGCGGCTGAATATTGGCGAACAACACCCCCAGGTACAACCCAACCACCATACAGTACAGTAAACCCTCATCATGGACAGCGCTCCGCCCAAAGCAGGTCAAGGAGCCGTGCTCGATCTGGCGAAGCACCCCACAGCGCAAAAGCTGGTAGACCGCTGCTGCCAGTTCTTCGCGGAGGTGGAAGACCTGTAAGCCAGCCAGTCACCCACCTACCCACCCACCCCATCCAAATCCCAGAACAACTAACATCCACCGTTCCCAGCACGCCAGGCAAAGACCTCGAAGCCCGGCTGAACAAAGACTACGGCCCGGGAAACCCATACTACGAGGACCTCTGCAGTTACGTCCGGCGAGGCCTATCCGAGGGCTGGGTGGCCGAGACAGAAATCAACGGCCGTACGTACCGTCGTGGCAAGATCGCCCTACCGAGCGCCGAAACGCGCTTTTTTAGTATTACCGCCGTCTACATGGAGTCGCAGGATGTGTTTGCGGGCCAGTACCACCAGCACCCCTACGGCGAGATCAACTGCGTCGTGCAGGTGGACCCCGTGGACGGGGAGGCGGAGCTGGAGGGCATGAGCGGGTGGCAGGGCGCCGGGTGGACTTCGCCTGGCCCGGGCACGCATCATTATCCGCGGGTGAGGAGGGGGCCGCTGGTGGCGCTGTTCTTTCTGCCGGCGGGACGGATTTCGTATAAGGCGACGCCTGATATGCAGCAGCCTTTGTCTGTGTAAGGAAAGGGCGGCATGACGTGGCGTCGGGGTCGAGGTTGATGAGAAGCCGTTCACCGCGTAAGATGATGCACGTATTAGGTAACGAGTCAGCTCTCTCATCGTTTGGTGATGAATGACGAATAGCTTGTTAATCAAATATTGTTGATACATCTAGGATCGCGAGGATATATGATACACTGTTGGAGTGGAGTTGATGTATACTCAAGCCAAAAATATGCTCCCTGCAAAAGGGGGTTCGGGACAGCTTCAGCAACTTGAAGCTCGGTCAACCCCACGTGTGGCTTTCGTCGAGTTGCCATATTGTCATCGTCCTGGCAGATCTTATACCCGATATCGCAAACTGTCGCGATACCAATCCGGGCCTCGTATATATCGCGTAGTAGAACCAGCCATTTTCTACCTTGTGACTCCCCTAAATCCGAGTCTACCATTGCATCCGAACTTTTGCATAGCTTGTGAGCGGAGAATGCGTAGTAACTCGTTAGGATCCCATTCCGCAGACTCTTTCACAGAATCAATGCAACACATAGGTGGTAGCTGATTCCAATCCGCATATTCGTACATGTCGGGTCGTAGAGGTAGGTGGAGGACGGACAGCCTCTTCCATAAACCATAAACCAAGCCTATCCTCGACGAGCGCTACCGATCCGGCAATCCCTTCGCTGGTATATCATCCGGCGATTCGCGAACGCTCTGGCCCTTCTTGTACTCGGCCTCCAGGACCTTCTGCATATCGAAGTCGAGTTGGCGTTCCTTCTTGATCCGCTGCTGTTCCATGTCGCGAACGACACCATGGTGCATAGCCTGCAAAGCCGGTTATTAGTATAATGATTATAGCACGTGTGTGCTATATGCGATGAATGAGGAGCTGGGGCTATGCGCATACGTCTTTTTCCCATTTTTGCTGGAAGTGTACCACCACGACTGTGCCCAGGGCGAATAGCCCCGTGCCGGCAAGGGTGAGCTGCGAGGCGCGCGACATGGTGATGAGTGCAATGCGTCGAGCTGGATGATGACAGACGTAGGTAGACAGTTATTTGAACGAGCAGATTGATCAATATCTGCTACGGAGCCATGTCGTGGTGTCTGTTTTTGGCGCTCAACGATCTCCTTACACAGCACCCGGAAGACGAATGGGATCATACGAGGGAAGCTTCCATAACTTCGAGCTCCCGGGTCGATAAAGATAAATTTAGCAGCTTCTCCAAATGACGTTGGGGGTGCAGATCCACCACCAGCCGCCCCATGGCCCGTGCCTCCAGTGCTTGTTACGCTGGAGCTCAGGCTGGACCCGCCTGTAGGCTGTGACCCTCGCTGGGCTGCATCTGATCATCTGGGGATAGCTCTCGTCAACCTCACCATACCAAGTCTTTGTGCCAACATCCTACGTCCGACTTCGTACAGCAAGCATTGTCGCCTTCGCCTTCGTCAGAGCTATCTTGAATCTACCTACCGTCTCCCCTGAATCAGAGCCCCCGTGAAAACCAGCAGGATGGTATGCGCAGGAGCACCGCCGATCTATGAACCGTGTTGATCTGACGAGGCATAACAGGCGGCCCAGAACTCGGCTGGCATTCAGACCCTGCTCGATGTACGCATACAAGACACCTTTACCACCGCGGCTGTCGCAGCAGGCTAACGCTCGTCAAAACACAGGCCGAGAGGGAAGCTTCCAAGATTGTCCAGAAAGGTGCGAGTCGCATAGCACATACGAACCAAGCATCCTACCTATATCCATCGGTAACTAACAAGTGACTCGCCCCAACAGCCCGGGAATGTACGTTCGAAACCACTCATCATCTATGCGCCCGTGCGCTCGAGAAAGAGACAGGCTTTCCCACACCATACCTACCGCGAGTCTCAGACTAACCCGATCCCCGATCCGCAGTCCGAACCAAGCGAGTACGAGAGGCGCGCGACGAGGCCAAGAACGAGATAGACGCCTACCGCAAGTCCAAGGAGGAGGAGTTCAAGAAGTTCGAGTCCGAGGTAAACCTTACCTAAACAAACAGACAGTCGACCACAAATGGCAGAACAAAGGTGTTAACCTGGACACAGCACACCCAAGGCAACAAGCAGGCCGAGGACGAGGCCGACAAGGAGGCCGACGACAAGATCAAGGAGATCCAGGAAGCCGGCAAGAAGAGCCAGACCGGTGTCATCGTCGAGCTCCTGAAGGCCGTTTTCGAGGTCAAGCCTGTTGCGCCCTCGGCAGCATAGGCTGGTTTGCAGTTGGCACGTCAGCGGAGACTGCTGTTGGGATGAGTCAAGTATGATATAGCTCTCGTACAACTCCTGAGGCCGGAGCGGCTGTGTTGAGGGAGTGGATGCAATGCATATTACGCGGGCGATAAGAGTGTTTCGATAAAAGAGATGCTCGGGGGCGACAGGCGCAGACTCGGTGGTTGCATGGCCTCGTCTGCACATAGATTAGGCAAGAAGCTGTTGTGAGGCCGTGCCAGAAAGCCGGCATGCATTATTCATGATTCCTATCAACCATTCAACTCATCGTTGCGTCTTCTACTGTAGGAACTGCACTAGTGTCGACAGCATCTCCTTGGTATCTTTGCCCTCCGCATCCTCGGCGTCCATGCCCTCGATCTGCTCCTGTATCGTATCCTTAATGACGCCCAGCGTCTCATCCCGGTCTGCAAGCAGCTTCGTGATCGTCTTCCTTGCCCCGTCATCCTCGGCTATCAGCCACGCCAATACGACGTCTAGTGTCTGCAGGGAGAAGAGACCGGCATCCAGCCTCCGCGAGAACCACTCGTCCGCCATCTCCTCCCTTTCCCCGACCGTCAGCCTCGCCTGCTCCGCCCGGATCGCCTCGTCCGCCGCCGTGATGCGTGCCGCGTAGTCCCGCCGTAGCTTGACCAGCTTCTCCGTCTTCTCGTAGTCCTTCTCCACGAACTTGGCCAGCGTGCGTATCCGCTCCCCCGAGCCGCCGGGCAGGAGCCGCAGCATCGACGCAAAGATGCCGATGAGGTGCTCCGACGTCTGGCCGTCGTTGTTCTTCTTCATGAACAGCATGAATATGTTCTTCAGTCCGCCGGCATCCACGATCTTCTGGCAGACCTCGCCTCCCATCGAGCCGCCCGTCGCGTGGTCCAGGAGTCGCAGCGCGGCCGCCTTGCTCAGCTTGCCCTCCTTCAGCATGATGAGGCAGAGCTCCACGCCCTCGGCCTCGATGAACTTGGTCTTGCCATCCGGCTCGTCCACCAGGCACGTGAGGGCCTCGAACAGGTTCTCCATGTACTCCTCCTCCTCGCCGCCCTTCTCGGGATCCCGCTTCCGATACGCCGCCACTAACTGCAGCATGATGTCGGCCGCGTCCAGACCGGCCAGTTTCTGCCGGTTCTTCGGCGAGTTCTGCACCAGTATCGCCAGCACCTCGGCGGCGTATTGCTTGTTCTGGCTCACGGTCGCTTCCTTGGCCTGTATCCGCCGCAACAGCCACTGGAGCAACTTCTCGTGCTCCGCGACCTGCTCCGCGGTAGCCGTGCGCCCGCAGAGGTTCTCGATGATGCTGAGTGCGAAGTACACGCCGCTGCGGTCGACCTCCTGCGTCGCCTCGTCCAGGCGCTCAAAGTTGGACACCAGCAGGCCCAGCAGGTCGGCCGCAAGCAGCGCGTCCACGAGGGCGTCCCACTGCGCGTCCGCGGCCGCGACGTCCTCCTCCGTCAGCTCGTTGATGATCTCGACGGCGTCGATGGCGACGTCGGTGTTCTCGTGCGCCAGCAGGCCCACCAGGCTGCCGACGCACCCCAGGCGCGCGAACTCGGCGTACAGGTCCGGGTGCTCGGACAGGATCGACAGCGCCTTGATGTCGGCGTCGAGCTCGGCCTCGCTCGCAATGAACTTTTGCGGTGCGTCCTCGTACTTGGCGCGCTGCTCGGCGTTGCGCGAGATGCGCTTCTCGAAGTTCAGGGCTGTCTTGCGCAGCCAGGCGCTGTCGATCTTCTCGGGCGCGGCGTTGGCGGCTGTCTCGTCGTCGTCCGCTACGTAATCCAGCACCTCCGTCTCCTGCGCTGTGATGCCGCCTCCGAAGAAGCGGCCGTCCTCGTCATCGCCGGCGTCTTCGGGCGGCAGTCCTGGCCCGTAGTCCTCCTCCTCGTCGTCGGGTGGTGGGGCGGGTCCGGCTTCGACGTCTCCGTCGTCGTCTGCTGTTGTCGGCGGTTCGTCCTCGACGCGTGCGTTGCGGCTACTGCGGCCGTCCGGAGTGAGGCGCGCGGATTTGTAGATCTGGTCTGGGTGAGGGGCGCATTAGTTTAAAGATTGCACTGCCGATATGTGAGGTATGCGCGTAGCTTGGACGACTTACTGGGATCTCGAAGCGGCTCAAGCTTCCGTTTGTTCCCAGCGGAGGACTGGCAGGTTGCTTAGCGGGTGGAAACAGGAGTGGGCGATGGGTAGAACTCACTTTGAAAAGCTCGTCTATACTCGTCATCTTGCGTGTCGAGCGCAAGGTCAAGTGTCGCAGAGATTTAGACCAATCACAAAGGTAGAATGGTGGGATGCGATTGATGTATGAAGCTTGAAGCTTGAAGCTTGAAGCTCTCGGATTGGGAGCTCATGGTCCATGGAAATTTCCATGCTACGAGTGCACAGTAATCTGATCCCTATCCATACTGTCCCATGCGCAAATACTGGCCTACTCTGGCACAGTGCATCATAAGCCCGAGAATGCTTGGCGGGCCATCTCCAGCTCCCGAGTCGGCGTGAGACAATGTCTTGGAAACCCGACTTCACACCTCTCACCTAATCCATTCCGACTTTTTGCTAGATAGCTGCTTTGATTTCTTGATTTTGATTTCACCTGGATGCAATACCTTCCTAACTTATCCAGAAACGTACACCTAGAGTGAATAGAGTCAAGCCGACATTCATGCCTCCGACACTCATCCTGATACGACATGCTCAGGGATTGCATAATGAAACCAGTGAGTCCCAATCTCGTCACAAACTATTTGGGTACGGTACTAATTTCTCGCAGAGGAATACAGCATACCAGACCCTGATATCACAGAACTGGGCCGGAAGCAATGTGTCGATCTGCGAAATGGTCTCATGGAAGACCCCATAGCTCAGAAAGCAGAGGTTATCATCACCTCGCCCATGCGGAGGACCATACAAACAGCTTTGGCGTCTGTGGACTGGTTGATAGAGCGGGGAGTCAAGATTAAAGCTGATGCCGGCTGGCAAGGTCGGTCCACCCATGCCTCACTGCCCCCTTGACTGGGACAGCTCAGCGGTGTGAACATCGAGCCTCGGACCATGACCATTGGAGCACACTTATCTGAGATTTTCCGTTAGAAAACTCGGCCAAACCCTGCGATACAGGCAGCCCAGTCGCCAAACTGGCCGCAGAGTTCCCCGTCGTGGATTTCTCGACCCTCGACCCCGTATGGCCGGACAAGACATCGCCAGAGGCTAGCCACTACCACTACACGAGAACACATATCCTGCTCCGAGCGCAAGCATCGCTCAAGAAGCTGTACGAGCGGCCGGAGAAGGTCATCATAGTCGTGGGGCACTCGGCCTTCATGCGGCTGGCCGTTACCGGCTGTTGGTTCTTCAACGCGGATTACCGCATCTTCGAGTTCGGAGACAGGACCAGTCCGTGGGATTCCTATCGACTTGAGCAGCACGCCTCGACGAAGGAGAAGGGTGGTGGCCTAGGGATTAGCTTCAAGGAAGAGGTCGTCATTGGGTCGAAGTTACCGGAGGAGTTGCCGGAGGAGTTGCCGGAGGAGTTGCCGGTTGCTGAGTGAAAGGAGAACGGCCGTTGATCGGTTGTCATATGGTGGCTGACTGGCCCAGCATCACACATTGTCGATAGGAGACAGTCCTGAATGGAGGGTTGCTGGATTCCAAGACCAAAGACTCGGTATATATATATTTTTTTTGGGCGTGCGTACGACACCACTCGGTTTACGAGAAGCTACTCCGCTTGTCCCATCAGCGCTCTCTATCGTTTACCCTATTTTCTCATCAGCCCCATACCAAAAATACGTAACTCCCTTCCCACAGACAGCACCTCCTTCCTACCTTACAGACAAGAGCCAAGATACAGCGTCTAGTCCACATGGTACGGAACGCCCTGCGGGTCGTTCTCAACTACCGTACTCGATCCACTCGTACTTCCAACTGCCGTACTCGATCCGCTCGTACTTTCACCGCCGGTATTACCACCGCCACCATTGCTACCAGCACCACCACCGCTGCTGCTACCTCCCTGGCCTGCCCCTGCAGTCGCGTCGAACCCGCCGCTTGAAGAGAAGCAGTTCCCGTAATTTGCGTTTTTCGACATCTTCCTGTCGTGCGGTCGCTATCCGGGACTTGGGGCGTTAATTATTCTAGGTTAGATTTCTCGAGGCTCAGTTCTGGCGTGGGAGTCGCTTAAAGTCGTTGAGAGCACGTTTTAGGATGTCTTGAAGAAGAGCTATGTCGATGGCAGCAATGCAGCAGCAGTATTTATAGTGTTGGAAACGATTTCACTCCCTTGCGTAGTGTCATCGCTGACCCGTGCGCAGGTTGTGATATTGTTCATTCGCAACATAGTCGCAGTGTGATCTGTGAAGCACACGACCGCTGACTTTGATACAGCCCGCCTGATCATGAACTCGACGAACATACAATGCCACCAGCATTTCCGCTTGTCAGAGCAAATCAGGGTGACTGTGCTCGAAAGCTCTACTGGCAGCGCGATTCGATGAGCATCTGGGTCGGAAGAGCTTGAACCCGTGGACTATAGCTCTTCCGGATAGTGCGATATGTCGGAAGCCAGTGGCATTTGCAATTTTCTTCAAACCATGTCGATGTGTTGGTGAGCAAAGAGTTATCATCTAGCCGAACCAGAACCGGATCATTCGCAGTCTCGCTGTGATATCCATGAGCACTGGCTACACTACAAAGGCTCGCCTTTCTATGTCCATGTAGTTAATGTATCTGGGATAAGTGGCGTGCCATAAGGACCTATACGCTCATGATACTTCCCCTTCTCAGTGTGTACGTGCTGACTTTCTACGGAGTTATGGTCAGTCATGGTATTATCACGAAACCTAAGTGCTTGAAGTCGCGTGGTTTCGCGGTACACACGTTTCACAACAGGTGAACATTTCCCTGCCTTATAAATACACGCCACATAATGACATGCTCCGAATCGTCCTTCTCTACTTAATAAGTGCTCGACTCGTCGGCTCGTTGCGTCCACGGCAGCGTTGAGGGCGACATCAGGCAACCAAATAAAGATCCAAGGCCAGAAGATGCCCCCCTGTATCGAGCTGACCCCGGCCTCGAGCTGAAGACCCCTCCGAGTTGAGGCTGTGCCATCCCCCTGTCATCCGGGTCTCATCTCATTTCTCAGGGACCTTCCACACTGGGCTGCTGAAACGTCCTGTGATTACGAGAAACTCTTCCAAATAGGCGTCGAGATGGCTTGATATTGATCAAGCATCCTATGGATCGCCCAGTCAGGCATCCACGCCGCCATTCCGCTCGCCGCTTACCCGGGGGCTTGACACGCACAGCCTCAGTGATCAGACTCAGTACGAGGTTCGTAACACATGGAGAGCCGCGATGCCCGCACCCACCAACATACTACGATACCTTCAAGCGCCCGGACTGTACGCTTTGTCGACTGTTTTACATGAGAGAGCAATCACTTTTGACTCTAGGCGACATACTCCAGTTGGACATGGTCACTATCATGCCTCATCAACTTCACTCTTACAGTCTAAGGTCGACGGCCCCCGTGGATGTGTCAGCCTTCTGAGTTCTGATGCTACTGCATGACCCCAAAGAGCCCAAGACGATTGCTTACCGCCAAGTAGTCATCTTCTTTACTAAGGCTTCGTGCTGATTCGACACTGACTGGGGTCTGTCTGTAGTTGGTCAGGCACTGATCATCTGTCATTCGCACGGCGACTGAGCCACCCAACATGCCAAGTGCGGTGCCAATGGAACTCGTAGGATCAGGCCGTATAATAGTACAGCGCAATGCCGGCTGTAGGTAAGCTAATGCGATGACCGTATACACCAGAGCAATAATAACATTTTACTGCCAAGCCCGGCTCTTCCGTTGTAACGACTCACGGTTTCCGGGGACGGGGAGATCAGAACAGGAAGCTATCAATTTCGACTCCGTCATCTCTGTCTACCCTTTGACCATTTACATCGTCCGAAAGTCTCCCTTGCGCTTAGATCTCGGATGACATGTCTGTTTTTCGCTATATTTCCTCATAATCTGCACGCAAAATGTTACCGACGCTCGTTTCTCTGATCTCCCTTACACCCATCGTTGCTCATGCGGCGCTACAGGTTGACCTGGAATCGCCAGGTGAGTAACTGACCGCCCAGTCTCGGCACCCGTCCTTGGCGCCAACCACATGGCTACCTTTCTGATGCCTACTCGCCTTCAGATTCCATCAAGACAGCCGCAAAACTGGTGGCCGGGGATCTGTTGAGCTACTATCAAGGTCGGGAACCGGGTCACACTCTGGGCATCCTGCCCGGTCCGCCTCCCGATGGCGACTACTACTGGTTCGAGCCACACACAACCTTAAGTGACACAAGATGACTATTAACAGAGGCGTGCAGGTGGCAAGCGGGTGCCATGTGGGGAGGAATGATCGACTACTGGTACTGGACGGGCGACGACACATACAACGACATAGTATACGAAGCCATACTGGCCCAGGCAGGACCAGACCGGGACTTCATGGACAAGAACTGGACGCTATCTTTGGGGAACGACGACCAGTCGTTCTGGGGCATGACGGCTCTGTCTGCGGCCGAGAGCAACTTCCAAGACCCTCCTCAGGGCGAGCCGCAGTGGCTCGCACTGGCGCAGGCAGTGTGGAATGAACAGGCTTCACCAGACCGCCGAGGCCCCGAGTGCGGTGGCGGTTTGAGGTGGCAGATCCAGCCTACGAATAGAGGGTACGATTACAAGAACAGTACGTGGGACGTCCCACGAGCGAGGCTTTAAATAGATTAGCCAGCAGTGATGTCGTCCAACGCTGACCGAATGCCCGCGCAGCTATCCCCAACGCCATATTCTTTAATATGGGTGCCCGCCTGGCGAGATACACCAATAACGACACGTATGCGCAGCATTCCACCGATACGTGGAACTGGCTGATCGAGCATGTATACATCGATGACAAGTTCAACGTTTACGACGGTGCTCATATCGCGGACAACTGCACGACGGTCAACAAGCAGCAGTTCTCGTACAATGCCGCCGTGCTGTTGCTCGGAGCGGCGCACATGTACAATTATGTGAGCACCTTACCGCTGGGAGGCAGCCTCTCCTACTGGCTCGCCGACCTCACTGAGCGCCGTGGAATGTAACTAACGTGCGCTATCCGGAAGACAAACGCAAGCAAGGACTGGGAGGCCCGGGTCAGCGGCCTCCTCGACGGCATCGAGCGCGTCTTCTTCCTAAACGGCACGGCCTACGAGCCGACCTGCGAGGCGCGCATCTGCCTCACGGACCCGATCAGCTTCAAGGGCTACCTGCACCGGTGGATGGCGGTGTCCTCCCAAGTAGCCCCCTTCATCCACGACCGGGTCATGGGGCTCCTCAAGACGTCGACGCGGGCCGCCGTCGACCAGTGCACGGGCGGCGCCGACGGCCGGCAGTGCGGCTTCCACTGGAGCACGGGTATGTACGACGGCGCCACGGGCGCCGGCCAGGAGATGAACGTCGTGGGCGCGCTGGCGTCGCTGCTGATCGAGGCTGCGGCCCCGCCCCTCACGAACGGCACCGGCGGCTCGAGTCTGGGCGATCCCGACGCGGGGAGCGGCCCCAAGAAGGAGACCGACGAGTTTAAGCAGGTCACGACGGGCGACCAGGCGGGTGCGGGGATCGTGACGGTGCTGCTTTTGGGGTTTGCAATGGTGTCGCTATGGTTTATGGTTTGGAAATAGACATGACATCAACTAAGAGTTGATGACCTTACGAACATAGACAGTCGCATAGCCCAAAAGATCGTACATGGTGTCTTCGCCCGCTATTTCCTATGTAATTCGCACGATAGGGTCTTTTCGAGTCGGTGTAGCAACACAGCTTCACCCCATTATAGTACGTCTACATACAGGCGGAAATTTTTGGCGCTCTTCGCCCTCTCGGACTTGAGAAGTTGAGTTCCGAAGTAACCGTAAACGATGGCTTGCATCGCAAGGAATGCTTCACGAGGATCTGTCGATCTCTGCTTCTTAATTGTCCTTGCCTAGCTGTCTAGAAGGCTTCATTATCGATCGGAATTTGCAAACGGCTTTCATATGGTCCTAGGTCTCTTCAAGCTGTCAAAAACTATATTAGCATGTGCATCAAGCATTTACACAGTATTATCGTTACTGCTTGTGAGTGCGAATGTGGTTGTATTATTGTTATCCAATATTAAATGGCTATTACCGATGATCTTCCAATGCGATTGCACATGGCTTCCAACTGGTACAATAGGTAAAGTAAGTACCTTTCAGAGCATGGCGACACCGGCCACAAGTCCAGCCACCAGGCCCAGAACACCCTTCACACCCGCAGTCGGCATCGCGGCGGCACCAGTGGCCACGCTCATAGTCCCGTTACCCGCAGCGGACGAAGCAGCAGACGGCGCAGCATTACTAGCTGAAGAAACCTTCGAGGCGGCCTTCGACGATGCACTGTCAGTCGCAGCCGCAACGCTGGACGACGTGAAAGTAGTAGGCGCAGTGGTGATCATCCCCGTGGCAGAGGCAGAGGCAGCGGTCTGGGTCGCGCTCCCGCCCTCGGTGCTAGACGCAAAGACCGACGAACCCGTCAACGTCACAACTTCGTCGGTCGCGGTGGCAGCCGAGGCCGTGGCAGTGGCAGTGGCAGTCGCCTCGGCGCCGAAACCAGGCAGGAAGCTGGGCGAGTACTCGGCCGTACCCGAGTACGCAGCGCAGCCCGGTACGGTGGTCTTGGGGGGCGCCATGCCACCACCGCAGTCCAGGAAGGCGCAGATCTCGCCCGTGTCGGGCACGTACCACAGCACGCTGGCGCCGCCGTAGGCGACGGTATTGGACGAGGTGCAGCCCTCTAGGTCCGTCCTGGCGGCGACGTGGCTGGCGAACAGCAGGGCTGCGGCGAGGATGGCGGTTGGGGCTTTCATGTTGATGGCGTGCATGGTTATGGTGTTGAAGTGGAAGACTGGGATGCGACGGATGGATGAACGAGGTAAGGATTTGCACTGAAGTGGTAACAAAGACTCGGGACGCTCCGAGATATTGTGGGTGCGAATTAAGGTATTCTGGGGATGAAAGAGCGGAATCCCCGGCGGTCGTAATAACGAATAATGAATGGACGGCAACCTTGCTTGCTTGCGTGGCGGCCTTGGAATTTTACAAATTGAGAACGGATGGAGGAGAGAAAGAGAAGAGAAAGAAGACAAAAAAAAGCTGGGCGAGTTTTGTTGTTTAGTGCTGCGCCGCCATCCATCTCTCATTTAACCCGGTTATTTATTACCCCTGAATCCGTACGTATTATTATCACGAAGTCTAGGCCCGGTCCCGAGCGCTTGGATCGCGCCACTCCTCACTAACCCACAACGTCGGGTACTATTATAGTACTATTGGCACCTAGCAGCTCCATCATACGATTCTTCGGCGAACAGCTCTTATTATTGCCACCTCGCCGTGTCTTGAACCTCGTTATACCATAACGCCTTCTGTCAGGGGGATTTACAGCGACAAGCTGTAACTTTACGCGTCACGTTAGTCCGTCTAAGCAGCCATTCGTTCGCACGCACGCAGACTACCCAAGGAAGAGAATCAGAAACGGCTGAGCCACCATGTCTCAGCAAACCCCTGCCTACTACCCCGAGGGCTGGGATCGCGAGCGCATGCTCAATGCCGGTGTTAACGACGAAATCGGTACTCTGACCGATGACCAGCTGAGCGTATTCCGCGAGGGTCTAAGAGCGGATATAGGCGACCAAGGATTTGACCAGTTCTTCGCGGAGATGTCCAACCGGCGGAACGTCGCAAAGGGTCGGTACGAAGAGATCACGGCTTCTATTGTGCATGGCTTCTAATTCAAGAGGCATAGGGACTGCGCCCAACCCCGTTGATGTTGGTGAGCCGGCATTCATGGAGACCATGCGTCTCCGCGAGGAGCGCTTCGGTGGTGCGCACCGGCTGGAGCAGTGGGGGTTCGTTGTCTTCAAGAGTCCGCGAATTCGAGATGAGGCGCAATGGGACGCTTGCCGGCAGCGGTTTGAGGAAATCGTTCGTGAGTCTACCGACTTCTATCGCGGATATCCTGGGTTGGACGAGTGTCTTTCGAGGTTGAAGTTCCAGTGGGTGGAGGATGCTGGTGATGCCGACGGCAGTGTTGCGTCCATCTCGCAGTACGTCAGCCCCCTACCTCGTGCCCGAACTCTCTACGTCGGTCTATGGCCAGCCTACTAAAGTCAGGCTTGAAAAACGCTGGCACATTATCTGATCACGCAAGCAGCGCATACACCTCCATGGTTCCACCCCGGGGGCTTGACCACAGCTTATGTCTACACATCACACCCGCATCCCTAGACTCGATCCTGAACTCACCCCTCCCATCAACCGCCAACCGCAGGTACAGGAAGGACATACCCTATGTCCTCGCTGTTTCCGCGCACGCGGACCAATATGCCCGCATGGCGGAAGAAGAAGAAGAGGAAGACATCGCAGGCGCTGGCTGGCGCGGCTACTTCAACGTGGCTGTCGAGACTCTTCTCGAGTCCATCTTCCCAATGGTAGTGAATGACACCAGGTCGCCTTTCGAGATCGGTGGAAACATCTCAGGCAAGGACGTGTATTGTGATCACACTCGATGGGGTGTACATAAGGCTGGGGTAGGTTACTGGGATAAACGAACGCAGCAGGCTGGGACCGGGTTATGATCATGGCGAGGGCACCCCAACGAACTTACTGTTGAGGGATCTCATCAAGCGGTTTCTGAGCGACGGAGAGAGTCGACTCATCGGAATTGGTCACAACTTGCACATTTATAATACGATACTCTCCGAGTAGGTCCTACAGCACGTGGGGTCGGCTCATCACTCGCGGGTTCTTGTCATCCACAGCTATGTGAGGCTGCACGGCGTGCCACGAGAGTAGCCGAGATCCTGAAGCTTCACGTCAAGAACAACGACAGCTTCGCGAAGTGCCACTAACGCTTTCCAGGTTCAACCCAAGAGCGAGGTACAGAGGTGGCACTGCAGCGGGCTCACGGGCTGCTTTTCTTTCAAGCCCATCATAGCTACAACATCCTCTGTCAGCATTCGTTTTAAAAATATCGGATCGGAAACGAGACAAGGCTTACATTCAATGTCGTAACGGAAGACGATGCTCATGCTTCGGTGGAGATCGCCAAGGCGATGAACGCCGATAGCCAGGCCATGACAACCATCGGGTTCATTACCTCATCTTCCTCCCCCCACTCACATCGCGGCGGTCTCCATCAACACGTTCTTTGCGACTTTTGATGAGGTTGTGAATGCCTGGAGGGTGTACAAGAAGCTATGGGTACAATAGGCGCCAAGCCTTCGGACGACTGTGGTGAGCGTCACGGCCCGAAATCGCCATATTGTTCCTCGCCATGCGGCCCTTGGTGGCCGAGACCACTGCAGAGTGAGACGGTTACTATATTCGTCCACGTCTTCTTGGGGTAATTATTCGCCCGATCACTCGGCGACGCGGGGCGCCTGGAATATGATGTGCGCAGTAAACCTTTCATTGGATGTGAGCCACGATGTTAGCCATACAGCCTGCCCCTATTATTAATATCGTTCCATAGACTACCTGGCTGACAAATGCCCCGTTATTCTAGTGTGGCACCAGCATGATGTAACCTGGACATCACATAAATACAACAACATACGACAACAATCCAGCGGCTTCAAGACTCTCGTCAATTATAAACAACGTTTGTGTTCGCAAAAACAAGAAGTTGCGATTGCCCCAGTATGTCATCAAAGAAGGTCTTCATCATCGGCCCCGGCTTCATCGGCTGGAACGTGCTCGAGCTCCTCGCCAAGGAGGGCTACGCCGTGACCGGATACGTGCGGAGAAAGGAGCACGCGGAGCAGATCAAGGCCTCGGGAGCCTCCAACGTCGTGCTCGGGGACCTGAACGACAAGACGTTGATCACGCACCACGCCGCAGCACACGACATCGTGATCCACACCGCTACCGCCGACCACCTCCCCAGCGCCGAGGCCGTCCTGGACGCCATCCAGCAGCGCGCGGAGCGGGGTCTCAGCACCATCTACATCCACACCTCGGGCACATCCGTGCTCGACGACGGCAGCAAGGGCAGCACCAAGTCGTCCAGGGTATACCACGACAACGTCAAGTCCGAGATCGACTCGGTAGCGGACTCCGCCCCGCACCGCGAGATCGACCTCGCGATCCTCAAGGCGCAGAAGGCGCTGGGCGCCAGAGCCAAGATCGCCATCATGATCCCGCCGCTGATCTACGGGTTCAACCCGGACCACGGCCGCCTGACGATCCAGATCCCGACGCTGACGCGCTGGGCGTTGAAGCACGGCTTCGCGGGCCACGTGGGTCAAGGGCTGGCGGTCGAGAGCAACATCCACGTGCTCGACCTGGCGCGCGCGTACGTCGTGCTCCTGCACCACTTGGAATCCGTCCCGGCCGACGACCCGCAGGTCCGGGACAACCCTTACTACTTCTGCGAGACCACGGGCGACGCGGAGCCGAGCTGGAAAGACGTCGCTTCCGTCATCGGCGAGAGCCTCCACAAAGCCGGACTGATCTCCGACGCGGCGCCGCGGACCATTCCCCCAGAGACGTACGGCGATCTTTTTGGAGCAGACTTCACGGCCGCCGTTATCGGCCTCAATAGCCGGAGTCGGGCGGTGCGGCTGCGGGAGCTGGGCTGGAGGCCGGTGGAGAAGAGCTGGAGGGACAGCTATGTTGGGGATGAGCTTCCGGTTATCTTGAAGGAGGAGGGAGACCTTGAGGCGTTCAGCGGGTATCAGGGCACGGTCGCGAGCTAGGTGATGTGATGTATGTACCTACTCAGTCGTTTGACCACTGAATCGAACTGGTGAATCTGATAGTAACATACCTACTGCACATGGAATATAAGTCAACTCATTGGCAGACGTCCGATCGCCCTCTTTCACCGACTACAGTCTCAGGGTCCAGTATAACGACACATATCACAGTCATACGTGTTCCTCAAGTCCTTATAATACCGTTTATGATTCGATAAATAGAGGACGCGTGACTGGCTACCCAAGTGAACAAATATCCCTTACCCAAATACCTCAAGACACAAATATCAAGATGCAGGCAACCTCAGTTTCTGAGTCCTGAGCTTCTTAGCTTTGCCATTACGGGCCGCCCCGGCATCCTTCAGCGCCTGGATATCCGCCTTCCATTGATCGACATCCGGACGAAGGACACGTCGATCGTACGTCAGGAGCCCATTGACTTCGCCTTCCACATCAGTGGTTTGCCTGCTCGACCACGTCAGTAAAAGTTGATGACAAATCCACACAAGAGACGTAGTAATCTGGGCGCGAGAGAAGGAGAGAAGGGGAGTACTCACGTCCATATGGCTGCCGAGCATGCGAACTTCTCAACTTGATCCCGTAGTTCGCTCAAGAGGAGATGAGCCCGGTAGTTCCAGTCCTGGATGGTGAGGTCAATCTCGTAGGTCTGGTTGACTGTGCTGATCGCCGCCTTCACATTCCACAGGTGCTCTATTGAGACATTGTTTCCTATGCCGCCAAATTCGCCTTGTATCGCCATACGGGTAGGATCATACGGGGTAGATTGAGTGGAGTAAAACGGCGTCCCGCATTGCGGGTTCGCGTAATGGTGATTATCATGCCAATCGCCGTATCCATGGTCATGCCAGCCCGAAGTGGCATCGACGAGCCTGGTTGGATCGAGCTGTTTGACACGCTGTGTAAGGGCCGCCTCTGGGTAATAGTCGGTGCGCTGAGCCCATCCTTCGTTGTAGATGATCTGGTCAGGTTAGCTTTCAAGTAGGGGCTAGACTGTTGCGAGGCTGCATACCCAGGTATATATGCTTGGATAGTTCCTGTGTTGTGTGATGAGGATGTCCAGCTGTCTCTCCCATTCGGCTTGTTGAGAGTCACTCGGCATCCCATTGGCAGGCATGGACGGCATATCTTGGATAACGAGGAGTCCCAGTTGGTCGCATGCTTGATAAAACAGAGCATTTTCCACTTTGATATGCTTCCTGAACATATTGAAACCTAGGTCTTTCAACTGCTGGAGATCGTAGACCATTGCTTCACGATTGGGTGGGGTGTATATTCCGTCGGGCCAGAATCCCTGGTCGAGGGTGCCGAACTGGAAGAAGAATTCGCCGTTGATAAGGGGGCGCTTCACCCCGTCTATCTCTCCAACCGATATAGTCCTGAAGCCAGTATATGAGGTTACCTTATCTCTTCCCATCGTGACTGAGATGTTGTATCTGCAAGGTGATCAGTATCTTTCCGACGAGATAAGAGGGGACCGCGCAGGGCGTACAGTGTTGGGTCATCCGGCGACCATAGATGCGGCGAGCCCACGACGAAGGTAAATGGTCTGTTGACAGTGCCATTTGCATATGCCACTCTGTTACCCCGCGTATCGGCAACTGTGACCTGAAACGATGAGTTGGAAGCACCTCCTGAGGTCCCAACAGTCATATTGACTTGTGTCGGAAACGTGTCAGTGACTTGCATCAGTTGGGTGAAGACACAGTGCGAAGGGCAGACTCACTTCGACCATCCATACCAGCGGCAACATCCAATTGGGTGATATACTGAGACGGAACCGACTCCATCCACACCTAAGCCAATGTCAGTCTTGTTGTCTGCTTCCCTCTTGCAACCATGGAAAACATTTGTCGTGGGAATTGCGGCCACTTGGGACCTTCGCCACGGTCACTGCTGTTACATCCAAGCTTGTCTCCAATAAACCCCCAAGCTCCAATATGCACTTACACTCTGCCATATACCGGTACAAGGCGTGTAGAAGATATGCGAGGGCGAAAGAGCCTGCTTTCCAACAGGAATCTGGTATCCTGCAGACCGATGTTAACCACTGATGGCCTGTGAATCGGGGAATACAAACCTTCTGCATCAGTTGGGTCGAACACGCTGACTTGTAAAGTGTTGTTTCCATGTAGGAGGAACTCGGTTATATCCAGGCTGAAATGCCAGTAGCCCCCAACTTGATCCCCAACCCGTTGGCTGTTCACGTAGACAGTTGCGATGTAGTCGACAGCTTCAAAGTTGAGCATGACCCTGTTACCGTTGTCTGTCCATCCTTCCGGGACCTCGAAACGTCTCGCAAACCAGGAGTAGGTCATGTTAGTCTTCTGAATGCCTGAAAGGGCGCTTTCCAGACACGAAGGAATGAGGACTTCATGGGCAAGCGTATCGGGCAGCGGTACGATGTTCATAAGAACCTCGTCTGCGCCAGCACCCTCCTTCCAGTTCCACAGACCGTTCAAGCTTTTCCATTGTGAGCGTTGAAGCTGGGGCCTGGGATATTCTGGCCAAGCGTCTGTTCCCGATGTATGGGTCCAAGGAGTATCAAGTGGAAGGTTCTGCTATATGTCAGCGCAAAAACCTCGCACTGGTAGCTTTAACGCTCATACCTTGATCTCGTAGCCTTGTGCTAGGCTGATCAGCACGGGGACTAGAGCTAGGCAGCTCTTCAGAAACCCTAGCTTCATCTTTGCTACTCTCGCCGTACAGAGCTGCCGGACACTGGTAGTGGGCCAGGGGGTCGAGGTAGCAGTTAAGCACAGAGCAACTGAGTCGGATATCCACTAGCAAGGGAGAGGCCGGATGACTTGACAGGCACTTGTCTCAAAGAAGGCGTGTGGCTTTGGCAGGATGGCCTTGGTTTAAATAGATGTCGAGCACATTTCTAAGTTGGTGAGGCTTAGCAAAGAGCTATCTGCCGTGCACCATCTGGGGCAGTTTCTCCGCAGTTTGCCTCGACCTCCTCGTATTACCTTCCTATTCTTGTGATAGCTCGACATGTTTCTCCCTGGAACATGTTTGTGGAGCCACTTGGCTAAAGGTGAGAGGGCTGACGCACGATATCGACGATCACAGTTGGCCAAGTAATATGTACCAATGGTCAGCAGGCCAGAGATTGGGCGTGTTTGCTCGGTTTGTTTCCTGGACCAAGGAGGGAGCATATGCAGGCGACAGACTTGGCCTAGTGAGTCTAGGCGAAAGCAGTTGACATGAAAAGCTCTGTCCAATGTCGTGATCTCATTTCTTAGGTAACCTTGAAGCCGAGCAAAACTGCGGTCAGCGTGGACATCTGGGATGGCTGGGGCAGCATCGAGACCACAGGCGACCAACCCCCCGGCACCATCGGAGATTTATAGAGGTCCAACGCGGAGGGCACACGAGATCACGGTACCTATCACGGTACCATTGGCGTGTACGGACTGCATGGACAACACCAATAACAACAACCGGGTGGTTGGGTGCGGGTTCTTGGCTGACGAATGGAGTCTGAGAGATACAGTGCAACGCAATGGCGTCACACGAACCGACTTATCATGGGGGAAACAGAAGTAGTACGCAGCGTGAGGCTCATCCTTCTGCAGGTCGTGGCATCAGGTTTGCTGGTGGCAACGATTGTCGACGGGAGCCATGCCATCCCTTGAAGAGCAAGATGACGATGACCGGCAGTAAGTAGCGGAAGGGGATGGACGGGGATGACGGGGCTGGTCGGGGTAGGCGGGGTTCGGAAAAGCCCGACTCGGGTCTACCACGATCCAGAATGCCAGACGGGAGCTTCATGAATCAGACCCATCGTGCAGCGATGTTGCCGGAAGCTGACAGGGGTGGCAAAGTGGTGAGTCTCCCAAGTCATATGTAGCGGCTCGCAATGCTGGCCCGTCCTGACCTAGCTCTGTGTTGGTTGCCAAGTTGGCAACGTGAAGGTGGACAGCCGAGAGTAACAGCGACGGCTAGACGGGAAAACCTAGGCACAGCAGCAGTATCACATGGGCCAACATGTCACCAAACCCCACCAGCCCGCGTGCCGGCCCCTGTCCTTGTTGGATTTGGAGCAGAACGGGGCCCGGGGAAGCTGGGCCGAGACACCATCAAGATATTGAGGGGCTGGCTGTTGAAGACGTTAGGTTGTTGACGGTTGTGATAGGGCGATACGTTTCGGCGCTGCAGTCGGTCGGGAGAATGTCAATTTACATGTCCACTATCAAGGGAAGAGTCTGAGAGGAAGCAGGGCAGGAGGGCACGAGTGCCGGGGGAGAGTGTGCCGATAGGGCTTGACTGCACGTAACGCGGGGAGGCGGGTCCCCGGCTTTGATTCACCTCCACCCTTGCATCTGGGCTTCCCCGCACCGTGGTCCGTGGGCACTGGGCACTTCGCAATCACACGTGACACCCGACGTCCTACCCAAGCCGCTAACATGCTTGCCTGCGTGTGTGCGTGGGTGCGTGGTTTGTAGGTGCACACTGCATGGTGTACTCTCTCGGGTACCTAACCGAGTACATGTAACCGGTAATGTTGAGTTGGTGTCCAGCATGTCACCCACGTCTTGTCCCCTCCTCGTGCTTCGGCAAGACAGACCCGAGCAGGTAAGGAGGTATGTATGTAGTAGACATCCATGAGGTATGTTCTCCTCACCCAAGCTTTCCCCGCACACATTTGTTGTTCAAGATCTCATCAGCTGTGGTCCCTCGTTCGCCTATCCTGCCAAAGGACTAACGAGTTCATCGCAAGACAAGCCGTGAAACAGTGCGTAATATGGTTTATATGGTTGAAAGATGTGTATTCAGTGATTTCCATTAGATGTATGTGTGTGTGTGTGTGTATCTGGAAGGATCTGTTGTGTGCCAGGTGGTCCCAAGATGCCCTACTAGCCTTGTTCAGTGCACTGCCACCTCCCTGAACGCCACGGTGGCTTGCGGGTCGTTCAACACAAGCAGCCGTTGACATGACTCGTTTAAGCTCTAGGTTGATATCTTGCGCGCCTGCATCGAGACGTCATTCCGAGCTTCTTGAGTAATGTATGCTAACTTTATTGCCCACTCGGGCCGCTAACGCGGTGATATATATGGCAAAGCCTCGACTTGCATTTGTGTGTGCGACTCAGGGCAAGAATCTAGTGATCTTGTTTATTATGAGCGCACGTTTTTGAGAAGGAACTATGATTCGGTTCGCATGCTTTTCGGGGGGCACACTCATTCCGGATTTGTTGCCGCTCAAGAGACCTACGTCGTCCCTTAGGAGGAAACCCAAATTGGAAGACTTAAGGACTTGAAATGCATTCAAAATGGCCGTTTTGTTCCCGTCCAAGGAGTATAGTTTTTATCTGTTGGGCTTTGCGTTCAGCACTCGTGCTCTGCTTTTCGTTGTATTCTATGGCATTTGGGTTTGGCTCTTGCCTTCCTGCCGAAGCGCTTCGTGATAAAGAAAAATTGGCTGAAGAAGGGGCTTTTAAACCTCAGTGACACCAGACACCCGCGATGATGAGACATTCTTCTCCCGACCGCGGCGCGTGCATGGGACCTCGTCATCCGTCAGCTCCGGGGTGGGTAACCTCACGATGGGGACCCATTAACAACGAAGCAGAGATGCGGACCATGTGAGATTTCAAAGTGTTATATGTTAAAAGAACAAGAAGAAGTCTAAAGGCGATTGAAGCCCCTACTGAGGGCATTGCCATACATGAATTACTAGTCCAACAGACCTGGACTTGAGAAATGGAATAACTCCTCGCACACCGCAAGTCCCACAAAGGAAGCTCTGAGTGCTGTTGAAAGCACTCCCGAGCTCCCTATTTGACGTTAACCCCAGTCTCGGTAACTTCAAGAACATGGTATTCCAAACTGGCCAAGCAGTGTAAGCTAATAGTTGGATGCCAAGCTTGAATCCCATCCCGACGCACATTACATTCCCGACTCCGAGCCCCAATGGCCCATCAGGACGGCTTCGCCGCCCGGCAGAGAAAGCGACAGCAAGACTAAGTCTCCGCCTGGCTGTGCGGACGCCCCAGAATCAACCTAGGCCGCATTGATGCATCGCGCACCGTCATTGAAGTCGGCGCTCAATCCAGTGCTCACCTTGACGGGTCTGTTGGCGCCGGTCTTGTCGGTGAAGGGGTAGGTGAACTTCCAGATCTCGCCGCTCACGTTCTCGGTGGCGTAGAGGATGCCACCTGGAGCGGCGTAGACGGCGCCCCATCTGTCGCCGCCGGTGAGGTGCCCAAAGTCCGTGACCAGGGACCACCTGAGGAGCGTTCGGTCGAACTTGTACAGCCGCGACGTGACGGGTGTGAAGAGAGTGGGCAGAGTGTTGTACCCCAGGCCGTACAAGAAGTTCCCGCCGCCCGGCACGTACTGCGTGTACGTTAGCATCCTGTCTTTAAACCCGTACGGCCATGTTCTAGTTGCAGAAGGAAAGGGAACAGCAAAGCTTATTCTCGAAAACAAGGCTCGGGGTCTTGGGCTGGGATGTTCTTAAAACGTACCGCGAAGTCGGGGATATTGACGTTGATGAGGAGGTCGGGGATTGCGATTCCGGCCGCCACGACTGACCCGTAGCCCGCTCCCGACGTGACGTCGATCTTGACATACTGGCTGTTGACGTAGCTGTACGCCCAGTAGTAGCCCACCTCGTCTACATCACCCGCGTAAGGGGCGTTGACAGTGGAGAACACTGGAAGAGGCTCGACCGCGCTGCTATCACCGGTGGAGTTGATCTTGATAAGTAGGACTGGGGTGGTAAAAAGCGCGGCATATAGGTAGTTGTCCAGCGAGTTGTAGCCCATCGCGTTGACCTGGAAAAGGCCACCACCAACATTATTCTTGATGAGCGTGCTCGTACCAGTGCTGACATTGACCTGATACAGTTGCCCGTACGAGAATATGGTTAGGTTATTCTGGACTGGTACGTAAGATGTTAGCCATGACTGTGTGGGAGAGGTGTCGGCTACTTACTGAGGTAAGCATTCGAATTACACGCGAAGGTTGGAGCCGCCACGCTTGAGGTGGTAGTTTGAGTTGTCGTTTGAGTGGTAGACGGAGTAGTGGTGGATAGAGACGGAGTGAGCGTAGTAGTAACGGTAATAACGGTAGTAGAAGGTGAGGTAGTGGAACGTGAGGTAGTGGACGGAGACGTAGTGGACGGAGAAGTGGTGAATGGAGACGGAGTGAGCGTAGTAGTAACGGTAATAACGGTAGTAGAAGGTGAGGTAGTTGAACGTGAGGTAGTGGACGGAGAAGTGGTGGATGGAGACGGAGTGAGCGTAGTAGCAACGGTAATAACAGTAGTGGAAGGTGAGGTAGTGGACGGAGACGTAGTAGACGGAGCAGTGGTGGATGAAGACGGAGTGAGCGTAGTAGTAACGGTAATAACGGTAGTGGAAGGTGAGGTGGCCGAAGATGAGGTGGTCAAAGATGAGGTGGTCAAAGATGAGGTGGTCAAAGATGAGGTGGTGGTAGCTGAGCTGGTGGTAGCTGAGCTGGTAGAAGCTGAGATTGTAGATGGTGAAGTGGTGGATGGCGAAGTGGTGGTAGGTGAGGTGGTGGTTCTTGCGGTGGATGGAGACGTAGTGAGCGTAGTAGTGGCGGTAGTGGATGGGGAAGTGGTGGGCTGGGTGGTGCTGGTCGAACTATTGAGTGTCAGAATGCCTTATACCATACATTGTGCTGGCACTGAGGGGTGACGTTGATGCTTACAGAGTCGTAGTCGTGGAGGTAAGAGTCGTGGTCACGAAGCTACCTTGACAGGCTCCTAAATCAGTTGCGTTGAAGTATCCCTGCGAGTCGTAGACACCATAGAAGGTGCCGTTCTGGTCGTATTGCCCCGGGTTGGTCGCCCAGGTGGAGTTCCAGTTCTCGCCGTACTAAGCAAGGAATTAGATACCTTCGGCCCCCAGTATTTGCCATGACAGCACACTTACAAGTGCACAATACTGAGCATAGTCGGAACCATTCTTTGTGATCATGTAGGTATTGAAGAAGCGACAGCGCAGGTCTTGATTGTTCTGCTGGTAGTACAGAGTCTGCGACTCGCAGGCGTCCGCACAGCGACTGGGATCGAAGGTGGCGTCGAACCAGGTAAAACATTGTAGGTGGGTAATCTCGCCATTACATAGCAAGGGAGCGTTAATGGAATAGTTGCCAAAGTCGACGGGACCGGCGAAGTCAAGAACTGGAGCGATCAAGTCTCCTGACGGGACTTTGATAGTGCTCTCGTAGCCGGCTTTGGCGAACTCATCTTCGAGGAGAGTCCAGTTCCACTGTCCGTGAAGCGCGGTATCCATAGCGCTGGCACACGCCACGAAGGCGGCCAAAGTCGCATTGAGCTTGAGCATTGTCACGTAGCCGAACTGGTGGTGGTGGTGGTAGCGACTGAAGATGACAGTTCTGAGAAGTTGGTGGTGCTAGTAATGATTGAAGATGACAGATCCGAGAAGTCTGTGGTTTTCGACATGACAGATCACATTGGAGGGTAGATTCGGCTCTTATAGAACTCACACGCCAGGAGTATCACAGGCCAAGAGTATCATACGCCAGGAGTATCACAGGCCAGGAGTACCACCGATGCAAAACACGCCGACAACAACATGAATAACGCGGTTCCGACCTCCTCCAGGGACTACTGCCGATGGCGGCGTATAGGTTTGAGTCCGTCAACAACCCCTCTCGAAGTCACTTCCCTACGAAGATGAACAACTGGTCAATATCATATGGCGAATTCGCGAGAGTACCATGCCGGCAAACCTCTAGATGCGCCTATATTCTAACTGGATATGACGGAGAAAGGTGTCAGCCGAAGGACTCGCTGGAGCCCTATTGGCGTTAAGGTTGGTCGAGAAGATCAATAAGGTTCAGCCATGAGCCACCAAAAAAAAAAAACCCAACAACTCGCCAACGTTGCGGCTCAGCCTGGACTGATTCCAAGATTGATCACATCTCTCAATGTGCTGCGTTGGGAACATGAAGTCCAAATAGATGTGGCCTACACTACCCCAATGCCCCCCTTTCACATGGACCTATGGGGTCTCTCGCGTCAGCAAGTATGCCAAAGTAGGTACTTAGAATGCAATGGCAAGATCACGGGGTTGCCTCAACAGCCGACCCAGCGTCATAGGCGCCGGACGGTCTTTGGCAGTCCCAAACGACCCGCGCTCCTGAGTACCTTGAGAGTCAGCTTAGTGGAAGCCACACGAGGGTTCGGCTTCCTCCCCTCCTCTTTGCCTTAGCCTCGGGGAGAGCCGCAGCCCAGCTTTCGAGGCAGAGCATCGACGATGAGCCGTCATCGCGCTTAGGGTCAGGTACCCGAGCAAGCTTGAAGTTAAACAAGCGCGAAGTCCTGCTCATGTGACTATAGTTGTCACTAGACTCAAGCCTCATAACCACAATGACATACGAGGAAGTGGAGAGTGATTGTGATATGCCAATCTATGTATAACAATTGCCGAGTAAGTCATGGGTGGGAACGGAAGGGGGCTCAACGCGGAGCATATCTGCCGGTGGCATCCCAACTGGCCTCCGCCGATATGTTGAGTATCTAACTTTGAGTGTTTTGACTTAGAGACCCTACTTGAGAGACGGCGTCTTTTGAACGGGCAGAAACCCCCGTCCGACCCCAACAGACCAAAATGTACATTTGATGTCGGTGGGAGGCCTACACAAAGGGCCGATTGCAGTGCCGCACTTCTCTATAGAACAATCAGTGATTCAGTGTTTTCTATACCAGTCTCTCACCGAGTTCCCTTCCTACCGAGGTATACAAGGTAACATTAGTATGACGACAACAGTCCACCGTACTCCTTTCGTTAGAGTATGACTGATCTCGATGAGCCTTTGTGGCTTTTTGTGTAGCCAATAAGCCAAGGACGAACTTGATACTGTGAAAAGAAAGAGGTTGGAGGGTGAACCCCGAGTGGGAGGAGGCCCACAGCAGTCACAGTAGCACAGACTCTTGGGCCTCAGTCAAAAGCCTAGCCAAGGTAAGAGGTGTGAAGCGAACCAAGGGTAGCTCATCCGAGGCGTGTGATGAGAGGATGAAGAACTAGGACTAGTTTCGATTTGTGAATGGTTGCTTGTAGCTTTACCATCTGTAAGGTTTACCTTATGCTTGAGGTACCGTAACCTATGCTCAACCTATGCTCATCTAGAGATAAGACGCCGCGATTGTACCTGGGACACCGCTAGGTGGTTATGAAGTATTGTTATTGTGAAATGACTACTCGCTACTTGCTTGTAGGGTACCCTGTTAAGCATCAAGTCCCAGCTCTCCTCCCTTCATCACATGATTCCTTTTGGCACAAGCTGGTTGGTTCCATGAGTAGTCAGAATGAACAGGCCACTGACCCCATGAAATCACCTAAATCAGTTGAGAGATAACGAACTTGCCACTACCAGGTATCACGCCGTCGAAGCTGTATATTTGCTCGGTGAACCCAACATCATTGTCCAGGAACCATTGGCGCATCGACTGCCGGAAGTCCGGGTCCAGCTCAACGCTGATCAGCAAGTACCCTTGTGGACTATGCTTCTGAGCCTCGGTTGTACTTGGCCGTCATAGACTCTTTGTATGCATCAACGACCTCTTCGCCAGTGGCGATCAAGTCTTTGCCGTTCGCTTGGCCCGGAGGGATGTGTGCCATCGCCCATCGTTCTGATCTGATTGATTGATTGATTGTATTTATCGTGGGTGCAGTCCCTCCATAGGGCAAACCACGCCTCCCAGAGCCATTGCATCGCAAGGTTGTAGAGGTGTCAGTCTAGATACATTCAGATCCGCGCACGAGCCTATCCTCGCTATAGCGGTACCAACCTGGAATGACCAGATGGTTTTAGTCAATACCCAAACACGATTCCGTCAGAAAACCCTCCTGTCCAGTGACTAAGCGACCCAGTGAACCTCAGTCCTCTGGTGTACACATCGTTCCAGTAGCCGTTCGATATATGTCGCATTGGTGGGTAAAGTAGGTATTTGTTATCTGCTGGCAAGGGAAACCACAAGGGGAAAAACCTCGCAGGAGTGGGTGTTGTGGAGACAAGCTGTTTGGCTATCGGGCTCTGCGATAAGGGGCCTCTCCATTGTCGTGTGCTGGTTGTCGACTCGCACAAGCCGGGTCAGAAGGGGGCCATAGCAGGATTCGAACCCACTTGTTCTCGTCGCCCACCGCACAAACGAGAACACAACCAGGCGCATTTGACCATTGCGCCATACGGCCCCCATCGTTCTGATCGTAGACAGCCATGACAGAACAGACAGATAATCTTGCTGTCTCGAGGAGCTCGCCTGGGCCCCAGGAGCCGCTCAGGATAGTATCAAACGGAATCTTGGTGCGAGGATCAAGGGCGAAGCTATCTGCCGCTGCGGTCGTGTCAGGAGAACGACCGCAGATGCCTCCCGGGGGACATTTGCCCAGCTACAGTTCGGGATCGGGGCAAGAGATGCAATGTGGCTGGTCTGCGATGTCACAGATAAAGTCACGGGCGACGATGCCGTGAAGTTCTGAGGCGGCATCGCGGGTCGGAACGGCCGAGCTCGCTTTTGAGCTATAGCTATCTAAGGTATGTAAGCGATTGATCCTTCCGATGGTTGATATGAGAAGCCCACGTTGTGTCAGGAAGAACGAGGCCATGGGTCTGTCCGACTGCAGCGGCAGTCAACGCTAAGCTTCGAGAAACCCGCATCGCGGACAGTGCTCGACGAGAGAGTCGGGCTGTATGGTATGTTTCTTTGAGGCGGCCTGAGAGAAACAAGTTCGGTCTTGGGACATGCGACTGAGGGGACTGGAGTTCCTATGTCCAAGCATTGATCACAAGACTCCCGGAGACATCAATACCTCTTATGCTAAGCCCATGAAGTATCAATTTGATCTAATCAGCTTTCTTGAGCAGCCCATATGTTGGTTTGATCAAATACCAGGCGCAGCGGTCGACTTGATCCTGCCCACGCACACGGATCCTCCTGGGCGTTCACTAGATCTGGGAGTTCTCAACTCCCGTGCGCGTTCTGTCTGCCAACTGGCATATCGACCGCTAAGTTCAGCCGTAGGAACACGATCATCCACTCATGTTGCTTCTGCGTCTTGGAAACACATGCTCTGATGAGATCACCGTCGCGATCTTTCCTTCGGATGGGTAGAGGTACTACGTCAAGGCCAGCAAGTATCTCTCAGAAGTCATCGCTGGCTCCTCAAATACAAGTAGAGAGAACGATGCAAGTCCTTTGCTCAACTTAGAGTTAGAAGTATCTTCCAGGGTGTACCGTGAGGCTGTAGGGTGAAGTAATATCTAGGAATAAACCATCAACCAACCTTCCTGCCCATTTCTTGAACTTACGAGGGACCCGACTGGCGAACTCACGCGCTTATAAATCAAGCGGCAAGGTAAATCATATATGCATGATGTTACATACCTGATGTGAACTACCTGCCTTTGGTGTACTGTCTATGGTCTTTAGACACTGCTGACAGTACTACATGTAGCCCCTGGGAGACGCAACAAGCAAAGGGGCAAAGTCTGGTTTCAGCCGAGTCGAGCCAAGCGTGCTGGCTGCAGTATGTCGTCACTCGGCCACTGTGCCACTTCCTTCGTAAAGGTTGGGGACACGAAATGAGAATATCATGAACAATCTGCCGGGTTTTACGATCGCAAACCCTCAACGCTACGCTTTCGCATGATAATGATCATTCAAGGAAATGGACACATTTGCTCTCCACCCCTCGGACCCGTCTTGGGAGGAGCCTCGCTGGGGCGAAACGCATATCATCAGGCCCTTCAACTGCGATCACAGTGCCAACGTCAATGCCGGACGTGCGAACGCTGACGAGCCTTGGAAGTTCACCGAGCGGGCAAAAGCCTTGGATGAGGCAGCCAGCAAACTTAACTACCTCAGTGCCAGCAACTCGCCGCTAGCTGATGTTCAGACATTCCTTACGGAATGGGAAGATTCCGCAGCGAACATACAACCGAATGCACTGGCCTGGTTCAACGACTCGAATGCAATACGGAATGCCTGCACAAACGACAGTCGGGAGGTAGTGCATCTCCTCTTGGACAAGGGCCTGCAGCCGGACGCCCTGGCGATCTCATGCGCAAAGAAAAATTGGAAAGAAACAGGAGATAGTTATCTCATCAAACTCCTTGTTGACTCCGGCTGGGACATCAACGAGCCCATCAACGACAACACTCCCCCACTGATGAGGTCAGTCTCTCAGGCCTACATGATTCATCTTGCAGTCCTCGCGGGACCTTATGTGGCTAATTGCTCGAATAGCATGCTGTTGGACGATCGAGAGCTTGTCCCGAGGCGCGGACCCGAAGGCCTCCAGCTTGTCAGGAGATACCGTCATGCAGCGAGCTGCTAGTTACGCTTCTCTAGACACGCTGAAGCTCCTGGCCGGCCACGGAGGCTCTGTTGTGGATGGTGCTTTAGTCGTCCAAGCATCTTATCGCCACACTCTTGGTGTTCCTGGGCGCTTGGAGCTGGTCCAATACCTCTTGGATCAAGGTGCCCCTACCAACGCCTTCTATATGGAGAATCGCAATAAAGCTATTCAGTCGTGCGAAGCTATGCTCATGGGAAGACAGAATGCTCTTCATTTTGCGATCTGGGGTGGAAAGAGCGATATGGTGAAGTTGCTGCTTGATAGAGGCGCGGAGCAGGTCAGTACTTGCTCTGCGATGAAGACGGATAGGCACCCTATGTCGCCCTTGGAGCTTGCCGAAAAGTATAGAGTTAAGGACAATGTCGCGTTATTAGAGGAGGCAGGCTGATTTTCTGCCATGGCAACACATGGTTCATTACTTGAGATACACACTGTCTCCCAGTGGATCATGAGAGACACTTGGCTGGCCCGTAGTCTACTCCCCTTTCTGCTTGAGCGAGTTCAGATATAACCGTCAATTTCTACCTGTCATCTTAAATCGGGAGCGTGTCATCGATACTCAAACAAGAGCCCAACTCAGGACCCTGGATCCTACTGGTTGCATTTACGACGTAGTCTTGCAACGGGCTGGTGCCGCACTTGACCCCCAACACAAACGCCTTCGCGACTACATCCGCCAGATACGGACTCGTGTGCGTATTGTCCATAGGGAAGCCCGCGTCTGCAACATCGGCGCCAAGGAGTTCCAGCGCCTGGGCACAGTAGCTGCTGTGGTCGACATAGTAGATACCAGCATTAGGACCGCCAAGCGACGAGACGATGTACCAGGAGTAGTAGGAATACTTGGTCGGCGCCCAGGCAAACGAGCCGTTGGCGGTCAGGTACGGGTTGGTAGGCGTAGGCGGCGAGATGATGACGCGTGCGCCCAGAGAGAGAAAGATGGAGGACGCGTTTCGGAGATATGTCACATATGTCTGGACAATCTCGGTTTGGTTGTTGTAGCTGCCGATGCAGGTCTCGTTGCCCATTCCGGGGCAGTCGACTCGGGACTTTGTATCGTTGGCAGGCACAGTTCCCTGCCCGTCGTCTGCCAAACACGTTAGTTTCACCTCCCTGTCAATAATAAGTATCGCGAGATAGTCTACCGTCGTTGTGGCCAAATTCGATGACTACCCAGTCTCCCGGTACGATCTTGTCTGCCACGGCCTGGAACCTGCCCTCTCTGGTAAAAGTCCTCGCGCTCCTCCCAGCATATGCCGAGTTGTTGACCCGGATCAGGCTGCTATCAAAAGAGTATTGCAGATATTTTCCAAAGCCTTCGGTGCCGTTGTGCCCACCACCGGGCGCCATCGTGCTGTCTCCACATAACCACACGGTATGGTTGTGCGAGGGTTGTGCGGGCTTGGTAGGGTACTTGGCCGCAGCCAGGGGCAATAGCGAGGACAACAGACTCAAAATCTTCATTTTGTATCATCGGCTCAGCTGTGGTCTGTCACAAGAAGTATGACGTGATTCAATCGGCGCAACAAACCTATATATACCTCTTGGCAACGACAATGTAACCTTAGTGTTCCCCCCTTTCTTCCATAAAGGGGGGAACTCCACCATCTCCGCAGACTATTGTAAAAACTGCGGAGAAGTAAAGCCACCATTCACGATACGGTATACCCGACCCCTTCTTTGACCCAAGATGTTACTCGGTGTAGCGATGGGCGAAAATGTGTCATCCGGCTCAAGATCTGCAGCTGGGATATATTATGACGAAAACTCGACATTGAGTGTGCAGACTTTGACTGTAGGTACTCGGCCAAGGACAAGGCCATGCTCGCAGATCTACAAAGGGGGCGTATCGCCTAGGATAGAGGGGTTGTTACGGAGCGCCAGTATCTGCGACGACTGTTTCAAAGCTAGTACACTACTGAGTCATATCTAAGTAGGGAGCTTCTATCTGGCTGGAGAGATCGTAACTTCACATATTTACCACCATCGAGCGTAAAGGGGTAGCAAGACCCTCGCCTTCCTTCGTGACCTTTGAGCCGGCCCACGATGTCAGGCTCCGAGAAATCCATTGGGACTAGGCAACGATCCACAAAAACTGCCATCGATACCTCTGACAGTTATAAACAATCTTCGATAAGCCATGTTCCTCAATCAGACAGGTTGGAGCCATGAAATCCAGAATCGACAACGTTGTCCGCCCAGTAGGTACAGCCTAAGTCATCCACACATCCCCCAGCTTCCAAGCCCTTTCAAACCTCGCCATCAAGTTCCAACTGAACAGGACTGGCCAGAGTAAAGCAAGATCCCACTGCCTACCACTTAACACAGAAACCCTCCCTTCAGCCATTGAAGAGGCCCTTTTCCGACTCGGGCTGAGCATGACACCACCCAACCCAGGCGTCCCATTGCCGCATTAACCCAATGTAACTAGAACTGAGTATATCTTATCGTATCTTTCGTTGGCTACAGCTGTCTTGATCTGCTCTTATACAATACATGTATCGCTACTGAGTGCTACATAGACGGCAAATTTCGACAGATAGCTGTAACGCAGATGCCAGTACAGAGAATAGGACTGGACCTCTCACTGCATAAGTCGACCTGTGGTGTCCGGCGTGTGAGCTGAAGGAGGAATGATTCCTCCTCGGACCTTCGAGAGGCAGCCGCTTGCCCAGAGAACAGTGTACCTCGCACGCTCATCGCGCAACCTCGAAGCGCTGGCTCCAGGGAGTCAACATCGCCGAGCCCCAATGTCTGTAGGAAGCAGATGGTTGCTCCTGGATTACCATGGAGCAACCCACTCGTACACCAGCTCCCACAGGTGACCACGTCCCAGGAGTTTTGTGAAACCCCTTTCTCAGGGCCAGGCCACGGGCTAGACATCAGCCATGCCTCACCTCGCCTTCCTTAGCGAGTTATAATGCTCGCCCAGCCCATACCCATGGCGATAATAAGCCAGCCAGATCCTCTTCTCATCGCCCTCGCCCTCCATCTTCATCTTCTTCTTCGCATCCGCGTCCCCCTTGGACCCCTCATCCGGCGCGATGGTCTCGGTGCGCCCGTCCTGCAGGACCTTGATCTCGACGGCGTACCGCCTTGCCAGCGCCATCAGCTCCAGGTGACCGCCCCACTCGGCCGTGTCCCTGATTTTGCTTGTGTACCCCTCGAGGTCCTCGCCCCCGTCGAGGAACGGCGCAAAGTCGTCCGCGTGCGCCAGCATGTAGTCCGTGGCGGCGCGGCGCACGATGCGGTACCGCGGCACGCCTTTCGTGTCTATGTTAGATGCGGAAACGAGTGGGATCCCGCGCTGCGAGAGCTGGTCCGCCACCGCCGCGAAGAGGCAGTGCCCGTCGGGCTCGATGTCCTTCTCGACCAGCCCGTGGGCCTCGAACTCGGCGTGCAGGTACTTCTTCTCGATCTTGCGGTGGTCCGTCATGCCCGTCGCCTCCTGCTCTGCCGCCGCGGCTGCTGCTTCCTGCTCGGCGGCGCGGCGCGCCAGGCGGTCTTTCTGGCGGTTGCGCTTCTTGCCTTGTGTAGGTGGTTCGGACTCGGACGGGGATGGTATGGACGGCGTTGCTGATCCAGACGGGGCTATTTGCGTGTCTTTCAGTTGCTGTGTGATCCCGTTCGTCGTCGCCGCGGCGTCGTTTGCTTGTGGGCTCCTCGCGCCGTCGGGCTCTGCTTGCGCTTCCTCGGCTGCTGCATCTGTCCTGTCTGCCTCTTGTGCATCGTCGACGTGTCCGCTCAGTGCGGCGATCTCCTGCTCCTGCCTTTCCTTCAGCTGGCTCTCGAGCTCGGCGCACTCATCGTTGACGCCCTTGCGCGTCTTCTTGGTGGCATTCTTTTTCTTGTTCGTGACGCGCGACTGCAGGTCCCGCTGCTCTTTGCGGTGGCGGGCTTGGACCGTCTCCAATGTCTCCATAGCTTTGCTCTCTCGGCGGGCAAGTATCTCGTTTTTGTGGCTCGGTGTAAGGCAGTATGTGTTGATTCCGGCGTTTGAAGATTGTCGGTGTCGTTTGTTCGTTGGTCGCTGGGAGAAGACAGTGAAGGCTACATCCTGAAAAAGTACGTGGGGTAAAGCGCCGTATTATTCATTGGTGGGGCAATCCTAAGAACTGAACTGTGACGGCGGACAAAGATTATTACCTCCTGTACAGACGGAACGCAGTACTGGTCATCATAGGCATACAAATAACGTCACATCAAGCGGCAGTAGAAATAGAGGCAATGTGGAAGGTGACCTTGTCATTTAGTTTAGGCACATTAATAGTAGTATGTAGAGGGAAATCGAAAACGCCCAAAGCAATGTCTGTCGATTTGACGAGGCCATCCGTCGTCATCATGCCAAAAGCACAACTTTTCTGCTTCGTCTTACCGGTCTTCCGAACCAGCTCATTTCTCCTATCTACCTTATCCAGTACAGAAACAGTGTGCGACGCCAGGTCCTGGAGATTATCGAGATTTGTATACAGACTTGGGGTATATTTCCAGACCCCTTATATCATTGTCCAGACGCTGGTTTTCTACCGTCTAGCAAAGCAGCACATGATGCCGGACCTGCCCAAGAACCAGCAGCAGCCGATGAAACGGACCAGAGACAGTAGTGCCGTGGCGATGAGCAGGAACTTGAAGAAAGCCGCCGTTCTGTCCGAAGTTTTGCCCTACTGCATGTCAGTCCGTCTGCGTATCGATTATCTGGGTGGTAAGCACTTACACCAATGCCAAATGTGGCCAGACTATCACTGGTCACACCGACGATCAGAGCCATGTTGGTGAACAACCAGGTGATGACCAGCGAAGTTCTGAAAGACTTGTACGAATCGTCGAGGTCCTTCGTTTCGACTTCAACCTCCTCCTTGAAGGGAGCCAAAGCCCGCTTCACCGTCTGCTCAAACTGGCTGTCGATATCCTCCTGAGGCTTTTCGACCTCCTCAATAGCAGCGTCACCCTTCTCGTCCTTTACTACATGAGCCGCAGGTATCGCCTCAGCCTTGTCAGAGCCCTTGGTACCCCAAGATACGTCATGCCAGTTGTTGAAGGCGTAGACCATCAGAATGTTGATGTACGTTGACATGAGGATCAAGTAGGACGGGAAAGAGTGGAACATGTGCCAGGGATCCAGGTACATGAACGAGGCGATGAAGTAGAGACCAAACGTGGCTAGGAGCGCTAGAATGATAATGGCAACTTCGGATTTACCAGTGAACATGTCTTTCAGAGCGTCGCCAACGTCGCCTTCCACCTTATTGACAGGATTCGTGAAGGCAGAGACGACGAGATACCCGGATAAGAGGAGGATGTACAACTGGACAAAACCGAACACGCCGAACGAGCTGATGTATGACCACTTGGAACCTTTGGGACGGTTACCGAGCGCAAGGACGAACTGCAGGATGATGAAAGCGATGTAGAGGTACTGAAGAATCATGTTGACGATGGGCGTAGCGGTGTCCCCAAACGGCCAACCCGTCTTCCCCGTCGCATCATCCGGACTACCGACCAGATCCATGATGACCGTGGTAGTCAGGAAATACGAAGCCAGGGAGAACCAGGTGAACAAGACGTTTGCGATGTTGTAGAGAAGCTGGATGTGGAAGAAGAACATGCGGATGATGTTATGACCGCTCTTGTACATCCGCCCGAAGTGCATGAGGGAGTACAGCGAGGCAGCGAAGGAACCGTTGAGCCATCGTCGTCGCTGACCGATGAACTCGGGCGCTCCTTCCGGCACATCGGTTTCACCCTTGGCAGCCTTGATGTACGTCAGGTGCCACTTGGAGCCGGCCTTGGCGACCAACTCGAAACACAGAATTCGATCTTCGGCCAAGAACATGTTCTTCTTGAAAATGTTCATGCCCTCGATACCCTTCTTTCCAAGAATCTTAGACAGTGTGTGGTCACCGTGAAAGTACTGCTCGAGCGGCCGGCCCATGATGGCGCGGAACCGGTAGGCGGAGAAGGCTCCGGGCAACACAGAGACGTAACCGAAAGAACTTTCCAAGGGCTTGTCGAGAATGTTGGAAATCTTGTACTCGAAGTTTTGGACAGCGACGAGGGGGTTCAGCAGCTTCTTGCCGCCTTTCCCAAGCATAGCTGCGTGTATGTTAGCATCCAGTCTTTAAACCCGTACGGCCATTTTCTAAATAAAGAAGGAAAGGGAACAACAAAGCTTGTTCTCGAATACATGGTCTAGGGTCTCGGGGTGGGATGTTTTAATACGTACCATGGATTTCACCACAGGCACCACCCAGATCCTTGTCGTTGTAGAAGCCTTCCCAGAGCGCAAGAAGCGACTTTCCGCCGGGCTTCGTACCGGCATCAAGGAGAATGCAAACTTCAGGGTTCAAGATTCGGCCGAAGGCGTTGAACAACCAACGGTGGGAGTTGATCTTCTTGGTGTTCTTTTGCTTCAAGCAGAAAATCATCTGGACGGGAGGCAGGGTCTGCGGGCTGTCATCCGTGGGGCGGATGAGCTGCTGGTTGGGCGTCACAGACAGTTGGGTGGTGTACTCGAAAACGTGAGCCACCGTCTCCTTGCCGTTGACTTCCTTCTTGATGACACCGTCCTGGAAGGCACCCACGGTCGCCAGTACATCCAGCGTTTCTTTGTCCGCCTTATCTATACCATCGAAGACGAAGCACACAACAATCTTTTGCCAGGCCGGACCACCCTTATTCCAGAAGGTAGATTTCTTCAGGTTGACGATGTCGCGGATGTTCTGCATTACACCGTGCAGGGTTCGGGCAAAGAGCACTTTGTCCTCGTTGTAGTAGGTGATGGCAATCAACAACTCGGTGTGTCTGTTATACATCCGGGGTCGTAGATCGTAGCCATTCTTCAGGGTGAAATCGTTGGGATCGCAAGTGGCAGCGGTGTATCGCATGTTGATGAACTCGCCGGTGCCACCCTCGACGTCGCGGTACTTGGGCTGGACGGCATTTTTGATGGCAGAAGGGACAGGATAGTCGACGCTCAGAACGGAACCCTGAACAAGCTTGACCTTACGAGTAGCGTACCGCTTTAAGCCACCGGGTGCACCGCCCGGCTGCTGACGACGCAGCCAGCTCTCGTCCGTGTCGGCGGTCATGGTCGAGGCGGGTCGGCCATAGCCAAAACCAGTGTCCTCCAGCTGGTGACCAGCGAACTGTCCACCGCCGCCGTATTCATTTCCGTACGGCACGGGTGTTTGTGTAGTCGGAGGCGCAGGGGTGGCATAGGATTCGGTCAGACTGTACGCGGACACGGGGCGCACAGGAGGTGTGCCCGCGCCTAAGCGATCTTGCTCGTATTGTGGATGCAAGCCGGGAGAGTGGCCCAGGAGGTGACGCTGGGACTCGTCGTCGTCCTGCTCAGCACCGGCGGGCAGATGGTACTGCAAGAGAAAAGAGCGTTAGCTGTGAAACCTTATGGATGGACGGATGGACGGATGGACCCGTGGCGGTGGTTAAGGTTAAGCTTACAGAGCTGCCACCCGCAGGCAGGTCTTGGAGCCTATGGCCATCATACTCGTTGCTGTTACCGTGAGGATTGTACGCCATGGTTGCGGGCGGCTCGAAGGGCCTTCGTCAGGTGTTGCGAAACAATGTTGGCGATGGGCGAGCAGGTGTCTAACAATGTTGGCGAGAGCGGGTGTCTGTTTTTGGAGTGCCCAAGAGACGGGAGGTTCTCTCCTGGTGTTTTGGTTGGGCAGGTATTAGGCGGAGGTAGCAGGCAAAGAAGATCCAGGGGCGGCTGGGAAACCGTGAATCAGGGCTCCCCCACGGCAGAACAAACAAAGAAGTCTGGCGTGAATGGGAAAAGCGAGTGGACTGTTTGCAGGAAAGGGTAATGAACTGCAAGTCGGCTCGGTGGTAGAAGAAAGAAAGGACAGGGTAACAATGTGATGAATCACCCGACGCTCCGAGGCATAGCAGATGCTCTTCGCGATGGTGAATCAAAGGGTTTCAGGAGAAGGGGAGGAGATGATGGGAGAGTCGAGGGTCAAGATTAGCTGGCTTTACAGCAGATTCGTATTCTTCTGGTCAGGGATGCTGCACCGGAAGCACCTATGTACGAGCAACAGGAGACTGGAGACCAATGAAAGGGGGACTTCTTGGGTTCGTGCACAGGGTCAGTGTGGCTTAGCAGGTTCGTTACGGTACGTTACTGCTGATGCTATGCTGTGCCGGGTGCTGCGTAGCGCTGGAGGGCCACGCGCAGCCTATTAGCGGTCGGCGCATGCAGTTAGGGGAGGCACTAGAGTGGCTGTAGCAGTGGCAGTGATGGAGACCAGACGACAGGGCATGGAGTACCGCGCGCAGCACGCATCTACTGTGTACAAAATGAAAGCTGTGAAGGGCAGTTGACAAGCGTCCACCAGTGCCATCGCCAAGTATTCTCTGCATGCAGGTGTTTCTAGCAAGCTGCGTGACCTGAAAATGCTACGTCGCACTATCTATGTACGTCACGAATGATACAATTGTTGCGTTGCCCCTCCTCGTGACAATCCGTGTTGGACGGAGCCCGAAAGTTGGGGAGAACATCTCCCACACTCTTTGAACAGAGATACCTATATCTGAATAAGATCTCCTTCCATCTAGGCAGTCTGGCAGTCAGGACTCCGTATCAACACCGCAGCAACTTATTACTATGCAGGTAGTCAGGTCAGATCCATCTTCAGCTTCAGCTTCAGCCACAGGGCAATTCGATCCACATATTCAGGGGTCGACCTGTACCCAGTGGATCCGTAGGCGCATTGATGGTCTTTTTCGGCAAATGCCCACAACCCATAATCCCTGCTGAGCTGCTGTTCATAATTATGTGAGACAGGTGGTCGGCTAGCTTTCTCCAACAAGCGCAAGAAAGCCGTCGTACAGTCTGCGTCAAATCAAGAATCCAGCTGCCTGTGAGTTTTGAGGACAGTGACTCTTCAGACTTCAGGGGTTTTCCAGATCTTGAACTTCCATATGGGACGGATTAGCTTGAAACCCACAGCCCCGTTTTCCCAGCCTGGCCGCCCTGACTAACGAGGTGCCGGGTGCCCGAGCTACGGTAGGCGGACGGTAGGCGGACGGTAGGCGGACGTTATTAGGCGGACGTTAGGCGGATGTTGCAGGAAGTAAATTCCGTTTTGGGATGGCACTGATTCAAGCTGAGCGCAGGTGATGGGATGAACGTTTTCTGGGGTGATATCTGACAACTTACAAGCAAACAGACAGGCAGGCGGCAAGGCAATCAGGGGAGAAAAGAAACATAGGTAAAAATAGATCCCACCTGCACCACCTTACGTACATATGGCTTGGCGTCAGATTCAGCACGGAAAAGGAGAAATTCCCCCTACATTCCAGAACATGGTCAGAAGGGCTTCCACTGCTGGCAGCTGCAGGTGGCCGAGCTGACATCTGTTGGAGCCTGGCCCCGCGCTTGGGCCCTTGTCTACACAATGGGCCTCTCGAATGAGGCGGTGCAGGGGCAATCTTGCAGTACGAAGCACGTCAAATCCTCGTGTCAACAGCTTTCTTCCTCTCTTCCAATGGATTGCAAGTCGCCTCCTGTACAATGTAAGACACCCCAACCTGCCTGTCTCACATCAGCGCCATCCGACCACATGTGGCCATCATTCACCAGGAATCCGCCGACATCAGAGGGGTAGAGGGGGGATATGATGTGCTGGATCGCCCGCATTCAACGCTCATTGCAGAGATATATGTATTGGGTGCCGTCCGATATACGAGTGGTCGGCCTTCGCGAAGTCATCTGTCAACGCACCTCGGCGCGGTATCAACCGACCGCATGCCTTTGGGGACTCATTCATCAACAGTCTTGGACAAAACCCGCGTCTATACGCCACGTTACGTTCCACTTCTTCAATAGCTGGAGGTTCTATTTGGCCGCTATCCGACCGTCGTCAAAGAGAAGTGCTCTCTTGCAGAACACCCAGCCGGGTTGATATGTGAGCCGGCCTGAGACTCAAAGAATTGACAGATTCCATAGATCACGGTTCTTCCGGAAATCCAAGCTGACGTCTACACGGATCTATCATCCATTATGTCAATCAACATGCAGGCGACAAGCCATCGCCACTCCGAGCTGATTAGAGATGGTCTTGGGCTGCGTACTTCACGGCTCGTGCTATCGAACAAAGTCGATGCCGCAGCGCGGATATCGTAGATGAAGAGATCCGCGACCAAGTGGTACACTGACCCGCCATAAGTCTCCGAGCATCCCCGCATTTACACCAAAATGCCCTACCTTTACGCTTTTATAAAGACTTAAAGCTTTTTAAAATGAGGTATTATAAGAAACTAATATTTGAAAATGCTGAAGTTTTCGTAACTAATTTCTAAATATTTATTTTCTTAGCGACTAAAGTATTAAGAAATAGATATATAAAAGTAAAGTTTAAAATCTTAAATCTTAAATCTTAATAAAGCTATAAGAAATGTTTAAAAAATCGTATAAGTCGTAATAAAGCTATATAATTTTAAATGACATGTAGTAGACGTATAAGACGAAAAACCTTATATGATAGATTTTTTTAAAAATAGATATGTTAGAAAGTTATTTTTATCGAAAATTTAACCTTTAATTAAGTAACATTTACGACCTTTATCTTCAAGATGTCAAAGTTTTTAAATAAACCATTTTAATATTCCAGTAAATTTGACTATATGTACTATAAGTACTTAAGTTGTATCTATTTTACTCGATTTATCACGATCGCGTAAAGTTGGGGTGTTTTGGTGTAAAACAGGGATGCTCGGAGACTTATGGCCGGGGAGTGTAGCAGTCACCATACCGCTTGAGATTGCCTCTGACGCCCACTTATGAGCATCGTGTTCAAAATCAGATCGTTGCAGCTCCTAGGAAATAAGCTTAACGACTCCCCAGATCAGCTTGTACATGGTTTCAACAGGACGCCACGCGACCTTGTCAACCAGTCATCGGTCTGGAGTAATACCGATCGTGCAGCACAACAGAGGCCAACTCGGAGGCTTCAAAAAGGCGGTCTGGTTTACCTCTGATTTAGATTCCGAGAATAATGCCATATAGCTGGTTGAACCTTATTGAAACAAACAAACCAACAATGATTTATTTGCTTCCTCCATCAGTCTTGACAAAGGCCCAGGTGGCAAGCGGGAATAATATCGACGACCAGCCACGATGCGGGGACCATGTCCTCGGGGCCTATGATTCGTTATTGGCCCAGATTAAGCAAGATACTCGCAACGTTATCCCTTTCTGGTGGGCTGCGAGTTTACGGGATTCTGAGGCAATTCTACCAAGTTCACAGGGGAACAGGCTGAAGCATGACAGAGGATGTCTTGAGCCTTGCCTTGGCCCTTGAGCGGTCCATGTCGATTCAACTTGACGAGGAACAGAGCGGAACGACCCCATGGGTTCTAAAGATGGAATTGTAATGTGGGTACCTTTTCCTGTCGATCTGTTGGTCTGGCCCTTCTGCCCTTCTGCTTGAGCAAGTTATTACTGCCGTTCTGCCGTTGCAACTGCTTCCTATGCGTCGGTTCCGCAATGCATTCACTTCGTCGCATCGCGTACCAGACGGGCAATAATGGTACCGTGAATGTGCTTGATGATGATGTGAAAGACAAACAATAGATGACTGGCCGCCCGAGCTGTTCTTCCCAACATCGAACACTACCTCTTGCTGACACAACACCAACAACAGGATGACTGTGACCCTATTGCCCGTCAGCCCATCGGCGGGCAAATGAGCTGGCGGGACGACCCTCCACGTTGTTTCGCCAAAGTGCCTCCCATGTCGCTGTACAACGTTGGCTACCCGCAATTTGGATTGCCCTGTGATTGCCCACAGGCCAAGAGCGCCTGCTCTTTCCTGGCATGCCGCGCTGGAATTGCTGGGGGATTGCGGGACACTCTCTGACACTCTGACTCCTCCACTCCTCCTCGGTGCTGTGCCGCTTTCTTGTACCGACGCCCACCTCCCAGTGCCCACTTCCCATAGCCCACTGCAGCTGGGGGCACTGTCCACTGAGGTGTCCACTGTCCACTCCATGTCCACCCGTCCAGTGTCTGCCACGCTTCTAGCCCCGTCCATCCGTCCACCCGTTTCCCCCTTCTCCCGATCGCACTTTGCTCAACACACCAACCAAGTATCGCTCAATCCTCGGACGTATCAACTCGAACATATCGACGACGACGACGACGACGACGACCTCACGGCTTCGATCTCTCCTGTCGCAGCTGGGTACTCCATAGTCCTGATGTCTCTTCTCATAGCCGCATAGCTTGCAGTTACTATATCGTTCTCTTCCTTTTGAGCTAGTCTCTCTGTCACTCGTTTCAACCCTTATTACCAACATTGCTCCTACCATCAAGCCCATATCCTCGGCAACGCCCGCATCAATCGCCCTGTCCTAACATTCTCGCGCCACATCGCTATTATAAACGGAATCATCAATCGTCCATTGTCAATCGTGCCCTGGTCAACCTGTCGCCTATTGCGCGTCAGCATTCAATCGCCTGTGGACAGATTACTTGCGTCGATCAGAAAGATATACATAGGACACGCCGATCTTGCCAAACCGAGTTCTTCGCAGGATTGTCAATCCCAAAGGAGGAGGCGACTTCTCGACCACCCTTCAGGATTTGTCCCGATAACATTCACCTCAATTCCTGACTTTCGCATCTCAACCGCATCTCAAGGTCAAAGATGGCAGGTATCCATGGCTTCGTTGGCTTTGCAGTTGGTAGGTCCTAACTTCCCAGCCCTCTAGAAGTCGGCAACTAACTTTGGGGCTCAGACGAGGAGGTGCCCTCCATACTTGGGAAGAGACAGAACGGATGCGTACAATGTTTAGACGCGAAGCCAACTTGCCCGACATGTGCCGAAGACGAAAGCTGTACCGTCACCATCCCCATGGTGGAGAACTGCCAAGAATGCCCCCAGGCCATCTGTGTGAAGGATAGCAGCAAGACGACGACAAGCACGACGAAGAGCAGCGGGCCCAATGTTGGAGCGATTGCCGGTGGTGTGATAGGAGGTCTCGTGGCCATGGCCCTTCTGACGTACCTGGTCTGGAGGTTCTGCATCAAGAACAAGAGGCAAAAGTACGAGCAAGAGAATTGGCAAGAGGGCATGGAACACACCAAGGAGGGCAGGGAGAACGACTACGCTTCGAGACGTTCGCAGCGGCAATCGACACATACGGTCCACTCGGTTGCCTCGACAGTGCTCACTCGCGCCTCCAATATTATCCAAATAGCATACATCCCCGGCGTCACCAATCGAGCGACACCAACTTCCCCGACTCTGCTGGTCCCGCCTGTCCCGCCGATCCCTCTTGCGCACTCCGACAGCGCCACTTCCTCGCCATACGAGGAGCAGCACTTCTTCGTCCCAGGCGATCTGCGCGACTCTACCTACTCTGGCATCTCCAGCTACACCGACCGTACCTCATTCGCCCGCACATCGTATGCTCCCCGATCCAGCGTCGCTTCCACCATCTACGGCAAGAACGCCGTCGTGTCTCCGCTTCCGGCCCAGAGGGGCAACTTCTTGAAGCCGTCTATTGTCAGCGTCAAGTCGCGCGCCCCCAGCAGCGACAGCGGCTCAACCACGCCACCAGTGCCATCTGTCGACTATGACAAGTACGATAAGCCACCGCCATCCCCGGCCTTCAGTATCGGTGCTACTTTCTTCAAGAACGCGAGCGCGTCGACCGCGACCGCAGCACGGCCGCAAATGGTCCGTGTTGGCAGCGGACCCAAGACGGTTGACGTGAAATCGGCTTCATCCAAGTCTTCGTCACCTACAATGGTTGGAAGTTCGGACAACACCCCTGAGCCGGTTTTGCAGGTGCAAGATTCGGGTGCAGTTCCCATCATCAACAACACACCGACGATGGACCAGGGCCCGTTTTCGGACCCGCCGGCCAAAATGAAGGGCCATCACAAGAATAATAGCTCACTCAGCACCTCAGTGGAGGAGTCGGGCAGGCGTCCCGCGGGTTCTGACGACGGCAATCATAGGCGGCTATCCTCAAGATCAGCCGCCAGCGGGACTCGCAGTCCGTTCGGCGACGAACACGCCATGCGGGATTGAGTCGAACGTGACAATCTGGAGTGATGCCTTCGTGGCTACCAATCACGACGGAATGCCGGAAACGGATGGACGTCTCATTTATCACCTATTCAACTATCTGCTTGCTTTAGCCTGATGATGGGTCAAGCTGCGTTCGATCTGTTACTATGTTTTCTTGGACTAGATCTCCTGGGTTTTCTTCCTTTCTATTACTATTCCCTGTCTCCGTCTACCAATGACGACGATGACGACGATGACAATCTGCCGACCTTTTTTCTCATTTAAACGCCCCCGTATCTTGGCTGCCACGACGGGCCACGGAGTGTGTGTTCGGTGGTGCGGTGGGCTGGGATATTCCCATCTAAACAACCGGTGGCGTCTGCGGCTTTTGAACGAGATGATTCTTTGTATGTATGTCATGGTGCCGAAGGAGAGAGGTTCTCTGAACAGCAGAAGCAAGCGGGCGATCGATTTTCAAGTCGCCATACCAGGTTGGTTTGGGTTACTGGTGCAGAAACACTATCAGATTCGGACTGTATATATTACACTCTGCTCTCACTGTCATGTACTCAATCAATCTATCTACCAATGATGGCCAAGTCAACAACCTCTTCCTGTCGCTATGTATTCTTGCCGCTCGATCTACTGCCCCATTTCTATGATCTCTTGGGGCAGTGGCCTTTGGCCAATATATACGTTTTTCACGAACCATACTTCTGTGTCTCTACTGTCCGACTTCTTGCACCGCTACGCGCGCGCCGAGTCCCGCTTCACGATCCACCATCGCATCCCTTCATCGGTCTTCTCTCTTCCCCTTACATCCCCGGAACCAACGACGACGCCCGGCTCTAGCGCCAAGTACCAGTACCTGCCTGAGCAGTGACATGGTCGATGCGTGCCCGTTCTGAGTAGCTTAGGAGGTACGTACCCGACTCGAGCCTCGTTCCCAAAGAAATGCCAGCTACCTCTCCTTCCAATTGCACTCGGTATCTACGTAGTCAGCCCAGTCGATGCTGCGCCATCTGCCTGCCTTGCTTGAGCTCACAGGGCTGTTACAACTACTTTTTAACTGGCTGGTCGGGATGACTGGAGCCGGCAGAGGGGGAGCAGGCTGAAGGCTGGATTGATTGAGTGACTAGATGGCACTGCGTGCTCGACCCTCCTTCAGCAGTGAAAGTTGGAGTCTATAAGGTGGCTCATCAAGGTAGTCACGGACCGCGGACCACGGACTACAGATCACACACCAAACAACACATGACACACAGTGAGCGGGCAGCCGCGTGGCACGCTGGGAGCACCACTGAGGGTGCACGGTACGATGAGCACCTAGACGGGTAGGGTACGGTACGGCCGTGCAACGAGCGAGCACGGGTTTTAGGGGGGCGGGATATATATAGATCGGTATCGGTAGATGATGGAGTTGCTCAAACCATATATATCCCATCGTCCAAGGTTTTGGTTTTGGTCCGTGTCCTGGCATTGTATCTTCCCATAGATAGTGAAGGGCAAAGAGGGACTCGGACCGTGTTGATAATGCGGTTACCTCATGATGAGCATTTATTATACTGGAGTGAAGACTCGTACGTATTTCGTGTGTAGGTGAGCTTTCTTGGTTTTGCCTCGAGGTCAGCTAGGTAGCTAGCTACCTTGTCTAGCAGTTCCAACAAAAAGTCTCAGCGTCCAAATATTGGGTAGGTAGGTAGTTCATCACGTCTTTTATTTTGCTCATCATCTGCTCGTAACCCTGGTTAGTGGTGGCGACGTCCCCTATTTTGTGCGAGGGGATGAGAGGACTGAAAAGCGCCTGCCGCATTGTTTGGTGTTGCCATGCTGGCACTTTGAGGACAATTTTGAGTATATAGACTTGAGTGTTTTTGACTTATTAGAGTTCCTATTTGAGGGAGGCGTCTTTCGAACGGGTGCAGACTCCTTGTTCAGTGGAAGTCAGTCCCAGGCTACCAATCTGTATAATGGACTTGTTTCTCAGGTACCCTGCGACTCTGTTCCCGGAGCCTCGTACAATACGGGCGAGGCTCTAAGGCTGGACTGCTCGTTGTATATGTGCATCCTTGAAGCCGCGATGCGGGCATGTAACGAGCACAACAAGTCGAAGAACTGTGGCATGGATGACTGTGCGGTGAGACGAAAATATCCCTTTCAGGCGAGCGAGGCAGCGTGACAGCATAAGTGAAGATTCATCAAGACATACATAATGACATTTATCGTGTTGAAGACATCAGCTATGAGATGCTCACTACGGCTTCCTGCTTTGCCATAGCTCCTTGTGGCGAGACGCCAACCCGTGCGTGTCCTGGCTGTTACCCACAGCATGCCTGCCTGTCTGCCTTACGTTGCCATGCTTTTCCGCAGGTAACTACGCCCATCCCTTACTTGACCACCTCTCCCATGGTCATGGCCTTCTATCCCTCCCCCCCCCCCATCCCCCATTCCCCATCCCACCCGTATAGCCAGGCTGGTCCATACCTACCAAGCCGAGCAAGAAAAACCGACCTCAAGTACATGTATGCATCCCATGAACACGGTGGATACATCGGCTCCCCCGTCCTTGCACAATGCACCCTCGGCTCGAGAAGCCAACCGAACATCGTGACATGATACTCGGTACTTAATACTCGCTACTTGACATTCACTACAGATAGCCAAGCCAACCCAACCCAACACGCCACGCCACGGCAAGCCTCGCCGGCCCCGGCAGCCGTTTTACGTCCGTACGCAAGCAACCACCCGCGGTATCACACCGGCCGGCACGCACGCACGTAGTGACCCGGCTGGCAGCTGCCGCTGTGTGATGTATGCCTTGTATGCTGTATGCCCCGTACGTACATGTATGCTGCGGGCACCCGTGCCCAGCCCCATGATTCGTGCCCCCCGCACCACAGTCCCATCAAGTACAGACGTCAGGCGGAGGGAAGTGCATGCATGCAAGCTGCGGGTCGGTAGCCTCGAGGCACACATGCACATACGCACGCTACGAGCGATGGTACATATCCGACCCATTTGCCTTGCCGCGGCCAGCGGAAGTCGCCGTGGGGGAAACTCATGTATAGCGAGCGGTGGGACACGCATGTGTCATGTAGGGCGGGCCGACGCAGTTCGCTCACCCGCTGCCACGTGAGAGTACCTTACTACACCCTTGCTGTATTATGGTCCTGTGTGGCACACGTCTGTGAGGCTTTGGGTATTGTCTGGCTGGCGTGTTGGTGGGCTGTGCTCGAACTCGGAAGCGTATCGTGTATGGTATGGCTGGTGTCTTTGGCTGAAGCAAGGCTCGAGGACGGTGCGGCGGCAATCGCGTATAAAGCCGGGGCTTTATACGCTCGCTGTCATTGACAATGCCGTTCCGATGATTGGAACAGAGGTCGAGACCAGTATCGGGTGCCAGGAGCTGGTGGTGATGTGCCTCGAGCGGATAGGGCTCCGACGTCTGGGTACTGTACCTGGCGGATACGGGGATGTTTTCGCCATGGCCTGGCGCCCGACGATCGAGATAGGAATCGAGATTCCATCGCAATCCAGACGACGAGGAAGCGCCTCGGGTTCTGGCAGTCGTTTACCTACCAGTAACCTGGTTGTACTCACTGCTTACCTGCCGGTCTTGTATGTTGTCCATAGCTGGATTCCGCAGGATATGTTCCGATATTCCTGTGAGGCCTGCATACGGATATGTGCATGAGAAAAACGTGTAAATGATGCCCGGTGGTCAGTTAGTAGGTTAGGGTAGAGTACCTATACTCGCGGATGAGCGCCTTGAGATACGGACGAGACGGCGAGGGTGGATGGACATATGTGCTCTGACGAGGCAGGCGGCGCTTGCTGCTCGCTCACTGCCGTCTCGTCCCCCACATTTGCTCCTTACCTGCACACAAGTACCGGCAGGTCAGATGACAGAGCCGCACTACCCCAGAAAACAACGGCCGGATGACAGACCAGGCTGCCATGCTCGTCGATACCGCTTTGGCGCATACCCGGAGAAGAATCCTGTTTCTTGCCATCGTCTTCCATCACGGAAACGTGTGAACCCACGCTTACCTTATCATCTCTCTGGTCTACCAGGTACCAGGGAGGAAGCATGGTGAGCGTCTGTACTCATCTTCCACAGCCCGTCAACCTATTATCGAGGCAGGGTACAGCATGAATGCGTTGAGTGACGGGTGGACCCCACCGTGAGTGTTGAGTTGGTACCCTTATTCTCTTCATCCGTAGGGTCGTCTGTCTTGTGATGTAGCAGGCATATGCTGCTCGAGTATATGACTGTGTAGGTGATGGAACCCATCTCAGATCAGATCAGCACATCGCCGTCGGGCCCGATGTTTCACCGGGGGAAAGGAGTGCTCATGATGTTTGTTACCCGAAGCAGGGTATAGAACGACTTCTCATCGTAGTAATATGTGGTCGCAAGCGGCTGATGTGACAGTCTGTGAATGTCTAGATTTGTGTGACCTGCATCGGTGCGACGGACATGGCACGGGCACGGCCTTATGAGGCATCGGACCCCCCTTTTACACATGCACCTCTGGAGCGGGACCCAGACTTTCCTCCCCGCCAGGCGAGTAAATGTTACCCGTTACCCGCCACGTCCTTCCGGTGGGTAGGTCGTCGTAAGCCGTTCTCCGGAGCGGTACCTTACGCCATGAGGCTCGAGTGGTATCTCACTCGAGACAGACCTGAAGGAAGTTCCTCTGTCACAGCTGTCTGACTCGCATGGCCACCAATCACACTTTTTGTGGTGAGTTAAGCGCTTCCCATAGTAATCGCGCAGGTAAGAGCTTCTCCTCCTGCAGTGTGATTGATACGCGTGCTGCTCACTTGTACAATGCGAAGTCCTTTTGGGAGCCACTCCCAATCTGTGACGGAGGATAAACAGACGAACTCTTGCGGCACTCTTCCGAGCACGTGTGGCCTTCCCTGGTAGAGCCCGTCAACAACTCAGCTTCTTAGGTGGCCCGGAGCTTCGGGTTCGCCGCACTGACGGCAAGGCGTGTCCGGAGGTCCTGAGGTCCATCGCAAGCGCCTATTCTACCACGTGCAGTCTTTCTTTCAGCACTTGCGTGCGTTGAAGGACAGACCCCCACGGATTTCGACGAAACACCTTGACATTCCCCGTGCGGCCTAGGGGCTTCAGCCTGCGTCTTGTTTCGTCTTTTGGCGGAGAGGTGGTGATCCAGACTTGGTCTAGTCGAAGCCTTGAATGCAGTGATAGCTGCACAGAAGATTCTAGTCTCCTGCATATATGAGTGGATGCATGATGGCGTGGCGGGAATAGCAGTCTCAGCAGAGCCTCGGTGACGAATACGGAAGGGTCCAAGGTAATGTTAAGGTGAGAGGAGCTAGTGACAGGTGTGCGTCGATAGTAAGTCAGCAAATGATATACCGCCGGTTGTAATGACTGAAAACATCGACGAATGAGCAGTGGGCGGCGCCGGGGAAGGATTGCGTCCCCCTGGAGGCTGGGAGCTTTGGTTCGCCGATGGGCTGATGCAGCGTTGGGCCGCGTCTCACCGGCCCAGATGTGGCCTCGAATCCTGGACGGGACGGGCCGTCCGAGATAGGAAGGAGGAAGAATGCCGCGCTGTAAAACATGTTACATGGGTGAGTCTATCTCTCTCTCTTCCCTCCCTTCTCTCTCCTGCAGTAGTGCTCTGAAGAAACGACGTCAGATCAGACCATTGGCAGCTGCAGGCCTACAGCTAGTTCATAAATCATACGCGCTCTTTATAACATCCACGCCTCTGGGTTGCTCCACGTGCCAACGTTACACCGGTCTCAGGTTGTAATAGGCAACTCTTTTCGCAAGCAGCACCGTTGCAGGCCCCATGCCCGGTATCGGAATGGCAAGTGAACCGTCGTAGAGCATGCGGGGAGCACGGTGTGTCGAATGCAGTCTGGAAGTCTGACGAAGGCCGTTGACGGTGAGCCCCAGACGGGCAGGAGGAGGAATACGACCCATGCCTTGTCAACCCAGGCTGCCAGGACATTCTTCCTCCGGCCAAACCGTGACCGTGGCATTGCTAAGCCTGGGCTGTGGGGTCATACAGTTGATATACATACACAGTAATAATAAGTGTATGGGAATCGTGGTCCCCCATGTTCGGGTCAACTGGTGTTGTGGGGGTTAGCTTCTCGAAGCCATGAGGAACGTAAACAAACCCCCACGAGGGTATCGGGAACGTTGACGATGCTAAGGCTCAACAGGCAGGTCAGAGTGACGTCTGCCTAAGTCAGCACTAGGTCTGCAAGACGAGGCGACGACAGCGGGATCGAGTAGAGTCACAGAAGGGCTACTGCTGATATCCCCCAGGTCCCTGAAAAGGACAACCTTCGGGACACCGTCGCCGAGCAAGAGCAGCCGCGTGGGGAGCAGAGCTAATGTGGAAGGTCGAAGCTGTTCTAGTCCTTGAGACTGCTTCCATCCTTCGCCAAGGCGATTCAACTCAGACAATCACCTCGTTTAGCGGTACTGCCGTTCTTAATCGAAGTGTCGCAAGTAGAGCAGGTCCACTACAAATCGCTAGCACCTCCTACTAGAATTAAAGCTGCCGCTAGAAAACGTATTTTAAAAATAATCTATATAATAATAAATAGCTTAGTAAATATAAGCTGTACGAATAAAAGTAAAAATATGTTTAAAGAGTAATTTTAAAATTATTAATTATAAAAACCTACCTTAAACAACGTATTTATTATAGCTTTTAAAAGGATATAAAACTTAATAACGTTACGAAATACATTATATATTTTAATGAGAAAAGTTAATAAGCTATTTACCAAGTTTATATGTTTTATGTATATAAAGTTTATTTATATTATTAAATTAGTCGTTTTATAAATCATTTTATGAGAAAAGCCGTTTTTAAAAAAATTAGAAGGTGTTAACCATTTAAAGTAAACCTGCTTTACCTATAACACTTCGATCAAAAACGGTAGTATTGTACTTATAATTTTAAATTAAATTAATAAATAATAATACTATTATTATTAAAAAGTAGATTTTTTATATTTATCAATAATATAAGATAAATGTAAATTTACATTATATATTACACATTTTTATAAGGTTTACTAGGTTTCAAACCAGGTGTTTTTGAGTATAATAATACCAGTTTTTCTTAAAATCGATATAAACGGATATTCTATAATCGGTCGTAATTATACAGCTATTTAAAACCGTTAATAATAGCTTATTTATAACTTATAATTCTTTTTATAACTTTACTAGGTTTTTTTATTAAAAATTCACGCTAGATTCACTTCGGGTAACCTACGTATATAAGCTAATTATAAGTCGTATATTATAATACAACAAGGTTGATGTAAGGCTTTAAAATAAGGTTTTAGCTATATATAAAGGTCTCGGCTTTTAGCCTCTTTGTAAGGAACTTATATAAGTACACCTAGATATATATACATTGAATTTACAGTTATTTTAGTCTTACGATACTTTCTTTTCGCTTTATTTACTAAGGTAAATACCCGGTTATAAGTTGTTATATTAAAGGTATATCTTAATAAACGGCCTTAATTTATTTAACTTTTCGTAAATAAGCGTATATATAGCTTTTCGATTAATAGTCAAATGCGTTACCTTTTAATTAGTTGATCATCTTTAAAAGCCTCTTTGTAATTACGTAGTTACTCGCGTAAATATAGTATTAAAGATAAGTTTAAGCCTTTAAAAGCTTTTTAAGTTTTTAAAAAAGTTTTAAAGCCGTATAATTACTACCGTTAATATTATTCGATTTACGTAATAATTATAATAGCTACGTAATAATAATAGCTATCTAAGCCGACCAGAAAATCTTTAAGTTATTTACGCTTAATTTATAACGTTTCATAATAATAAAACTTTTTTTCAAGCTTATTATACTAGTTTAATAAAAGTTAGGCTTTTTTACGAGTAATTATTTTAATTACGAAGCTAAAAGTATTAATTCATTTACGCGTTTACGTAACAATTCAAAATGCTACTAATTAACGAGTATTTATTACGAAGTAATTAAAAATCCGGATGTTTAATTATTCATTAAGCCGTTTATAGTTTTTAAGTTAAAAAATACTAAATAATGACCGTTAGAACTTTAATTAAAGTCGACGGTATTTAATATTAATTAGTTAGTTAGTTAGTTAAACAGTTGCGATATGTACAAAATATATATACGATACAAAAGAAATACGTTAATTAAAAAGTTATAAAGACGTTGATATACGTGAACAAAGATTTATAGCCTTAATATTAACATATACGAAAAATCTAAAGTTTTATACGGCTTTAAAAATATGAAAAGCGCAAAAACTTTAATAGTTAGTTAAAAAGACTAGGACTAGCGATTAAAGTTATGATTTAAACAGCTTTACGCCTATAAAAATATGTTATTTAATCATTAATAATATTTTAACTAGTTTAGTTTATAGCTTTAAAAGTAGTTATTTAATGAAAAACGTACTAGTTGATTAGTTTTATATAATTAGTTATTCGAATGGCTTTATAACTAAGCTTAAAGGCTTATACGTACCTGTGAAGGTTTTCGAAAAAACGTTGATTTATACCTTGGTAAAAAAGAGAATACGTCGTTTAATTATTTAGATTTTTATTATAAATTTAAACGAGTAAGCTTTATTAATATTAGGAATATTTCCGTAACAAGTGTTACTAGTTGTTGATTAGTTAGTTTAATAACCTACAATATAAATAAAACAAATCTAATTAATACGGTAGTATATTTAATTGCCGATTGGTATACTTATTTCATATAATAATTATCTCGCCTTTTTTTAAATTAAACGATATTTCTTTCAAACGATAACGTTGTTATATTTATGGGGAAAACGATTTAAATTTGTATAACGGTTATATCTATTTTTAAACCGTCCTTTTTATTTAAGCCGGTTAATTATTTATTTATTTAATTATTCGCTTTTATTTCTATTCTTAATTAGTTAAAAGGTTTTTAAAACATAAAAAAGTATTTTTTAAGATTTATATACTTGTTATATAAAATCTTTAATCGTTACAACTATTTACGGCAATAAATTTAGTCACCGTTTATTACAAACCAACAAATAACATGGACTGTTGGAAGGCCAAGGGGAGTACACTAAGAACCAATGGAATCAGAAGCCAGGAACGGAACAATGGGTATTACGGATTACATAACAAAGGTCACGTGACGGATCACTGGATCACGAAGTGAGCCTGCGAGGATCACTGGATCAGGGAGTGAGCCAGTGAGCATCACTCTGGGACAAGGTGATCCTACTCCATCAGTGAGGAAGAGATTGGATTTATAAGGACAGACATTTCCCAGTTAGATAGATAGACAGTCTCTACCTCAGTGATCAATTTAAATATCTTAGCCAACCCTAAGGTGGGAGAAATCTCCTGACGACTCGACTACGCAGAGAACCCAGTTTAGACCAAGCACTAGCATCTGAGTATCTTATAGTTAATAGAAGCCTCTATCCTCCTTTGTGTTGACTTACCTCAGAACATAAACCCTATAGAACCCTTTAGCCTTAAAGGTTAAACGGCTTGTTACACCGTTATAATTATTTAGTTTAATATGTTATTTTATGTAACGAGTTTATCGTTAAAAGAGGCGATAAGTTAATTTGATACATAGTTATAATTATTATATAATCGTCGGTATTATTTAAAGCAGGCGATGAAACTAATTTTATCGATTTCGATATTAAAAAACGTAATAGTTTAAATTTTTAATTGGTTCCGTTTTAAAAAGACGTAATGATTAAATTTATATAACTTTTGTATTTAATATTAAATGATTATATTTATTTAAACAGTAAATCAAACCAGTTCTTTTTAAAGTACGTCGGTACCGTTGTTTAAAAACGAAATGATTTAAATTTAAACTTTAACACACTTATATTTAAATTATTAAAACCGCTTAACTTAACATTATTCTTGATTAAACCGATTTCTTCCCCTAGAACTAATGCCTTTTTATAACTAATACACTATATTTATTTCTATACGAGATTAAATTTAAAAGACGCAAAGAGTACGGATAATTTATTAATATATTTAATTTATAATCATCGTATGTATTTAAACCGATAACAACCTTTTCTCGATATATTTACATAGTTTTAGTTAATTACTTAATTACCTCATATTAATACCGTGTTTAATAGTTAAAACAAAATAATTATAACTTATATAACTTATATAATATTTATAATTATTAATCGATAGTTGCGACTTGTTAATTAAATATTAAAAAGGTAATTAAATGTTAAAAAACCTTTATCCAGTTAAAAGGCTTTAATTTACTTTAAAAAAAAAGTATTATTACGTCTAGATATATCATAATATACGTAGCTACTACGCGTGTTATTACGCGTGTTATACATCTTAATATTATATATTTAAAAAACGTCCGTTTATTTAAAGAATATTACGTAATTATAGTTAATACGAATTTTATATTTAATACTTAATAGTCGATATAGGTTAAGCCGACTTGAAAAAGAAAGGCGTAAGATTACAAACTTTAGCAGTTTGATTTTTTATTGTTTTTTTTAATAAAAAAAATTAAACTTAGAAGGTTTGTTTAATTATTAAGATTATAAAAAGTAAAAGTTTAATATGTAAGTTCAGGTTTATGAGTTAATTTGTTAAGATTATTTAAATATTACGAGGTTATTTTTATTTCTATAAAAAAGGGTTATATCAAGGCAAGGTTATTTGAGGCTTTAAAACTAGGTCTTAGCTATATATATAAAGGCCTCGGCTTTTAACCTTTCCGTAAAACTTTTATACAAAAACACTTAAATATATAACGTAGCTGACAAGCGAGTTGGCATTACAAGTGAGCTGGCATTACAAGCGAGTTGGCACTCGTTATGAACTTTCTAACCAACACAATTCAAACCATTATATCTCTACCAACAACAATGGCACTACGTTACAATGAATCAGACTTACAGCTAGCTGTCCAAGCTAAATGAGGTGACCCTTATATTTCTATATTTCAGCTTGCGAAACTCTTTAACATCCCTCGTTCCACTTTGAGCAATAGAATCAAAGGAATGCCATCACAACGCGACAGCATGCCTAATACTTTGAAACTTATGGTTTCCGAAGAGAATGCCATTCTTTCCTTCCATTTTGACCTGGATGCGCAAGCATTTCCACCACTGCATAGTTATGTTGAAGATATGGCAAATCAATTGTTGGCAGCAGCTGGTGCTGCACGCGTTGGAAAGAACTGGACACGCAACTTCATTAAACGTACACCAGGCCTCCAGACGCGTTTTTATTGGAAGATAAACTACCAGAGGGTCTTAAACAAAGATCCAGACGCGTATTGCGCGTGGTTTTGCCAAGTTGCAGCAGTAATCGCAAAACATGGTATCCAAGACGCGGACATTTATAACTTTGATGAGACTAGGTTTATGATAGGCATTATTAGGTCTGGCATGGCCATCACAAGCACCAAAAGAAGTGGCAGGCCTAGACAAGCTCAGCAAGGCAACAGAGAATAGTCTACAGCAATCTCTGCCATCAATGCTGATGGTTAGGTGGTCCCGCTATTCATCATTCTACAAGGCAAACCCCACCTCGTATTATGGTATTGCGACATGACATTATCACGCAATTGGAAGGTGGCTGTGTCTGATAACGGATGGACTACAAATGAGCTCAGTTTGAAATGGATTCAGCATTTCGATAAGTATACCAGACCACGTATGACTGCCGGTAAACGCCTCCCCATCTTAGATGGTCACAAAAGCCATCATTCCCAGGTCTTTGAGGATTATTGTCAGAACAATGGCATCATTACTCTTTGTATGCCTGCCTACTCATTATATAGGCTCCAGCCTTTAGATGTCAGTTGTTTCAGCCCACTCAAATGAGCTTATGGTCGCTCAATTGAGGATCTCATCCGGCGTCATATAACCCATGTTTCAAAAGAGGACTTCCTCACAGCATTTTATGAAGCACACAATGCTGTAATAATACCAAGAAACATCCGAGCAGGTTTCAGTGCCACTGGCCTTATTCTTTTTGACCCAAAAAGTGTCATTTCAGAGCTGGATGTTGTCGCTGTCGTACGAACACCGTCACCAGACCCCAATCTGCCACCCACTACTTGGACTTTAAAGACGCCTATTATTATTAATGAAGCGGTAAACCAATTAGTTTATATCCAAAATTGAGTCAAAACCCATCAAAGAAGCTCACCTACATCAATAATTAATACATTGAGCTCGTTTTTAAAGGCTATATATGGTCTTATACATGATGTCGCTTTGATTGATTCCCGGGTCCGTAAGCTAGAGGAGGTCAATCACTTACTAAATGAACGCTAGAAAACAAAACATAAATATATAATAAAAAGAGAAATATTTTTTATTAAAGATGCAATAAGTGTTCAGGCTATAAAGGATAGTACTAAGCTGGCAAGACAGGAAATGGGTGAAGATAGTTGTCATCCAAGGAGGACAGCAGCGCGTGAGCGACGGTGTGGCATTTGCGGCAACACTGGTCATAATACACAAACTTATACAATAAAGATGGAAATCTCTGAAGAAGAGGAATCTAATTGATTGAATTGAATTGAATGCGTTGTGGTGAAGTTATTTCACATAGCAGTTAGAGTGTTCATGACGAGTGCCAACTCGCTTATAATGCCAACTCGCTTATCAGCTACGTTATACACTTAATTTGTAGCTGTTTTAATTTATAATAGTTTCTTTTGCGTTATTTAATAACATAAATATGCGATCAAAGATTGGTATATTAAGGGCCTGATTTAATAAACGGCCCTAGTTTAATATACCGTTATATTTACTTTTATATATATATAAAAGCACTTTTTAAATAGTTATACTATTAATAGCTTTTATATAAAACCTTTAATTAATTAAACAATTTTTAGTTTTAAAAGATTAAAAGATTAAAGCGTTAAAACTATGTCCATGAGGTATTAAACTATTGAAAACAGGTTTTTAAAATATCAAGCGTTAAAACTAAGTCTTTTTAAAACTAACTATTAAAATATAAGTTAAATAAATAAATATACCTTCGAATAAATATACGTTAAGTATATTTATAAGTATTATTATTATACGGTAGTATATGCTAGCTGCTAGCGGTAGTAATAATAACGGCGAGAATATTTATAATGATATTTAATGTTAATTACCTTTAAATATTAACAGTATCTTTTAAATAACACGTCAATATTAATAATTAAAGGCACGATACTTATTAATAAGACTGCTGTAAAGAAATGTCGCGCTAAGGATCTTCTGATTCGCATGGTTAGCACGAGGCATAAGCGTAATTTCTGCTGCCACTTTTAAACAGCGCCTATTATAGGTACACTCCCAGGCCATAAGTCTTTGAGCATCCCTGTTTTACACTAAAACACCCCAACTTTACCTATCGTAATAAATCGAGTAAAATAGATACAACTTAGATACTTATAGCACTTATAGTTAAATATACTGGAAAATTGAAATGACTTATTTAGAAGCTTTGATATCTTAAAGATAAAGGTCGTAAATATTACTTTAAAGATGAAATTTTCGATAAAAATAACATTTCAAGATATCTAATTTAAAAAAAAACATCGAATAAGGTTTTTCGTCTTATGCGTATATTACATGTTATGTAATATTATGTAACTTTATTATAACTTATATAATTTTATAAACATCTTTTATAACTTCATTAATATTTAAAAATTTTAGTTTTAAACTTTTATATATTTCTAAGTTTTTAGTCGCTAAGAAAATAAATATTTAGAAATTAGTCACGAAAACTTCAGCATTTTAAATATTAGTCCTTTATAATCTCCCATTTTAAAAAGCTTTAGGTCTTTAGTTATAAAAGGGTAAATGTAGGGCATTTTGGTGTAAATGCGGGGATGCTCGGAGACTTATGGCAGGTAAGTGTAACCAGTTCTACAGATGCTCGGGGTCCACAGCAGACTTCCAGGTCATCCAGACTCGACGTCTGGCATCGTTGGCCACCACCAGCCCGATACCATCGCGGAACCATACTTTATTACACAGGCGTACGTACATACTAGCAAATTCTTTCCTGCACGCAAGAGGCGGGCGTACCCCTCTGCCAAGTTCAGAACGAGCGGACGCCCATCGAGGTCCTGGAGCCGGTCCCGGGTCGATGTTCCGGGTCCCGGCGGATGCAAGCCACCTCCAGCTCAGGCCAAGGGGACCACCCCAACCTGCAACCCCAGAGGTGCCAAGAACCTACCTAGAATCCTTCGGTACATTTTGCTTGCTTCTTTGCGCCTGTCTGCCTGCCAGCGACTTTGCTTCTATCCGTATCATTATACAAGTTGAACTCATCACTACCTTACCTATAGTAGCTGTAGCTACGTTCCGCCTACCTACGAACACACCTACAAACATATAGCTGTCTGCCACGTGACGGGCGGGTAGTCGAGGAGCCTTACATTAAGTACTTACTTAATAAGGTAACTCCCCGGCCCATGTGACATGTGTACTAGATGGGCAACCTGCATACATAGATCACACATGGGAACTCCCCAAGCGACCGCTGTTGCAGCCACGACTTACATGCATAAAGGTACTTGCGGTCAGACAGACGGCAGAGAAAGACGGCAGAGGAATTAGGTAGGTAGGAAGAAAAGTCGAAGAAAGAAATACCGAACCGGAAGCGACATCATGTACCTATCTAGTAGCACTACCGAAAATAAGCATACCTTACACGACCCAGAGAAGGGATGTATTTACATAAGCAGAAGCATGTAACGAGCAACGTGTAACTAGGTACCTAGTAAGCAATAAGCGCCGCGGCAGGTTGCTTTTATGATAATGATGCTGCTGCGAGTCTGTGACGGTGCAGCGCCTCCAGGACTGTCCATCATGCTAATGCCATTATTGACGTGAGTGCGCACGCACTCACTTCGCTCGCTGCCTGCAAACCTAATGTACAACAAGCTTCATATTGGTTCACTCGGCTTCTTCTTCTTCTTATGCATCACTCTCCCAAAGCCCAAACAGGTCTGTTACCGCGCTCTTCTTTAATGTTGGAAGACAAATGCCGGAGGGGCAGTGAGGAAACGGAGGGGCAGCCAGTTCGGGGTAGGGGCAAATTGCATATATGCGAGGGTCGAGAATGTATTTCTTGCTTCCATACTGTAGAGCGATACTGTTTTCAAGGCACCTTAGGTATGTAAACTAAGGTACATTCCCGCATCCATCTACCCAGGATAGTTTGGGCTTGGCAATGCTGGTCGAACAAACTGCTAAGTCGAGACTAGTAGGACTCACCCCATATGATAGATCATGAATATGCACTTGCGAGTTGTGTATTGAAGTGACTCTCTAGATGCTTCCAGTCGCTAGAATGCCGTCGTCGCTTAAAGAAGAAAATCCACCTACCTACCTGCCTGCTAGCCGGCCGGCCCTTTAGCACACCGTATATTTCCTCTAATCGAAGTCTGATATAAAACCAGCATCGTGCACGGTAGGGAGCAGCACGTTGGCGAGGACTCGGAAAGTCGGTGGAACAGAAAGAAGAACTTTCCTGGCGGCAGCACGAACCTGACCAACAAAAGCCCCCCGGATCCTGGCTCTCCCGCATGCGCTGTACTATCATTGCATGAATTATGACGGATTTGGGTGAATAGATGCAGGACTATCCCGGGTCCTTGGCTTCACACGCCTCAGGCTGTAAGGATCATCCTTTGGGAGCTGGTTGGACGATGGTGACCTCGAAGTGTTTTTTTTTACGTGGAAAGTGAAACATCCCAAGTCCCCACCCATTATACCATATCGGGGCTGGTGGGGTTGATAAGACAATCTCCGAGACAGGATCAAGAATCAGGAAAATAGACAGCACACAGCCTTTATCATATCAGCTTGTAACCGTCACGGAGGCAGAAGGGAAGTAGGCATGATCAGATGGTCTGTCCATTGATTATAGACTCAAGGCCTCCCAACAAGGGTTGCGACTATGATAGCTCGAGCTGCAGGCTGCAAAACCAGGAGAGCCTTGAACCCCAGCCCCAACTGATTCCACACTCCCTTCAAGTCTCCCGAACGTGACATCTTGGCCGTTCATGAGAACATCCAACATGGTATGGCAATATCAACAACAGGATTGTGTGCAAAAGACAGCCTGTGAAAATGATTTCTGACCGAGGGCAGAAGACCGTACCCGTGACTCCAGAACACCACCGGCTGCCCGTGCGCTCTTGTCTTGCTTCTCGTTCTTGCAAAACACATCTGCTTCTTTCCGCCTTCTGTCAAGTGAAAACAAGGTATTTGCGCCCAATATGATGCCGCTTTTAAGTACGTACGCCGTTCGCCAAGGTCGGAAGCCGGTTGTCCGGTTGGATGATGTCCAAGGAGTATAAAGGAGGGAGACAGGATCAGACTGTCAGAAGTGTATGAACATAGTGACAACCTAGGTCGTCATTGTTGTCGTGGTGGCGCGTACCCATGACAGAGTCCGTAGCAGTCAAGCAGTTATTTCGACACCAAATACACATGACCAAAAGAGAACATCGTTATTGTCGAGTATCGTCTCGGCCGGTGCGAAAGCTCACGATGAGGCTGCACGATCGTGGCGAATGTATGTTCATAATATCACGCACTTCCCTCCGCCACCACGACCAGAGGTCCTTCTCCTATATCGATTGGGGTCGCGTTCGGGACGAGCATCCCCGTTTTGGGTTCGCTCTCGGCGACCAGTGGCATTCTGTTGTGGCCGCTGTGAGGCTTCTCGTTGCTGGCGCAGTATCCTGACGACGTCATAGAAGGCCTTCTCAACGTTGATGCAGTTTTTGGCTGATGCCTCGACGAACTCGCAGCCCAGCTCTCGCGCTAGGGCATGTCCTTCTTGTGTCGACACCTCTCTCTCCGTCACGCGATCACTCTTGTTGCCCACAAGCATGACAGGTACGGCACTCGCAGGCACTGCAGCGGCTATCGGCGAGCCTGGGTAGGTTGGTGATGATTGACATGACTCCTTTACTCGCTGGATCTGGTGGTGAAACCTCTTGATTCGGGAGAAAGATGATCGGGAGGAGATGCTGTATACCAAGACAAAACCCTCGCCGTCTCGGATCCACTGGTCTCGCAGGGCGGTGTATTCTTCCTGGCCGGCCGTGTCTAGGACTTCAAGCATGCATGCTGCGCCGTCTATGACGACCTGTTTTCGGTACGAGTCCTCAATTGTCGGGTCGTACTGGGAGTCACAGTCAGTCATTACTCGTAATTGGCGATCACGGCTGGCAGGCAACAAGCATCTCGCCACTGAGCGCAATCAAAGGCTAGCAGGACGTACAGTTTCGACAAAATGTTGTAGACATAGTTGAATAGTCAGAGCTGTCTTGCCGACACCACCATCGCCTAGCACCACCAGCTTGTATAACACCATCCGTGGCGACATCGTGATGTAACAGCGCGGCCGCCGCTGGACCAGGCGAGTATCGGGCGTGATATGCGGGGAGTTGAAAATAGGCGGGAATCAGAGTGTGGCGGCAGGAAGAGGTCTGCTTGCGGTGGTCGAAGACGAGAGGCTCCGCAGTGTGGGCGGTCGGGCAGGCGACGGGATGCGGGCTGCGGGAGTCAGGAGGCAGGCGTCAGGAGGCAGGCGTCAGAGAGAGCAGCGAGATCGATGGAGGTGGCAGGCAGCGAGAGCGTGTGAGGGGTCGCTTGCGGGCACAGACGGGCACGGATGGGCACAGTTGGGCACGGATGGGGCGACTCGTTGATCGTGGGATCGTGGGCTGGCTCGACCACGGCGTAGGTTTTCTGTGTCGTGCTGCTGCGGTTGCGTGCCCGGGAGAAACGAGAAATGGAGAATGGGAAGAGGAGGGACAAGGCCTAAGGTTGTTGTGTTGGACTGGGCCACTGGCCTGTGGGCTCTGGGCTCTGGGCTGTGGAGAATGGGATTTTGGTGGGTCGGGTCCGAGCTTCCAGTCCCGTCTCGAGGCGTATGTAAGCATCCAGATTCAATCCCACAGGCTACAACATTAAAGCTACAGACTACAGACTACCTACTACAGTACTGCCACTGCTGCCAAGTATTATCTACCTACCTAGGTATGACCACAGGCCGCCGGCCTGGATGGACAGGGTCTAATGTTCAACTAAATAAACACGACGGGCTATATCGCCAGAGGTACGCTATGGCGACGGTGAGTACTCTCAAGTAGTAGAGCACAAGCCTTCTATCAAGCTAGCAGCAGGACCCTGCGCTGGGAGTCTAATAAGACTTGCCTGACTGATCTGTGACTGGGAAATGGGCTTGGGCTTGGGCTTGGGATTGGGATTGGGAAGTGAGCAAGCTTAAGTCGGACACCATGGCTGGGTGGTTTGGGTACCAGGATAAAGTGAGAAGCCGAGATGACGTGGAGACTCAAAGCAGCCCTGGAGTCGGCGTATCTTTCTATCCGTATCCAAGTCCCGACTCTCAGGTATTTTAGTCAGGTAATTACATCAGTTGTAAGTAAGAAACGTAGATACCCGTATCGATGTAAGCAGATATATATAGAAGGAAAACACCAGGGACTATGTTGGAGCAGGCTGCAGGAGCACACCCAACGAGTCCTGTGGAGGTGTGATGGATTACATGTACCGAAACAAACAGCTGTGGCCTACATGCTGTGTGGCTGACGGTTTACCTATCATCCCACATCCCAGATGATCCCACATGCATCGCTGACCCGAAGGTACGTATCTACTACGGTATGTAACGGAACAGTCAGCCAAAGCAATGCGCCGCTGGCTGACGGCTAGGCAAAGTAGCAACCTAGAAGGGTCTTGTTTAACTTTCCTTGCAAGGCCATGCGTCCTGTACAAGAAACCGGATGATGTGTCCAGCATGGACGGACGGACAACGAAGGCGGATATTGTCGAAAGTGATGGCCCCCATATGAAAGAGCCTCAATAAAGGTCGTGGGTGTGTCGTAACAGTACAACATCGTATACCTACATTTGGTGCTTTTCGTCGTCAAGGCCAAAGGCATGTGGAAGGAAGTAAGTAAGCAGCGGCCCGTGAGGAAATAATATGCTTTTTCCTCTTTGTTGTCCTCGCACGATCACTGGACAGTACATCGGCAGGTGTCCGCATGCTAGGAAGGTATTTAATGCCCACTTGATGGAAGCTTGAGGGTTTGAACTTTCAATCCTAGGGCTGCGGAATGATGCGAGTGAGGGTCTAGTCGTGGGGGTCAGTCGTGGGGGTTAGTTTTCGCCCGGTTCAATTGCAAGGCTGTTCCACGCTCATCGTCGTTGCGACTTTGTTTGATATAATACATGAGCTGAGTGCATGTAGGTCAGGCTGATACTCGAGTATTTCACTGCTCAGATTGGTGGGCATTTTGAGCGTATCCTCCCCCCCATCATTCAACTTTTGCTGCTCCCTCCAACTGAACTTATCATCTGCCGTGTCACTTAGCCGGTGACATGCAGGCCCAAATGTCCCGTCCCTGCTGGCTACAATGCCACAATATGGTCATTCGAGGACACGCTCTTGGGTTAGGTAAGGTAAGGTACGGTATGTGAGTGGGTGGGCAACGGTTTCTTGACGACCTCCGTGACCACGGGCCACCAACATCAAACGGAAGACAGAAGAGCTCCCTCATTCCTGCACACCGCTGGCATATCGAAGCCTGGGACCGACGGCAATCCCAAATTTTCAACGCCGTCGTGATGCCTGCCTGTCTGCTCTGCATACATGCATGTGCTCGAATGCAAGCCGGGGATCCCAGGGACCACAGGCACTGTCTGTCCATTCCGACATCTGGCACGAGTCCCAGGCGCTGGGTATCTTCTGACGCATAAGAGTCAGGACTCAGGAGGCATCCGGTGAAGGCCATGTCGAACCGTTGATGGCGCCCTGCCTTTTTCCTGGCTCAAGCCTGTCAGAAGCTTCCATGCAGGGCCTGGTTTCCCATGGCATAGATGCCAAGGGGTGCCATCTAACGCCTTAACAACTGTTATGGGAACTAGACGACGACTCAAGCGAACAGCCAAGCCCAATTGGCTTGATAGCTGCAAAGTTCCGAGCCGGAGACCTCACGACTCGCAAGTGATGAGCTCTGCATGTGAGAGTGACCGGTTTCCTTTCGAGTTTGGTTGCCGCTTCAGGCCAGGGGCTAGGTGCGACGGTCGCATGGCTACCGATACGACATCATTCAAGGATTTCTCGAGAACCGCATGCCTCGGATCAGCATGCACATATTCCGATATATACCTCTTCGTTTTTCCGTGCCCATGGGTCGGCCACGGCACGGCCACCTAATATGGTAAGCTCTACCTATACCTACATTATGTAGCCCATTCGCCGTAGCGGTCACGCTTGATGGGCGCAGTCTACGCTCATATCACTGTCAGGGTCGTAACCCAGTGCACAGAGGACTTACCATCTGCATCTACCGGTGCCGATGAACGGCGGCGCAGGTGTGGCTTTCATGAGGACCATCAACACGACAAATTGGACCCGTCCCATCAAGACACGCAGGCATACACTTCCCGCACGCCGCATCGTCCGACAACTTTGCCTTTCTGAGCTCAACGCGGGCACCTTTGGCGCCATGGGCGTTTGTCTCGGAACCTTGGGAGCGAAGCAGCGCAATGACATGACGTGACGCGTTGCCAGAACAGACTTCCAACAGCGACCCGGCGGTTCTGGATCGTCTCTGTCGGGTTTTGATGACCTAGCCAACACCCGAAAGTACTAATTCCATCCATTCAAGGGGGTCAAAATGGCTTACCGGGCCCGAGATGAAGCAAAACCCGGCGTCTCACGAGTCGCTTTGGGCGTCGAGACTAGCGCCAACACCATCTGTCCGCCGCTACGGCGTCTCATGCTGTCATGGTTGGGCATCACCGTCACCGACATTTGCGGCCGGCATCCCGCGCGTGTCTGCCTGCCTGCCGGCTTCATCTCCCAACTCGCAGCGCAGCCCTAGCTGAAAGAAAATTGTTCAGCTACATATCACGCCCTACTGTGTGCGTGGCGTGGGGCGCCCGCAGACTCGGGTAGTCGAGACTCGGTGTGCCGGGCGTCCATTTTGCTCACATATCGCGTTGATACATCACTTGTCACTTTGTGCGAGCAGCGGCTCATCCGGCGACGACAGCCATCCCTTAATCACAACCTCTAACCTCCTGGGATACTTCGCTTGTCCCAAGGAGTAGGTAGCATGCCTGCCCAACTGAAGCAAATCGCGCAAATCTCGTAATATCGCATTGTCACTCACTCACTCATCAGGGCTGATGCCCAAGCGCCTGGCCACCTCTTGAAACCCGCCCTCGCCCTGCCCAACCCAGATGTCAACCCAACCGCGCGCCTCGCGGTACCGAGCCGCATCCTGCGCCCACGCCTCCTCGCGCGGCCTCTCCACGTAAATAGTCCGAAGCCCGCAGGACCTCGCGGCCTGCAGGTCCCCCAGGTGCGCGGCCACCATGGCGACCTCGTCGGGCCGACACTCGAGCGCCGCAGCCGCGCCGAGGTACGTGCTCGGGTGCGGCTTGTAGGCGCCAAAGTCGGCCGTCGACACAATTTTCTTAAACCCCAGCCCGCCGCCCTGCGCGTTCAGGTCCCGCAGCAGCGCCTGGTTGCCGTTCGACAGCGTCGCCGTCACGAGCCCCCGCGTGCCGAGCGCGCGGATCCCCGCCGCCGCGTCGTCCCAAGGCCGCAGCCGATGCCAGATAAGACTTAGCTCGCGCACCTCGGCGGGCGAGTAGAGGCCATTCAGGTAAGACTTCTGCAGGAGCACCTGCAGGCTGTCGTGGTGGTGCGTGTCGATGTCCTTCCAGGCCGTCTCGCCCGGCACGAAGGACCGCGTGAAGTGCATGTAGCTGTCGCGCCACTCCTGCGCGAACTGCGCCCAGTCGTCGTCCGTGAGGCCGCGGAGACGGCTCTGTAGAGTGCTGGGCAGCGTGTTGGAGTGAGGTGAGTCGCTGTCGAGCTTCGACTGCGCGCGGCTGACGAGCTCGTCGTGCACGGTGGAGCGCCAGTCGACGACGGTGCCGAAGACGTCGAAGGTGAGGGCTTTGATGTTCTTCAGCGCTTCTGGGGGTTCGGAGGCCATGGTGGATGCTTCTGGTGATTGCAGACGTTGGTGGATACTATTGAGGTTGTTCGGGTGAAGTTATTAATGGATGCGGTGGTGAACGTGGAGTGAGCTCATGTCGTGATGATGCAATTGTCATCGGGGTGGGGCTTGTAAAGCACCAGACTCCCGTCGTCCTGCATCATCCGGTGAGAGCAGCCGCTTTTGACGAGCCAAACCTGCTTCTGCTCACGATGACGAAGCAGCTTCTAAAGTAACAGCCCTCAAGCCCCTCATGTGGCACGAAATGGAAGACATCAATAACGTTGATGTTGAACCATCAGAGGTATTTTCGATCAGATATGGGTTGGTTTGGTTTTAATGAACCATTGATCATAACGACTGCTCCTGCTGAGCTCTCATACATGCTCACGATAAGCCTGCAGGTCGGTTTCCGACGAAGCCGTCGACCTAGTTGTCTCTCTTTATGCTGATCAGTGGACCTTTCTTTGCCGATGAACCCGTGCCCTTGGCGTTTTCATCCAGCTGCGTGCGCAGGCCGAACAATATGCGTCCATTTAGGCCTCGGCGCCGCTTGTGATGCTCTGTTTTTACACTGGTCAATTCTCCATGGTGCTTCGATGATTAGTCCGTGTTGAGGTTCAGGCCCACTCCGTGGTGGCCGAAAGCCGGTGTTCAAGGGCTCGATATTCTACGACTTCACGGGTCACTGATGGACGACAGCATCTTACTCAAGTGGCCCATGGTCACTTACCTAGTCGGTAGATGCGTAGCTGTCGTACGAAGCACAGCTGTCTTCCATTGCGAAGCACCTGCCGCGTAGTTACAGGCAATGGGAGCTGGTCGATGTATCACTCTACACGCTGTATCCGGCGCTTTCGCTGGCCTGCCCCTATGCTTGAGGCCTACTTCAAGCTGACCTTCCAATTCGGTTTTCCTGCACAGGCTGAGAAAGACTCAAGGTTCGGCTAAGCGATGTACCCCGTCAGTGGTGATTCCTCCTCGGTTTGGGGTGTTTGGACGACGAAAGCGTGGAGTCGCTTCAACCTTTCATACTTCCTGCCGCCGCCGCCGATGATGAAGATGGAAAACCTACAACGCGCGTGGGGCAAAAGGGGCTTTGCTGATCAAATCGAGTCGGTTCGTGGTCCAGAGGGGATCCCTACTGTGTTTCTAACAGCGGATGGACTTGCGTCAGCTTGAGCTTGTGTTGTTGCTCGCCTGTTGAAGGGTCTCGCCTGTCGAGGGTGGAAGAAGACGCATGCGTGTTAAGAAGCCCGGATCATCTCAGGGGCTCGGTCTGCTGGACATGCTCAACGCCCTCTTTCGATTACCGTCGTTCGTTCATAACTTGTTTCGCTATAGGTCGTCTATTCCATGCCTTGGTGACTGTGGCACGACTTCGTGACGATGGAATCAGGTCAGGGTTGTTGATGACGGCCAGCACTCAAGCGCACAAGGTCAAAATGAAGACATTGATTAGCATAGGGCTGAGCATGTTCATGTGCATCTACCTTATTCTCGCTTGACTATCTTCACAGCCTGTAATCATCACAGGAAGGCGTCGTTGGGAGACTTCAGGTTCCCAACATTTTATGATCGGTCCCAGGGAGCTGATGTTACTCTATAGTATATAATGAGCCATGCTCTTGTCTATATCAAGGTCTTCATGATTCTTACGGTTAAGGCGTCGTAGAGGCCCGAGCTGTATATGATCCCGGGCGGCCTTTTTCTGTGTGCTTGAATATCACGCACACCTTTAAGGCCAGCATGCTCTGATGAGCGCTTGAACAATCATCGTCACTCGCTCGATACCATTCCTGCTAATCATCGGAATCACCTCAAGGTCTGAAAGAGACGTGTAAGCACGGGAGGTACGACGCGCTATTATACTTTCTTGTGCTGTGTGTGCTCTGGGTGGTTGTTCCTACCTGGCCATGAGAATGATCCTTGACCAACGACTATTCTGACCACGCAAGCCGCGACATTGGCTTCAACGCGTCTCGGCGTGGCGGGAGAAACAAGAGTAGCCTGACCTGGCCAAACGCATTTGAGATATAACAGGACAGCACCATCTTTTTCTGCTCTCCATGTGTCTTTCCGAGAGGTCGAGCCTCTGTCCAAAATCCTTAATCCGGCTGGCCGAGCTTGATCGCCTACCACCTGGGTCCTGAAGAGTCGGGGAAAGTGAAAACTTTCGTCTTGCAGTTAGTCCTTGATCTTACGGGAGAAAGAATCAGCGAGAATTTCGCCTTGCCGGGCCCGAAGCTGATCCCCCATATATGGCTGGGAGCCTTGAGCATCCTCACGACTCGACCCTGAACTGTGAGTGGTCAAGATGAAGCGAGTGTATGACGGAGCGGCCAGGCGAGAAATTTTCAAGATCCCAACGTGCCCCGCGAAACCTCGGTGCATCGTCACACATTGTTGTTCACATACGGTCTCAGTATTCACTTTGAAACCCACAGCCATGAGGCATGTCTTGGAAGCATATGGGAATACCGCCACTGCGTCTGCTTCCTCGTGACTGCTGACAAAGTCAAGAAAACGAAACGAGCCAGCCTGCTACACCTCGATATATTTGCAAACCCCGCTAATGAATCCAAGCGGCACGATGTGCTGTGGCAATATAAGTTACAAGTATCATGGACACAGATCGCCCAGATCTTGCGGGCAAGGAACGATATCTCAAGACAAGTCGGCTCTTGGACTAACAATGCGTCGTGAATTAGTACTATGAAGTGGTGAATGGCATCGGACATCTGGCATCTGAAGGCGCGAACTACTAAGATTCAGTCGCATGTTGTAACCAGGACTTAGAACACATACTGAGAGAGTAATGCCGCAGGCAAAGGGCCGACCCGACGACTTCGAACGGGAGGCCGAACACATGTCGCGGCAACGGACATGGACCCAGGTGATGCAGAAAGTGATCTCAAATACCTCAAAGTCAGAAGATATATTACAGAACATATTGTCGAACGGCCTGTTGCGAAGCTACAAGGATGATCCTGGCAAGCCGTGTCTGAACTGAAACTTCATGGATGATACTGGCACGCCGTGTCTAAACTTTCATGGATGATACCGGCACGGCTGACGCGGTGATGTGGTCCGCGGAGAGTAGTCCCGTTGGCGACGAACCGTGGGGCACGGGTCTGACGTCGGTATCGGATATCACACTGCTGCCGACGGATACACCTAATTGGTCAATTACCGACTCGCAAGGCTGCTCGTGGACGTGGCGAGGTATCATGTAGGAGGTGGGTTGAAGCGAGCGACAGCGTCCCAGACGATGCGGTCCGCCTCAGTGACAGGGTCCAGACCTCGTGGCTGCCAATGACCTTGATGAACCTATCTATCTACATGTAGTCCTGGGCTTACGACCAGACATCTCTTTCTACTGCGTAATGCGACGCGACGTGGAATATGGCTAGTCAAATCATTGGTCGTCCTTCCTCTCCAGCAACAGTCTTCAATCTGCCACCGGCACCGGCAAACCAGCATATAGTTCCTGCATGGTGTGGCCTGAGATAGCGCAACTAACTGGCTTCTTGGGAATGAAGTAGTTGGAGTCTGGTCTGTAGCTACGGTAGCATGCCGTGTATGCAGGCCGGTAAAGTGTGCAGTGTGGAGAAGAAGACGAAGCAGAGAAGCACTGGCGGCTCGGCAGGATGTGTGAATGGACGCCTGCGACGTCTGGCACACTTATCGATGTGATTGCCCTGCATGTGTCACCAGATTGCACCTGGCAGATGGGAGAGCGTCTTGATCATTGATGAGCACCTCATCTCGCCTTGATTGATTCGCGCCCGACTTCGGAAAACCTCACCCTGAAAAATTCCCGAATACAAAGCTCGAATGGAAGTTTCCGCTGCAATACATTTTTGTGGCACCGGTGAGAGAATGGAGCCTGAATCCGTCAGGCTTCGAAAAATACATTGGTTCTGGATTGTCGAGCGGCTCGCTCTAGTTGTCCCGTACCAAACTTCACTCAGTTCGGGATGGTAATCCGCGGAACATACGACGACCCATACATACCATTGATCTGGATCAGCTGTCAAGAAGGAAGTCTACTCGTCGAATCGCCGGCACACAATAGGACCGCGTACATAGTAAGACCAAAGACCGTCAAGAAGCGGTACGAGTGCTGATTGCTGGAAAGAGCAGAAGCTGTAACACGGCCTGATGATTCTTGGGTAGGTGGTCTTGGAGAGTTCCATATGGATCGTGTGGAAGGGACCGGGTTTGTGGAGGAAAGTGGCCGAGCTTTCGGGGTCCCGGGGAAACGAGAGGTAATATGATCTTTGTGTATGATCGTGTACCATCCCGCGCGCACCGAGATGAATAGAGGAATGCCTTCAGGGATAAAAGCAGTCGCTCGACATTTTCCAAAGCTTGGTGGGTATGACAAAGATCCAATTTGCCAGTTTAAACAAGCGAGTGATAGGAGATGCTACGGTAGGACGCTGGCTAGACAGCGAACTGCTACGCTGAGCCGCAAGAACCACCCCGAGAGTTCAGGAGATCTTGGACGAGTCCTTCTTGCGTGCTGCATCGCTAGACCCGGTTGTTTATATGACAAGACGATATGCTTGAGAGCCCAATAACAGGTGCAGAAAAGGCCCGCTGGATATCTTCATAAGTGAACCAAACAGCAACGCCGTGAACTACGTGAGCCGGTGCGTTGTAGGAGCAGCGGAACGGCGCCGGGATTGCCGGTGCTGAATGGTGGGGATCGGAATCATGAACTTTCATTCTGGTCTCCATCGGTAGAGATGACTTCATCAGAAGAGACGTTTCTGATCCAGGAGCCCTGATGAATGTTCCGAGCCGCCAGGCCGTGCTGATCTTGTGTCGAAACAGACGCCATCAAGCCTCCAAACAGGCTAACAGACTGTTCGGCTCCCGGTAGATGTGAGCGTGCGTTATTAGTGGCCCCTTGTTACTGCTTCGGTGCTTTCCGAGGTCCCTATTCAGCCTCATAACTTATAAGGACAAGGCCGCCAAGTAATATACCTGAGAGAGCTATGATCAATAGTTTGTGTTCCAGGGGAAGTGCCTGTGAGCCGATCTCCCCGCTGGGGAACCAGTCCAGCCGTTCCAAGGTTCTGTTGGAGAAGGCAAGCGCGTCATCCCCTCGTGGTCAAAATTGGTTGCAACGGGTCTGTTTCCAGCAGATGAATTTAATTAAATATCACAATGGCAAACTTGCTTTGGAGACAGGCGAGGGGATCACTGCCCTCCTATGCAGAGACATACAAGCTTTGCCGAGGGATGATCGGTACATCGGATGTCCAAGCCATACGATCGGCTATGCTAGAGTGGTCATAAGGTAAGCGAGGCTGTTCGTTTCGACGTGCCGGATACATGCCGGTCAATTTCGCTGTCTGACAAAGAACTGTCGATGGGAATATGGCAACGCATCGTGAAGGCTGGCACCACATACCTCCTTTGGTAATATGATGTAGTCTGGAACTCGAGGCTTGAAGGAGTCGAGACTGCCCGTCACCCACATCACCAACACCAACACCAGTGAATGACCAGGAAGACAAAAGAACCCGGGTATCCATCCGTGAGCAGAGTTGAGAATTCAACAGCCGACCGTCCGACTTGCGGCAGCAATAGGAGGAGGCTGCAAGGGTCCGACAGACGATAGTCGGATAGATGATAGGACCCAGGAATTCCCCAGCCGGGCAGGCAAGCAGGCAGGGGGGATGGTGATGGGATCCGGATCAGCAAAGGAGAGATTGCATGTCGGGACATTCCATGTTGCCAGTCCTTCCTATTCGGCGCCACCGGAGGGGCTCAGGACCAGATGGGCCTAGCACCAGACTGTAGCGGAGGGAAACGACCTAAACGGGATTAGCCTCCCTTCGACTACCCCACCACACTACCAAGGCCCACTGTGTGAGTTCCGCTGTCCCCGCCGTCTACCAACCGCACTCACAAAAGTCAACAGGGTTGGCGTGTGCTTCGGTTAGGTACTTAGTAGGGTTCTTTGCAGATGTCAAATGCCCAGGTGATAGATCCCACCCTGTGACGGCCTGGGCTAAACTGCACCCGAACACCTCCAGCTCCAGCTGCAAATGCTGCTGGAGCACCTGCATTGCCGATGGCTGGCCGCCACTGCTGTGGTCAGTGGTGGCTCATCAAACGTCTTTGGCACCGTTGACACCGTTGACACCCGTCACACCCGTCCAGTCAGTCGTCCAGTCACAAACCACCGCAATTTACAAACATTGAAAGCTACAACTCCATGCTTGTGATGACAAGACCCTCCTCCACATTGATGTCAACCCACCCATCCCCCTCTCCCCTCTCCCCTCTCCAGCGACGCCGCTGCAGCGCTGAACCGCCCGAGCCCACCTGGCGGTTCACTGTAACCGTATATAGAAATTCCAGGGGAAGCCGGACCTGGTCTAGCGTCGACGGTCGTTGCAGCTTGCTCGGGCCCTGGTACCTTGCCAGCTTGCGGCTCTATTTCCCCCGATTTGGCACTTTCACCCTGACAATCTTCCCAATTCAGCCAAAATCTTCCAGGCCTCCTCGCCTGTCCCTATCGACTGTCTGGCTGGCGCGACAGTTGTACCTCCAGTCCTTACCTCCAAGCGTACGGTAGCACTTGCTGTAAAATGCATGTCTCGGACAGCCGGTACAGTCGAGACAGTTGGGGCCATCTCGAGTCTGAGACTGGACGAAGGGCATACAATAACATGCCTCGGGATGTTCCACACGTGCCTGGCCCTCGAGGACGCGTCGCGAAGTGACATCCCACGTCTTCGTGAATCGTCACCCTCATTTTCCAAGTGCCCGTCAAAGGCACAAGGGCTCATGAGTCAAGGGTTGGAGGGCTAATAATCAGGCAGTCAGGGTCAAAGCCCAGAGCCCAGGGCTCATCACCGCTCATCACCTCGCATCCCGGCCTGCCTACCTAGGTACTATCCTGGCCGCCTGGCACCCCTGGTCGCCGTCCTGGTGCCGTTGACGGTCTGGACGGCCCACTGCCCACCAATGCGGTAGGGTGGATATCCTCATAACATCTAGCATCTAGCATTTGCTGCTTGTCATCAGCTTTCCCTGGACCTGGTCATTGCTGGAGCTGCCAAGCTGGACATCTTTTGTGATCTTTGCCTCTGGAGTTTTCGCCTCGACCTGTCAAGTTCGGAAGAGGCCAGGAGACGGAGACGGAGGATCCTTCTGCTGCTGCATGCATACCTTATCGGACAGCTGTCTGTCGTCCTTGTCTTGAACCCGCTCTGTTTCTTTCCTGCTGCGCGTTTTCCCTGCGTTCTCTGGGGAATCCTTACCCTTAAAGCTGCCTTTCGTGCAACACGCTCCTCCTACTGCAGGACTCAGAATGGCGACGACCGAGAGCTGGTGATTGTACAACAACCGCAAGCCATTGGCTCCGACGACGACTATATACACGATCGCATTGCTACCCCCGTCTATCCAAGTACCACAAGTACTACTTTACAGCTTTGAATGTTGGTACGTTGCAACACACGCGGTCCTATATCGTGGCACACGAGCCAATCAAGCCCTCGACGTCGGAGCTTCTGTGACTCTGCCGTGCACCTCTGCTGAGCTCTTCGCTGTCTCTGTCTCGCGCGTCAGAGACAACCTGCGACGTGATCGATGGCTAATAAATGAGCATGCAGCTGCCGACCCTCTTCATGAACGACTGAACCCGCCCACGTTCTTTTCCAACGACATATACATTATACATCACCTTGCCGTTGATTTCACTCGATACGTGTCAAGGAGCTCGAGCGCATTGATACACAGTCCGTTGTCTAGGACCTCTCCCGCGGCTGTTATCACGCGTTGATATAGCCCCTTTACGACCCCCTCGGCGCCCACGTTCCCCTATGCACCCAAGCGGAGTCATTCACTGTCGAGAACCTGTGGTGTCACAGCGCAAACCAGGTTTCTCTCGATAACGCTCAGGCTAAGGTGAGCATTCATTTATACTGTAAATCCTCGACCCAGTGCGCGACTTCTCAGATGGCGGTCATTGTACTTCTATCAACACCACGCTCAGGCCTTCGCGATACGCACCGCCTGCTTGTGATGGATATAATACATCTGGCGGCTTCTCGCAAACTTAAGTTGCTCCGCATCTTCACAGCCCAGGCCGAGAAATGCCTGAGCCCAACCCTGTCTTTTCTGCTGCAACCCAAACGTCCCAACTCCCATGATCACTCATGCTAATGGTGGAGCCAGTCATATTAATGCATTGCCATTCACCGTCGTTATTCTCTTGCGTACGGAACATCACCCCACTGCAGGGGTGGGCGTCGTAGACCTCGTGTTTGGACCCTTTGCCTAGATTCATTAGAATCTAGTCTAGCAAACATACTGGGGACCGACCACTCCCTGATGCGAGCTCGCTTGTGCTCACCACTAGTCTTGGTCTTATAGAACATCGTCCTCGGCCGAGAACCCTGGGTCTACCCTCGCTGACCGCAGCCATGGCCGTCTGGGAAACAGACGACGAGCCTAGCAGCGCCGCTGTTGCTTCGCTACCTACGCCGGCTGATACGCCATACCGGACTCCTTCGCGAGCATCAAGGAAATCTCGCCGCTCGGTCACACCACCGGGTCTTGCTACTCCATCTCCTGCTCCACCGTTGCCATTCGACAAGGCCGAGAAGAATGCGAAACGTACATCGAAAGATATTGGAGGCGATGAGCATATCAGTGTACTGGACCCTCGCCGGTTTACACCTACCCTACACGCGAGTCTAGTCTCTGAGATACTCGCCTTACGCAGAGACCAGGAAGAGAAGCTGAAGATCATCGAGAGCCTGGAAACGACCTTGCACACTGCCCATCAGGAAGAGGAGTCACTGCAAGCAACCCTATCAAACACGGCCAAGGACAGCAGGTCAGTCAAGCGACAATTGGCTCTACTTGAAGGGGGAACGTCTTCTGCACTTGGCGAGCTCGCGCGAGAACGTGACGAAGCGGTTGATGCGATAACCGAAACGAGAAAGCGACTAGATACGGCGCAGAAGAAGGTTCGAGCGCAGGAGGATGATTCGCAAAGAGTTCATGATCTCTGGGCGAAAGAGAAGGATGACTGGGACGAGGAAAAACGGAAATTCGAGCGGAAGCTTCACGTCGCTGAAAGTCGTCTCAAGGTCGTCCTCGACGAAGTCGCTGACCTACAGACGGCACAGCTGGATGGGGGGCAAAATGGAGCAGAAAGTGACGACGAAGATATCGGAAAGGACAATGACGGAACGAGCATACGTACACAGAGTATGACCAACAGTATCCGGTATTCCATGTTCAACGGCCCGGGCACCGGCAAAGTCAATGGTCACAGCCTTGCTGACGAACTCAATTTCGACGACTTCGATGATGACCAGACAGACCCTGATGGTCGCCAGAGTGTGCTTTCACACTTCAGGCATAATCGGAACCAGAGCCGGGATAGCGTCATGTCGAGGACTCACAGGCGAAACCCGAGCACTGATAGCCAGATTCGTCCTGGCAGCGTTGCACGAGGCAGGCTCTTCATGAATTCGACTGTGCTCGAGAGGCTCGAGGGCGACATTCGGGAAGATGACGAGACCCAGCCGACGCCTGTCAAGGTGGACTACATAGATACTGGAGTGCAGTACTCACCGCCTCCATCGCCTGAACTGGTGCCCGTCACACCCTCTACTCCAGAGCCCGCGTCTCGTATCGAGAAGGCACCCGGGGTAGAAACTCTGGCTCGTGGCGAGTGGGAAATAGAGGCAAACCAGAGGCGCAAGAGGGTGCACATCAACAAGCCAGTACCCCTAGCGCCACCGAATAACACCGCTAAATCGATGACATCTTCTGCGGCTCAGACCTTCGAGCCTCTGAGTCCCCCGAAAACGCCAAAGCCTCCAACGAAAGAAATAACTACTGCTATCGGAACGAAGTCGGTACCGGCGGAGTCGAAGTCTATAGCCACTCAAACCGACATCATCCCAGCAAATGAGCAAGCCTCTACTTCTGCACCACTCCCAATCCCTAGTATTAGCATTATTCCTCCCACCAGTCGTCCGACGAGTCTCCATGGACATCGCTTGCCCCAATACGTCAAAGACGTTGGCTGCCAAGTGTCAATTCTGCAGTCCAAGGCGACACGATCAATCGCCGTCCAGACCGACGAGATCAGGATCGATAGAAGAATGGGCAAGCTGCCACCGCACCTTCACCCATCTGCCATTTCTTCGCGACCTACGTCCCCAAGTCCCGCAATGACTGAGGATGGCAGTAATCATGCTCCAGAGCTCGGGGGCAGCGTCCCTCGGAATCCACGTCGATTGGTAGCAAAACGAAGCTTCACGAGTGATTTGCCCTCATCGCCCCCAGCATCGCCGCACCTAGACAATGCTGAGACTCGTGACGCGTATCCCGGTAACAATGATGATGGTCCGCTATCTAGTCACAAGGCGCCTATGAGACGTCCACACCGCATAAGCAGCTTATTCGCCGGGTTCGACGGGGCAAGCTCTGATGAAATCGACGAGTTTGGGGATGGTGATGTGACCGACACCGAGTTCCGCACAGCACTCTCAGCTCCAAAGCCCCAAATGGTGTCGACCCGCCACAGTAAGCGAGCTCCCACCGCGAGAGCAACCACATCGCCCGAACCAATCCACACTACGAGACAGCCTGCGAGTGTGATGAAGCAACTCCGTGGATCTGAAGTGTACAGCAGCTTTAGCCTTGCTGAAGGCCGTGGCATCCCAACCCATAAACCCTCATCTCGACCGGCTGACAGATCCATTACCATGAACCCAAGTTCTCGGGCAGGTGTCATGAGGAAGGCAGCAATGATCAAGAGTGGTATGGCTTCCCATCACGGTCGATCACGAAGTCCTAGTCTTCCCGACATAATGGAACCTCCATTCCCCATTCCGACTAGGGCTAGTTCACGACAGCCACCTTTCACACCGGGTGCGCCTAGCGACGGCCTATGTAGTCCTACACGGATGGGCGAGAGCCTGAATCGTCGTGGAGTCCGAGGCAATGTGTACAGGAGCAACAGCATACGGAAAGTCCGCTCTGCTGCAGCACTGCCAGGAAACCACAGGCATCGAAGACGGAGTAGTCGTTCGCCGCCCGCAATGTCGCCCTCCGAGGAAGCTCCCGAGAGCCCCAGCCTACCACCGCTGCCTAGCAATGATATCACCTCGCCAAGAAGCAGTGAACGCAGCTCTGGACGGTACCGTAGCCACAGGTCGCAGCCGTCAACAAACACCGCCTTCACTGCCTTCACTGCCTTCACTGCCAACACGGAAAACACGGAAAACACCAACATGGGGTCAGTAGGTGGCTCTCAGCAGGCATCCGGAGTGGTCGAGGCTATAGCGCAGACTATGGTTGGCGAGTGGATGTTTAAGTACGTCCGAAGACGCAAGTCTTTTGGCATTGCCGACACCAACGTACGTAGCGAGGAGAACAGCAATGATCGACACAGACGATGGGTTTGGCTTGCACCGTACGAACGTGCTATTCTCTGGAGCAGCAAGCAGCCCGTTTCTGGCAACGCCTTGATGGGGAAGGCAGGCCGGAAATGTAAGTATTCCGTCTTACCTCTCGCCGTACCAGTCAGGAAAAGTCCAACTAACCGAATGCAGTGACCATCCAATCGGTTTTGGATGTGAAAGACGACAACCCAGCCCCTAAAGGCTCCGCCCAGATATTCAATCGCTCGATCCTGATTCTGACGCCCCAGCGAGCATTGAAATTCACAGCCGTATCGGCTGAACGTCATTACCTATGGCTCACGTCATTGTCGTTCCTTGCGCACTCGCAACAGGCCGTACCCGAGATCGTTGGATCCCCTACCCCAGCATTGAAGCCGAAACCAGGTCCCGACTTGGAGCTGTCGCGGGCCAAACTGAAGAGAGGTGGGATCCGTGATTCGATCCGGCTCACAAAGGGGAGACACCCAGCAATGACGGTTCATCCTGACAACACTATCAATGCTAGCCAGCTGGACGACGCTCTCACTTTCAACCCAGAAGCGCTCCCCCCAATACCGAGCCATCAACGGGAGATATCGATTGACACTGCTCAGCCGCCTTTCATCCCCCGGTTCCACGATCGTGGCCAGGACCGAGTACACGAACGCGCCAACCAGGTCGTCCTTCATGGACGGAAAAGGAGCAACACCGGAGGTCATATCCCACCACCTCTGTCATTCCGAGGGTTCTCGGGGGTTCCGTCAGGCCCCGCTACTTCATATCATGCTTCCACCAACAGCACCGCTGGTGCCAGTGTCGTGACAACCGGATCTTCCGATATCTACAACCAGTCTCAAGCATCCAGCAATCCCACTTGGGGCATGACGTCAAACGGCTCTCAGCGGACGTCGGAAGCCTCCTCGCGGCCACCCGGGAATTTCTTTGAAGCGATCGGGACTGTCCGCATGGAGGCTTTCATCAGCCCCTTGGCGTTCAACGATCACCCTGGTGAGCACGAAGAATGGCGACATCGAGCACGGCGGCGCAGTAAGGAGGCTCGCCGCCGTCGCAGTCGCAGCCGCCACCGGGATAGCTACACATCGCGCGGCACCCGTGGTACCCAAGCCACGGGTTCGTATGCCGAGAGCAGGACGGGAGAGGAAGATTACTTTCGTGACGACCCCTTCAAAGGATTTTAAACGCGGTTTGATGTCACTACCGAATTTTATAGTCGACGCGCGGAGATACCCACGATTCGTTACCCTTAGCAGATTATATGATATTGCTGGTCGTTCCTCTTACGCACGGAGGCCAGTCGACCGACCTCACCGGAGTTCGTGAAGCGTTCTTTTGCCTATTTCATCCGGAACTAGCCTGCTTGAGGAATATCAATGTACGAGCACGATCTGGATTTCGGCACGATACCTTTCTCTATTCCCTTCGCTAGCGTTCTCGCTCTGTATATATATACCTGCTCGCAACCGCGGCGAGGCATTCTCATACCCTCTTTTCTGTCGCCTTCTTTACAATGAAGGCACCCAAAGCGTTGTTCTTACCATCTTTCCGAGATCAAGGGCGTCGAAATCTCACCGGGCAGGAGAAAGGGAGAGAGGAGTGGACCACGGACAGCTGGATAGCGGCTGTAAATTGATTGAAGCACCTAGATGGCAAGATGGAATGGTCGCAGGACCACTGTAGGTTTAGGTACTCGGTTATGGAATCTAAGGAGATTTCTGTGTATATATTGGTTTGGAGTGCTCTGCGGGTGATTGTCTTGATGCATAGAATGTCCGGTGCTTTGATCCCGATCAGTGCCATCAACATACCGGTGTGACTATGCTGGTGAATACTTGGGAAATACTATAAACAAATGTGAACTGACATGAGGTGCTGATGTAGGCAGCAAGCCATATGTCGCAGCGACTCTCACGGGTTCAGTGGAAGTGATTGTGATTGTGATGATGTTGACATGCCGGGCGGTGATGCTCCGACTGCCTCCTACCTTACGGCTTACCTAAGTAAATCAGGCTGGGCACCTGAAGTGAGACCCCGCCACCCCGCCATCCCGCCATCCGCATCCCGCCGAACTTTGGCAAGGCTTTCGAAACCGTTGGTACCTAAACCTTGACCGACGTGATTCCACCGCCATAATCAAGCCATCTACCGTCCGCGACGTCTTTCTCTTGGTGGAACTTCAACGCCCCTGCACACACCACCTGCAGTCCGTCTCCTCGCACATACACAGTCGCCGACTACCTCTGCCGACGCACCTGGCTGACCTACCCGATATCCATCCATTACCCAAGCTGGGCCACCATCTACACCATTCGCCAAGATGTTGAAGATCTGGTCGATGGTAAGCGCCTGGTTTATTCGTGGTGGTGACGCACTCGCTGACGCGGAGGATTTATAGAAAAAGGAGCAGCAGAAGGCGGAAAACGCTGAAGGTGCGGGAGGGAAGAAGAAGAAGATCACAGCCGCTCAGCTACGAGTGCAAAAAGGTACGTTGCCCGCTGAATGGAAGCGATGAGAGACTGACGCATGCCCCCCACGCAGATCTGTCGGAGTTATCCCTAGGCAGCACGATGAGGACCATCTTTGCCGACGCCGACGACATCCTTAACTTCGTGCTCGAGATCAAGCCCGACGAGGGCGTGTACCACGGCGGGCTATTCACCTTCACCTTCAACATGGACCAGAACTACCCGCACGAGCCGCCCAAGGTGCGCTGCCAGCAGAAGATCTACCACCCCAACATCGACCTCGAGGGCAAGGTGTGCCTGAACATCCTGCGCGAGGACTGGAAGCCCGTGCTGAACCTGAACGCCGTTATTGTCGGCCTCCAGTTCCTGTTCCTCGAGCCCAACGCGTCCGACCCGCTGAACAAGGAGGCCGCCGAGGACCTGCGCAGCAGCCGCGAGAACTTCCGGAGGAACGTCCGCACGTCGATGACGGGCGGCAGCATACGGGGCACGAGCTACGATCGCGTCATGTTCAACAGGGCTTAGGGATGGATCGAGGAAATACCCACCGAGCGGTGGTTCTTGCATGAGTGATATCCATGCTCTTCCTCTTCACCCGGCACATATTTCGCATCGGATAGGCCAGTCGTGACACATTTCGGAACGACGCATTGGAACCATGGAGGCGGCAGTGATTCGTGGCTCGAGGATGGAACGGATGGTTCCAAGATTACCGGGAACCGCCCTTTCCTGGCTTTGTGATTACAGCAAGGCGTATCGACAGGAGCTGCATCTGCTTTGAGGCATCCAGGGCAGCATTTGGCTTGATGTCTTCTTTAGATTTTCGGTAGGCATCGAGCATCAGCAGGCAATAATGAGACGAGGGGAATGGGATGGCCAAATCGGAAGGAGTCGTAACCATCATTTACAGAATTTGGCGCACAGCATGGCATCGATCGGAGCCAGCATGACAGATAGATACAGGATTTGTGAATACAAGGATGCAGACCATGCGCACGGTGCGTCCGGACCCTTGAAGTGCAGTATACAAGCAGGCAGTGGATGGGTGTCGGTGTGCTGTGCGACCGCGACCGACATCTCTTGTCGTCGAACATGGCAGAGCCGGAGGATGGCGGAAGGTTGGTTGACTGCCCGTTACCTACCACCAGCATGTGGTATGACCAGTATCACCGACCACACATCCACCACATCCGGTGGAAAGTCATTTGTATTCCCTGGAAGATCTAGGCACTTAAAAGTCGGTCAATGTGTTTTACTTTCAAGGCAGACCAGGTGAGGTCAGCAAATACGGTACATATTATATACTTCGCATTCAAGGCATGCATAAGATATGGCTTGAGTGATTGCTTCGATACGTGCTTAAGCCGCCTATGTCGTTTCGGCGCCGAAACGGTTAAGGTACAGCTGGCCCCTGCACACAGCATGCAGGTGCAGGGTGCCCCACCAATCGCTCTGGCCGAACTCGACTCACCGCCGCCGAAGTCGCTGTCCAAGCTCCCGTCTAGCTTCCGCGCTGAAGGACACCCACCCGCCGGCCGAAAAAGTAGAAAATTTCTGTCCATGTGCGAGAGCGCTGGGTTTTGCAAACATAATACCAAAAAGACATATTTCCCATACCGGCTTTGCCCATTGCATTCCAACTACACCGTCCCTCTCCCTCTCCCCATCTCCACTCAACCTGCCATTCATGATGGCTTCCCGAGGCTTCTCCAAGGCTCTTCGCAGCCCGTTGGCTCGCCAATTGGCCTCGCCTGGCGTCCAGCGTCGTTCGTTCGTCGCGGCCACCAACCTCGTCCGAGCCACAGCGAAGCAGGCCCGCCCAGCTTTGGCCGGTGCTGCCAGCCAGCAGGTCCGTGGCGTGAAGACCATTGACTTCGCTGGTGTACCAGAGGACGTTTACGGTAAGCTCAATTGGCTTGGCTGACGGGGTTGCTGTGATTTGTGATTCGGTAGCTGACCATTGACCGGTTGCAGAGCGTGCCGACTGGCCCAAGGAGAAGCTTTTGGTAAGTCTTATCTACGTCACCCGTAGCTCAATGACCACAGATTCGCACGGGACAATGGCTGATATTCGATGCAGGAATACTTCAAGAACGACACCCTCGCCCTCATCGGCTACGGCTCGCAAGGCCACGGCCAGGGCCTCAACCTCCGCGACAACGGCCTGAACGTCATCATCGGTGTCCGGAAGAACGGCCAGTCGTGGAAGGATGCCCAACAAGATGGCTGGGTCCCGGGCAAGAACCTGTTCGAGATGGACGAGGCTATCAGCAAGGGTACCATCGTCATGAACCTCCTCAGCGATGCTGCCCAGAGCGAGACATGGCCCGCCATCAAGCCCCAGCTGACAAAGGGCAAGGTATGTGGTGTCGACAGCATGACTCATGCACGGCGAAAAAATACTGACAGCCGTGGCAGACCCTGTACTTTTCCCATGGTTTCTCCCCCGTTTTCAAGAACGTGACCAAGGTCGACGTCCCCAAGGACCTCGATGTCATCCTCGTCGCTCCCAAGGGCTCTGGCCGAACCGTCCGTTCCCTCTTCCGTGAGGGCCGTGGTATCAACTCGTCCTACGCTGTCTACCAGGATGTTACTGGCAAGGCCGAGGAGAAGGCCCAGGCTCTCGCTGTTGCCGTCGGCAGTGGTTACGTCTACAAGACCACCTTCGAGAAGGAGGTCTACTCTGACCTGTACGGTGAGCGTGGCTGCCTGATGGGTGGTATCCACGGCATGTTCCTCGCTCAGTACGAGGTTCTCCGGGAACGTGGCCACAGCCCCAGCGAGGCTTTCAACGAGACTGTCGAGGAGGCCACCCAGAGCTTGTACCCTCTGATCGGTGCCAACGGTATGGACTGGATGTACGAGGCCTGCTCGACCACCGCCCGACGAGGTGCCATTGACTGGACCCCCAGGTTCAAGGACGCCCTGAAGCCCGTCTTCAACTCGCTGTACGACTCGGTCCACGACGGCACCGAGACCCAGCGATCGCTCGACTACAACAGCCAGAAGGACTACCGACAGAAGTTCGAGGCCGAGATGGAGGAGATCCGCAACATGGAGATCTGGAGAGCAGGAAAGGCTGTCCGGTAAGTCATGATGCGAATACTCCACGGATGGCTTCAAATCGGAGTCCACTGCCATCTGGAAGAAACAGACACTGACCGAAAACTCTATAGATCCCTCCGACCCGAGAACCAAAAATAAGTGCATATGGCGTTGAAAGCTTCCGGAACGGTTATCTAAACGGTTAAAAGGCACAATACCCCCGGGGGAGGTGAAGAGAAAATACTTGTACTTATATCCAGGATTCCCCCAATACCATCATATGATAAACTTCTCATGTGAAGGATATTCGGCGTTTCTTTCAAAAAAGTCATTCATGGTGGCTGGAGGTCGGTCCTCTAATTTATGCGAGCTTGTCGATGAACCCGCGTTTACTTGATGCTTTTTGATGGTACCTCCGTTATCGGGACGCTCATGACTTAGGTGATTACCAGGTGGAATTTCGCACTGGACCTCTATGCGTCCTACCTATCAGATTACATCGACTCGTCCACTCACAGTGCTGCCATTACCTGCCTACTCTAGCCGCTTAGTATCTGGATCCATACACAAAGTGGCACACCTCTGACTACATATGTATACACACCCATTCGTTTACCCATCGTGACGCCCTGTTTTCTGTTGAAGGCGTAGTCCCTCGTGATCTTCACAGCCAGTTCTAATACACTGTTACCACTCATTTTCATTCACTTGAACAGCCTACCCAAACAAGGCGACGGACACCATGGCCGACCCGTCCACCGCGCCCCCACTGACCCGCGCCTCCGTCGTCGCGGCCCACGAGCTCATCAAGTCCTCCAGTAAGCAATTATATGAGTTATTTCATGCGCCTGTCATACATACACCTCAAGAGCCAGAACCGCCTACATACATCATACCCTATCTATAACTCTCAGATAATCCAGCTGCTCCCTAAGTACTGACCCGAGCCCGTCGCCAGTCCACCACACGCCCACGCTGACCAACGCGACGCTCACGGCGCTCGCGTCGACGATGCGCGAGCCCCAGTCCCTGGAGAGTTCGCTTTGGACGGGCCGCTCGCCGGCGAGCCCGACGATGCGGCTGTGGTTCAAGTGCGAGAACCTGCAGCGCGTGGGCGCGTTTAAAGTGAGGGGCGCGTTCCATGCGGTGGGCAGGCTGGTAAGGGAGGAGGGGTGGGTGGAGGGTGGGGGCCGGGAGAGGGGGGTTGTTACGCATAGTAGTGGTGAGTTTTGTTTCCTTTTTTTATGCGGTTTGTTTTGTTCTTGTTTGGGGTGGTGTTGGACTTGGTGATGGTGATGGGGATGGTGATGAGGGTGAGGGTGAGGGTGAGGGTGAGGGTAAGAGGTTGTTGAGCTGGGCGGTCTTGAGGGGGCTTTTCTGGCGTGGTGGTGTCTGGGTGTGAGTCCGGGTTCATGAGTTTTGTGTCTGAGAGGCTGTGCATACCTACCGGGTGAGAGGAATGCGAGGTTGGTATTGTATGTGATCCGGGGGTGACGATGAGTAGGAAAGGCTGTCGTTGAGGGGGCGAGTGCCCTGACGAGTGAGCCTTGAGTATCTACTCCGGAAAAGCGGAAGGCAAGCGTCTTGCGAGGTATACTATGCTTCAAAGCTCGACTTGCCTGTGGTTTGTTGCGGGGAGACATCGTACGGTATCATGTGCCAGCCCAGTGAGGTATACGGTCAAGTCAAGTGGCTATCCATATTCTGGGGTGGACTCAAAGAGCATGGCTCGAGTACGTAACTGCTCTAAAGACCTCATACTACCCACCGCCTTCCGTCCAGCAACCAATGCCCCTACCAGCCCCTACTAACGAGACACAACAAAAAGGCAACCACGCCCAAGCCCTCTCCCTCGCCGCGCGCACCAACGGCATCCCCGCGCACATAGTCATGCCGTCCATCTCGGCCGCGCCCAAGATCGCCGCCACCAAGGGCTACGGCGCCAACGTAGTTTTTAGTGGGAGTACGAGCGTCGAGCGCGAGGCCGTCGTGGCGAAGATCATCGAGGAGACGGGCGCAAGGCTGGTGCCGCCTTATGATCACCCCGATATCATATTGGGACAGGGCACGCTGGGGCTGGAGTTGCAGGATGATGTTAGGGGTATGATGGAGGCTGCTGCTGCCGCTGAGGTTGAGGGGAAGGAAGCAGCGGCTAGACAGCCAAAGTGCAGCTTCGCGGCGCCGGGTGCTGGATCTTCTGCTCCTCCACCCTCTGCTCCTCTACCTTCTGCTCCTCTACCCTCGACAACGACGACAACGACGACGACAACGACAACGACAGGGCCAGAAGAAGACAAGACCGAGCCCAAGACGACTACTCCCAAGCAAAAGAAAGGCCTCGACGCCATCTTAGCCCCCTGCGGCGGCGGCGGCATGCTCTCAGGCGTCGCCCTATCGTGCGAGGGCACGGGAATCCGCGTCTTCGGGTGCGAGCCGTCGTTCGAGGGCGCCGACGACGGCAAGCGGGGCTACGAGTCCGGGACGCGCGTCGAGACCGTGTCGACTCTGACAATCGCCGACGGGCTGCGCACGCCCGTCGGCAAGATCCCGTGGTCCGTCATCTACGAGCGGCGCCTCGTCGGCGGATTCTACAGCGTCGCCGAGGATGAGATCAAGAGCGCGCTAAGGCTCGTCTACGAGCGCTTCAAGATGGTCGTCGAGCCGAGCGCTGCTGTGCCCGTGGCTGTCGCGCTGTATAATGAGGACTTCCGGGCGCTTGTGGAGCGGGAGGCTGGCGAGGAGGGCTGGGATGTTGGGATTGTGCTGTCGGGCGGGAATGTGAGCTTGGAGGCGCTGGGGGAGCTTTTTGCGCCTGCGGAGGGGAAGTGAGGAGGGTGAGAGAGTGAGAGCGAGAGTGTTGTGGTGGTGGTGGTGGCCATGATGACTGAATGCATAGATGGATGACGGTCACGTATATAGAAATCAAGAACTGAGGGTTCTGAGACACGACGCATGATATAAAGGTGGTATCCTATATACAGGTGTTGGCAAGTAATCTAGATATCTAGAAGTTCGCCCAGGGAAACAACCAAACGCCCGCTGTGCAACGCTATGCAAGCCATGCTAGTCGTAACTCGTCATCACATAAGCAGCATATAACGCGTATATGCCGACCATCTCCCAGCACCTCCTACTCCCTAAGCCAGTCCACAACTCCCTATCGCAGACATTCATCGCTGCCTGCTCATAGCATCATCCATCTGAATCCTCCACCTCTCGGCATTGCGCCGCACCGTGAAGATGCAATAATTGCCCATGACCCACGCAATAATCGCCACGCCCGTAGCCAGCCACCCATTACCTATTGCATCGATGAGCGGCTGCCCGGCGATACCGCCGATGCAGCTGAGGATGTTGCGGACGAAGTTATTGAGGGCGACGCCGGAACTACTGCTTCTTGGCATGAACTCGGTCAGCATGGTCGTCGCCATGCTGAAGACCAGCATGCTGCCGAGGCCGAAGAAGAAGTTGGCGACCGCGGGCACGATCCAGTGCACGCCGTACTGCACCGACCAGCCGTACCAGATCAGCGCGCCCGGGTACAGGCTGGCCGACAGCCAGGCGTTCTCGGCCATGCGGAACTCGGGGAGCACGATGAGCTTGCCGCGGGCGTCGTAGCGGCCCGCCTTGCGCGCCTCACGCATCATGATGCGGTCCAGCCATGGCCCTCCCAGCAGCGACGCGATGAAGTAGCCCGACGAGGCCGGCACGTACAGCAGCCCGACGACGATGGGCGAGAAGCCGTACGGCGGCGCCGAGAAGACCGACTGTATGCTGATGTTAAGAACGTACAGAGAGCCAAACGTGACCGCGGCGTACGAGACTGTCAGCGCGATCGCCGGGAACCGGATGTAGGTCAGGATGGTGAGGGGGTCGATGAGCAGGCGTTTGAGCCAGGCGCCCGTCTTCCTCGTCTTGAGGCGCACGGAGCGTCGGCTCGGGGTTTGGGAGAGGCCGTTTTCGTTGCCGTCGGGGGGTGGGGATGGGTCGGGGAGCGTCACGGCTGCTGCTATCTGTTGCTGTTTTTCCCGCGCGAGCGTCTCCGGTACGCCGATCAGAACAGCCACCCAGACGAAGGCGCCGTAAGCAGCGAGAAACCACATTGTCGATCGCCACCCGGCGCTAGCCGTCAGTCCACCTCCGATGATAGGGGCGAGCAGGGGGCCCATGAGTGGCCCAAGATAGAAGATGCCCATCGCGCTACCACGCTCTCTCGACTCCCAGATGTCGGCAATGGTACCGGCACCGACAGCTTGCGCCGAGGCTGCCGCGCCGCCCGATAGCACGCGGAAGACGATCAGCATGGCGATGTTGCGGCTGAACCCGCTGCCTATGGAAAACGCGATGTTCAGGAGGAAAGAGGTCAGGTAGACGGAGCGGCGACCGAACCTCTCGGAGAATGACGACCACCATAGAGGGAAGATCGACATCGCTAGCATGTAAAAGGCGACGGCGAAGTTAACAAGCGTCGGGGCGACGTTCAGATCTTTCGCCATCTCGGGCAGTGCGGCTACAGAACTGTTAGCAAGCTGATCCACTGAGGTCCTTCGTAGGGACGATGACGGTGAAGGCAGGTCGAGTTGATGGGGTATATAGGTACGGCGGGTGCTTGGCTTACGGTAGAGTATAGCTGAGCCCATGGGTGCTGCGCAGCCAGCCAACGCTGCGAGGATCGTGATGGTCCATTTGGTCGAGTTCCCATAGTCATACGGTCGATCGACTTCTGGCAAGACAGCCATCCACGCCAGCAAGCCTCTCCGTTTGTTTCTAGGGATGATGATTGCAGGCATCGGCGCCGAAGAAGCAAGCGACCCTTCTCTTTGCGCCGGAGAGGCCGAAAGATCTCGTGGCCCATCTTCATCACTGGCTGTACTATGTATCGGTGGTGGTAGCCGTGGCGTGGGTCCTATCGGGTCTATCTCGATACTACGAAGAGGCGAGCTGTTGCGCCCCCTTTCCGTTGATCGCCGCTCAGGCGAGCTACCGACGTCTCGGAATAGCTCGTTCAGATCATAAGACTCATTGGACATCTCAACGTCCCTCCCGTCTTCGTGCCCAGAGCGGTACAGTCAGCTGGTTAGCCGCCGATCTAGAGATTAGCAGATAGCGGTGAAAGCAGGAGGTAGTAGGCGAGTGCGATAGCAAGTCAAGATGATACTTCGTGTGTGATGCTGGTGCAACGCGGCGCCAACGGATATCGGAGCGTCCAGGGGTTACGTGTGGTTTCCTGGGATGTAGTAAATGTAGTTGCCAAGAGACCGCGGTGCTAGATGTCTTGGTGAAAACAATGCAAGCAAATAGCAAGAAAGCTTGGGTCGTGTGAATGAGCTTGAATGAGCTTCAGAGAGAGCAAACCTGCTGGGGGAAGTGGGACTATCAGGCAGGGAATAAGACGAATATACCACCGTCCGCGGCAGTACATATGGGTGGATCTTCAATGCAGGGCACTGAATATATGTATCCAGGGTTGAATGCAGCCATTGTCCGTGGAGGGGAAGCGGGGGATGGCTTCGAGGAAGCATACCTTAATAAGAAGAGACGATAACCTACCTCTGACCAGTCACTGCAGGTCTCTGTGTATAATAGGTGCCATTCGAAAGGCCGAAGCACCGAGACCGCAGGCTCCGAGCCCAGGGTCCTCACCGGCTTGGTGGCTCCGGATGGTGTGCTCTCATCAGCAGGTCGGGGTTGCAGCAGGCAAGGGTGTACATATCCGCAAACGGACTGATAGCATAACGACCAAAGCTCAAGAGCATATATTGACGGGCTCCTAGATACCTGGTATCATACATCTTAAAAGCTTGGATGATGCGGTACCACATCCTCGACGAAAAGTTCGGCTTTGCAGTAAGGTTCCGGGAGACGTTGATATCGCGATCGTGCTACTCGAGGTCGTCTATCGTCCGATGTCCTCGTGTAACGCTCTCATAACGCCGCTTGCGTAATGCGGCTTCTATTCTATCCTACTACATCTCTGATCCATCTCTGATCATGCGCCACGGTCTGCGCGTGTGACCTGACCTCGGCACCCAACACCCTGTGTTGTGTTTTGGAGTGCCATAAAAGCGTCATGATGTGATGAAGTCAATGACTACTGTGCTATCAAGCAGCCCAAAGATGAGGGATCACTCAACTCGAGCATCGTTGCCGGTGCAATCGCGTCTTATGAGCGGTGAGGCACCGACAGGCTCCCGAGGCTGGTTTCCCTTGGGGTGGGTTATCGCTGAACGAACAACCTGGGAGCTGTCCCCAGCGACGATTGTTGCCTACAAGTTTGTCGGAGCAGTGGCGGATGAGGCCCGTGTCACAGCCATGGCCTCGGTTGACATACACTATGACTTTAGATGAACTTCGCTTCATCTGTGGTCAAGTATCTGTGTTGTCGGCGTGGGTGAGCGCAGAGGCAGAGAGAGGACCCGACTTTACGGCGCCTGGTATAATGGGCGGTGAGACGCCCTGGAAAAGTTGCAGGTTTAGGGGCTTTTAGGTTATGCAATACCTCTCCGCCCGAAAACCGGCAGTGCCCGGTGGTCAGTGCGCTAGCAGGTGAATCACACTTTGCAGGTGCTGTTTGGCTCTGTGAGACCTACAAATCTACAAAGATTCACGCTCTCCATCTTCGATACAGCGACAAGAAGAACGGCATGTCGTTGACAAGTTCATCCCCTGCCGAGGCGGCAAAACAAGCCAAGACTGCCTCTCACGTGCTGGCAACCCTGCCGACGTCCGCAAGGAACGATGCTTTGACGGCGATACATGCAGGCCTCGCCGCAGCTCGGGACGACATATTAGCAGCTAATGCTCGAGACCTTGAGGGTGCCCGCGTGGCTGCCGAACATGGTCAGCTAAGCCAGAGCTTGGTCTCACGACTGGATTTGGGTAAAAAGGGGAAATGGGAGGACATGCTGAAGGGCATCCTAGACGTTCGAGAACTTGAAGATCCAGGTAAGGCTGGTTACCTGCCATTCCTCAAGCACCAGTTGTCACGTTTTGAGCCGACTCTCTGGTCATTTCGAGTAACCATTCAATTCATCATCGATCAATGGATTTCTGTTTGGAATAATCGTCGCGTTCACGTGATTATACGGGCTCTGGCTAATGTTGCATTCAGTTGGCAAGGTGGACTTAAGAACGCTGCTCGATGATGGGTTGGAGTTAACCCGAGTCAGCTGTCCTATTGGTGTCCTCCTGATCATCTTCGAGGCTCGCCCTGAGGTAATCGCCAATATTGCCTCTCTGGCCGTCAAGTCGGGCAACGCAGCTATCCTCAAGGGTGAGACGCCCTATTTCCCTCCAATCCAAGGCTGATGTCGATCACTGACGAAATTTTCAGGGGGCAAGGAGTCTACTGAGTCATTCATCGCCATATCCAAGGTCATCTCCGCCGCGCTAGAGAAAACAAAGGTCCCCAACAACGCCATTCAGCTCGTCACCACAAGGGATGTGATCCCGCAACTACTGGAACTGGACCAGTACATCGATCTTGTTGTCCCAAGAGGCTCCAATGAACTGGTGCGATCCATCAAATCTGGCACCAAGATCCCTGTCCTTGGGCATGCAGATGGCTTATGCTCGGTCTTCCTCGAGCAATCGGCCGAACCAAAGACGGCGGCTGACGTTATTGTCGACTCAAAAACAAGCTACCCGGCTGCTTGCAATAGCTTGGAGACTCTACTGGTCCAAGAATCAGCCATTGAGACTACTCTACCCGTAGTAGCGGAAGCATTGATAGCAAAGGAAGTGGTGCTGCGGTGCGATCCCAAGACAAAATCAGCCCTGGCCAGCAGGTTGTCTTCTGAGCTCTCGTCTAAGCTTCAAGACGCCAAGGATGTTGACTACGATACGGAATTTCTCAGTCTTACACTGGCAGTCAAGGCGGTTTCTGGTATTGACGAGGCGATATCCCATATCAATACCCATGGCTCGAAGCACACCGACGTCATCTTGACCTCGTCGTCTGAGCTCGCCGAGCAGTTCATGTCCAGTATTGACGCTGCTGGAGTCTACTGGAATTCGTCGACTCGCTTTGCCGACGGTATGAGATACGGCTTCGGCACCGAAGTCGGTATCAGCACCAATATGATACATTCTAGGGGACCTGTAGGCTTGGAGGGCCTGACCATCTACAAATACAAGCTCCGAGGACAAGGTCACGTAACAGCTGTATATGGCGAGGGCGACGGGAAGAAGCCCTTCAAGCATCAGAAGCTTGATCCATGACGGTGTAAGTAGTGAGTTGCTCTGAATACAACTGCTATGCAGCCTGTGCAGCTATTTGCCCTTATGAAGGTATGTGAAAGTTATGAAATAGAGATGAACCTGAGAATGCCGCGGGCAAACTCGACCATCATGCAGGAAAGGGGAAGTTCCTGAGTGGGTGGGTGTTCTCGTGGGCTGCAGCCGGGACTGGCTTCCCCGAGTTTTGGCTGACATATCCATCATCTGTCTCCTCGATCCTGAAGACATACTTGACGGCACTAGCTTCCCCGTTCTTCAGTTTCTTCAATCCCGTCAACACACCATTCAGACCACCAGGGATAACCTCATACGGATGAGGCTTCAATCGTCCGTCCTCCAGAAGCCTCCCCAGATAGCGTGACCAGATGTATCCGAAATCCTTGTGGGTCGCGTGGACCAGAGGGACAGCACTGTTGATAGCAGTCACGCCAGCGGGGTATGCGAAGTTCTCCTTGTCCTTGGCAAACAAGTTGGGAGGCAGCACGGTGCTGACAGTGCCGCCATTAGGATCGATGAAGCGAAGGGTTGTTTCGAGTGACCCGTGCTCACTGATTGCGTCGAGGACATAGGGCACCTTGCTGCCCAGCCCTTCCTTCTCGAGGATCGCCTCGACGGCTGCCACGACGGCGTCTTCGCCCTGGCGATAATCAACGACGTGATCAACGAGAGTGCGTGCAAAGTCGCCAGCTCGACCGGCCACGCCGATGATAGGACCGATTCCGGAGAGCCGTGCGAGCTTGGCGGCGAATGCACCAACGGCGGACGAGACACCGTATATCAAGAGGGGCGTCTTTCTCTCAGCCTGTGCAGGCATGGCGTGGGGTGCCGGCAGCTTCATATCGCAAAAGAGAGCAATCGCAGCGGTGAGGGCTGCGACAGGCATAGTGGCGGCCTCCTCGAAAGATATGTTGTGCGGAACATGGAAAGTCGTCCAGTCTGGAGCCACGGCGTACTCGGCGAAGGCACCGTTCTCCGTAAAGCCGCCTTGCAAGGAGACTTCGTGAAAAGCCGCGACGCGGTCTCCCGGCTTGAACTCATACACGTCTTTGCCGACCGAGTATACGACGCCGGCCATGTCGTCGCCGCTGTTGTGAGGGAAGTTGTGCCTATGCAGGGGGTTAGCTCAAAGAGAACCGAAGAGGCTCAAAACCTCATGATGAGACAAAGCGTACCACAGCGGCATTTTCCAGTCCTTTGGGTTACTTCCGGCAACGACAACTCTGATCACAATTTCCTTGTCCTTGGGAGTCGGAATAGGGGTGTCGATGATGTCGACCGACTGGACATCCTCCTGAATATTGACAATCGCCTGTTTGGGCATGATGAACGTTTGATGCAGTTTCATGTCATTACCCAATGAAGACACCTTCTCTTCCTCTGGCTCATCGATGCGTCGGATGCTATATACTACGGAACGCTCCGCGGAGGTCCGCTGCAGGGGGCTGAACCACAACCCCTTACACATCTTACTTGCAGGTTTTGCTTACTAATTGTTCAGTCGTCCTTCAGTCGTCCGGCTTGATTTCTCATCAGCGTCAGTACCTCGACCGAATCCGCGGATCTCTATTAATAACGGTCCATGGACCTCCATGGAGCCTCCATCTACCACTTGTTCCTTCGATGACAACCGTCGCATTGCACGCAGCTATGCCGAGGAGAGCCCGCCAAGAACGAAAATCTTGTACCTCGTGTCGGGTACGAAAACTACGATGCAATCGAGTCCAACCATGTTCAATTGCTCTTCTCGTGGGATCACATGTAATTTCGTGACCCAACCACCGAGTCCCTAGGCAGAGTCGGTCTCTACTACGCTACCCACTGAGGTTGACCTCTTGGGACGTATCGGGCGACTGGAGTCTCTCCTCCTCCCGAAGCATTCCTTCAAAGACGGTCATATCACGAGGGATCTGGAGCCCAACCCCAGTTCCGAGGAGGTCATCACATCCGGAGTCCATCAGGGACGAGACAAAGACTTGCACTTGCTCGAAAATATTGGTATGAGAGAGGATTCGCTGGTATGTAGATATCCGTTGCTCATGAGATTGAGCCTTGATGCCCTTACGAGCGCCTAACGACCGTGTAGCTTCATTCTATTTCGACAGATCTGGCGGTTCAGATAAGAAGCACGCAGGGGATACTTTCTACGCAAGGCTACCTGCAGCATCCCGCATCAACCTTGGAGGACCCCCGATCACATGACACCATTCGGGTGACATTCCCGCCATACGAGGTATCAGTTCTGCTCCTCGAGAATTACGTGGACAATGTCGACCATGTGTGTCGCATACTGCATATCCCAACTGTGCGGTCTCTCCTCAAGACCTTCTACCTGCGGATGAGTCAAGATGAATCGGTTCTGCCAGGCCAAGCTGCTTTACTACTGTCGCTATTCGCACTCAGTGCCTTTTTCTATGAGCCCGCTCTCGGATCTGAAGTACCGACTACTGGACGCGACGCCGTTCGCCTCTCGAAGTTCTGGAGCAGTGGTGCTCTGGACGTTCTGGATCATTCGCAGCGGAACACCTCGGGCACACTTGAAGATCTTCAAGCAGTCATCTTGATGACTTATGTCACCAAACACCTCGATGGGTACTCGGCAAGAGCTCGTCTTCTGACCACAACAGCTATTTCGATCGCTCGGGATCTTCGCTTACATCGACTGGACGCTGAGAATGAGCCCCAAAAGGAACAGGGGACCAGCATTCGTGCCTTGGTTGACCTTGAAGTCAAACGAAGGATATTCTGGCACATAGCAGCTTCGGACTGGTGGGCACCTGTCTTCTCTCCAGGCGATTCTATTTGGCGCTCACTTCTTATCAGGCTATGGTCGACCATCTCCGGTCCACAAGAAGGCGTGTACTTCATCCATCCCAACCACATCCACATCAACCTCCCCAGCGACTGTAACTGCAACGGCGATGAGATGGCCCTGGACGATGACGATGAGGCAACAGACGCATCCCAACCGGCCAGCAAGACATTCTTCCTCGCCAGAGTCCGCCTCGCCCACATCTGCCGCGAGATGACGGACACGGTGCCGCTGGGGATGCCTCAGCTCAGGCAGATACCGTACGAGCAGATCATCACCCTCGACCAGAAGCTCACCGGTTACATCTCAAACCTGCCGGTCTACTTCCGCCTCGATGCCGAAAGTCGGCGCAAAAGCAAGCCTCTCGAGGCCCTATTCCCTCATATCCCTATGATGCGATACTGCATCTCGACCGCGGCTCATACCAGACGGTGCAGGCTGCATCAGAGGTTTCTACTGAGACAGTCCTCCGACGCGCGGTATGCCTACTCACGACAAGCGTGTCTGGAGTCCGCACGCGCGGTCATCGCGGGTTACGAAGCTCCCCAAGCGGCGGTAAGTGGTGGCTCTTCCTCCATCGCGACGGCGCGTATGGAGATCGCGGTGCACTTCACGCATCTCGCCCTCGTGGTCATGGTCACGGACCTGTGCTTCAATCGGGTCGAAGGAGACGAAGAAGAGAGGAGGAAGGCGGAGGTTAGAGCTGTCCTGCACATGCTTGAGAGCGCCAGAGATATCTCGAGGCTTCTGAGTCGGTCTTTGGATTCGGTGGGTGTGATGTTGCGGAAGCATGGGATACATCTCCAGGATGGATCAGCCTCGGGGACTCATGATTTGACTGGTAACCTCGCAGGTGTGGTGCCTGACGACCATGGCCCTTTCGACGATGTTCAGATGCAACAGGCTGAGCTGGAACTGGGTGGTCCGGGCCCTGGTTTCGCCATCGGCTCTTCTTTTGGGGATTTTTGGCAGACTGTGACGCAAGGCGAACCGAATCTCGACTCGGTTCCTTGGGACCAGTTCTTCTCGTCTCTCGATCCGCAACCTTTCTGACGCCTAATTGACAGCCTGTCATTGATGTTTTGCTGCTGATTCCACCGTCTTAGTACCTGTGTATTGCAATTGATCAGTCAACAGAGGCGTAGAGCAGGGTGACCCAACTGTTCAGTTACGGGCACTTTGAGATTCAAGCGCAACATTCTCCATCATGTAAGACCACACGATCGACAGCTGGTGACCATAGGTGGTGTCCACCCAGCCCATTGGCTGTAAGCCGATAATATCGGCCCGAGATGCAAGGACTGGGCACGGCACGATGGGGACGCCAGTCCATGCAGGGCCAGGTCCCAGTTGGGGCTGTTGGTCCCTTTGCAGATGTGGCAGCGCGTGCATATCGACTTGCTCGTATGTTGGTCTCTCGCATACCCCTGTGCTGTGCATATTTCCAGGGGCCAGGGGCCCTGTTGAGAAACCCCAGCAATGGGCCAACATTGACTCAGGCGCGCTTGGCACGACAGAGCAAGATTAGTAGCAGGGGGTCTAGGCACGAACCTGGGGCGACTACGGCTTGCGTAACCGTTCGACCCTATGCTTCAGCATCTGCCTCTGGCATACACCGACCATTGTCACTCGTTCCTCTGTAGTATCAGCATGAAGGGCGTACTCACAAGTCAGTTCGCACTTCTCGTCTTGGATGGGGCACATGCCTCAGCCCTTAATTTGATGTCCCCTCGGATTCCCATGACGAAGAATTACACGCTTCAGACCAACGGCACAACTCATGGATCCCGCGTCACGGGACATTGCACTGAGTACAATGTTCAGAACATTGACACCTGCTTCACCATCGCATCGACAGCGAATGTAACTTGGGCCCAACTGCTGGCCTAGAACTCGGACCTCAGCCCAACGTGTTCGTAAGTACGGATAGCTACCACGAAGCCAAAGGGCTCCGAAGTCGGTCGTTATTGATAGTGACTGACAACTTTGAAAAGGAACCTTCAAGACCTTAAGAAAATCTGCATTAGCAATCCTGCTGGCGACTACTCTATGCCAGACAGTTCCAATGGTAAGATGCGCCCAGGAAAGCCGAACGCATATGGCAAACACTGCCCCGGCGGGAAGCATTCTGATATGTAGGACTTCTCTCTATGAAAGTCTCTTAGGCTAACGCGGAGCGCCAGGTACCGTCGGCATCGTGACCACAACAGCGTGAGACATATACATCTCCCCCATGATTACGCAGAAAGAGACTGACAATCGAATACCAAGCTCTCTCCCATCTCCTACCTCGGATGGAACTAATGCGAGATGCGGCCTTTGGGCGTATGCCGACGTTGGAGATGACTGTGGCACCCTTACTGATCAGTACGGCATTTCACTGTCCGACTTGTGAGTACACTTCTAGCTCGTCCTGCTGCAGCACCCATCTCACCAACACACACTCCGTGTACAGCCGGGGTTTGAACCCCGAAGTTGGGGAGAACTGTACGAATCTCAACCTCAAGCACTACTACTGCGTTGAGCTCTCGAGATACTCAGGCTACGAGGGTTCCAGAATAAGGAGACCGTTCGTGAAGAGGCCCTCAAGAATGCCACTCCCGGACCCGATCATCGGCGATTGGCTGGCCAATTTTACCACGGCAAGACCTGTCAGACCTGTCATCCCGGTTGCTGAAGGACACGCGGCCGGCGAGGTAGAGGGCTGCACGCGGTGGTCGGCTCCGAAGAGTCACGCCACGTGCAAGGGTCTGCTGATTCAATGGGGTCTGGACATGTCGACATTCTACGAGTGGAACCCGAGCGTGGGGGAGGACTGCAACAATATGTCCGTGGGCACGTGGTACTGCGTGTCGATCGACGAGCACGGCCTCCCGCCCGAGCTGGTTGATACACCCACAACTACCGCCGCGACGAGCAGCACGAGCAATACGGGACCGTCCAGTGTGAGCACAGTCACTACGGGCGTCTCGACCCCGTCGCTTATCCAGACGGATATGGTGGGAGAACTGTGACGCCTTCTATCTGGTCGTAACCGGGGATGGCTGTCAGGCTATCGCGGACGCACAACGGAATCACCTTGGGTCGACTATATGCATGGATACCAGCAGTAGGTTCGGATTGCCGCTACCTTGGCTTAGACGATTACGTATGTGTCGGGATCTTTGTCAGCGTAAGGTTAGAAATAGCTGTCACCACCACTTGGCGTATCCGTGTCCCCTCTTGCTCCTTTTGGCGTGGTCATAAGCAGATGATTTGACTTGATATCCAAGCCCATTTGATACGCCCTGTGGGTAGAGACATGCAATGATCTCGGACAGATAGTTCGTCTGCTCTTTCAATCGTAACAAAGCCGCATCCTTCCATCCACACGCCTCATGACCCCAGGATCTTTCTTATGCGCGAAGCCGAGAGCGGGAATGAAAGGTGTCCGTGCTACCTCTCCTCTCTCCAGGACAGGCGTATGTCCAGGATGGCGGAATGGGTTCTTGGCGTCGCCGTAGAGGAATTCGCTGATTGCAGTACGTATCCAGATATACCGCCAGGGTATCACAAGCGCATTGTGCTCGCAGAGAACCGTGACCGTGGGCCTCTCTCCCACAGCTCGATCACGCCAGTCCAGATTGTTGTGCATGTCATCACACAGGTCCCTCCAGCTCCCATCGCCATGCACCCTATAATTCCGATTGCCGCCGCCGAGAAATGTCAGGAAGCCCAACTCGACAGATCGCACTGACCGTGGCAGTGCCGCAAGAAGGGAAAGCAGGTCATCCTGCTTGACAAGATAATGCACCAGTCCGAAGTGTCGCAGCTTGTGCCACCTTTCGACGGGCAAGATGGTGCGTAGTGGGACAAAGTTGTCAAGAGAGCAAGGCTGATGAAAGGAAAAGTGATCCACATGGCTTTGTAAACTGAAGTGCTGTATATCCGAGGCTTCGCTTAGTGCGCGCTTCAAGTAGCCGCTGCGAAACGACGACCAGCCTTCGTCTTGTTGCCCTTCACTGAGAAGAGCGAGGTCAAAGCGGCTGAAGCCTAGTCGCCGAAGTATAGTGACCAGGTTGTTGTACTCAGTGTTTGGCTCCTCGAAGATGTGAAAATTTAGGCTGGTGAACAGGTGGTTTACGTCCAGAATCAGCTCCGTGATGCCGTGGTCCCGGTTCGTCGTTGCAAGCTCGCTTGTAATAATATTGAAGCCCCTCCAGATGTCCTTTTCGGGTTTAATCGCCCACTCGGACATAAACGGAAAGCTTTCCTGCCGCTCTGAAATCGGCCAACCACGTGGGATCGGATAGTTGAATCCAGCTTGGAAGGCGCGTATCATGGGTGTCTCATACGTTGGGAGATATAGCATTCCATGGGCCGCGGGCGTGATGGTAATGCGCTTCAGCGCAGGGAAGCGCTAGAGGCCGTACCGTAGGGCATCGACATCAGCACCGCATGCTAAGACTTCTTCCTGTTGCTTGAGAAGACCTTGGTAGTAGTTCCAGGAGGTAGCAAGGGGTAGCTGCGCGTTGAGTCTCTGTTTCGTCGCAGTGAGGTCTGGGTGATTTGATTCCGTGACGCACGGGTGGCCGCATTGCAGATCCATAACGTTTAGCCTGCAAGCCTTTGCAAATCACTTGGGGCACTCTTCAGGAGGGGGTATCTCCCACGGCAGGCCTTCCAATCGCATTCGGTTAGATTAGTTGGGTACATAGTCGTACATCAGCTGTGTATCGTCCCAGATGATCTCCACGATGTCTGTGCGATATCCATCGTGGTCCGCGATTGCACGGAAGACTTCCACGTTACGCGGATTGGGTGACAAGAAGACCCTGTTGAGGCGGAGGGGGGCCCTATCGTGTATGAGTCTGCACGTCAAACGGAGATTCTTGATGGCGCAGTTGGGCAGGTACGATGCCACCGCGGTAAAGAGCTCCAGGGGAATGCGCACCAGATCTGAAGCCGCCGAAGAAAACATCGTAGAAGTGGTGCTATCGAGACCACGATATGGTGCCAACCGATAATGCGTTGTTGAGATGTTGGCTTGCGGTGCATGGCGCGTGGATCAAGAGAGAGAGAGAAGGTAAGGAGGGCCAACAACCTACACAGGCCCCACAGATCCAAAAGTACGGCGCACACCGTACGTACTATGCCGACATAACTTGAGGCTGACCGGCTGGTCGACTTTGAGTCAGACGAAGACGATGGGCTCCTGAACCAAGTATCTTCATCTAAGACATGCTCCTGGCTGCTTGCTTTACGGCCAAATAGATACGCTTTCTCTACGCGACCTTGGATGCCCACATCCACTTCAACGTGACGAAAAGCCGGCAACGTGTGACGATATCCCGGCAGTGTCTACTATCGCGCCTTCATACCCCCCACACAGAGTAGAATGCCTCAATTTGATCGCCCGGCGACGCTTTCTATCATAGTCTTGTCTGATCTCTAAATGCTCGTCCTCCACTGTCCCGAAGCCTCTAATGCGACCACACAGAGATACAATCCTGTACACCGCCATCCTTAGCGCCCGCATCATGCGTCCTCCGAGGCTTCACGTGCAGCAGCCTCTTCAAGCCATCATCGCGTGATGGTCCCGGCTGTCCTCGCAGCACGCCTCCACGCTCATCCGTTGCGACCGCCTCGCCTGGAGCCGAGAGGTACGCCATATACGCATGCGGAGGCGCAGCCCACGGCGGGCCAGGCTCGGCCGGGTCCTTTTCGGATGGAAACTCGAGGCAGACAAGCCTGCCGTCGGGCGCCAGCAGGTCCGCCGTGCGTCTCGCCCACGCCGGTCGCACTGAAGGCGGGAGCGCGCAGAAGAACTAGCGCCGTGCATCAGTCATTGCAATCCTCCAAGCATGCAGGTGATAGTCAGCCACCGACCGTGTAATCGAAGATCAAGTCGAACTTCGTCGGGGCGCCCGCCGCAACCAGCGCCTCATCCTTAAAGAAATCGCCCGTGAGCAACGTCGTCGCGCCCCGCCTTGCCGTCCGCGGCTCATACAGCCCCTGTGTCGTCGCCTCCTCGGCGTGCTTCCTAGCCTCGGCCGTGGCCCGCGGGGAGATATCCATGCCGTAAGCGTCGAAGCCGAACGAGCTGAGCAGCAGGACGTCGTGGCCCCTGCCACAGCCGGGGATGAGAGCAGATTTTCTGACGTCCGGGCTCGGGAGCGAGAAGAGCTCGGGTTTCTCACTGAGCAGGTCAAACAGCGCCGGGCTGTAGCCGCCGCGGTCCCACGGGGTCCACTCTTCCTCCCAGCAGGCGTTCCAGCGGGACTTGTACTCTGGTACTGGCACGTCCTGGAAGTGCGCCGTGAGCGTTCTGGGCTCTTCTGCTTGCTCGGCCATTGCACCTAGGGGCATGGCGTCGACGTTGATCACCGTTGGGAGTCTTAAAGAAAGACAGGGGAGAAGGGTTGTTTGCGGGATGGTCATTGGTAACTCTGCGTTAGGAAGGGGTGGACCCTGCTAGTGGCCCACCCCTTCCTATGCATCCTTATGCATGTGCCAACGAAAACCAGTCATGTCCGAGAATTTAGTCCCGCACTTGCAGATGGTACAACTGATCGAGCTTTATATGGAAAGGTTATGCAAAACGCGATCTATCGAACCATCTAAACTATTAGATTTCTTTTCAACGTCGTTGCCCGAGAGGTTAATTCCATGTAAAAAGCTGTGGACGGTGCTGTGGCGTGTGTGGGGCGTCACGTGAACCTCTCCCCAGGGCCACGAGGCGCTTCCCGGAGGGAAGAGGCGTTGCCTAGCGCACTGCGAGCAGCTTAAAAGAACAATACATGTTCTCAGGTGGTAGTGCTACCTGTTTTCAAGTATCATTCAGGTGATCGTGTGATGAGATGGGTAGGCATGCTTTGCCGTATGCGTTGGCCCTCATCCTTCGAAGAAGCTTGTAAGTGTGACAATCAGGTCTGCAGCTGCGCTGGTCAGGGCTGATGGGATGAAATATCTAGATTCAACGATATCTAAGGAAGAAGAGGCAAGGTCAAAAGAGAGAGGGGAAGCTAGAGGTATATATGTACATAAATATGTGGAGGTATTATGTAATACCGTAACGGTAAGGAAGTAGTCCTTAAGGATGCAGTCCTATTGCTTATTTATTTCGGAACTCTTCTTCTTGTAGGAGCCACGTAGGAAGAGGTTCATGAAGGCTATTGCACCTTGCATGCCCCTTTTGAGCGATCACAGACCTTGTGATCAGCGTCTCGGTTGGGCCGAGGGAGCTTTGGGCCACACAAGAGACATCCATCATCGCTACGGAGTGGCTTACGCGGGGTTCATGATCGCCTTGGTTGAGCTTCTTTGAGAGCCGACCAGAGTTCATTGCCATTGCCAGCATCCTTGCCAACGGCCAAGTACAGCGCAACGGTAACTTGCGAAGTTACCTTGTGTGAGATTTCGAAATGTTCTTGTCCAGGGAAAGGAATTCCAGCTAGTTTGGAGCCGCCAGAATGGCCCCATATATCTTAGATACAGAAGCAATGGCTACATGTCTAGAATGGTAAATCGTAGCGCCCTCCACCGCCTCAGTCATGGTCCTACAGGATGGGTAACCATCGCGTAAAGTTCTTTAAAGTTCTATACAGGTGTCCAAGATGGTAATGGTTAGCAGTTTTGCGTAACGCGAACTTTTTAGGTCCGCAAAGTTCTGATCCATAATTATTTATGGTAATAGATAGAACTTTACGCGATGGGATATGGAACTTTTTTATTAAGTAGGAATCTCTCGTTACCTGTCGGATTCCAGACGGTCGACGGGAGGATGATGGGATCGGTGGTGAGGGTGACTATCTTCTATAGTGGTGAATGCACACATAGGGGTGAGGTCCCTTGGACCTCCCACCCCTGGTGGTCCGCATCTAAACATCCTGCCAGCCAACGCAGTCATTACATCTGACATTACCTTATATATTAGCATGGCAGTTACGGGCAACATATACCCGACAAACCGTACCTCCTAGCATGTACAGGCAGCAAGGATAGTAATGATTGATTGATGATTGATGATTGATGATTGATTGATTGATTGATTGTATTTAACGTGGGGGGTAGCTCCTCAGTAGTGCAAACCACGCCTCCCAGAGCCTCTGTATCGCAGGGTTGTGGAGGTCTCAAGATAATAAGTACAGTCAGTCCCGCTCACGGGCCCATCCCCGTTGTTGCGGCGGTATGACCTTGAGGTCATCCATCTGGTCTTTTAAGAAAAGCTATCTATCGAGGGCAGATTGTTGAAAAGAACTTGCTCTTCTCCACGAATTTTGCCCATTCTATGCTCCTCTCCCCTAAGTATTGTAAACAAGCTGTCCTAGGCGAGTACCTAGGCAGCAGCCGGTTTTTCCCCAGCCTCTTACAAAAAAAAAATGTGTTGTGGTGTTTTCTTCTTACCACAGCTGCAGTGATCATTCGAGTCTGTATGCCCAAAGCGTTCATGGTATCTGGCAAAGTCGCCATGTCCAGATCTGGCCGCTAGAAGTCTGTGTAAAGTACTCCTCTTAAAAGATATAAGGTCTCTTTCAGTTACTGTATATGAATATACTTCTTGATACTTAGGTTCTAATTGGTCTTTCCATTATTAGTTGAATTCTTTCCTGCCCTTTTTTTTGAAATCTCTCTTGACCCAAGAGATTATAGGAAGGTTTGTTGTGTCTGTTTCTAGCATAGTACCCTCTTTTGCTAGTGTGTTGGCAGCTTTATTGCTATTAATATCTCTGTGTCCAGGAATCCACTTGACGGTCACTCCAGGAGTGTGTGCTGTGGCAAGTTCTTGAAATCGTAGAAAAATGTTCTGTGATGTCTTGGGTGGAGTCCCATTGAGCCCATCTACCACTGACGTGTTGTCCAGGCAGACATATAGCTGTTTTCCGTGTCCAATTGCCCTGGCTGCTGCAAGCCCTTGGAGAGCGCTATGGACTTCAGCATCTATTACTTCTGTTTAGAGAAGTCTGCCCTTTCCCTGGTATACTTCTTGTGTAGTGTTGCCTTTCCTGATAGTGTAGCCCCATCTAGTACGGATTGTGCTTTTGTTGTCCAATTGTGATCCATCTGAGTAGATAACAAGGTCAGTGTTCACATTTCTCTCTTGTAATCATTCCTTGAAGAGCTCTGTCTCTTTGTCTTTGTCCTTTCGGATTAAGAGCTTTTTTTATAATGGCTTGGTGAGTATTGGTCTCTAGAAGTTAGGGACTAGCTGGAAGTTTCTTTGTAACCTTGTTGGTTCCTTGCGGACTTGTATTTGGAGCCTGCCAACAAGAGGGTGTATTTGGTCTATTCGTCCTAGTCAGAGGCCGTGACGTTGTCTTATTGACTCTGCAAGAACTCCTGCTGGGGGAATCTGCGATTCAAAGTGTAGGATATGTCCAGGGTATGTTTTCCAGACTGGCAAGATAGCCCTAATCGCTGTTCGTAGTACGGCATCTATTGTTCTAAAAAGCCCCTTAATGCGACATGCTGATGTCCCACCTAAGCTCCCAACTTTCTCGATTTCTGGGTACCAGGCCTTTAAGCCATGTGTAAGAATAGGAATAATACAAGCTTTCACAGCCCTCTTGGTTAACTTTACTAGAAGTCCTTTGACTGTGTTGCATAGTCCTTAAAGGTGATTTGCTACCTTATTAGCTTTCTTAGCCCAGTAAGAAACGTGATTTTTGAAGTTTAATTTTTTATCCAGGAAGACACTGAACCATTGCATGGAATCCTTGGCTATTTTGTTCATTATCCTGTAGCAGACTGGAGGGTTGTCTGAGTTCTTTTTCCTTGAGAAGTGCATAATCTCAGTTTTGTCAGGGTCAAATTCAATAGCGTTATTATGTCCCCATTGATTGAATAAATAAAGATTTTCAGAAGCCTCTATAGCTGTTTCCTTAAGGTTCTTTCTAATGCAGAGAGTCGCTAGATTGTCTGCATATCCAAAGCGTCTCTTTTTTATACCAAGTCAGGCACAAATTGGCTCTGTATACAGCATGTAAAGGATTAGAGAGGTTGGTGAGCCTTGTGGTAGCCCACAAGTGAGAGCTTTAATATCAGTCATGATACCTTCAAACTGAACCCTGGCGGACCGCTCGGACATGAATGACTGGACCCATCTTATGAGAAAGCCCGGCCAGCCCTGTTCTCTCATGCAAATCACCAGCCGTCCCATTAGGGCAGCATCAAAGGCCCCTTTCATATCTGACGTGACTACTATTGCAACGAGGCCTTGGTCGAGGGCCTGCTCAATATCGTGTATGAGTGCAGCTACCAGGTCAGTGGCAGAGCGCTTTGGTAGAGCTCCAAAATGTTATGGAGTTAGAATTCCAAATTTGATAACAAATTAGGTAATTCTTTTCGTGATGAGTCGTTCTAGGCCTTTACCAAGACACGACAATAGCGATATTAGTCTGTAGGCCCTGGGATTAGAGTAGTCTTTCTTTCTTAGTTTTGGGATCATCACTACCTCAGCTACTTTGAATGGTTTAGGGTGGTGTCCAATCTGTAGACAGGTCTGGAAAAGGGCTCTGATATGTTCCCTAATGACTGTCCAGCAAGCTTTCAGAATCCGTACTGTGAGGGTGTCTATTCCCGGGGAGTTGCTCTTGGTCCCTATAGTGCATCCTTCAGCCTCTTCCAGTCCGATATAGTATTTAAGGGGGATGTGTGGCTTGGGTTGTGTGATCTGAGCGGACCAGGGGTCGATAATCTCGTTGTCTGAGGTACTTCGTTCAAGCATGGCTGAACGTAATGTATTTGCCTTGCTCTCTTATGACTCAAATATTTGGTCTCTTATGATGATTAGGGGGGAACGCAATCTTGCTGATAGCTTGTGCCAAGAGACGATTCTGTATAGGTCCTTTGGCTCAGTTGCTGAATTGATTAGAGTCTGCCAGTATTCTCTCCTAGCTTTCTGAACCACGTGGCAAAATTCCCGTTGGGCTAAATTCCGCCCTTCTTGGCTTATAGTCTGTTTGGGAAGGGCCCTGTATGTCTGAACAGCTGCTTTACAGTCATCATTCCACCAAGCAATGGGCCTAGATTGTCGGGGCTTTTTGCCCACTGTCCTGATACAGCCTTAGATCATATTGATCAAGCTCTATATAAAGGCATCCACCTGGCCAGGGGATACACCCAGCTGGGGGAGCTCATGAATCCTGGTTTGGACATTATCTGCCAGCTCTTGTAGTTTATCGTTCGGTACTATCTAATGATTTGCCTTAAAGATTCTGTCCAGATCTCCCTGGATTAGAATGACTATTCGTAATGTCTCATGATCTGAGGTGTACTGAAGTGCATCATTGACTGAGGCTTCAGCCATGGGGACATCTAAGAACACCAGATCTAGTACATTTCCGTCATCATGTGTTGGGACATCTGGTTTAGAAATCAGATCCAGTCCGTGGTCTGCCATAGTCTGTGTAAGTATAACACCACCATGATATCCTGGATTGCTCGAGTCCCAGGATGGGTCGTCAGCATTGAAATCTCCAGCTATAATGCAGCCAAAAGGTGGAGTCCATACTTCTAGAATGTCATCCACTTCCTGTGGGTTGTCACATGGCCGGTAGACACTGGCAAATATAATGCCTTATACCTTGACCTAGGTGATGTCTCGTATAGCATAGGGCCGAAATTGATCCGCTTAAAGGTGTTTTCTTACATAGATGAGAGATCTGGGCCGTGTACTGTCGTTGTCCCAGGAATCCACTGGGGAGTAAATATCGTAATTGGGGTGTGTCTTTACTCCCATTCTCCTGCCTGGTGATATGCCAACCCAGGGCTCTTGTATCAGAATGATGTCTATTTGTTCTCCTTTATAGTCAGCGAGGTTGATGGCTAATTTTGTAGGGCCTGCACTTTTTTGTCCTCCTGTTATATTCACAGAATGGATGACTATATGCCTGTGTTGATGTGTTTTGTTTGATGTATCTAGTATTGACTGACGACAATGGTGTCGGCATCTTTGGGATAAGCTGTATTTATTGTGTCGATTTGTATTGTGGTGTCTTTGTTATTATTATTAGGTGTTGACCTAGCTTGGTTTCTGCCTTTATTAAAGGCTTTAGATCTGGCTCTTTCTCCGGCCAGCCTTATTTCCTGGATTTGCTCCCATGTGTGCTTATGGATGATACCTTTCACGACTGTGGGGTGTACAGGGCATTTGTCGAAGTCGGTAGCATGAGGTCCTTTGTAGTTGATACACTTTGGGATTGGTTTTTCGTAATCCCTTTGGTGTACTGCGCTGGCGCAATGTGCACATACTTGCTTTTCACATCGGTAGTTCCTACCATAGTATCTGAAGCAGCTCGCACACTGGTGAACCTTGGGGGAGTATTGAATGTGCCTTAAGGTCATTAAGTGAGCAAAAAGCATGAATGGTTTCTTTGCTGTATGGGACAGAGAGATCACCCATGTAGTCTCCGGATCAGAATCAACTGTGTTTCTTGAGAGTATGCACCTTAAAGGTCTGTCACCTGTTTGGGCTTTAATTTCATTAGTAACAACAATGTCGGTAATGTTGATTATTAACCCTTCCGCATTGATGACCTTTCTTGGGCATCTATTGACCTTGTAGTGATGCCAGACCGTATGGGTCTCGATCTTTTCTGCCTTGAGAATGTCAGTGATTTCTTCTTGGAAGGCAAGGAGCTTAGTCTGAGTTGGCTTGTCCCTTAGGTGTAAGGTAAATCCGGAGGGGCACCGGGTCACTTCTCTAAGCTCTTAAGGGTGGAGCTTAAGTCTTCCATTCAGTGTAGACTTTATTCCGTAAGGCTCTAAGTGGCTATTATCCATGCGGACAAAGACCCGGAGATCATTCTGTTTCTTTTTTAGTTGGTTGGTAGTGATGCGGGCGCCAGGCTGTGTTTTCTTTATGGTAGTGTTGACTGTCCGTGAATGCTGTTGTTGGCTAGAAGAGACAGCTTGGGCGAAGGTCATGATGGGCTTTACCATCCCTATTCCCCCAGGGATGGTCTTCCTTTTAGACAGATCTCGGGTTTCTAACCACTCGCTCAGATATTTAGAGAAGAAAGCGCTGAACTCCTTGGCATGAGAGTATAGTTCGGTTCCAGCTTTCTCAAGTGTCTTATCAACCGCTGTAGCACACTCTTGAAACATTGTCATCCTGGCTTCATAAAGGTGCTTGTCTTTAGCCAGTATTCTGGCAACTTGGTCCTTGCACTCTGAGGAGGAGGTTCTATTCTTTATATCGCGTGTAATGGCTTGGTCTGTCGAGATTTCGTTCAATTGAGGCCGTTTCATTCCAGTGGTGCTGCTGTCATTGATATTTCAAGATTTTCCTTTCAGAGGGGAAATAACGGTGAAGTCAGCCTCAGAGACCTGTGACGGGCTGCTGCTGATGTCGTCAAGCAGCGCCTGGCGGAGCCTGCTTGGAGTTGCCGGGCCGTATGTCTTTCTAGGGGCCGGGGATTTGAGCACGCCGCCGGTGGTTGTCTTTGGGACGGCCACGGGCGTGTTTAAGGGCCTGTCATGAAAGGGTGCCATCCGGCTTGTGAGAAAAATTCTCTTGTGCCTTGGCAGAGATAGTTAGTTACAGAGAGAAGTGCCTGCTTTAGTGCAAATATCAAGGTTGCGCCCTAACAGCGGGGCGCCAAGAAAAATAGTTGTTTTTGTGAGGCTGTGTTGCATCTTGCAAGGATAGTAATGATTAGTGGTTCTGGGGTATGGGTCTGAATCCAATATGATGCTTGTAATTCTCGTGCTATACGTACCCGTTCTAATGGAAAAGTTCCACGAGAAAGCTCCCATCGCCCAGAATCTAACACGCCACGGTAAATCTATTCTATTGCTAGCTACACAGCCTTCTTGTTTCTCAGAAAGCCGTGACGTCGACTGGTTTCCATTTGACAGGACACTTTGATCATTCTGTTATGGCATTAGGTAGTGTGACAATCAGGCCTGCAGCTGCGCTGGTCAGAGCTGATGGGTTGAAATTCTAGATTCAACGATATCTAGGGAAGAAGAGGCAATGTCGGAAAGAAAGGGGAAGCTAGGGGTATATATGTACATAAATATGTGGAGGTATTATGTAATACCGTAACAGGTAGCCCCGCGGGACTGACCCCTATATATATCTATATGTCTTCTAGCTACCTCTTCCTGAGTCCTTTCTTTCTTTACGTACAACAACGAAAGTCATTCTGCAGTCACCAGCAGTCGAACTGTGACACATTCGCACCTCCGAGACCGAACAGCTCTATCTATACCCAGACCTTACCCACGTAGCAGAGTCTTACAGATCGATTAGCCATCATCGTCAGCAAACATGAGAACGCTTGCTCAGTCGTCCGTCATGAAGCTAGTCATTGGGTTTTTGGCCCTGCTTCTTGTTGTTCAAGTAGGTTAGGCCCATATTGGACGATATCCTTCAGCTTACCAAGAGGATAGGCGGATGGCAAGGAGCTCTCAGATGATGACATCAAGGCGATTTATGATGCCAAAGAACAAATCATCTCCGCCACTTCTCCTTCAGATCTGCTTTTGTTCCTCGGTAATCCGGCATCGTACGTCTTAGCATGTTGTTGAATGGCGCGCAAGCCACCGTGGCGTTCAGGGAGGTGGCAGTGCACCTACAAGGCGAATAGGGCATTTTTAGGCCACTTAGCCCACAATAGGATTTTCACACAGACAACAACATTACGGAACACACCAGAATATACGTTTTCACCTATCTGAAAGCCCGCACGCACTGTTTGACAGTTATGAGCCCGGATTAGCGGTGCGCATCTGACTGACGATTATTTTATGATTATATACATTCAAAACGACCGATTGCTCGTCAGATTAGACCCACACCTGCGCAAAAGATACACGAAAACAGCGCGTACTCAACAATAAGATGTCTACCGATACAAAGCAGAAGAGAACCATCCTGAACGATCAAAAGGATTGGGATCTCTGTACGAAGACTTTGTTAGCATCGTGCCACCTTCAATCTGGCTGGCGATCGATCCCGAAACCCAGAATCCCGACCCGCTGCTGCTGCCTCCAAGGGCACCGACCTTCGATGATTTCAGGGCTGGCGCTCTATCATACGCGGCCCTGAATGCTGGCAAGAAGCAGCTGTATCTGGAAGCCTCTCGTATCTATGAGAGAGAAAAGAAGGAATACAAGGAGTAAGAGACCAAGATCCTAGATCTGAGAGAACGCATCAGGAGCTCTATTTCAGCTACCAAAAGAATCCCCCTTTGAGCGAACGAATCTATTCGAGACTGGCTAGTCACCCTCATTCAAACCACGAAGCCCTCTGCAGCAGATACAACCCGAATGGTCACAGAGGCATACGAACAAGTCGTTCACCCGAGATCGGCACTCAAGTCTGAAAAACAAGTCCTGACCTTCCTAAACAACTGGGAGAAGGTGATGGCAGATGCCACCTATCACAACATCCCACATGTGATTGAACCTATGTTCTGGATCAAAGATTTTGCTATTGCAATCCAGGGTTATGCACCAACCTTTGCAGACAAGCTCTATTTAGACCATGTCTATAACCCTGTAGGAGTACCTAATTATCTTGAAATCAGCCGACGTTTCCAGGCCTGGATTGCGCTCCAAGCAGCTGGCAGCCAAGCAGGCGCAAGAAGAGTCTAGAGAGGAACTGCCTTGCAAGCCGATCAGCCTCGATTCGCGGGAGACCGGAATCCTTCTGCAGAGGATTTTCCAGCTGATCCAGCATCCAATAAGAGGCAGCAATCCAGAAAACGGGGACGGGCTGATACTGATTCTGGAGGTCATCCGAATCAGAAGCCTAGGTGCCATGGTTACGAAGGTTTTGGTCATTACCTTGCCGATTGTAGATGTGTGATACCAGGTGACAGACCCCCCACGAGGAAGGCCATCCAAGTGTTTGGCAAGAAGATAAAGGAGGATTCAGACCTCGCAAAAGAGGTGATAAAGCTCAGAGACGAGCATTTCTGTCACGGAACAGCTGGCAGCTTAGGACGAAGATGCCCATCTATTACTCCAGATGAATAAGAATCTACTGGTGAGGAGGGAAGAAGGATCAGAACCACCAGCCAATTCTGGTGGGAGATTAGATCTTCAATCCCGCTCCACAATTATCTATAGTGAGTGCAGCGGGGCAACGCGTCCACCCCACCAGATCACCTGATGAGCGCACGTACCACCGTGAATGGATGGATGGATGTCAGATCCATCACAATTTCACAAAGATAGAAATGAGCAGCAGGCAGGAGGCCAACACCCAAAGCATGAAAATCGAGCGTGAGGTTGCGCGGAGAGGAAATCCTGTATTTCAAGGACAAAGAAAGGAGAAGTCAACGAGGTCTAAACGCATATTTTCCACTCGTCATACGACTATCCAATCAGTTATTCGTCCATCCTTGACTCGGGGTCTACTCTCCACGTGTTTAATGATCTCAGCCGATTCAGGAGCTTCAGGAAGGCTCCGCGAGGCCACTTTGTTGTAGCTGGCAATAGTGAGATCCCCATTCTGGGATACGGTGAAGTAAGCGTCAGAGTTACTCGAGGTAGTAGCACAGGCAACCTTATTCTCTCCAAAGTGGCTTACTGTGTAGATTTTGCCTGTAATATCATCTCTTACAACCTTTTAGAGAAATGAGGGTACTACTGGGATACCAGGAAGAACACCATCAACCGCAAAGACGGCTCCATCTTGGGAGAACTTTCCAAAATCCATGGACAGAGAGTAGTCGAATACAACCCTTCTCTCACATACGAAGCAGCATTTCCTGCTGCTGCAAGACGCCCCCAAAGACAAACAACTGTTACAAGACCAAGTTTTGAGGGTACAGCACTCCAATGGCACATTCGAATGGGGCATATTGGCCCTGAGCCTTTGAAGCAGCTTGGATTACAGTGCTGAGGCACTTCCTTGAGAGGCCCTCAAACGCACGAGTGCGAAGAGTGTGCTCGCGCCAAAGCACATAAGCTGCCTTCACGTAGAGATCCAGATCTCAAGGCTACAAAAGCCTTCTACCGCATGCACATTGACTGGAAAGAGATTAAAGAAGGTTATAACGGCGTGACAAGGATAATGACTGCTGTTTGTGAAGCAACAGGTCTTGTAATCCCCTACTTTTGTTACGGAAAAACAGCAGGAGAGAATGTTGCCAATATTCAAGATCTAATCAACTTCGCGAAGCGGCATCGGTTCAAGATCCGGATCATCAGAGCAGACAACGAGTTCTTCACTTCGATGATGGAGGATTTACTGTATGAAGAAGGGATCATCCCAGAGCCCTCTGCTCCTCACACACAAGCATAGAACGGGCGCGCTGAGAAGCAAGGTCACATTGGTGTACAAAAGGCCAGGACTATGAGAGGCAAGTTACCACATAACTTGTGGCCTAATATTGTGGATGCTGCCTTTTATCTGTATAATCGCACTCCTCGCGCCATTTCAAAGTGGAAGTCATCATACGAGTGTTTCTACAACCAGCTGGCAGAAAAGGATGGCCTAAGAGGACCACGATCACCACAACTAGCCCATTTGCGAGCGTTTGGCTGCAAGGCGTACGCTTTGAAGAAGGGCAGGAGAGTTGAAAAACGAGGAAAACCTAGCAAATTATGGAAGTTGGATCCTCGAGCGTATGTTGGCTACCTTGTGAGATACGATTCTACAAACATCTACCGTATCTGGGTACCACAACTTGGAGAGGTTATTCGAACCAGAGACGTGACCTTTGACGAAAGCACGTTCTTTGATGGCAAAAAGGAAGCAGCAGACGCTGAGATGATTGCTAATTTAGAAGATTTAATACAAGAGATTCGACTGTCTGACGCTGAAGTTGAGAACGAGCGAGCCCTAGAGTCAGATGATGAGATCTATCAACCAGACGAGATACAGAGCGAATATGAAGATGACGAGGCTCGCAGCACTATCTATGTAGCTGGCAATCGCACGCCGTCTCCAGTTGTGACGGCCTGCACAGACCTTCCCACATGACAAGCCGATACTTCCCAATAAGGGAAGGATATAACCAGAGGATCCCCTTAAAGGGGCAACCTCCCGCTGTACCTATCTCTCTCTCTCTTCCTTTCCTCTCCAGTCTTGATATTCTCGTCAATAGAGTAATAACTGCTTGCTGCAGGCCATGTCCGAGCTCCCCAGTATGCTCGCCGTGACACTAGTTGCAGCTGTAGAAGGTGGTCTGCCTACTCCAGAGGCTTCAGAACACAAAAGAGATCCATCTGCAGCATATGTACACCTTACAGCAGCAGCACGAATCATCAGAGGCGGAGAAGACCCCTTAGAAGGGCAAGATGATCTTTCTGAAGGGGTGAGAGGTGTTTTTCACTCTGAAAGGGTGAGAAAGGAGGATTTCAGACCTCAATCACCTCCTTAGACACCTCAACAGTCACGATTTCACGAGTTCCGAGACTTTAAACCTGTAACTCGATTTGCTGCTTTATTTGCAGCAGGTCGCAAGTTCAAGATACATCGCAGGGACCTTGTTCCGGAGCCTAGGAACCACCGAGAACTAGAGGGACATCCCATGAAGGAGTACTTCACCGGAGCGCAAGCTGAGCATCTTGAAAAGCACAAGATGAATTCATGGACCGAAGTGGCAAAATCGGAAGCCAAAGGACAGCAGATCTTGGGTTGTATGTGGGTTTTCGTATACAAAACGAATAAACACGGCTTCCTTGAGAAGTGTAAAGCACGTCTCGTCGTGTGTGGCAACCAACAAGCACCTGGAGATCTTCACACAAGGGCTACGACCCTAGCAGGCACCTCACTACGCACACTGCTTACAATCACGGCAAGATTCGACCTGGAAACTCGACAAATGGATGCCATCAACGCTTTTATGCACTGCGACCTTGACGAGCGGGTGTACATGCGAATGCCCCCCGGAACCGGCAACAAGCAGTGTATTTTGCGCCTCAACAAGGCTTTGTATGGTCTCAGGAGGTCACCACTTCTCTTGCAGACCAAACTAATCAATGCCTTCAATAATTTGGGCTTAAAAGAGGTCCCCCAGGAAGCGTGTGTGATGGTCAAGGGCAGCATTATGGTCTTCTTTTATGTTGATGATATTGTATTCGTGTATCGAAAGAAGGATGAACCCGACGTCGATCTTACCACCACAGCACTTGAGAAGAGCTTTAGAATCAAGCTGATCGGAGACCTCAAATGGTTCCTTGGGATGCACATTATCAGGGATAGGGGTGAACGAGCCATATGGCTGTCCTAGGAAGCATATATTGAGAAACTGGCTAACAATTTTGGAGTACCAACACAGGGCAGGGCTCCAGATACCCTGATGATTCTGAAGGAATTGCTACCAAACGATCGGCAGGCAATGAAACGAGACCTAGAAGAGTACCAAAAGAAGATTGGATCGATTCTTTTTGCTGCAATCTCTACCTGACCAGACATCGCTTTTGCCGCCTCAAGGCTTGCCCGATTCAATCAAAATCCATCGATCGAGCACATCCGCGCTGCAGACCACGTGTTACACTACCTGTATGGTACTCGAGGTCTTACAATTCGATATAGGAAGGGTGATGGCTTCAAACAGCTGCTGTGTGCGAGTGATGCCTCCTTTGGAGATAACATAGAAGATCAAAAGAGCTCTCATGGCTACGTTATCAGCCTTTTTAGAGGACCAATCGCTTGGAGAGCCAACAAACAGGATACTGTTACCACTTCGAGCACTGAATCTGAGCTGTTAGCAATCACTCAGTTGGCAAAAGAGGCCATCTACCTGAGCAGGCTATTCAGGGCACTCTCTCTTGAGCTGACAGAGCCCCTGAATCTTGAGTGTGATAAGCAGACAATCCGTTTGTTGGTTCAATAGGCAGCAAGGCTCCAAACAAAGCTCCGTCACGTCGATATTCACGCTCACTGGCTTCGACAGGAGGTTTAGAGAGGAACCATCACCGTTACGTGGATCGAAACGAGCAAAATGGCTACTGACGGTCTGACCAAGGTACTGCCAAAAGGGAAGTCCAAAACTTCATGGATCACCTTCGACTGGAGGATATCACAGCCAAATTGGACCGTATGAAGCTCAATGAGCGGATTCAGGAGAAGATCAGTGACCTGAAGGTCAACATGGGGTCACGCAGTCAGAGTGTTTTGGGAGTCACAGAGACCTTGAATTCGGCCCTGATTTGACCTTGTTATATGGATTAGATGACGAGGCCATCTAAAGGGGTGTGTTGAATGGCGCGCAAGCCACCGTGGCGTTCAGGGAGGTGGCAGTGCACCAATAAGGCCAATAGGGCATTTTTAGGCCACTTAGCCCACAGCAGGATTTTCACACAGACAACAACATTACGGAACACACCAGAATATACGTTTTCACCCATCTGAAAGCCCGCACGCACTGTTTGACACATGTCCGCCTCTTAAAAAACAAGTACAATTATTAACTATCTTTTAGTTATTTCTATTACGCGTTTTCTGATAAAGACGACCGCCGTGTAGAGTTACTCCCTATCAGCGGGGTATACTACAGTGACCCTCAAACTATACCTACCCGCAAACAACTCGAAGCCTACTTATCTGTCATACTTGAGCCCAAAGTCAAACTACACTCTGGCCACTTCAATCGAATTTTTACAGTCGGCCATTCGAGCACAGGACAAACTATTCAAGGCTTTACGAAAATCCTGGATGCAATGCAAAGCTCTGTCACAGATAAATATGAATTTATTAACCTTGTTTCTAAACACCAACTTGAAACCGGCAACATCCCAGATGGTGGATTGACTTACAAGTTCGTTGAGATGGATGATAACGAACTACTGATAGATTTAATCACAGAGGGTAGATATCCTCGCCTTACCCCCTTTTATCCAAGATGGAAGTGGGATACCATGGATCCATGGAAAGAAACGGCGGAATTAATCGACAACTCCCCGCAGAAGAAGACGATTGAAAAGATACAAGAGGGGCCGTAAGCTGGAGCCGCCAGCCAAGGCCTGGGCCAGAGGGAAGGGGGGGGGAAGGGGGTGGAAGTGCTGGAATATGGAGTTGGACACCCCTCAAGGTCACCAGGTACAGAATTTGCCCTAGCAGCCCCGTAGACATCTAGACGTCAACAATAACTGTCACTCTTCTTGACAAGCTTACCTCGACGTGATCTCCGCGCCTGTAAATGTCGAGGATGGCAAAGATTAGCGTACTTTATACGCTAGGGCGCTATGGTTCTGGATCTTTCTCAGGAGAAACACGTCGAAATATAGATGAACACTAGTATCTAGATGACTGCCACCATTTATATTCTGACCCTTTTGCCGAGCACCTGACGGGAGCCGACCCTAGTCGGCACGGTAGCTCAGTGGACGGGTACTGAGCGTCCGCCGTGACGTTGACAGTCGTAGACACTTTAAACATACCATCCCAACAGCGTCACAGCAGGGCTGGCTTTGTGAGATTGAACTGCATGTACCAGCTTATACTACTACATGAAAGGAAAGACCAAGGACCCTTCTCTTGCCTGAACTGCTTGGCCACGAGAGTAGACCGCCAGTCCTCGTCTCATGAATACCATGTGCGTATTCAATAGCAGAGCTTCTGGTCGACAAGCTTCTCACTCAACTTCCACAGCAGTTCAGCATCCACTATGCTGAAAGCCCAAGGATTGACAGTGTCCTTGGCTGGATCCGCAATGCGGCAGTCGACAAGATACCCATGCACCGCTAGAAGCTATAATACCAAATTTCGTAGCTAGTCAGCACCCAAGCACGCAATAAGAAGGGCTTGGTCTTAGAGGGTTATCGTGTGGGAGAATACATGAACATACCATCGAGTTCTGGGTCAAAAGCCGCATATACACAGGTGGCCGCGTCCCCGTCGTGTGTGAGGAACATGAAGTCCGAGAAAGCCCACCAGACGTGGGGATTCCCAAATATCATATCCGCGGCATCTATGAGACGGTTTCGACCGGTAAGCTCATCGACTTTGGGATTCTACGCCAATAAAATAAATGGGGACGAGATACTCACTGAGGGCTCCCATCTCGACAGTCCAGTCAAGGGGAGTACCAAGGTTGGAATGGATCACCCCAGGGTGTAGACTGTATGCTCGGAGGTGGCGCTTGGCCAGCTTCTCGGCTAAGGACACTGCCATGAGGCAATTGGCAGTCTTGGACTGGCCATAAGGCTGCCACTTCTCGTATGATTCGCCATCCTGCTAACAGCAAGACTCAGGTCAGTATCCGCATTGCACCTGATCATGTTTTAGAAGAGCGACAGCATGGAATCCGCGACGTGCTGTTGGATAAAAGGGCTGTCACCAGTGGCGCAGCCATATATAACTGAACACATTTATCGACTGGTTGGCGACAGCGTCCTTGATTGATAAAAGTATGTACAGGTATGTTTCCATGAATATAATATACTGCCTCACCTCGGGACTTCTGGCCCACGTGGTTTCGGACATCCAGAATAGTAGCTCGTGTCGGCTACCTCACAACTCCGTCAGACTCACCCCGTCAGAGGGAAGCCTACATAGGGCGACCTCATGCGCTTCGCTTCAGCTCGGCGACCTGGAAGTTGTAGTTGCAGATCCCGTCCACGGCCGTGGACACAACGTCCTTGGCTCCGGTCGCCGAGATGATGATGTTGTTGTCAGCATCAACGACCTCGACGTACTGGCACCCAGTGCGCATGTCGGGGGCAGAGAAGTAGTTGAGACCGACGTCCAAGTCGGTGCTCCTGATCATCACGCTGTCGCTCCACACCTGGACCTTGTACCCGGTGACGCCCTCGCCAACGACGACAGCCCAGTTCACGGCGTCCTGCGCCGCGCCGGCGCCGGGTGGCTTGCCCGATGTATCGGCGGTGCAGTCGGCGTCGACCGTGAGGGCGCGGTACCACATGGAGCCAATGACATCGGAGCCCTGAGGCGGCCGCATGCCCGCGGCGTCGGTGCCGTTCGTGAACGCATTGATGAACGAGGTGATCAGCGGCTGCCAGCCGACGTGCGACCAGTCGTCCTCGTTGGCGTAGGCCAGGATCTGGTCGTCAAGACCCTCCGACCATAAGCTGCCGATGTAGTGGCTCTCTCCCGCATCGTTCCAAGTGATAATCTCGACGAATTCGGGGCGTGACTCGAGCGAGAGGATCTCGGTCATGCGCTGCGGCATGTTGACCTCGCCGCTTCTGTAGTAGAGGTTGCTCTCCCAGTGCTTGTACTGCAGACTCGACAGGCCCATCATGTAGGCCTTGTCGGTGGCGCCGTCCATCACGTACTCGTCCAACTTGCTGCTGACGTTGGCTGGCGAGTTGCTCTGGCCGGGCCAAGCTTGCTCCCAGCTGAAGAGACCATCGACAACACTGCCCCACGACGACATCCAGCTAGCAATGTCCGTGTAGTAGCCCTCGGTGTCGTCGAACATGGGCACGAAGTACATGGTCTTGCCGAGCTGCCCCAGGAAGCTGGACCAGTAATCGGGGCCTTGCGCGGCCGACTGGAAGGTGCTGAGGAAGGGGTTGCTGTTGTCACCCGCATGGTAGTAGGCGGAATGGTCGTAGTACTTCTGGATCAGGCTCGTGTAGGCATACACATCGGCCTCCTGGCACGTGTCCAGGGAGAAGAAGAGCTTGACCTTCGTGTCGGCGGCAGCATCGAACAGTTGCTGGATGGCATCGGTGGCCCAGTCTGCAGTGGGGTTCCCGACGTTGAGAGCAAAGGCCGCGATGCCCATATCTTGAGCTGCAGTAATGTCTTTCGAGGCGTGGTCGGTGGTACCGTCAAGACCTTGGACCTACGAAGACATGTTAGCTTGTTGTGACATGGTGTTCGGCTTTGCGTGACGGCTTACCATGTAATGAGCAAAGACATCATAGGCAGACGCCAAAGGGGTCAGAGCCGCGAGGGCAGAAAGCAGCTTCTGGGAAAGCATCTCGAAAGCTTAGAATACCCGCAGGGCAAAGACGGCGATGGGGCTGAAAGAGTGACGGTTGAAATGAATGTAATGAGACCTGTAACACTGTTACACGCCAAAGCGGTGTAAAGAACGACGTGGTAAGGAACGAAAAGACAAAGAACGACTATAACTCAAGAGAGAGAGAGTGTGTGTCCAAACATCATCCTCATAGGAGTCAGGTTCTCGACTCTTTATATCTTTTGAGTCGCCATGGCCATTGGCTTGTTGACCTAGGCTAGCCGCAACTTGCCATTGGGCGTTGCGACATGCCTATGGGTCTAGGGATATTATAAATGTATTTTTGTAGTTGTGATGGAAGGTTATGCATGCCAGCCATGCAGCAAGCGCGGCCCCAGGACGTTGATACTTCCCTAGTGGCGCCAGACACCCGGGATCGTGATTACTAGGACCCCACCATGTGAGACGCGGACTCGCGCAAGCGCCCCCCTTTCATCTGATATACCATGGCCGGCAGGATCAGGAGAAACCCCCAATACCTTATCCCACATCCAGTATCCTCAATGAACAAGTACCACTCTACCTATGACATGAACAGCAGTGCTTTAAAGACCAAGCATTTCTCAATGGTTCTATATGAAAATCATTCACATAACTTGCTGTTATATTATGAAGCGTTGGAAAGTAAAGGTGGTAAAGTCTAACCGTGATATTAAGTGGGCAATTGGTGGTGTGGCTAGTGGACACTGGATATGGGGTGGGGGGTTGGTTCTTCCCTGACCCTGCCAGCCCTGCCTGCATGGTTGCTTCTTCGTCGTCACACTACGAGGCGGGGCAGCGGAGAGTCCCGCGTGTCGGTAAGTTGGTGTGTTTCAAGTGACCATTTAAATTATCGAAACCTCAGTACAGCAAGGGAAAGGCAGCTTGGTGGGTCAGGTCAGGGGCTCCAAGAACATGTAAACATTATTAAGCACCCACCAAGTTGAACGACGAAGCTCCATGTGGTCTTGAGTCAGGTTGCGACTTGCGCTACCATGCTCGCGACTCGAGTACTGTTCCACATTCTCACCCGTGGGGAGATCGGACGATATATAGTCAAGGTATCTTATCAGTTGCATTAGATAAGGTATAAATATCAGCAGAAATAGATTGGACCAAGGTTGGCCATTATTCCCGTGAGGATCCCGCCTGTGCCGCGTAGATCTTTGGATATAACATGTGGGTATTGGAGTTCGGGACCGAACAGACTCGACAGGGCAGCGACCGAAACCACTACATGCATGTTGCGAGATTGCACAGATGTCTCTTAATAGTGCACTTCGGCCAGGAGACCGATAGTATCTGGAATCCATATCTACTTGGCTTTGGGCTACTACGCATACACAGTACAGCCCGTTACAGCCCGTCTGCGGGCATAATGTAACCCACTTCCACACGAAGTGTTTACTCCAATCCTAGCCTGACTGCAGTCAGACAGAATACGGTAAGGCTAGAAAAATACCCTCAATCCGCTAAAAAAATACCCTCCTGTACTTTAGTTTGGGTGCGTTTCTCAACAAACCAAAGGTATCTTTTCGAAAAGCGACGGGTTAGGAGGGTTAGGATTAGGGTTAGTGGTTAGGGTTAGCCGGGGGTTTGGGGGGCGGTGCGAGCCCCCCATCTGGGAATGTGTCCTTGAGCGCCGTGGTGGTGGTGATGGTAGTGGTGATGGTAGTGAAAGTGTGGTGAGGGTATTTTTCTAGCGTTACTGGACAGAATACCTTGGGAACCCTGTCGTCCGAAGGGTAGACCATCGCTACCCCTGAGGCTAGCTAGACTCTCAGTTCTGGCTACAATCTTTCTCATTGTCTTCTTTGGTGAACCAATGGCTGGATCGAATCTCTCGAATGCAGAACTCCAACAGAAGCTCGAGTCTCAGCTAATACGATAACGTCTACTTATATGACCAGTCGACAAATCAAGCGGAGTCTTACAACAGAAAGAAACAGTTGTCCATGACTGCGACTAGATGACGGGTTGATTTGCCGTGTAACAAACCACGTTCATGTCCACTGAAGTCGGTAAGCTTCAGAAATGTGATAGCTTCAAGCCTCCATCAGCATATCAAGCAAGGCTGGGGTGGCATGTCCAAGTTCACATGCAACATAGTTCCTGGTAGATGACCTACCCCCTGTGTGAACACTTGTGGCGGATACATCTATGTTTACGCACATGAAAGTTTGTTCTCTGAACGATCTGGACATCTCTGGTAACGGTGGATCACATCGCCTTCTCAGTCTGAAGACTCTGACTAGGGCCTCCTTGTTCAGGATGAGGGCAGGGGCTCTCATCCTAGCAATGCCATGCCTGCTGTCCCTTCCTATCCCGAATCAGCAAGTGACATCTTGTGTGGAAGCTGCAGGTACCCGCCATCCCCGCTCTCTAACCACCTTCCTTGTCGAGCGTGGATTTCCAACGCCACTTATTCGAAACACCGACTCTGGTCTAGATGTATTCTGTGGGGGATAGTGGTGAACATTCATCATGGCCCCATCCACGCCATATGGAGTAACTATCTGGGATTTCCCGACCTTCATAAGGGAGTTTTCGTTACCATCATATTGGACGAACTGCATTGTTATACGCCGTCCAGCGTTCACAGTCTTGTGCCTACCCTTGCGAACAAACATCATCGAAGTACGTATTCTTGAGAGCCTTCGGCAAGATCTGGTCATACTCGGATGCTTCTTCGATCGATCCTCTGGCCACAAATATGACCAACTGAATCTTAGCCGTCTCCGCGACGAAACCACGTCTTCCAGGTCCTTCAGCTGCGGCTAGCGAGGCGACCGATTTCGGGACAGCCGTCCGGGTGCCTTGAGAGCTTTCAAGAAGCGGCACCATAGTTCACTTGTCCCAGCGAACAATGGACAGCTAGCTGTGTCGGACTCACACGAACACATGCAGCGGACAGGAAAAACTTGTGGGTAGTCGTCGTATTTTCTACCTAACCCTAGATTCAGGAGGTACTGGAAACCTCTAGGGTGACAACCAGCCTCCGTCATCTCCAAGCCAAAGGACGAAACTAAACCGTCTCCGCCAATGAGAATACCAATGGCACGTACGACACGTCTCAAATGGACGTCGACCTGCCATACTTTCAGAAAGAGACGGATTCGTCAAAGGAGGACACCAAATGCGGCTCCCATCGTCTACACTGTCATCTATCGGGGGTCGAGGTACCACTTGGAATTGTCGCCATTCTCGATGGGCCAGGACAGGATGTCAGCGCCGGAACTGGTCGAGGAGCCCTTGACGTTGAGCTGGCCGCGGCTGGCGATCTTGGAGTTGATGCTTTGTGTCCAGTCAGTCAATCACTCAGTCAGTCCGTCCACCTCGAAAACGAGACCCTGGGGAACCCGCGAGAACTCACGTGAATGTGTCGTATCCGTTTGTAGGTGCGGACTTCATGATCCACTGGCACGAGGGATCGCTGGGAGATACCTGCGGGGTCGATGTGATGGTATTGTCGGCTGTTGTTGGTGTGTGCATCAAGTCAGCGTGACGCTCAGTGGTACATTGGACTCATTCTCCAGCTTGGGGGCACTGACCCGTGGCGGTGAGGAAGTACCCAGTTCGGACGTTGATGATCAGGTACACGGGCTCTACCCAAGGACCGTCGACGAGGGCCAGCTGCCACAGAGTGTTGGTGGAGGGATTGGTTCGGTCGCGTGTACTGGAGCCACACAGGTTCTTGTCAGTATCGAGGGGTTTCATGAGGACGGGTGCTGGGTGGGTGATGCTCACTAGGTCTTGACGACGGCGCCAGAAGACATCAGCCCTTCCCACGAGTTGGCACTCAGGGTCGGTGCCTGGTACGGCACGATCTCGTAGACTCCGGGACCTGTGAAACCCATCTTGAAGGCAGTTGTGTAGAGAGGAAGGATAGTGTCAGTTACTGTGTGCAGTTGTTTGTTGCTTGCGATGTGTGAAACATTTTCCACTGACAGCGGGAACAACAGGATATTTATAATTTCGATTTGGTAGCCCTCGACGGTTTCTTCCTCTGACGACCATCTCTGCTGAACACCTTTCTGGTGGCTGGCTGAAGCGCTCCAATGCACCCACCGCATCTTTCCACGAAAGGTCGAACATCAACATATCCTGTCTCTGTATCCATATCCGCAGCGCTCATGACTGGTCGATAGCAAGGTGACAGCCAGGGCTGTTCAAGCTCAGCAGCAGACGTGTCGAATAGTTCCCTGTTCCCCTGTTCCTCGTGGCTAGCTGAAACGCTCCAGGCCACACACCGCATTTTCCATCAGAGCTGAACTTCCAGAAATGTCTTTTCTGCATTCCTTTGCCATGTATGACTGGCCGAGAGGAGAATTGAAAGATGATCGCTCAGGGTTACATGCTGCGACTAGTGGGAATAGTATATACTGCGACCCTCGTTCGGCACATTCAGCTGAGCCATCACTTTCCCCGCACGATACTATAGATCTACCTGATGAGGGCAACAGCGACAGAACTGGACAGAATTACGACGTTGCAGACGAGGAGTAGCTGATGAAAATTTGATAGAAGTGACCTGTGACGCAGTGCGACTTATTGAGAGTAAGACCAGAAAGAGGACAGACCGACTTAGTAACTGGCACTTCGCGATTCGAGCCCAAAGTACTCGCGGTCGTGTAAGTCCACATGATCGACAGTCAGTGATCGCATCTCCTGACCATATTGTTTTTCGATAACTTCATCCAGTCCCGAAGAGCTGATCCAGATCCGAATCCACGTCCGTGGGCTCCCCTCCAGCCTGTAGCGTAGAGCGACCCTCGCCGGGACGACGCATCCACCCAAACCACAGCAACGCGCCGATCTTGTCAAAGCCCAGAGAGCGCCAAAAGCTCTCAGCCCGCGAGAGGGACTCGCGATAGAACCTCCCAAAGTCAGCGGACGACCTGAAACCCTGCGCCTCGGCTTCCTGGCGCATGACTTCCGGGTCAGAGACCGTGAACACAGAGCGCGGCTCGGGGGCCTCCTCTGCAGCCCACTGCAACACCCGCCCCAGGACCGTCCGGAAGAGATCCGTGCCCACACCCCGTCGACGGTTCTCGTCGGCCACAACTATCCGGGTCACGACGAAGACCCAAGAGTCGTCGAAGTCGGCGCCCCAGAAGCCCCTCCCCTTGAACTGCTGCCGAATTTTGCCATCGCCGTCGTAGAACTCCTGGCAAAACTGCGCCAGGACCTGGCTGCTACGGCCCACGCTGTAGTCGAATCGGTGGAACGGAGGCATCAGCTCTCGCTTGACCAGCATGCGTTCGCACCAACCCACGATGGGGCCTCTGCTGTTGCTGTTGCTGCTCGGCGCTCGACGCGCGTAGCCGAGGACCTTGACGAGCCATGGGCGTCTCTCTTTCAGCGAGCCGGGATGGGTCTCTGGCCTATGGCCCTTCCGGTGATCTATGTTGTCCCACGGGTTGCGCGTGTCTGCTTCTAGTATCGTCACGTGTAGTCGCTGTGTGTCGTACGTCGAGGTGCTCTCCAGGTACAATGCGTGGACAAAAGTCTCCGCCCGATCCCCATTTTTACCCCTTCCATCTACTACACCCTCCAACTCAATTGAACCATAACGCACCCAATTCTGGTGATAAAATTCTCAAATAAATTGTATTTAATAACTAAGTCAATAATGTGTATACCAACCACCGGCGCGCCTCACTGTAGCTATTCGGTCCTCTAATGACTCCATCAAGACCCGAACCTGCTCCGGATCGATCTCCGACCACGCCTGCTCAATTAACTCGTGTGCGTAGCGATAATGGAGATACTATCCTTTAATTCAGAAAATTCAGGCTCAATAGCACGTATCTTCTTCTTTAGAAGTCGCTAAACGTGCTCGATTAGGTTCATATCGGGGCTGTGAGGAGGCCGGTCGATACAGTGGATGCCGTGCTCCTCTATCCACTCCGGAACACCGCTAGTGAGGTGAATTTTCGCGTTATCTTGAACAAAAGGATCTCCAGCCTCGTAGAACAGAAGCAGGCCTTCCTCAAGAACCCATTTATATGACTCTGCGGATACTCCTCCGCGCGGAGCATCCGGATCGAGTGGGCAGAAGACCAACTTGCCTAGTCCTCCTTCTCCGCCGCGTAGCCAGATCATAGACCACACCATTATCGAAATACGAGATTTGCCGTGATCCGTCTCGTTCACGAGATCATAACGGTACCGCTCTGAAGAGAATCGGATGGCCCAATCGCCTGGATTATCGGATGAGTTTTGGACCGTACATTTGTCTGAGAACATAGCTCGCAACAACTCCTCCAGGCGCTCTGGTGTGCTATAATAATTGGTAAAAGCGAGCCTCTTCTGAGCGTCCTCATCCATGAGCTTGATTCGCTTCGCTGCGCGCCACTTCTGGAGGCCGTGTGTGTGACATATCCTCTTGATAGTCTTGGGAGAGCACGAAACGCGGGCTTCGTTTCGGATCTTCTGTTACGTCGCCCTGGGGAGCTCTCTCGCTTTCTCGATCACACGAGCGCGTTCGCAAGTATTCAAAACGGGTGAGCGACCGCTCCTTGGGGCAGATTTCGGTGTAGAAGTGGCCTTAAAGTTGGTGGTAATATCAGAGATGGTTTTCAGGCGCTTCGTTTAAAACGCGGTTGCAACATCCCTGTGCGTTCTGCCGTCGATTCGCGCCGCCATAATTGCCGAGCGAGCTTCTGAAGTGAATTCGCCGTTAGCGACGCGATTACCGCTCAATTCGTCCCCAAAAGATCGTAAATCCATTGTTAATTACGGTGTTGAAAGAGTGATGAAGTCGAAGGGTGATTGACGCGTTGTTTTGATCTGAAGGAGATTGTGGTGGGTCGGGCGGAGACTTTTGTCCACCCAGTTTAGCCCGGTGTGCTAGTCGAAACCCTGGGACCCCATGTTTGCGGACTGCTGCAAGCCTAGCAGCTGTCAGAGCTCATAAACTTTCGGTTTTCGAGCTCGTTTTGATGACCATTCGTAGATGAATGGTATGTAGAAAGCTCATCTGATGTTGTGTCCATGTTGCGCCGCAGGCCACAGGGGCGACAGACATACTGTGCGATGACCCGGGCGCCGACACCGTGTCGATTGCGCGATACCTCGGCTCACGACCTGCGGTCTACAGCACGATGCCCGATACCCATCTCATCGCCTCGATACTCGCGATCGAGTTTCTCAGTCTAACAGGCCAGCAATCATTGACCAATCTGACTTATATTCCTCACTGCCCTTCGTTCCGTGGACCAGGTCATACGCGCTTCATTATGGAGATCAACAGCCTTTTCGATGTCAAAGTACGTGTCCCGACCCGTCTCTCAGATCTACCACCTCACTGCAAAGATGATGCTTCAAATGCTGACATTTATCATAGGGGAAAGTCGTGCTAGTGACTGGAGGTAAACACCCCTCACAAAAGCAAATACCACGACCCTTCTCCATCCAGCCCAGCTGACCAGCCCGCCCACGCACCCCCCACAGGCGCGCGAGGCATAGGCCGCATGATCGCAACCGGCTTCGTCGCCAACGGCGCCAAAGTCTACATCGCCTCGCGCAACGCGCAGGCCTGCGAAGCCGCCGCCGCCGAGCTCACAGCCCAGGGGCCCGGCACCTGCCACGCGATCCCGGCGGACCTCCTTTCGCTGTCCGAGTGCGAGCGTCTGGTCGCCGAGCTGCGGCGCCGCGAGCCCGCCCTGCATGTTCTGGTTAATAATAGTGGTGCGACCTGGGGCGCAGCTATTGAGGAGTTCCCCGACGAGCAGTGGACGCGGATCCTGACGCTCAATTTGACGCGCACGTTTACGCTGACGCAGAAGCTGCTGCCGTTACTCGAGGCGGCTGGTAACCGCAGCGGCACCACCAAAGACAAAAACGAAGACGGCGGCCCGGCCGCCGTCATCAACATCGGTTCGATCAACGGGCTCAGCGCGCCGGCGGTGGAGAACTACTCGTACAGCGCGTCCAAGGCCGGGCTGCACCACCTGGGGCGCCACCTGAGCCAGACGCTGGGCCCGCGCGGGATCACGGTCAACACCCTCGCATGCGGGCCGTTTGACACGCGCATGATGGCGCACGCGTTCCGAAACTTCCGCGACGTCATCGAGGAGGGCAACCCGCTCGGGCGGCATGGGCGGCCCGGGGACGTCGCGGGTGCTTGTATCTTTCTTGCTAGCCGGGCTGGGTGAGTGATGCTTGTTTCTTTTCTCTCTGTTTCTCGTGGTTTTCTTCTCTGGTTGGTTCGGATGGGGAGAAAGGGGGAGGGTCTCCTTGGCCAGGTAGTATGGTATGCTGACAAGTGAGCAGGTCGTATGTCAATGGTGCTACGATAAACATTGACGGTGGTGTGCACTTGGGTGCTAAGCTGTAACAACATCTACATATTGCCCCTTCATCTCGAGGAGTGAGGCCAGAACGGGGTTAAGCCACATATAAGGACGGCATCCCAGCAGTGCCAAAGGAGAGGAATGGGTTTCACTTATCTAGGCGCCTCATCAAGTACGACTTCGAAACCTGAGGTTGAATAAACCCCTAATGGATCATATGGGAGGGTACTAGTGGTATATGCCTAGCTTCCCGTCACAGTCAACTGGAATTTACGAAGCATGTATATTAGCATCGTACGTGTAGATGAACGATGGGCTTACGTTCGTGGACATTATTTGTAATGGGGTATATCATCTACCAACAAACGCTCATCATGCACCCAGCATTGGGCTCTGCACAATGCTTACTTATAGTACATACTCCATACGGATTCTTACACGTCGCTCGCGGGCAAATGACTGCTATCTTCGCATCAGCTCGGTGGCCAGCATTTTTGTGATATCCGCAAAGTGTGCATGTTCAGACCCGGGAATTCGTCCAAAATATGAGTGAGTCTCAAATCCTCCCACCCCGACCCTTTGTCGGAAAGTAGGTGTGTGTAAGAGAACACCGTCGCATCGAACAGCCCCGGCTGCGAACTACCGAAGAACCAGGGTTTATTGCCCAACTCTGCTTCTAGAGCCCCGAAAGCCTCCCTTGCGCCGTTGTAGATAGCTTCGGGATCGATGACTAGTCTGCCGGTTGATTTGAGAATCTCCGATTCGGCAGCCCGTCTCAATTGGTACAATACTGTCGTCCTTACGGCCTGCGATTTGGACACCGGCGCAACGTAGAGACGCACGAGCAGAGCCGAGTGTGATGGGCAGAGGTATAGATGATAGAGCCACGCGTTCCGTATCCGGTGATCGAGTAGCGACTCGTAGGCTTCTAGTCTTGCACTGGATAGCTCGGGTAACTTGGAGATGCCATTGTCGAGGCCATGGTCGATGCCATATTGCTCGAGTTTACTGGACGGTATAGGAAGCGGAGATTTCGGGTCGTTTGGTCTCGTGGGAGGGAGGAGGAATGGTAGTGCCCCTGTAGGTGAGGCGTGGTTGCTCGAAGGCAACACAAGGAAGGCCACACCGGCCAGCCTGAGGTACGTCTGCGCTGAAGGTCAGCCTCGAATAGCCAACCAGCCTACGGGCGAGGAGTGGTCGCGTACCTGCCACCTCAGACAAGACGGATTATAGCTCGGCAAGCCTTCCAGAGCATCTTTATCCGATATGAAGACGTAGAGAGTCGCTACATGTGTGGTGCCGGGCGACCGGGCTGGTAGCTCGTTGGGAGGGTAGGTCAATAGGGGGAACTTCTTGAATAGTCGGGCTAGTGGTGCTGGTATAGTGAACCAGCCGGACGGTCCAGGTGGTCTCGGCCTTGAGCTGGTTGCATCCTGTGTTACTGACGCCATCATATGGGATGAGTCCGGAGCTGGCTATGATAAATGTGTCGTCGCATGAAAGCTGTCTGCTGTGCTCAATGCTCAATGCTTAATGGCGGCTGTCCTCCGGCGCAATGGGAAAGCTCCGTCAGAAATTTGGATAACGATAAGGACCGATAGCGCGATGACCGGTCGTGCCTGCCTCGAATGCGCGTCGCTTGTGTCGGTGTGGCCGTGTGGATGGCGGGCCGTCAACATCAGTCACCCGGCTGGCTGCTCCCGTCACGCCGCCGTTCGAGATTGGCCGAAGTTAGAGCGAGCCTCCGACAAATTCACGTTTTCCAGTCCCCGTCGGTTCTCGCCGAACCCACTCGGGTGGGTTATCCCAGCCAAGCGGTGGATTTCGTAGGGGTCTTGTCTCCAGAACTCCAGGTCCACGATTAGAACTTCTCGAAAGTAGAACCGAGAAGGCCAACAAGACCGCGCTGCCATCATCGACGGACTGTCCGACTGTCTGCTAGCTGCCAAGAAAACAGAACACCGGACTGCACAGTAATTTCCCGTCTTACTACTTACTACTGCAGTATATGGTTCCATGGTACCGAGTTTTCTTCATACCTGGCTGCCACTCAACAGGCAACTGCATCGATATACCGGTGTGCTGCTGCATACGGCAGCCTTGGCAGCCGGCGATCTCAGGCGCGAATCCTCGGCTGACGTGAGCTCTGCTCAGGAGTCAGCAGCTTATTTTATTATTAGAACAGGAAATCGGTAACCGTGCGAGGTTGCCGGTCTGCCGGTGCGAGTTGGGTGATGAGCAACCGACGATCATAGCCTTCATAGGCAAGTGCCAAGTTGCAACTGTCCTCCACGATCTGGGGCGTGAATGCGGGGAACGAACCCCTAGCCGAAAACGGTCTGTCGCGTGGGGTCATTGGGGTGGCTGTTCAATTGAAATCTGTCAGGTCCGTCTAGATTGTGGATCCCGTCAAGGAGCAGCAGCAGCACCACCCGAAAACACATCGTCGACTCGAGTGAGGAGATGAAGGGAGACGTCTCGCCACTAGGTAATCTCAGGAACCCAATGGTCGCCGCCAAGGCCGTGCAATACAAGAAAACCAGGCCGTTCCATACATTTCCCGGTGAGAAATGCACTGTCGGTTGGCAAGGCAAGTGAGAGACGGGATAGAAGACCCCGTTTGATTTCATGTATGCTGCAGACCGCACTGCAGGCTGCAGAGTCGGTCTCCTCCAGCTACGAGGTCGTTTCAGCCACATGTGAAGACGTATGTTGGGAGACGCATATTTGACAGGCTAATAATGCGTACTCACGGTCAGCGAGCCGCTCTCCCGCCTACCGAGTTGGTCAACGACAACATCAGAGAAAGAATCCGGTCCTCCTCCAGGCACCGTCACCGTTCCACAACAGTTGGTGATCCCCTCACGTACATATATCCATGGATGTATAGATATTCCGCCGCTCAGCATCCACTCCATGTACGATGATGTAGCATCCCGCTCAGGGACGACGAGATGAGAATGGAAGGGCCCGGAATTTGTCAAGGTCGCATTCGACCTTGAACTCTCCGGCCCGTTCCTACAGGTACGGATCTGCTCACCTTCTTCCATCCATGTTTTACCGTTACACTCGACGCTGCTACCTGGCAGCTGAGGAATCTCTTCGTGCATGGAGGTGTGTGTGTTAATAAGGTACGGCTATGGTAACGGCGTTGCCAATTTGCTTGGCTATATTGCTTCTGCGGGCGGACGACGTTGAACAGACTGACTACCTACATGAGACTATCACGACTGCCTATCGAGACCGATGTCGTAGTTTACTTCTTCGCCAAGCAGCATCTCAAAAGCGAGTAATGAAGCTCTCAGGAAGGCGATCTGGAAATCCAATCCCGCCGGTCTATGTCTATCCGAGTTTCCGTTTGACACTAAAATTGGACTTGGATGACGACGGGAAACCTCCAAGAAGCTATCTTGGAGCTCGTCCTCCTCCACTTCCCATTTTGAGGTCTGCCCTTTCCCCGAGAAAACCGCCTGCGGCAAAACGTACAGGCAGGACAGGCTAGCTCTTTGTCTCGATATGCCGTCCCTGCCCGTCTTCCCCGTCATCAGGATGGTCGTCTCGATTTCCGTGTATCTGTTGTCCCACCCACCCGGCTAGCGATGCAGGCTAGCTGGTCTCTGTCTTTCCACCAAGACGAATAGCAACAAGATCCCCCCTGTCACCGAGTCGCTCGTCTAGGAATCAACATCGTCATTTTGAGCGCTGCAGCGACGGAAACCCCGTCTCTCAAAACGCATTTCTGGCAATGTCACAATATATATATCTGGAGATATTACTGTTCACCGTGACCTGTGCCCAGCCTAGGTAGATTGCTCACCGTTACATTTTGCATCCACCAGCGTGACACCCTGCACAGCCCGACTGGAGAGAACCCGGTTACGGTCACAGTTTAGGGAGGAGAATCGACAGCCTGGGGGTGCTGCCCCTGGTCTCACATCTTGTCATCTGTCGTTGGAGAGTTTTATTTGGAAGTCGGGGTGAACACCCTTGACAACCACACAACCTCTTTAAATCCTGACCTGCCATCCTGTCATCCACACTCATCCTCTCAGCTTCCCATCGGTTATCAGGAGTACCGCGGCCCATTGAGAAACCGACGCCGGCACGCCTCTACCGAGTAGGAAACAAAGCAACATCCACCTCCCACTTTCTTGTGGCCGTAGAAACCAGCGTTTGGCTCCCTCACCTCGCCCCATCACGAACTCATTACTTGCGTGACCTTTCGATAGGTTCTCTAAGTTAGTAACGAAGACACCTGCGCATCTAGCTAGCTACGGTGGCCAGCTAGGCAACCAAGTCGACCAACCTTTAAACCCCGGCTGCGACGAGCGACTAATAACTCTCTCCTCGCCTTCTGCCATTTCCCAATCCGGACTCTCTCGTCAGCGGGAACAAGATAACACAAAGACACCCGCGCAAGGCTCTTCCCCACGCTCTCTCTTTCATCCCGCCCAACACCGCACATCAATAGACCGCAACCACCACCACCTACTCCAACGGAGCGATACCTAGTCTGCACCTGCAATCTATCTGTCGTACGACATCGTACCATCTGTGTTCTCTCGACATCGCAACTTGTGGAAGTGCGATCCAGATCAGGCGGCGCAAATACTACAGTCGACCTGCAGCAGCTGCAGCCAGCCGAGGCATTACAGGAAGATCACCACAATTCCGCGTGGAGAACATACCAGGTGCCACCTTGGCTACCCTGCCCGAAAATCTGCCAACTGGCAGCTCACGAGCTTCCACCATCTACCTCTTCGCCTTGCTATCTACCAACCCAAGGTACTCGCACACTTCGACCAGCGAACCCGAAACCACACACCTACTCTCTCCAACAACCCACAACCCGCAACCATGGACGCCCGCGCCCCGATCTCCTCGCCCACGGCAGCCTCGTCCTCCTCGACGCGCGCCTCGCCCTCAAACAGCTTCGCGCCGCCGCAGGCGCCGCAGCAGAAGAGCGCCGGCACCGACGCCTTCATCCGCGACCTGAACCTCGTCGCCGAGGCGGCGAAGCGCGCGCAGATGGCCGTGCTGATGCGCGATATGGAGGGCTTCGCGATATCATAGACGCCCGTCTCTACATGGTGCGGTTGCGGTTGCGCACGTGGCCTGCCAGCAGACGGTCTTCGCAAGTTCTTTGTTCTCACTTCCTATGGTGTGCTACTCGAGACACTTTAGACGAGGAGAGCCGAGTCTAGTCTAGAAGTTCTTACAGTAGGCTGGCAAGCTGGCTGGCTACTATCTTTCTACTGCATTTATCATTCTTCTGCATTGCATTGCGGGTCTGGCTGCGAATCGAGGCGAGCGGCGAAACGGCGAAACGGCGCAGATTTCGGCCGGTTTTTTCTTTCATCTCTTCTCTGGCTGTAGATGCAAGCGGACAGGCGGACACTACTAGGACAAGGCCGGATTGCTATGGTGGATTGACTGATTGGGCCCTTGATTTGACCGCCTTCCATGCGGTCAAATCGTCGGTATGTGGAGGGTGGAGGAGCACCATGCGCATTTACACGATGACGTGGGGGGTCCCCAGGAACGAAGACCTCACATTGGGGGGCATTCCATTCCTACCTCGGCAAACCCGACCATTCTTGGTCCCACGCAAGCACGCGACCGATTGAGCATTCATGCATTTCATTCATCGCCCCGTCCGTATACCGAGGACCGGCGCACCGCACGAAAACGGACTCGGTCAATGGAATTGGGAGACAACATCAATCAGGTGCTTGCAACTCATTACGATGTACACTGTCTCAAGTGCAGCGTCTCGCCGAGACTGAGTGGGCAATACGGCAACACTACCAACGACGGAAATCCCTCTGAAGAGAGACGGACTTGCACCTGAACACCACGGGAGGCATATTTTCAAAGACTCGCAAATGCCACACCCAAAGCAGTCCGCTTCCGCACAAGAGTTTCTCATATCTTTTTCTCGGCGCAAAGGACGTTGACGGAGTGACGGAGTGATGGAGTCCCGGACGGATGGATGGGCGCCGGATCAGCGCTCTAGACGAACTTTCCCTTTTTCTTTCCTTTTGCTTTCCGGCTCTCGCGAAGTCTTCGATATCTTATGAGAGGCGTCGGTGGTTCATACACAGTCCATAGGGAGATTGACAGACGGTCAGTCAGTCAGTCAGTCAGTCAGTCAGATACCAAAACCAAGAATAAACTATAAACCAATTCTACAACCTTGGACTGACTACCTTATGGGGATTGAAATATGTGTTCATATATCTATGTGAGAATGGGGTATGTACCCAGCAGCTTGAGCAAAAGTTCACCGCTGGCTGGTATGAATTGAACATCCTGCCGTATATACCTCCCAGGCAAGCGAGTCACTTACGATGAGATGATAGACCATCATGGCAACCTGACCAGATTTCGCTACCTCGTCTTCAGACGACTCGGCAGAGAGATGATGTGTAACAATCAAGTCTATTCAGCTAGCTACACAACCGAACTCGCATGCATACCGACATTCGGCGATCCTGGGTAGGTAGCAACCCGTTCAAAAATACTGCCGAGCCGATCCTCGCCTGTGTGTGTAACGCAACGCAATGTAACGCAACGCCATCGCAAACAAAGACTCGTTTGATCACCATAATTCGTGAGTGATTTTACGCCCATACTGCCACTGCTAGTTCCTGATTCGTACCACGCTAATGGGATATTAGCTGCGCCAGCAGATGGCCGTGCCACGAACCTCTTGCACCGGCGACGAGATACTAGTGTAGCGACTAATAAGAAGCCGTGATGTGACTAGAAGAAGAACCGACAAACAAAATGTCGATATCACCGACTGCCACGCGCGAATCCAAATCACAGAGTTATCCACCGCTGGTATGTCTGTTGCATGCGCTTGCCTCCCAGCTACGAAGGTGAAGCTCCCTCGCCTCCAATGATGTATAAGGACATTGAGGTAGATATATGTTGATGCCGTATGGACAAGTGGGTAGGTATTTTGGGAAGAGGGGAGGGGGTGGTGTCAAGTCCAGTCTGGTGGAAAACATTTGGGCATGTGTTCAAAGAGCTGAGAGGTGGCAAGGAACGTAAAACAGTCCACTATTGTTTAGAGCCAACACCGTGAGCATGCGTTCACCGAGACCTCAGACACCGTATGCAATAAAGACCTGAACTACCACAGCCGGATGAGCAAGAACCCAAGGCAATCAACGACCATAACTCCGGTCCCATGCCACTCCTTCCGTGACAAAGCAAATTTGAGAAGAGGAGAGGTCCATCTGCTTATGTATGGATGCTGGTCGTGAGAATCTGAGATGGTATGGGGTAGTGCCTGTCGAGAGAGTACTTCAGCACCAGCGAAAGGTGCTTAGACTCTCGCAGAAATAATGTAGGCAAGGCCGTTGTGAGTTGGTGCTAGCACGCCGTCAAGGCTTAGAATGGTTGAGACTTTGGTATCTCGTCGATGACAGACTGGATCGTAACTAGAGACCCAGGACCGCCATCTTCTCGAAGGTAATCGAGAAACACGCTGGTTTGCCCATAGAGGTTTTCTAGTGCTGAGCGCGAGGACTTTCCCAGAGAAGCTGTGAGAGACATTAGGATGCCAGTGCCAATGAGCAAAGGGGCGGCTGAACGTACACAGAATGGCTGAGTTGAGCTCTTCAGCAACTACCACTCTACCTTTCCGGTCAAGCAAAGGCGCGATCTCTTTGACCTCGAGCGGGTTGGTGTATGCAAGTAGAGCGAACACGTCATTGAGCGTCCTCCTTATCTCTCGTCTCGGATCGTCTTTGAATTCGGCTTCAAGAGCCTGGCCGTACTCGATCAGATCGTCTTCGTCCGCTTGGGGGTCTATAGCGTCCTCTTCCATGCTGTCCGAGAAGCCATTCTCGTCGACGTCCATCTCATTAGGATTGTCGTCGCCATAGTGACCATTACTCCTCTTATTGACTACAGAACTGGATTCTGCCGACTTTCGCACCATCTCGATGAACTTTCGACATCTTAATCTGAAGTAAACGCCGTGGTTGTCATCTAGCACCTGCGGGTAAAAGGTTCTGGTGAGTTTTAATGCCTTATCAATGTCGCCCTCCAGTATAGCTCGCCGAATGCCTACTTTGAGTTAGCAAGAAGAAGCTCTTGTGGGCGACGAAATGGCCTTACGTTGTCGATTGTGAGCATCATCGTCGTCCTTGATGTTGACACCAGCTATTGGAACGTCTGGGTTGATTCTGAGAGCTTGCTGCTCGTTCTGAATCTCTCTAGCAAAAGCCCGGGCACTCTCGACATAGCCGTCATGCTGTAGAAACTGCAAGACCTGGATTACAAGAGTGAGTCAATCTGACAGTGCTTCAGCCGATGGCTCGTGACTTACAAGCTGCTGAATGAGATCCGTCTCATTTATCGGCGGCGACATCAGCCTCTTGATACTGTAATAGTGAGTCTAAGGCCATCATATACGAGAAGAAGTCTTACCTGGTTCTTGAGATGGCGTCCTTGATCGTCTCCTGCTCGTCCTGCATCAAGTTTGTCAGTGTTAGGTCCTCATCGCGTAGTCCGCATCCGGCAAAGTAGGTCGCAACGAATGAAGGACCGTAGGAAGATGCCGGTGGCTCGTTCACATTAGCGGAGACGTACCCTCATAACTTTATCAATGTCGTAGTAGAATGGAGATTGGCCGAAGTTCACACGGATATGTTCGCCGGTTTTCTTCACACCAACGGCAGGGTACAGCTTCCCCTTGATGTCACGAAACGCAACGCCTATGTCGTGGTCAGATCCTAGGTCAGAAGACCGTCGGCGCATAATGCGAAGTCGAGTTTGGAGGGTGATGAGAGGAAGCATACCCTGACTGATTCCGTTCTTGGTGAAGAATACCTGACCAGTACGGAAGTTTACGCCACATCCCACAACATCACCAACACCAAAGGTATCCTTGTATCGCTTTCCCACGTTGCCGCCGGAGTAAACATCGCCATCGTCGCCGTGATAGCCCCATGATTCAGGCTCCCATCCGGGTGGCCTGTTGAGGTTCACGTTCTTGCCTAGGAAGCCAATGCATACGGTGGTCCTAATGTCACTCCAGTTAGACGCGACGAGCACCCGTTACAAGAAACTCTGACATACTCGTCTCTTCTCTTACCCATCAAAATCACCTCGAAGTAATATATGCCCGCCTGCGTGGGCATGGGGTGATTTGCACGGATTGAGCACACTTCATGTTCTTGTTCCCTGGAATTCCGGACTGTCTGGTTGTATTTGACCTCGAGTCCATCGACGGAAACCTCCAATCCGATAGATTTGTCTTGCGTGCTCCATCGCGTCGGCAGGGGAGCAACGGGCTGATCGCTATCAAAGGCGGGTGCTCGCTCAATCAAATCATAGGTCATCCCCAGATGGGACGCTGGTGGCTTGCTGCCCAACGAAGCGGAAGCCGGACCTGCCTGCGATCCACCACCACCTGCTTGTTGCTGGGTCTCTGTCTGTACTCGTTTTGCCTCATGAGCCTCCCCGAGCTTCTGTATGTAGCTGGACCCCCGCAGATACGATGGTGTGAAAAAGCCACTGTTCATATGTGGGGTGTAGAAGGCGTCTGGGGAATCACTGTCCATGAACCTCTCGAACGCTCTCGACAGCGGCGGCAGCTGCGGGCCTCGGTGTGCTGAGCCTGATGCCCCTCCATCCGGGGAATGGCCGTGGTGTTCGGGACTCATGCTGTGGTGTCGGGACGATGGACGGGTCGAGTAGAGATCGGAGGAGTCGTTTGCGGGATTGAGGAGGTATTGTAGGCGGTTCGTCCGAAACGAACTCGATGCAAGGCCGGGGTTGGAACCGGATACTACGGACGCGTAGGAGGATCTGATACGAGGTAGGAAGCCAGTAAATGTTACATCTGGATTGAAGCCAGACGGGCCATGTTGGAATGGATTCGTCATGTTAGGGTGTTGTTCGCGCCGACCCGTGAACGGGCAGATTGGTGGGCTGGCACCGGCCAAGTGCGCAAGTACCTTGCCGGCCAATGGTCGTGCGTTCAACCTTCCAAGTTGCTTGGGGGAGCTGCAGCAGGACACGAAGCTACCTCAACCAAGAGGGTTGCGGTTTCGAGGACGAGAAGGTGCTCGACAGCTCTGGTGGCGGAGGCAAGAAAGAGCCGCGGTGACTCGGTAGGTATGCAGTGATAGTTGAAATAATCAGTTACGGGTAGAGGTGGTCTTGAAGAAAGCTTGGCCAAAGGTTGCTCAAGACCGGCTTAAGATGTTGGCTGAGATAGCATGACCAACTCGCTCGCTCTATAGATTGATCTTGTCTGTCTGTCAAGATGCCTACATGTACTGCAGGACGCCGGTCAACACACAGAGATTTGCATCGAGTCAAAGAACAATGTAGTCTATGGTAGGCGAGGTCGTGTGGCAAGCTCCAGGTTGCATGGATGTGAGATAGCTGGATAGGTGATGTGGATGTCGAGTGGTGACCCGATATGACCCATGGACCCATGCGGTCGATAGGCGACTGCGGGGAGGCAGTGGCAGCTGTCGGAGCCAGCCGTGCCAGTTGTCAGTCTACGACAATTCACCAAGCGTCAAGAGCGGCTATCACCTGCAGTGCCAACTGCCAAATCAGTCACGAGGTCAGGAGGTTGTCGCATGTCTCGCGCCGACCCAATTCTGATAGTATTAGCGTGGAATGGAGTTATCAATGCGCCTGCATGCGGTGCTCGACCATCGATTCTTGTTGGTGTTAGGTTTGCCACTGGGTGTGTTGGAATCAACTCTCTCATGCCGCAAAAGGACACGAACGATGAGAGACATGGGTTGTTGTTTGGTCTCTACAAGGTACGTTCAACACGGCATGGAAACGTTGGAACTTGAAAACAACACAACCACGCACAGCCACCCCAGCCGGGTACGTCAACATAGACTTGTATGGCTGCCGGCGATAGATCATGCAAGCCCGCCTTGCATTACCATATCTTTACGCGTGCATATCGGCATGCTGTATATTTAAACATAAAGGGTCAAGCCGCCGATAACGCGGAAAGGGGGCACTTCAGTGGGCATGGATCTCATATATTTCTTGATTGGTGAATATGCATTTACCGGGGGACATAGGGACTGTCCCTTCCACAATGACCTGGATTCAGGCGCCCAGGTCGTGTTGACTCCTTGAGTGCTAGAGATAGACATCTTATTGGAGTCATTCTCTATCCAGACGTATCGATAACATACTACATGCTTCAAGTGAGTGTACACTGTTCATAGAACACAGACCCCTGAGTTTTGAAGCAACGTGACTTGGTTCCCGGTAGGCCTTTTTTGGAAGGACCCAGCTATTGACCCAAGCTTGTGCTTCGAGACGGCATATTGGACATATGTTGTTCCCTAATTGTCCCAGGCTGTCTGAAGAATGTGATCTTGGTTCAGTACAGCTAGTCAACCGTATCAGTTACTCACATACTCCTGAAAGGAGCGACACACATGTCTACCTGCGTGGGTAGGTAGTAGATAGTGTATATGGCTGTCAGAAAGACAGCCCATGTATTTTTTTGGGCCGAGTAACACGGCACGATTACTCTGTATTGTACACGTACACAATCCTGTCGTATATCTCTGAACTCGCCCGTGTCAAAGCAGCGCTAGACGGCTACCTTACTCCGAAGAACGACTTCTCGAGCCCGTCATGGCTTTGCGAACCACCTGAGCGACCAGTGGTTCTGTGGTGAACTCCTCTTTATACTACAAACAGAAACCTGAACGCCGTGCTTTTTGTCAACTGAACTCCGTGAATCCCTGATAACACTGTATCGCTGACAATGGTGGCGTGAAAGGAACGTAGGCGCAAATGAAGATCATGGGTTGTACATGGCTTATGAAGCAGCGGCAACAGGCATGGGGACCGGTGAGCTGGCGCTGACACTGGGCGGCAGGCTACGTTGTTCATTTTCGACGTTGCTGTTGCTGTTGTTCTCGCTCGGCTTCTGGCTGCCTTCCTTGTTTTCCTTGTTGCTACTCTCGGCAGAAGCAGCCGATTCTTCAGTGGGGGTTTCCGGCTTCGATCTCGGGGGTGCGGTCCAACGAGGGACCTCCCACATGACACCAGTGAAGCTTTTCACCCTGAACCCGCCTTTGCCCCATTTGCGACAAGGGGCGCCAGATCGGTCGAGGGCGCGGAGGCCCGCATTGATGGCTCCCTGGTTCGCTTTCGGTCCAAGCTTGTGATATGTACCTCCATTGCCTCGCCCTGTAGGATCGATGGTACCATCCTCCCTATTAGACTTGATTAGCAAGTGATCTTGGCAAGTGTGAATGCCATGAAGCCTCAAAAACGACAATGAGCGACAAGGCCCATGCAGCGCAGTGGCCTTCGAGATGGACGTTGGCACAAAGAGGAATAGTTGGCACTCACAGTCTGGGCTTCTTCTTAGGACCCGGCTTGCCTCTGATCTTAGCTGTCGGGTCATTGCCATTTGCTCCGGCTGCACTTCGCTTCACACCCTTCTTCTTGGGAGCTTCGCCCGGGGGCCCCATCGGCACTTGCGACGGGGTGCCGCTGGCGGCTGGTGTACCCGGACTCGACGGGGTGGCATTATCACCATTCGATGCGGTAACAGTGGTCTCGTTCGGAAGGGTACTCGATGTAGCAGGTGACTCCTTGACGGGCGACTCCTCCTTGACGGGCGACTCCTCCTTGACCGACGATGGATCAAGCAGTCTGCGTAGCTTGTCGGGGGCCACTCGTAGAGTGACAAGGGCCGATGACTTGCCCGTTGACTTTCGGCGGTCCTTGTCCTTGCTGGGACCCGACGTCTTAGTCGTAGACGGCATGGCGGCGATGCTTGATGTTTGGTTGTGTCAAGCGTGCGATGGCGAAAGTGGTGGTGTTGATCAAGAGTTGGGTGAAGGCTGGGAAAAAGGAATTGTTAGGTTGCAAGCCTTTGGTGGGATGGTGCAGACGTTATTCGTTCAGGTTGGGTCAGGTCATCAAGCCGATAAAGTGTTTGGGCGATCCACCAGATCCGACTTCCAAAGCGCAAGGGGGTTACGCTGGCCTTCTGGCTGATTTTTGCTTGTCGGGGAGGCGAGGCGTGCGTGGTGCAGTCTCTGGTTTGGGCGATAGGTTGCCGTACTGAACTTGCTTGGCTGGCTGGCTGGCTGGCTGACCGCCTAGGCGCTGCGGTGGTGGTGCGTTGCGGTGTTGGTGCGGCGGTGATGCTGATGCTACTCTTGCCGGGGCCGCACCGACGGGTGGTGGTGACGATGACTGATGACTATTTGGCTATGGGGTGGCAAGGCAGAGGGTGGACGGTGATGATGGGAATGGAGGAGGGCGATGGATGGGAGAATGGCTAATTATGGGGGGTGCCGTGGCCATTGTTGCCCTTTGGTGAAAAGTTTGGGGCTTTGGTCTCATTTTGATGGTTTTGGCCGCAGCGCACAAGACTGGACTGGGCGACTGGGCTTGACGGGATGCTTTGCTCATGCTTTTTGGGCATTGGGAATTTGTGAGGAGCCAGAGCCAGCCAGGCGTCTGCGTCTCCGTCTCGGTGGTGCGTGGGTTCAGTTTGGGAGTGTGGAGTTGGGAGTGTCCTTCCCACCTTCCCCCTGCTTCTCAAAGTGCTAGTTCTCATGCAGTTAGACTATTCTGGTTACAACCTCTGTGGTTGGCCAGAATGCATGATGGATCACGTGACTCGGTACGTACTCCCACCCGCTCAGACCACATACAAGAGGTACCTACCACATGCAGCCCGGCCGGGTTCCAGCTCCTCTAACAAATCTCCAAACGCGGTTAATGTGCATCGCGACACTTTGCCGTTTGCAGCCAGCGGACTGATGACACCCTGCTGTCGCCTGTCTTCCATTTCGGCTGGCCTAACACCTCTCACCTGGACTCCCGTCTCTCCCGTCCAAAGCACTTGACACCCACGCAATACATCGCTGGCCTTTCCGGTCATATCCCCATTGATAATAGTTTATATGCAGAGATCAACATCGCCCCTGATTGTACGATGTAAGGGAGGACGTGGTGGTCGGCTCCATCTCTTACGGTTCCAGAGGTCGAGAGCGAAGGAATGCATCTATGTGCATCCGTCAACCATGCTTCGCCTTTACGGACATTACGCCGACACGACACCGTTTGCTGCTGATGTTGGTTGCCTTGTTGGCTCCCTGTCTCCGTCATGCGTGATTTTAAAATTGGACAGAACACAGCCAACCGGTATCATAATCGCCAGGCTAGTAGTGCAGCTGATGCTTAGGTAGTGCTACTAACCAGACATCGCGCCAGCGTCAACAAGGTAATCAATCTGTGAATGACATATGACTTTTTCGCAAACTCGCCAAGTTCACGACCAAGGTTCCACGCACAGCCCGCTGAACTTTGTGGCCTCCGCCCTTCTCAACACCAAGCTTGACTGACCTTTCGTGATGTGACATGCAGGTCGAACCGACCGCGTCGCACAGACTAGCCAAGTTGAACTTCATGTCTTGACTGGTTTGGGCTGTCAGTACATGTACAGTCATCCCTCATGCCTCATCACTCTCAGCACACCTGGGCAATTCTTTTTCCTAATGTCTACCCATGACGCTACCATAAGCGAGCGCCCTGGAACAAGCAGTTATGTTCAGAAGAGCTACTTTGAATGCTCAACCAGAGTCATATTCCACCCTGCGATGGCTCCCACTAAAATATCCAGTACTTCGGTTGAGTGGTGTACGGGGACTTTTGCCAATCCTGTGTGGCGACCAGGGAGGGAAACGGCCCCTCCAGCTCGCTCGAGTCAGCGATAAGCTCGCAACCGGCGTCGTCATCGTGGCCTCTTTCGGGATCGGCAGCGAGTCTGCGAGTGCGTTAAAATAACCCAAGGTCGCTCGCTGTCCTCAACCTTGAGGTCGATCCAGAGTCTCCCTCATCACGACGGTCCCAAAAATCTCAGCGCATTCGACAGCCATCCAGCGTGGCGGATGTGCTCCAAAGTGGAATAATAGGTTGGAGCGTGTTTGCATAGCAATGCTCTCTAGCCCAAGTCAACACCGTCATCACCAATCAGCCAGCCTTTGGCCCATGTCAAACAGCCAGTTGATATCTTCACAGGACTAATTGAGTACACGATGCGGGCTAGGTCGTCTCCGAAGATGGCGGGTACATGAAGAGTCCAGAACAGCGTCTCACAATCTGGACACAATTGATTGTTGGCCAAACGGCCACCCGCTTCTCGGATCGCCAACATTGAAGTTCGGTGACAAATTTCTTCCAAGCCAGCAACCAACCAACAGCGTCTCGTGACATTTATGGACAAAGACGCCGATAATCATCTTCCCGGCACCAGCAGCTGATAGTGTAATGGGTATTTCGAAGCCGAAGAACCCCTTCTCTTTCACTTACTATCCTCAATATTTCCAGGCTATCATTTTCCAAATTCAACACCATACGGTAGTAACCTGTGCTGACTCATTTCATATCTCACAAATCACATCGCGAAACTAAACGGGTAATCATGAAGATCACCCTGACTCTCCCTCGTCTGTTATGTCTTATTACATGGCCTATTGGTCCCAGTGCGAGCAAGGCCTGCCATCAGTTGCGCGGCGAAGTGGCCTGTGATGAAACCAGCGAACAGACGAGTTCCAGCAGCAACACTACCGATCTCGAACCTCGTGTAGAGCCAACTAGCCCGATAGGAGTGCAAGCAGCGGCCTTGTACGATCACGATGCTTCTTGGCTAGGAAAGAGGGCGACAGAGTTGGATGATCAGGAAGACGAGTTGCAACAGATGATGGAGAGTTTGAACAACGCGACAAATCAAGCAATCAGATACATGAGGGACCTCGCGGCCTCGGTCGAGTCTATGTCCACAAAACTGTCGATGCTAGCGACTGGAGCAAGCACTACATCGGCCGCATGGAGCAGCGAAACCACGACAAGCAGCACAAAAGATCAAGCGTCTTTGACCGAGTCAAGCGCCAGTGCATCACTTCCGACGCCGACCTCCACGAGACCAACCCAAACAGTGAAAGTTGTACCCGTCACTATCAGCGGGATGCCATCATCGACCACTGTGACAAGGCTCCTCACATATCCCGTGCCAAGCTCTGGTGCGGCCGAGGTGTCCGAATACACTACCACTACAACTTTAACGAGTACCAGCACCATCACTGTGACCGTACCGCCAAGCGAGACCTCCATGACCATCAAGTCTACGCGACGGTCAAGTCCAACATCCTACGTACCACCTGCATCTTCAGCCACTTCTGCGACGATGTCATCAGGGCTGTCCCTTCCCACCGCCATCACTACACCGTCCACAAGTAGCGACACTGAGCTGTACTTCATTACGGTTAGCGACTCATCACGGTCGACGAGTACCGTTCACACAACCGTAACCGTCTCCGACGACTGTTGGAACGCAACGACTACATCGAAGCAAGCTTCAATAACAGCAACGAAAAGCCAGGCTGGCAACGTCACCGGCTCTGGCTCTGTCCGTCCGAGCACGATCCCATCTCACCCACCTCTTCCAGGAACAAACACCAGCACCACCTCTTCCAATGCCGCCAGCACCGGCCCCTTAACAGTCACAGCGTTCCTATCTATCACTAGCTCCAGCTCTATGCCTATCGCCAGCTCCGGCTTTATACCTATCGCCAGCTCCAGCTCTGTGACCTCCAACACGAACTCGTCCCGGCCAGTCACTTCGGCAGCAGGTACCAGCCCCAGCAGCACCGACTCCAGGTCCACCACGTCAAGGCCCACATCGCTTACAACGCTCTTGCCCGTCACTTCGGGAGCGTCGTCAGGCATGCCCAAAAGGAACCACATCGCACGTCATCTGGGCGCATTGCACCACCCGCTGACGTATATCACGACCGTTGCGAGCTCGATACTCCACAGTACGGCGTCGACGAGTGTGCCCAACGATGCGGAGTCGGCGAGGGATCGGTAGTCGTGGCTCGGGTATGGAGCCCAGCGGCTGGACCGCGGGTTTGGAGATTTGATGATATAGGATAGGTGCGCTGGAGAACACTTATTAGTCCCAGAAGGATGACGGATATGCAGAAGGCGGTTTGCTATCCCCACATTACGGATTGATAGGATTCTAGGACACAGACTGATTGCATGGACATAGAAGGTTGACGGTTTTCAAGGAGACTTGGGTAGCTTTGGATTAATAGAATGGTATTGATTATCTTGTTGCCAGTAGAGATAGCAACCTGTTCTCACGATGAATATGTGACTGTTCCTTATCAAGGTTCACGATGGCGTCAACCGTCGCGGGAACCTTGATGGCTAAGACAATAAATAGAATGGTATTATTTGAGGTATAGACGTAGTTCGTCAAGTCATATCTACTCGTTTCGCACATATCGCGTGCCTCCTACGGAGCGTGAGTTTCCGCTCACAGCGGGGAACGAAGTATGTTACACTCCCCGACCAGAAGTCTCCGAGCCCACTTTTCGAGCAGCCCTACACGCCTACACCTTCCAACTTTCAGCATTCACCACGCACCCATCTCTCACTGTAATAATATGAAAAAAACTGTATTATATAAGCCATTCAATAGTGTGTGTACCAACCACCTGCCCTTTTCACTACGGGGATTCGGTTGCCGAGAGATTCGACGAGAACGCGTACATCCTCAGGATCGATCTCTGACCACGCCCTTTTGATTAACTGTCTGGCATATGCCTCGTGGGCAATATTAGCCTTTAAATTAGCGAAACCAGGCTCGATTTCTCTGTATCTGCTTCTTTAAAAGTGCCCAAACGTGCTCAATCGGGTTCAAATCAGGGCTGTGAGCAGGCCAGTCGATCGTCCAGATGCCGTGCTCCTCTAGCCACTCTGGAGTGCCTCCAATTCGATGGATGCGAGCGTTATCTTGCATAAAAGGATCCCCAGCCTCATAGAACGGAAGGAGCCCTTCCTTAAGGACGTCTTGATATGAAGCTGAAGATACTCCTCCGCGAGGAGCATCCTCATCGGGCTTACAGAAGATGATTTTGCCTAGGCCACTTTCTCTGCCGCGTAACCAGATCAAGGCCCAACACATAATGGAGATACGGGGTCTCCCATGACTCCGAGGATTCACGAGATCCTGCCTGTAACGTTCAGAAGAGAGGCGGATGACCCAATCGCCCGGATTATCGGGTGAATTCTGGACCGTGACTTTGTCTGAGAAGAGTGTTCGTATCAGCTCTTCCAGAGCCTCTGGGGAGTCGTATTTATTACAAAAAGCGAGCCTCTCTCGTGCGTCATCTTCCATAAGCTCGATCCGCTTCGCTGCCTTCCATTTGCGAAGCCCGTGAGCGCGAAGAACGTGCTTGATAGTGGTATGGGAGTTGAGGACCCTGCTCTCCTCTTGAGCTCTCTGTAGGTGGCTCTGGGGTACTTTTGTGCCATTTCAACTAGCTGAGCTTCTTTGCGCTTGTTTAGAGTCCTTGTGGCTCCCTCTTGAGGTCGAGAGACCGTGGTGTTATGTTCTCTAGTAGTGTTGATACTGTCAGTCACGGTTTGAGGCCGATCCAGATGGAACGCGCTCGTGACATCGTCGCGCCTTGCGCCTGCCGCCCTGGCAGCCACAATAGCTGCAGGAGCTTCGGAAGTAAATTCCTGGTTTGGCCCGCGATTTGCGGTCAGAACTGTACCAACCTTTTGTAAATCCATCTATTTGGTGTTAAGTAAATAAAAGGTGAAGAAGGAAGGGGGTCGCGAGCGCCTAGACGCGTTTTGAAATTAGCGTGGTGGATGCTCGGAGACTTTTGGAGGGTCAGTGTATCAAACGTGCTCAGAACGAGTCCACGCTTGAGCTAGGTCCGGTCCGGCAGAAGCGTTCACGTGCCAGAGGCCGGAATCTTTTCCGGCCACGACCGGCGCACGGCGGCTTGGGCGGGGTCCCCTACCCAACCCACCTCATCGTGTGTCCCGGATGACACAGATTAACACCCTGCTGTACCACGCTGAAAATCAAGGGGATGTTTAAATATTGAAACCATTGAATCTTTATATAATTACCAAAAGTAACCCAACATTCCCAGCACATGACAAGTATGATGCTCGAAAGCCCCTATCCGGCATATCGAGATCACGACGAACGTGCCATGGAAGCCGCGTTTCGGCGGTGGAAGAGTTGGCAGCATGTGAGACGAGTACTAGTTCCATGATAGCAGATAGAACCTTAAGGCATGTTCATTGGCGTGGTCTCACCGAGGGACGGACGGCGTCGGGTGCTTATCATAGCAAACGCCACCTAGCCCGATCCCTCTGGTGGTGGATGAGGCCGGAACTGTTCCGGCCACGAAGTATATTACCAGAACCCAGCACCCGAGCCCACCGGTTCGAATCTTGACTCTAAAATAATCAGACAAGCGGAATCACATGAAAGTTCATAGCAACCGCAAATCCAGATATTCATCAAGACAGTACTCAGTCTCCCCTCCCTTGCCCATCATGCTAATCCCCAACTCGTCCTTCGAGGTCCTCCAGGACACCAAGCCGGACAATGTCTCCCTCCCGGCCTTCATGGTGTCGGCGACGCGGGGCTTCCTGCCGCGCATGAACCCCATCGTCACCCTTCCACCAGAGTTCGATGCTGTCGAGACGCTCCTACAGGCCATGCCCGTCCAGACCCTGTCGGGCGAGCCAGGCCTCCTCGCTACAGGACAGCTGGGCGACGCCGTGCTGCAAGAGCTTCCCGACCTGACTGAACAGGTCGAGAAGTACTGCGATGACCTGCCCATGATGAACGCCCTGTACCGCGACTACTCCTTTCTCGCTTCGGCCTTCCTGCTGGAGCCGTGCCATATGAGATTCATCAAGGGCGAACCGTACGGGCTTGGTAAAGCTTTCTTGCCGGCTCAGCTGTCTCGTCCCATTGTTCGTTGTGCTGAACTGTAAGTGCTCGTCACCATACATCTGAAGCATCCGTCCCTGACAGTTCTCAGATGTGGATTCAAGCCCTTCATGGAGTATGCCGGCTCATATGCTCTCTTCAATTACCGTCTCCATGATCCCGATGGCGGGATGGACTACTTCAATCTGCGCCTCATCCGCGCCTTCGAGCACGGCCTCGATCCTTCTTCATCGGAGGCCGGGTTCGTGCTGGTGCACGTCGAAATGGTCAAGAACTCAGGCGGGCTCGTAGACGGCGCCATGGCGAGCCTGTCTGCCCTCGCCGACAACACGAAAAACAACACCATCGCCGGGCGCGCGTCTCTCAATGCAGGCCTGCAGACCATCCTCGCCGCCGCGCGCCGCGTCAACGACGTCATGGAGGGCATGTGGACCAAGTCGAAGCCGCGGTCCTACACCAGCTTCCGCACCTTCATCTTCGGCATCACGTCGCAGTCCATGTTCCCCCACGGCGTGGTATATGAGGACATCAACGACGGCCAACCACTCAACTTCCGCGGAGAGAGCGGCGCCAACGACTCCATGATCCCGCTGCTGGACAACTTCCTGCAGATCACGATGCCGGACACGCCCCTTACAGAAATCCTGCGGGATTTCCGCGAGTACCGCCCGAGTAACCACCGGCAGTTCCTCGTCGAGGTCAAGAAGGCTTCTTTGGAGTTGGGGCTGAGAGACTTCGCGCTTGCGGTTGACGTAGACGCGAGGGCGGGTACTGTGTCCGAGGAGGAGATGCAGCTGGTGAAGGAGTCACGACTCCTGTGGCTCGAGCTCCTGAACCAGGTGCGCGATTTCCGATGGCGGCACTGGTGCTTCGCGAGGGAGTATATCCTCAAGCAGACGTCTCACCCGACCGCCACGGGAGGCAGTCCCATCGTCACCTGGCTGCCCAACCAGCTGCAGGCCGTCATGGAGGAGATGACGGAGATTTACGAGGGCGTCGGTGGCCGGGCTGGGCCGATGGATCTCGGTGCTGGGTGTCGGGATATCATGGATCTTGTCGAGCGACAGAGGCTGACGCTGCGAAAGGAGGTGGACAAGTATTGTCAGGAGCGCGGTGTTGGATCTGATTGAGAGACTCAAGTTTATTTCAGGGGGGTAGCGTTGGAGCTCTAGCTGCAACTGATAATGATTCTTGTGCGTGCGCACAAAGGATGTGGAAAGAGCGATGTCGTCTTGATGCGTACACGGTCAGCTCCACGGGCATGAGTGGTTCTGCAGGCCAATGGGCCCACACCCCAACCTTCTTCCTACAACAACAACTTCAGAGGCATTCGCGGTCCGTGATCGAGTCAAAACCTGTGCCTTTACGTTGTTACTCCATCATAATCTTCCAATACTATCAATTATGTCTTCCTAAGTGACCTCTAAGTAGCTCCACGGGCATCCCTTCAGAGCGGAGCGACCTGTCTCCACCACTCCCCACGCTCTGTCATCGTGCCGGATACGCACATTGAAGATTCGGAAAGGGGTGTGATGCGTGATCAGGGTATACATCCCGATGCCGGCAGTGGGCGCCCTTATGACCTTCCATTTGATATCCCTTATCTGTGGCAAGCACGTCTTGACATTCGTCGAGTACGACATGACGATACCGTCCAGACCTGGGGTCATTATGCGTGTCCATGCATCCATCATCCGACGTGGGGCTGCGCTGCTACTGCTAGTTGACCCCCCACGGAAGCAGGTGGTGATAGGAGACTCCGCTACACGTAGACTGTGTGAGTGGATCGGACTGGAGAGAAGCAGGCACCGCCGACCCGGAAACTCTGTTGACGTGCCGGCCTCGCAGTGCAAAAGACTTAAGGTTCATATACTCGTACCTTACGACTTGTGATTCATATCGAGGGCAACTGCACTTGCCTCCTAGTTGTACAAACTCCCGTCTCAGCTAACTACCTCTAGGTGTTCAACCTAAGCCCGTCATCCCTGGAAGTTCATCCCTTCAACAACAACAACAACAACAACAACAACCCCAAGAAGTAGTATAAACGCCACTTACTTTCATCGATAACTTGACAGAACCATCTTACTATAGACGCTTCTTGCTCTCATCGACAACTTGACGAAGCCAGCTTAGCACAGCTCACCAGCCATGGATTCCCACGATGCAGCAGACCTCGTGAACCCGCTCCACCCGTCGGTGGTCGGTCTGGTGGATCCAACCTACGCTGAAATCTACACTCAATACCAGGGTAAGCCATGATGACTTCGAGATGCGGGCCGTCCGGATGCTTACAGGTCCTTAGCTCCCAAACTCCGAGCGGACCAAGTACCATACGAGGAGTATATCAAGGACCCGCAGAAGTACACCTTTCCCACCCACGAGGTCGCCAGCACGTCCCCGGAGGTAGCCAGCAACGAGATCTATCCAGTCACTGTCTGGAGTCCACCAGGCAAGATCCAGGTGCAAGTGTATGTGCCCACGCCAGACGCTATAGCCAGCGGCGGCCTCAAGAATGACGATGGGCTACCGACGCTGGTCAACTTCCACGGCGGCGGGTTCGTGCTCGGAGGCTTGAAGGACGACGAAGTTCTCTGCCGGCAACTATGCCAAAGAGTGGGCTGTATCGTGGTCAACGTCGACTACCGCACAGCCCCTGATTACCCGCATCCGACGCCCGTCTTGGACAGCTGGGAAGCGCTGCAATGGGTCTTCAAGTGGGCCGAGAAGTACAACATCGACCCATGGAGGGTCGCGGTGAGCGGACTGTCTGCTGGTGGATGTATCGCGGCTGTGCTGTCCATACTTGCCCGAGACAAGCCCACGCGGCCGCTGGTTCTCCAGCTGCTCATGGTGCCTCTGGTCGACGCGCGTTTCGTCCCCCCGTCGGTCTCGTGGGGGCCGAATCCGTACCATAGTTACGTCCGTCTGGAACACGCTCCAATGCTGCCTCTGGTGAGGCTGAGCTGGTTCTACAATCTATGGCTGGGAACGGACGAGGGCCGAGAGGAGAAGGTAAAGGACTTCCGCGCTTCCCCTATTCTGGCCGAATCGCACGCCAACCTGGCGCCGGCGTCTATACGTTGTGCGGGCGTTGACCCGTTGGTCGCGGAAGGGATTGCATACTACGACAAGCTGAAGGCGGCTGGCACACAGAGCAAGATCAAGGTCTATAAAGGACAGGGGCATACGCTACCGCATTGGGACGGTGCGAACCCTGCTTCCAAGGTGTTTGTCGAGGACTGTATTGGAGACTTGAAGGGGGCATTTTCCGAGAAGAAGATCGAAGCATGGGATGACGGAGAGCTTGGGGACACGATGAAGTTGCTTAGTGAATAGGCTAGTTTCTCAGCAATAGACCAATGAGACAGGAGAATACATGTATAACGGTCTGCATACTTGATTCGGCATTGACAACTTCTTTGAATTACCAGGATCGCCATCTCGGGTTTCATGAGATGCTCTTACTCCTGAGCTATCCGGCCGATATGGGAATAATTTGCGTTGATGCTTCTCATATGTAAGTCTGCGACTCTGCCCATTGCCAGATCAGTTGAGTGTGAGTGAAACTCATACACACCGGCATCTTGAACTTCGCAAGAGATTTACATCTTCCATCAAACCTGTCGATCAGTCTCAGCTACTGCTATCGGTGGAAGCTGCAGGTACAATAAGAAATTCTCCAAAGTGTCAATGATACACGTGCTTCTGCCATCGTCAGAGATTACAAAAGACGGAACAGACTCCCTCCAAAAGCCTCGAACATCTTCTGGTACAGTCGTGATACCATGTTATGCCTTGGAATGAGTCTCAAGTCCTCTTTCGCGCCGTCTAAGGTTGAAACGGCCATAATGAAAAGCCAACGAGACCCGCTGTTTGGCTGTCCGGTATAAGAACGTCAGATATCAGTATATAATAAATGGTGGTTCGTTTCTCGATTTCATACCACCTCTAGACAAGCCCGCAACAGGAACTTCCATCATGGCACAATTTCCTCAGCTGCGGCTTGAGCTTCGGTTGAAGATCTGGCGAGTAGCAATACTCGCAGCGAACCGAAGGCGCCTGATTCCCCTCGACGAACACTATCAGGTGCTGATGACCAGCCATATGGAGAAATCGATGTTTGATATCAACAAAGAGAGCCGTGATGTCGCGCTGACTCTCTACCCCGTCGCACTGCCTGTCTCATTCCACTACGACGTTGATACCGAAGGTGGTTTAGTCGGAAGCAACACGGAGTCATGCGACGACGACTTGATATCCATCGAAGGAGTTATTGGGTACGCAGGCTATTTCCACGCTTCCCGCTCACAGGGAGTCGTCCGAGTCAGTCCAACGCACGACATCTTCGTGTTAAACTGCAACACCTTCATCTGGGACTCGCGCTCTGCTCCGTTTCCACGGATCTGCACGCCTCCGCTGGCCGTCGAGCACTGTGGGCAGATCAAGCACATCATGGAAGTGGATTTGGGCACAGGTGGAACATGGGAGCTGAGCGACGACCAACAAGAGTATGCGGTGCGACAGTCGTCCAAGAATACCACGCACACCTATGATCGAGACAGGATCCCCAGTGTCCGATCGTGCCACCATCTATGGCTCGGCCCCTTTCGAGAAAAAGACTTCTATAAGCCTCTGAAAGCCTTGCCCGGGCACCAGGTCTTCGAGATGTGGGGCGGCAACACCGTCCTTTTCTTCGGGAAGAATCTAAAGAGAAAGATGTTTCATTCCAAGCAGAAAGAAGAAACCTTTGAGAGGCGTGCGAGGATTGATCCACGACCTTTCGGCATGTGACGCATCGGCCTGAGCTTGTGGAGAAATTGACGACCTTTTGTATGATCGCCGCGGAATACTTCATAATGCTACCATAGACCACCATCTCGCAAAACCGACTGTTCTCCCCAAGGTCAAGATGTTAGCATTCGCACTTTCATAGATGGTCGTTGGTTCCATAGTAATCTAGCAGGATCCAACGTTTGGAAATGAGAAGGTCGTCAGTTCCATCCAGACACTGAAAAGCCCCTTTTCCCCCTGTTTGGCCCGGTATTCTTCCTCTCTAAACAAACATCGTGGCCTTCCCTACAAAGACTCCAGTTAACAGCAACCATCGCCAGCTCTGAGCCGTTCTAACAAGGGAACATCTGCCAGGGAGTTAACAACCAACTGAAGGGTAAAGCTCAACCAACTTACCTTGTTGGTGGGCTGAGTGGTTGAATGCTTTGCGGTACACTTGCTTACTTACGGACAAGGCCCTGTGCACTGCTTGCTTGCTTGCTTACCTTGCCTACTCATCATTCATCCTAAACAAGTGCGAGATTCAGGGACTCACATTATGCTTTTGACTGATCCGTCGATCTTCTGAGATACAGCCAGACTCGCCTTGCGTTTTTCTGTCGCTCGTGCTAGCTATGAGTCGAGGAAGGTTGAGGCCGATATTTCGAATTTGCCCCAGAGTGGTCGTGAAGCCTTCTTCTAGACAGTTTGGAGGAGAACATGGGCTGGTACTCAATGCCTTGAGCAACTGCAAGTTCTCCGCGATCAACCGATTGTCACCCATGGATTATTATGGACGTCTAGGAAGGACATAATTTGTTGGCATTGCTATCCTTTGGCCCGGAATCAGAAGCCTCACAGCGATGAGGGGGCATGTCTGGCTGAGGTCTCAGGCGAGGGAGTGATCCGTGGTCTGGGGACCGTCGTAGCTATAGCCTTGGCATGCCGAAGTCGTATGGTCTCAGAATCACAGGACCGTATGCCCGATAAGGTCACGAATGAGAACAATGCTGGGGTTGAGGTGACAATGGGCAGGACCCCGGGATTCATGAAGTCTCTTCCCGCCTCGACGCGTGCTTCAATCAGAGCAAGGCATGGAGATGATCAACCAATGGTAAGCCTGCTTCCAAATTGCACAGTAATTGACGTGCATGACCCGTGTTGGTTGTAGAGCGGCCCACGATGCCACATTACCCCCAGGATCCCCAGATCAGGCTTGCCGGCTAAATGGGAAAATGCCCGTAGACGAATTTTAAGCGATTCTTGGCGATGCTTGCCATTTGCTCAACTTCAAGTAGGATTCGATATAGCCTTATTACCCGCTCCGAGTTATCGGGCCGTTGGGGAGCATTCCACGTATATGAAAGAGCCAGCCAGCTGATCAGGACAGCTCGCCTTGACCAGAGCTGGACCTTCTCACCGGAATTGGCCTTCTCACGATCTATTCTCCAGACTCTAGCTAGTACCACTGTCACTTCTTCAATATGGTCGGTGTAGTTGATACGGACAATATCGTCCATCGCATGGCGATGGACGATAAGGTCCCCTGGTACCAGAAGAAGCACCTCCGATATCTGTACTTCATGCTGTTCCCTTGCCTTATGGGCATCGAAATGACATCCGGATTCGACTCTCAGATCATCAACGCCGTGCAATTGGTACCCGCATGGACTAATTGTATGTAATTATGGCCAGTTGGGCCCCGTCAGGACAAGAGCTAATCGCACGCGTGTTTACAGACTTCGGACACCCAACAGGTGGCTATAAGGGCATTTTGGCCTCAGCGCTACCACTGGGTGCCTGTATCGGTCTTCCTTTCATTCCGCTCATTAACGACAACCTGGGACGAAGGTGGTGCGTGATGGTCGGGAGTGTAATCATGATCATCGGCTCTATCCTCCAGGGGTTCGCACAGAACGGTAAGCTGGACCTGGCCTTCGGCGTCTTGCACAACACAGTACACTGACTTGTTGCACAGCGGCTATGTATATCGTTGCCCGACTTATTGTTGGGTTCGGGCTTCCTTACGCCATCGTTGCTGGGTCGAGTTTGATCGGAGAGCTTGCATACCCCAAGGAGCGAGCCGTCTTGACTTCCCTATTCAACGCGGCCTACTTCATCGGGTCCATTACCGCAGCTGGTGTTACGTATGGAACGCAACTGATTCCATCAGATTGGTATGTTCAACTCACGCGTACCCTTCCGGGCATACGCTCCTGTGACGTCCATGAAAACTGATCCAGCTGACTCCCCAACCTCCAGGTCCTGGAGGTAGTCTTCCTACCTATGCTCACTAATGCGATATGGAAAGGGACTGACAAGCTTCCATAGAACACCCTCCCTTCTGCAAATGTCTCCGTCCCTGCTTCAGGTCGCCCTCATCTTGTACGTACTTGACTACCCAGTAATGCTTAAGGGGGTGGATGGTCCCGGATTAGCTAATGCGATCTTCCCAGTTTCCTCCCCGAAAGCCCTCGCTTCCTCATCAGCAAAGACCGCCACGAAGAGGCCTTGGCAATCCTGATCAAGTACCACGGCGAAGGAGACGAGAACTCGGAATTCGCCAGGGCAGAATACGCCGAGATCAAGACGACCATCGCGATCGAGATGGAGCACTCCAAGAAGTCATGGCTGGACCTGGTCAGCACAGCAGCGAACCGACGCCGTCTTCTTATCGGCTCTCTCGTCGGTATCTTCTCGCAGCTCTCCGGAAACGTCGTCATCTCCTACTACCTCGGCGACATCCTCGCTCTCGTCGGCTTCACCGACCCTCAGTTTGCGGCTAAGTACAACATCGGGAACCAAGTCTGGGGTCTCGTCTGCGCTGTATTCACGGCACTGATCATCCGGAGGTTCAGGCGCCGGACTATGTACCTTGTCGCTATCTTCTGGTGCTTGACTGCCTATGTCGCTTGGACCATCTGTGCGGGTGTCGCCGTCACTACTGGCTCGGATGTTGCTGCGAAGTTTTGCCTGTTCTGGATCTACTTCTATCAGCCTGGCTACAACATTGGCTTCAATGCCTTGACCTACAGTAAGAGTCGCTCATTCTGCATCAGAGAATCCCTTTGCTGACTGCGCTAGCGTTCCTCGTCGAGCTGTTCCCCTACGCAATGAGAGCACGCGGTATTACCGTCTTCCAGTTCTTCGGAAAGGCTGCACAGGTAAGCCAGCCGATATCGCAGAGAGTATTCCGTCAGCTGATACGTTATGCAATGTAGTTCTTCGGCACCAACGTCAACCCGGTCGGCCTGGACCCCGACACCGGAATTGGCTGGAAGTTTTTGATAGTCTACTGCTGCTGGATCGCCGTCGAAGCTGCCCTGATATGGTGGCTTTGGCCCGAGACCAGTGGGAGGACTCTGGAGGAACTCGCCTTCTGTAGGTCTTCTGAAACGACGAATGAATCTAGGTCCAGTGCTAATTGTCCGGAACAGTGTTCGAGGACGATGAGAGAGCTCACAAGGCGACCGAAGCTGTTGAGAAGGTTATCCACCACGAAGACATGGAAATATCCGAGAAGGGCGGCACTGCGACTACCAAAGAGGCTGTTTAGGTTGGTAAGGTCAGACTGCAAGAGGTTTCTTCCAGGAACAATAGACCCATCCAAGATTTGTCAAGATTTGGGCTATGTATCTTGTGAATAGACGAGATGCTTCAAGCAAGCTAGGTAATGAGAAAGGGTACCTCTTAAGCAATTCTCTAAGATGCCTACGCATATTCACATGAATTCTAGTCCACTCAGGGATCTACTGGAATGCTTCCATAAGTGGTTACCAGGGTTACCCCTGGTACGTTCCTGTCGCGGTAGTGAGATACTGGTGCCATTCCGGGGAAGTATCTAGAATAATAAGATCTGAGGCTCCTCCGAAATACAGAAACGGGGCTATGTCACATACATTTGAACATATTTTACAAACCAGTTTCAATTGACAGGAAGTAAAGCTGCAGGCGGTATCGACGGGCTTGTTCGATGGAGCAAAGCGGTAACTGTCTAGGCATAAGTCCCAGGCAATCGCATATATCTCGAGCATTAACCGACCTCGATGATGGTTGGGCCCCTCTGGTAAGTTCCATTATCGAAACAAGCAAGTTCTTTGAGTTTCAAAGAAACCAGCCGTCTTCTGAAAGAGATAGTTCAGATGAATGGGGTCTCTAGAGATGTAGAACAAAGGCGAACGTCGTTGAATCAGATTTAACACATAGCTTTGTCCTCTGGACCCTCAGCAGTAGTATAATACAATTCACCAGTCCTCCCCTCGATGACAACAATGGTCACATTAAACCTTCCAAACTATTGCCTAACGTTGTTGCCACCTATCAATCTTGCTAGGAACCAAAGTCGCCAAAAATGTGCAACAAAGTCTACCTCCCCAAGTGGTGTCTCGGCCACGGCCCGACAAACGACTGGGAGCTCTACAAAACCCAAGAGTGTGACTGCGGCATGACTCCTCTGGACATCTATCGCCAGCCTCACCCGTACTTCACCTTCCGCTGCGACGACTGCGTGGCGACAAACCGTTGGTTCGAGAACAGTCCGGCTGGCATCCAGTGGCGGCATGAGAATGAAGGGGCTGCGGAGAAGGAAGAGGTGAAGCTGAAGAAGCCTGTGAAGAGCAGGCTTGTGAAGCCGAAGAAATGAACAAGTAGTAGGGCCTTGTATGATGACAAGAACAAATGTATAATAAAAATGTTGAAGCCCTTGACGCCTTGACTTGCCCACTGCTTACCGAGGTTTCGCTTTAATATGCAACAAAATCTCAATATTCTTCCCTGTATTCGTGACTGACGAGCTTCAGTGTATCTGACATCGGCATGCCGGGCACCCTACTCACCAATGCTTAGCGTAGATCGCCTTGGGAACAGGCGAAGCCTCCCATGGAACGAATCCGTGGGAACCTTGCCTATCCTCATCTGGATACATCATCCTCTGTCCACGCACATGATACCTGGTTTCAAGCAGAGCCTTCCTGCGGGGCTTCCTGCCATTAGAGCCAAAATAGTAGTTGACGCCCTGACCATGGCCTCAGATAGCCTTCTTGGCACCACATATCGTCTAGTTGGCATCATAGAGCCCTGAGATGAAGAGTGTTTGCATCTGTCGCAGAAGAGTGTTTTTACATGTTGTGTGTGATGCATCGTCCCAAGAACGTTGCTCTATGTGCGAGTGATGGGAGGCGATATGTACAAGGACGAGGTTGCCTTCCCTACCCCATGGCGTTTTTGATATACCATTTCCGCAAATGTGTCCAGCAACTTATAGCGTTGCCGCTGCTTCTGCTGCACCCGCAGCTTTGAACGTCTTCTTGCTCGTCCAGTTTATCTCGACGTCATGCATCCATTCCATGTATCTCGTCCAACCTGTGTATCTTCGTCAGTAACAGCTTCGACCGTCATCGATATCGTCTGCGGTAGGCCTACTCCAATATGCGAATTTGCGACCAAAGTACTTGCCCGCAAAGGGCACCAGTATCATGGTCAAAAGCAGCTGTAGCTGCTCCAAGCTGTGTTCCCACTCCTTCTGCGCATCGTAGTCGTCGTCATCGGACACAAAGCTCTCGGTCGATGTCGAGGGCAGAGAGTCGATCTCATCGTTGTCCGAGGGTGATTCCTCGGCCATGGCGAAGGAATCGGAGAGTGACCTGGCGGACATGGTGTGGAGGCGGGCCGCGGGAAGGTCAGGTTTAGAAGTAGGTGGGCAGTAGCGGACCGGGCGCTACTATTGTCAGATCTGAGGCATCGGGGCCTAGATTCACGACAACTGGAAGCTACAGCTGTTCGCCTAGAAGATTCTTGCCGTTGTGATCTGGCGGATGGTGTAGAGCTCGAGTCGTGGGCAGCTTGGAAGGTCACTGTCGTAGGGTAGAGTGAGGTCGGTCGGTCGTGACCCATGATGCTTGGCGACCTTGGTGGAATTGTTGCACAGCACTATTTCCCATCAGTGCACAGACCCCTGTGCTAGACCCGGACATCGGCCATTGATGAAACATGACTAACATCGAGGGGAGAGGTGGGGCCCGTAAGGCAGAGGGAACGGCTTCAGCAACAGTCACCCGCCCCAACCAGACTGATAATAATAGTACGGTACCTAATACCAAGAATCAGGCGCAAGAACAGCGCCATCCTCCCGCGATTCCAACCTTGAACTTTCAACGTCATAGCACCTTCTGCCACCCACGACTCTGGCCAACTGTCCAACCTCACTGCCTCACTGCCTCACCAACCTCGACGTCTCCCAATTATCTATCTGCGCAAACACCGACCCAGACCTGCATCTACTCCAAACGAGAACGCATACGCATACGCATCACGACATCCCATCGATATTCGCTGCCGACCCGCGACCGGCTGATTGGACATCCATCGACTACCTAAAGAGCCACGCATTGAAGGAACGGAAGAATACAGACGTCGGCAGGGTTCAATATGGATGCGACAGAGGCAGTAAGTCTGACTCGTCACTCGACACACAGACACACTCTACGTACGCACCGGACCGTGTATCCTGTACTGCTGTACTGCTGTATCCCCTCGCGCTCGCTTCCTGGTCCTTGGACGGTCAGACGGTCTGCCGTGGCGAGTGCAGATGGGGGATGGCCATTGGCAAGCGCCACTAGCGCAGAGGCGATGGAACCAAAAGATGCGGCGAGATGCTGCCCCTCCAAACTGCCCCCTCCACCAAACTTGTGCACAGCAGCCCACCAATCACCACCAATAGCACCACTGCACAAAATTCCCCAGCTGAATCGAAAAGAGTCATCATCCATCCACTCATTCATCCACTGCCACTTGATTCTTGAAACCTCCCTCCCCTCCAACTCCACACCACTCGACCAACACCGCACAACCCACGAGAAAGCATCGCAGCTCAGCTCACCTGTGTCGCGTTTCTATAGGAACAACGTCCTTCGACCCCCGATCGCAAGCAGAGAAAGTCGGTCGTATTTCACTCAGAGGCAATCGTGGTAGAGGCAGACGGAAAAGTCACAATCATGGCGTCCGCCGAAGAGACAAAGGACACCGCTACGTCCCACTCGCTCGCACCTACCGACGACGAGGCACCCCCGGCCGATGACGCTGTCCTCGACCTCGGAAAGAAGAAGAAGAAGAAGGTCAAGAAGACCGAAGATGGCGAGGGCGCCGACGGAGAGGCCGCTGCCGATGGCGGTCTCGACTTGACGCGTGAGTGACACCCAGAGTTTTCTTTTCTTCAGGTTCTGCCGCATACCGAACGCAGTAAAGAGGAAGATGGTATTTCGGATTCCTGTACATCAAGTCATCGCCGGAATCGAGCCACCTACCGAACATCTAATTACGCTACACGTCTCGAGATCTGTCTCGTTTTGCCCATCGACCACCAAATACATTGCAACTATCATCAGCTCGCTACACCTTTCGAAATGAACGCACCTACACACGCTAAGGGCCATCTCGTCGTCCGTTTGTTTTGCGCAGCAAATGCCGCGAGGCCGTCCGCGCATGGGCTTTTCGAACTGATTGGTTGATTCAATTGCTGACTGTATGGCGCTGTAGTGAAGAAGAAAAAGAAGAAGAAGGTTCCCAAGGAGGGAACTGAGGACGAATTCGCTGCCAAGTTGGCTGCTCTGGACCTCGAGAAGGACGGAGGAGATGGCGAAGAGACGGCTGCCGGTGAGCAGTCAGGCGACATGGAGCAGGGTACCGGTATCTGGAAGCACGACGAGACCAAGGAAATTTCGTACGAACTGTTGCTCGAACGATTCTGTAAGTTTCGCCTGTCCCCTCTGTCTTCTACACATTTGGGGGGCGCAGTACGCCCCTGGATCGACTCCATTTGCCCCCTGAGACCTACGGTTGCTGACCTTCAAACCAGTCAGCCTACTTTCACAGAAGAACCCCGACCACGCCTCCACCGGCTCGCGCAGCTACAAGATCCCTCCTCCCCGTAAGCTCTTCTATTACTTTTTGCCCCTGCTCCGCTGTGCTCCTAGAGCTCAATCCGTTTGAGACTTCATCACGCAACATGCTCCTGGCCTATTGCACTAGCATCCTAGCCTACTTCGGAACGCTACTGCCTGAAACAATGCTGACTCAGTGCTTCAGAGTGTCTCCGAGAAGGAAACAAGAAGACCATCTTTGCCAATATCGAGGAGATTTGCAAGCGTATGAAGCGTTCATCGGAGCACGTCACAGCATATCTCGTGAGTTACCGACCACACCTGAGTTCGGTCTTGAACCTGTACTAAATGCCCAACAGTTTGCCGAATTGGGTACCAGCGGTTCCGTAGCCGGATCCAAACAGTTGGTCATCAAGGGTCGCTTCCAGCAAAAGCAAATCGAGAACGTGTTGCGCAAGTACATCATAGAATATGTGACTTGCAAGACGTGCCGCTCGCCGGACACGGATCTTAACAAGGGCGAGAACCGACTGTACTTCATCACATGCAACTCCTGCGGTTCGCGTCGGTCCGTCACTGCCATCAAGACTGGTTTCTCTGCCCAAGTCGGCAAGAGAAGAAAGATGCAAGGTTAAGCTGGATATGCCAGTATACCTGTTGGTCTGGTACTATGGCGTCACGCTGCTTTCTAGGAGCAGTCTGGGGTTTCTCGACAGTACCTACATAGGTCATTACTGAAATGAGAAATGAACCATTACGATGTGATGTTCTCACAGCCGATACCTGATGCAGGACTTCGTCATAGTTGTATGGCTACGGCGGTTCTGAAACTGGTAGAAGGAGAACACCCGTAGGCTGCTGCTCGGAGCAAGCCATGACTGTCATTCGTTATGCGATAATGTCACACGATTCGCGGCTACGTATTCCATGATGAGAGTTGACCACGATACGATGTACTATAGACTGGGGCAACAATGGCAATGGGACCTTGATAGCCATGTAGTCAACAGAAGGAGGTCAGAAGCTGCTTTTGTACCTACACACATACATCCCATCGCGTTGTACTGCCCTTAATCTCTTCGGTGCGTCCCTTTGACCCTAACAACCATTGTTTATTGGCCTCGCCCATGTGCTCATTTACCTACTCCTTCCTTCCCATGCTCTCTTGATGTCTCCAGACTTTATGTTTCCCGAGTACATACTTGGGTTTGCTTTTGGCACGACCCCTATCATGGTGGAGCGTGTGTCATGTTCGTTTCTGTTGTCGAGGCACATCGTGGGTTCAGTACGGGGTCTAAAAGCAGCTTCACGGTGATTTTGCCCGTCCCAAGGATCTTATATCTCTTCTGGCAGATGGCCGTTCTGGGGTTAATTATGGTATTTGTGCACCGACCACGGCATGTTGGCTAGCAATCGGGACCCATCTATCGAAAGATTAGAAGAGAATAAATACCCTTGCTGAATTCGGGTTCCTCTTGAGAAGTTTTAATAAGATGTCTAATTATCGTCGAGTATACCGTCGGATGCATCGGAGCTATGGCATTCGAGGTTGCACTGTCCACTCCCGATTCTCCACTGACCTGGGGAGTCTGACACCTGATAGAAGCTGGCCATGTCACGGAGAGCACTCTTTTGCCAGCCGCCAAGCACCAACCTGCACACCGCAACATAAGGTAAGGTAAGGTAGGTACCGTTACCGTTACCGGATCGGATCGGAATGCTTCCATGTTCGTGCTGCCCGTCCCGAAGTGCTTACCTTACTGCATCGTGGTTCTGTGCTTAAATTAAAACGCCTTCTAGGGCTTCATTGCGCTTGAGGGACAGTTGGTGAATAAGGTAGTCAAATACTCTTGACTCATTCATCAGTATACCCTTCGGTTCCTAAGCCGAAGTTATCATTTTTTCGCATCTGGCAACTCATAATTCGAAGCACTCGTCGTTACCACCCGGCACCCCTACCAGGCCCAAACACCAAACCCAGCAGCATGGCACAACAGCCGCAACTGGCACCGGGCCAGTCCGGCCTCCCGGTCGACAACCCGACAAAGTCGTACTGGCACAAGGAGCCGTCCGAGAAACTGCTAGGCCACCGCACTACGGAAGAGCTGCCCCGATTGGCTGATGTGGTGATTGTGGGGAGCGGCATCACGGGTGCCTTTGCGGCGCATTTCTTGAAGGAGAAGAAGCCCGGGTTGAATGTTTTCATACTGGAGGCGAGGGAGGCGTGCTGGGGCGCTACTGGACGGGTGAGTTGCTGTTGAGTTATCTGTTTTATTGGGGCTGTGAGCTAGAGGTTGGGATGTTATGTCGTGGATTGGGGTGTGTATGAGTGAGTGAGGTGGTGCTTTGGACGAATAATGAGGTGCTCTGGAGAGGTTGAACTAGGAGCTGAAGTCTTCTTCGAGGCTTTCATTTCCTACGTTATATGACGATCCTCGAGGGTGCCGTCTCCAGGCGTGTCATACTTTGTAGCTGGCACATCTCCTTACAGAACCCCTCTCGTCCGATCCCTCCTCCTATAAAGGGCGAGAGAATACACCTCCCAGTAATACACCACAACTAACTAACAACCCATCCAGAACGGCGGCCACTGCCAACCAGCCATGTACGCAGCCGCGCCACACATCGCCTCCTTCGAGCTGCGCACGTACTCCTACCTGAAAACCCTCGTCGAGAGCTTCTCGATCCCATGCGACTGGCACACGACAACCGGCGTGCACGCCTTCTACTCCCCCGAGCTCTTCGCCATCGCGCGGGATATCATCACGAAACTGACGGACAAGTACCCGGACCTCGCCGCCAACGTCGCCGTCGTGACCAAGCCTGGCGCGGCTGGTAGTGGTAGTGATTCTAGCGGCAGCCCGGCCTGGCTCTTGGAAGAAGAGCGCCGCGAGTACTCGCTCGAGGGGTTGAGGGTCGGTGGTGCCGAGGGCGCCGTCGTCATGTGGCATGCTGCTAGCTTGTGGCCGTACAAGCTCGTTGCGTTTGTGCTGGAGCGGCTGCTTGCTGCGAACGACACCTCGGAAGGATCGTTCAACCTGCAGACTAACACGCCTGTGACGAGTCTCACCCAGGCCTCCTCGACTTCAACTTCAAGTGGCTTGGGCGATGATGATGCATTCCGACAGGACACAGACACAGGCGGACCATGGACGCTGCACACGCCCCGCGGCGCCATCACCGCCCCGAGAGTCCTCCTCGCCACAAACGGGTACACCTCGCACCTCCTGCCCGCCCTCGCAGACCTGCTCATACCAACCAAGGGACAAGTCTCCGCTCTGCTGCCCCCATCTCCAACCCCAACCCCAACCTCATCTTCATCCCCTTCCAACCCGCCCTCCTCAACCCCAGCGCCGCCCCTCGACATCGGCCACACCTACTACCTAATCGGCTCGCCCAGCAACCCCTGGTCGCGAGACGACTACCTAATCCAGCGTCCCCCGCCCACCGCCGAGCTAATCTTCGGCGGCGGTCGCGAGCACGCGCCGGGCCGCGGCGTCGGCGTCTGGGACGACGGCGAAGGCACCGTCGACGAGGCCGTGAGCTGGTACCTACGCGGCGAGCTGGGCAAGGCCGTAGACCTCTCCCCGCCGTCTACCCCAAAAAAGGAAAAGGAGACGGAGACGAAGACGCCCAACCAAGACCTCCAACCGACCCACGAATGGACCGGCATAATGGGCTACACCCGCGACGGCCACCCTCTCGTGGGCCCCGTACCGACGAGCCTGGGCGGGGGCGGCAAGGACGGCGGCAGGGATGGCGGATTATACCTCTGCGCCGGCTACACGGGCCACGGCATGCCGAACGCGGCGCTCTGCGCCAAGGCCGTCGTCGACATGATGTGCGCGGGCGATGGGGATGAGGACCCGGACCCCAAGATCGACCTGCCGCCCGAGTATGAGCTGACCGAGGCGCGCGTCGTGGCGGCGCGACGGCGGCCGGAGCTGGCCGTCGTGGACGCGAAGGGCAGCCTGTACAGTGACTTTGGCGACGTGGAGATGACGGGCATCTGATGCGCGATACCTACCTACGCCATTAAGCCACCAGCGAGTAAGGGGGGTGAGTAATGGTAGGAAACCATGGGAGACGAGACCCTACACGATAGCCAGTAAATGTTAGAAGCAAGCTGTTATGCGGTCAGAGATACTGGACAACTATTTTTCATTCATTGTCAGTGGGTTTTATCACCAGGTGAATTTAATCGCCAAATCCGGGTGCTTCCTATCTAACATACTCCCAAATTCCGGGGAGGTCGTTCTTCAGAGTCGACGCTCTATTGTCCATGCCATGCAAAGCCAGAAGACCTTTGGTCTCGACAGAGTGGAAATTGCCGCAAAGTGAGAGAGCCTCGCCGTATTCGCCACTCAATCATGCATCCCTGGGGTATAATAACAAACTCCTGTCTCATGTCTTGATTCCCTGAACGTGACACAAATAACTCCGACAAATGGTTTTTTTCTTTTTCGTGATCCTGTACATCCCAAGGTCATTGCAGATGCCTCCCATCGGCAAAAAAGCGTGCCGATTTTCCGTATGTGCAGATTGTTCAAGTGCGTATTTCCAGTGAGTCTAGTACGAATGTTCGTTCTGAAGGCCCTGAGTAGTGAACCAAATGGAAGGCTCGGGTCTCCCCTGAGCCACCCAAGTCTCGAATGTGAGACTGTCGGGGCAAAAGACAAAACCGAAATCAATGCGATCTGTTCCATGACCAGACCATGAGGACCGGTAGAGACGGAAGCACAAGTAGTGTAGCAGTCTCGGGAAAGCCTCCCGGTTGGAGAGGTAGAGCGGTTGCTGAAGAGGCTGTCAACGAACGGCCTCATTCCAAACGTCGACTGTGAGACGAGCAGATGATCAGCACGAAGAGTCTAATCAGCCTCGGCGAGTTGCATGATCAGCTGGGCAGCCATGTCGAGGAAAGGAAAGGGGCTCATAACGTCCTTGTCCTCAAGCAGAGTCCCATCAACTCGTTCGTAACCGGAGCACTTGAAGTCTACGAGGTAGACACCAAGTTCCATCTCGTAGATCTGGATATCCATTCGCATCCAGACAAAGTCTTGCTGGCGCTTATCCATGCCAGAGAAGATGTACGTGTTCTCCTCGGAAGCGGCCTCGGCGCTGGAATTGCCAGAAGAGACCGAGCTCTTGCGGAGGTCTGCAACCATGTCAGTGAACCGCGCGGCAAAGTAAAACTAAGTCTGAATCCTACCATCTTTACGCCAACGACAAACGATATGCCAGGGGTCAGCGGGCAAGTTGTAGTACTTGCAGACATCGAAAGTCTTGAGATCGATTTCTTCCGGAGGAATGCCTTCGTACGGGTTGACCTTCTCAATCTTGCCACGGAATCGACTGTAACTGTTAGTACCAGAACATTGTAGCAGGTGAGCAAATGCTTACTGAGAATCTGGTTGGTTGCCATGCACCTCGTGGTAGTTCTCATCCAATACCCACGACGCACCGAGCTTCGACAGCGCCTTGTAGATGCACAAGAGAGCTTCAAACGGCGCGTTTCTAGATCGAATACCGAATTGCCAGCGGACTGGCTTAGGCTTCTTCGACGCCACCGGAGTCATCCCTTGTGGGCGGGCGTTGTTATCGTCGACTCGGACGGCGCTCTTCGAGTGAGGCTTAAGGCGGCGGACCGCTTCTTGTTGTTCAGCAGGCGTTCTAGGCTGAAGAGGAACATCAGGCATCGGCTGAAGAGGAACGTCGGGCATCGGCTGAGAATTGAGGGGTTCTTCGAAACCTGCATTCTGGCGTTCAAGGTACTCTCTGTGCAGAGCAGGTAGACTTGTCGGCAAGATACCAACGCGGCTCACGTATCCACGTGGGGAACTGCTGCTAGCAATGGTCGAGGTGGTAGATCGAGTAGAATCGGCTACAGGGCTTGCCTGAGGGTCGGCTGCGTACTCGGACGACTCCTCCCGCTGCTTTCCCTTGTCGAGCTTGACATCACCCATGGCTTCTGAGACGCTTCGCATGTTTTCCTCGTGATCTGAGGGTGGGGGAGAGGTCGCAAAGTACGGGTTGTCCGCTCCTTTGCCGTACGAAGCTGCAAGGAAAGGATGTCAGTGGTAAGGAGAAAATGAGAGGTGTGGGAGTGCAAGGAGTGGGCAGTGACGAGACAGACTCGCACTCGAATTGTGGTTGCCTGGGTCTTTTGCACGCGGAGCTCCCAGCAGAGACGGAGGGGTTGAGGGATCAAGGCATTCGAGACGGGGACGGGGTACTTACGGTTGACTTGCATCAGCTTGTTCTCGCGCACAATCATGTAGGCGTCCTTGATCGCAGATGGCTCAGCAGCTTCGAGTGCCTCTTGAACATCTCGTTTGCCGTAACCCATCGTCTTGCTTATCTTCTCGGTGACCTCGTTGTGCAGCTTTTCTTGAACCTTGGCAGACGCGTGGGGTGCAATATCACTTGGCTTGATCGACCTGTTGGGGTCGACACCAGTGTTGAGGAATTCCTCGACCGGCGGGGTGAGGTAGGGAGGCAGGTCCGTCCAAAACCACGAGTCTTGTTTGATATCGTCAATGGTTGCTCGTTGGACCGGGTTGGTCTGGAGCATTCTGCGGATCAGAGCCGCAGCGTCTGACGCGACCCAATGCGGTACAGTGAAGACACCCCGTTGAATCTTGGCGAACAGGCTAGGAATATGGTCGTCGTCGAAAGGCAGTCTGCCCACCAGCAGCACATACAGAATGACACCGCAGCTCCAAACATCGACCTCGGGGCCCGCATACAGCTTTCCGCTAATAACTTCTGGCGCCGCGTAATTGGGGCTTCCACAACTTGTCTTGAGGAAGTTTCCATCCGTCATGATGTTACTAAGACCGAAGTCGGCAATTTTGACGTTCAGTTGTTCGTCGAGCAGCAGGTTCTCGGGTTTCAGGTCTCGGTGCACAACTTTGTGTCGATGACAGTATTCGACGGCGCATATCATCTGCTGGAAGAAGCGGCGGGCCTGTTGCTCGTCCAGCTTGCCGTGTGATACGATGTAATCGAACAGCTCCCCGCCGGCATACTCCAAGACCATGATGATTTCATTTTGAGTCTTGATCACCGTGTAGCTGCAAACCACCAATCAGCACATTGACCACGCGGAAGTGGCACAACACAACCAGTCGCAAACATTCGGCAACTCACAGCTTGATGATGTGGGGGTGTCGGAGGAGTTGAAGATACTCAATCTCACGCTCGACGCGACCAACCATGTCCCTACTGATCAACTTCTTGCGGGCTATGATCTTCAGAGCGACCTGCTGGCCGGTCATGCGATGTACTGCGAGCTTGACTTTGCCAAAGGAGCCCTCGCCCAGGGTTCGGATGACATTGTATGCGCCCACTCGGGACTCGGTTCGGGCCTTCTCCAGCTTCGCCTTGGCAAGGTTGACCGAGCCAGCTCGTGCTCTGCTGCTGGAGGATTCGGCGACCGGGTGGGAGACGTTGATGGAGGGGACTTGGGGGCCCTGGTTGTTGCGTCGAATCTGAGAGGGCGAGAGCGACATGGAGAGCTCCTCCTCATCGAAGCCGTGGCCTCCAGGCTGGTGGCCTCGTGAAGAAGCCATCTCAGTGAAGCGTTCCCGGCGGCGTGTGGATGAAGGAAGGGGAGGTTGGCTAGGTGGTTGAGGCTGTCATGAAGTGGTGGCAGTGACAATCGAGAGGTCGAGAGAGGTCGAAGACGAGGGGGTGGGCTGTGGATCGTGGGCTCCAGCTGCGAGTGGACGAGGCAGGTGGGCTAGTGAGGCAGCTTGGCTCTACTGCGTACAGACCCTAAGGTACAGACAGACCTTGGCACCGTCGAACAGGGCCGCAGTCGGCTGGCATGTGTCAGTATTTCCCAGATGAGAGGCAAAAGGTTGACGAGGGCAAGTGTGGCTTTGTTGGCCGCGTACCTACCGTCTGATGTTGTCCCTCAGGGTGTTGTGGGAGTTGGAATCAAGGGTCCTGAGCGTGGGATGGGGATGTGGGATGTGCCCCGGTTGCGCTGCCTGTAGCCGCAGCGATGCAGTGACGCAGTGACACAGGAGGCTAGCAGCTCCTTGGTACCTGATCCTGCGGTTGGCTTGCTCGACTGGGTCTGGTCAGTGGCGTTCTGCCACGCAACGGAACTCTATGAAGGAGGCAGGGCCATGAGTCTTCATCTGTATGCGTGTGGAGTTGAGGGGAGGACGCATATAATCAACGGTGGAAGCTTCTGACACGCAGGACATGGAGGAAGATGATGAGAGTTCCGAGGGGTACCGACCAGTGACGACTCACGAGAGACTGGAAAAAGACGGAGACGTGGGGACTTTAAGACTTGGGGGATGTTCGACCGGGGGTGGAAGTCACGGCTCAAGTTAGACAGTTGCCAGTTGGACAGGGAAGAAGGCCCACGATTTTAGAGGGGCGTGAGCTGCGTTATTGGCCGGTCTCAGGTCTGGCAGAGTGACCAGGTCGACTGTCGGTCTGTGCTGCACTGCTCCGGTTTATTTTGATCTTGGCAATCTGAAAGAGGTTGCCTGTCAGTCAGGAAGACGGCGAGGTCTTTAACCCAAGTCTCATCAGCATCAACCAAGGGATGCTCTGACAAGCTGCCACGAGGTGATGATGAGTTGGCCAAAAGAACGTTGACATGAATAAGTATGCAACGGCTTACAATGAACGTGTTAAGGGGTGAGTCTCACGGCCAAGCGGCAAGGTCTCCGGTCTTCCCTTATTGTTCTCTCAATCAAAGTTATCTTCTTACGGGCAGAGTCGTCATCAAACAGCCGCACAGCTGTGGAGAGGAACAGCACCGACAGTGACAATGCCGGAAGAGACGCTCAGGTGATTACAGAAGGAGGTAAGGTAGGTATGCATGTCCCAAAGAAGCGTGGTGCTACTACCACATGTAAGGTTCGGGCCTGTGCACAAGGCGTGTCCCGGGAGTCCCCGGTGTCTCGGCATCAGCATTGGACGGTTTATGTGAGACCCAGCTTCATTCGTAAGCACCGTCGTATGCAAGTGGCTCAAGTTGGATATGTGAGATGATAGTATTGAATAACCTGACTATTGTGGCAAACATACCCGATCATGGCTGCCTACCAAGTTGAGGTAGATGACGCTACTACATGCGAACGATTATCGCAGACAGGACGACGCTTTGCTCTAGAGATTGTGGCTCGGAGTTGGCTCCGTTGAGGCATTTTCCGAGGTTATGTTGACCAATAAAGTACTCGGTAACTCACAGATTTAACAGACAAATGGCATGTGAAATAGAGTGGCGGAGTGGCTAGGACCAGCACATGTTGAGGAGGGTTGGGCTAACAAGGGACAATGCTAATAAGCTTTTCGTGGCTGATCATTATTTCCTTACATAGGAATATACCTTAATCGTTATTGTTGTTATTAGAGGACTGTCGCATTGGGCAGACTGTCCCGGACCGAGCAGTTGTGTGGCTTCAATTGATCAGATGAGGCAGTGATACCCTCATAGGCTGCTACCTCTGCGAGAAAGGTCTAAGTGACCAGCAGCATGCGTTGATGCCACTTTGATCCAGCGGTGCTTATCATGGGAGACATGCAAGAGGTGACTGTATAGCCTCATTTCATGTAAACCAAACGCCTTACATCTACAATGATTTTACATTGTTGGGCAATAGCAGAGCGTGAATGTTGTGGATGGCTTGTGTCGAGTTGGAGAGCTTGCCCCAGTGATCGCAACAAGAGGTTCGCTAGCAGATACTTACTTTCAACCCTTTCTCTCCTCCTCTTTGAGCCTTTCCACGAGTTTCGCTCGCATAAAGTCGCTAAGTCCCAAGCTGGGAAACAATCTATATCAGCAGGTTCCAGTTATTGATGGGCAGTGTTAGCAACTTACATTCCCTCATTGGTGATGATACGGTATGTCCCACTGGGTTCAAACTCTCCTACGATGTTTCCACCCCCATCGACCTCGATGCTGCCGAGAATATCCTCCGGCCAAGCAATCCGGCCGTAGTCAGGTGGATTCCTCAGATCACTGAGATGGACGTGGCCCCCGACTCCACCGCCGCCAGCACCTCCCTGAGCACTCGCTCCGCCGCCTCCACCACCACCGGCTCCTCCCCCTCCACCCAGGCCTGCAGCATTCCCCTTTGTACGTCGTTGCTTTCGCTGTCCAGGGAAGAAAGCGCCTCCTGATCCGAGTGTCGCTCCGCCGGGTCCTGCGAAAGCTTGAGCTTGGCTTTTGAGGTTCGGGTCTTGGGCGGCGTGCTTCCGGAGGACGTCGGTCAGGATGGTTAGAAATTCGCGGTTCTCGGTGAACGTCTGCGGTGTTGGTGGAATCGATGAGGTCGTGCCAATGGCCAATCTAGGGTTCGGGGGCGTGGTGTCGAGGTAGCTGAGAATGTTCCCTTTGCCACTAGGAAACACTTTCTGCAAGTACACAGAGTGAGTATGGGATGGCTGTCTCTGGTGTCTTGAAGTACGGTGTTGACTGACTATGTAGGGGTTGTTGGGAAGTGTGCTTGCAGAATAACACCGCAGAGATAGCAACGATCTACACGATGGCGCTACTCGAACTCTCGTTAATAGCATTTTCGTGGTCGAGGTCGTTTGACACTGCTCGTTGTGGAGGTGTTGGCGATACGACTGAAATATGTCTATCGCGATGATGGCATCGCACAGCCAGACAGCTCCGGAGCTTGAAGCTTCCCGTCATTGGGAGCTTGGGCCCCTTTCTCGAATCTCAATTCCTGACGTATTGAACGGTCGGGGTGTCGGGACTCGGGCTGTCGGGTCATGGCGCTAGCGGCGGGGAGTCTTGGCGGCTTGGCCGAGCCTGCAGCCATCTAACGCAATTGGTGACCCCTGAAAGCCCATTAACGCGTAGAACGCGTCTCCCCAAAAGTTGATGGAGGTCTCGTCTCGCATTGCGCTCCAGACTCAAGCATACAAGATCATACAAGAACTGTCGCTGAATGCCTTCTGGAGATATTGATAAGTCGAGATGCAAGCAAATAGAAGTACAACCGCGCCAATGTTTCCACCGAAAACCCCAGCACCCGCGAATCCAATCCCCTCCTCCTCGCCCGCCTTTGGAACCCCGGCGCATACCCTCAAACCCTTCGCTATCGCGCCAGTCAAGGCCACCATCCTACCTATTCTCCTACCACCCGCGACCCTGAGACCATTGGCCTTCCGAACCTTCACCAAGAAGCACAGCCTGACACTCACGTCGTCGGCACTACAGGAGTTAGCTGCCTTCATTGGCCGGCACTGCGGTTCAGCATGGCGCGAAGAAGGTCTAGCAGAGAAGGTGTTGGAGGAGGTGGCAAAGAGCTGGAAGAACCGCAATGGTGGTGTCATCGTTGATGGCGGGAGCCAGGAACTCAAGGAGATCTTGAAGACCCTCGAGGGTAACATGAGCGGCGGAAGAGTAGTGACAGGGCGAGAGCTGAACCGGCACAACAGTTTGGCGCTGGACGCAGGGCAGGAGGCTGATCACACAAACACAAGACTGGGTCTAAGGCCAACCATGGCTCTAACACGCGATGATACTCAGACAAGCTTTGGGATGTCAGGTCTGGGGGTGGAGGAAGAGGATCAAGACGACGAGGGACTCAACAACCCGAGGAAGTGGTTGAAGATAATAAATGCATACGAGCATCCGCGCATGCTATACAACATTACAAAGAAGCATTTCGAAAGGTTAGAAGCTATGATGTTCTGTTTCTAGTTGTTGACGCTGACCGCATGTCTAGGGATCCTTCGAAACCGTCTCTTATGCCCTCCGCATCACACAAAACGACCTTATTCAGGAACAGATACAATGTTATACATCAGAGGCTACTACGGAACGAATCATTCCAAAGCTCGGCAGTGGCCACAACAAAAGGACCACCATCACTCAAGCGCTCATCCTCCTCCGTTCTGACCACCCAACAAACGCACAGAATCACACCGATAGCCAACCTCCTCGGGCGACATGGCACACATCACATGCTTCTCGGCCTGTTATCCATCTTACCTACCGGCAATTTGGCAATCAACGACCTGACAGGGACGATTTCCCTCGACGTCTCACACGCGGTTGCCATACCCGAAGACTCGGCATGGTTCACGCCAGGAATGATTGTGTTAGTCGACGGCGTCTATGAGGAAGAAGAGGAATCGGTAGGCAAGGGTCTGGGCAACAGCAACGGCATCGGTGGTATCATCGGCGGGCGCTTCCAGGGATTCTTCATCGGGCAACCGCCTTGTGAGAAGCGAAAAGCCACACTCGGCGTCAGTGGACCAGACGGCGGTCTAGACCACACCATCGGAGGTGGGTTTGGCTGGATCGACTTCCTAGGCGTGGGCAGCGAGCGCGCCGTTGGCTCCAAAATGCGCAAGCTCGAACAGCGCCTCCTCCGGCAATCCCAATCAGACCCAGACGTGCCCAGCCGCGGACGGGTCATCGTAGTGGGCGAGCTGAACCTCGACCAGCCCCGGGCGCTGCAAGCCCTGCGCAAGATCCTCACCACCTACGCAATGGAGCCCGAGGGCTCCTCGCCGATGACGTTCGTGCTCGCCGGCAACTTCACGCAGCACGCCGTGATGGCCGGCGGCGGCGCGAGCGGCGGCAGCGTGGAATACAAGGAATACTTCGACTCCCTGGCCTCTGTGCTTTCGGACTTTCCGACGCTACTGCAAACGTCGACCTTCGTCTTCGTGCCCGGCGACAACGACGGCTGGGCGTCGGCCTTCTCGTCGGGCGCCGCCGTGCCGCTGCCGCGCCGCGGCGTGCCCGAGATGTTCACGTCGCGGATCCGGCGGGCGTTCGCGTCGGCCAACGCCGAGGCCGGCACCAAGACCGGCGGCGGAGAGGCCATCTGGACCAGCAACCCGGCGCGCCTGTCGATATTCGGACCCGCGCACGAGATCGTGCTGTTCCGCGACGACATGTCGACGCGCATGCGGCGTACGGCCGTGCGGCTCAAGTCCTCAGAAGCCAACGGCGATGATCCCGAGAACGAAGGCCAGGACGCAGACCCGGAAAACGACTCACACACCCCAAAATCCACCTCCAAGCCCTCAGCCCCAACCACCACCATTGACCACGAAAACGACATCGACATGACCGCCGCCCTCGACGCCACCGACACGATGGACATCGACACCACCACCACAATCACTACCACTACCAACCCCTCCAAACCCGCCACCTCTAAACCCTCCCCCTCCTTCCCGCACGACATCCAAACCGCCCGCCGCCTCGTGAAAACCGTGCTGGACCAGGGCTACCTCAGCCCCTTCCGGCACGCGATCCGGCCCGTGCACTGGGACCACGACGCGGCGCTGCACCTGTACCCGCTGCCGACGGCTTTGGTGCTCGTCGACGCCACGGCGCCGCCGTTCGCCGTCACGTACGAGGGCTGCCACGTCGTCAACCCGGGCGCCGTGCTCGTGGCCGGCCGCCGGGGCGTCGGGCGCTGGGTCGAGTATGAGCTTGGGGGCGCGGGGAGGGTAAGGGAGTGTCTGTTTTGATTGAGGATGGGGGAAAGCTGTCGCTGGGTGAGGGTGGAATGAGTGATGAGGGAAAAGGGGTTGGCTGTGGTGAAAGGGGAGAGGGGGCCTGATTGAAGGTAGAGAAAGCTGCCCCCTCACTGGCCGGCTGGCTGGTGAGGCATACGTGTGAATGGATACGTCCTCGGGTAGTCGAGCATGCAGCATATGATCCAAGGGGCGGTCTGGATATAGATATGACGACCAACTCAAGCCATGGTAATGAGCCGGCACAACCAAGCATTTTCAACACCTGAACAGCATGATTACGGATTATGGATTATGGATTTGATCGATTTTGGATATTTAGGCATTACTGGCAATAAGCTTCATCTCGTTTATTGCCCCTGACTGATCGTCCAGGTGCTGCCGTGAAGCTATCAAAAGAATATAGATAATAGCGAACAAGATATATACGAAGAAACAAACAGTGCCACAAAAGTATGAAAGACACTGCTCGTGTTCCAACTTCAAAAAGTAGTTGAATCAGCCGGACCGTTGCCCGACATGCCCACGTTAAGCCATCGATCGTACGTTGAGCAATCGATCAGATCACGTACTATTTAATAGATTAGTCGGCTTCCTAAAGGCAAATAAATGCCAGAGGGCTCGGGAGTGTGCTTACCGGAATGAACAGGTACGGAACCCGCCTCTCGTACTCCTTCCAGGCCTCGCCGTACTTGTGCCTGCAGCGCTGAACATCTCTAACGGTGCGGTGTATGATCATGCAGCAGAAAAAGACCGGGTAGAACCAGGGGAACGGGCTTTGAAAGCCAGTGACCAGGCCCCACGAGATGGCAAAGAAAGCATCGCAAGTGTAGTGCAGCTTGCGCGCGTACCCATACCACCCATCCACCAGAATCGAGTCGCCTGTCTCGGTCTCGATGGTCTTCGGGTTCTCGAGGTACGTCCAAGGTAGGGAGGGGAAGGTGTTTCGCTTCATCAGCGTGCCGCGCTCCTTGTGGCGGAATGCGTTCTTCTGTCCGTTGCACTGATCCCAGACGCAGTACAGGGCCAGGTACGTCACAAAGAGGGCGCCGAGAGCGTACTTATTCCAGGCATACTCGGACGGGTGGTGGTTTGCGAGGTAGAGAGTGCAGTGGCAGTACGAGAGCGGGACACCGGCCATGTTCCAGAAGATGAGCATGAAGCCCCATTTCTCGTAGTACATATCCCAGGTTGTTACGATGAGCTGTTCTCCCTTGGAGCAGGCGTTGGCATAGAGGTAATGGGCCATGACCAAGAACCATACCTCACCGGATACGTAGCCGTTGTTCTCGTACTGGCGCGCTGCTGCAGCTGCGCTCAGACCGAAAAGGATATACCAGGGGATGCGGACTTCGTAGAACATCTTGAAGTCGAGGATGCCAAACATGCGTGGGTTGAGCTCGGCGCCCATGAAGAAGTCGTAGATGGGATATCCGGTCATGCGGTGTTGGGCGCCGCGGGCGATGGCCGAGAAGTATGCAACGAAGCTGCACAGAAACCCGGAGAGAATGGCGACCGACATGATAGGCCCAAATTCGTCGAGGAACGTGTAGATGGGGAATAGGCCGGTGAAGTGCAACACGCCCATGACGAAGATGGTGAAGTAGAAGCTGGTGTAGGCCGAGCAGTAGTACGGAAGCTGCTTGCCTCCCAGGTGGGCGAGCGGTTTGCCGTAGCCCCAGACGCCGGGCATCAAGCAGTAGCAAACTGCCTCGAAGATGAAGTAAACCCAGTAGATCCTCCATGCCCTTAAATGCGGGAATGCGCCGGTGTAGATGAGATGTCCCATGTGTTTGGCAAAGTCGACGAACGACTGTCCCTCCTCTGGCAAGGGCAGCTTTCCACCGTAGTAGGTTGAGCCAATCCACATATAGTACATGAGCGAGGGAAAGCCGATCATGAGGGCCAGGGTACCGAAGCTGCCTCCGAACTCGAAGTGTCCGGAGTTGTCGACTTTGGGATCGGACCCAACCTTCCAGCCATCGATGACTCTGTCTTTCGCATACCCGTTGATGTGCCCGTTGCTTTTTCCATTGGTATGTCCATTGGTATATCCCTTGGAGCGGCCGTTCTGCTGCGCGTGTGAAGGAGTCGAGTCAGCAATGCCACCACCGCTGCCGCTGCCGCTGATTATGGTCGCAAGCTTCTCGCTGCCTAGAGGACTGAAGTTCTCGTCCTTTGGTTTGGCGTCGGAATCGTCGACACTCTCGGCAAAATTGGGGACAAGTGGTCGGCGACGCGTAGATTGAGATCTCGTGGTGGTTGTCTCGGCGGCCGAGCTCGATTCGCCATCGTCGGACGCGCCCTCAAGGGGAAATTGCGACTTGCGTCGCGTGGAACGGCGGCGAGGAGTTTCGACCATGCCATCGAAGAGCTCCTTTTTCCTGTGCGGCGATAATTGTCGTTAGAATCGGCTCAACAAGTGCGGTACTGGACCAGACGGTGTCCGGTCGCGCGCGCTTGAACTTGCTCGAATACACAAAGGAACCACATTCGACAGACACATGGCCAAACTGGGACTCTCGACATACCTCGGAGTAGCGCGTAAAGAGTATCGTGCAGACATTCTGGCGGTGTGCAGGTGAGAGAGCGGACAACGGGCAATTGAATGCTCGTCAGTTCTATGTACGTCTCGTCTTCGAAGTGCGAAAGCGACTCGAAGGAGTGTAAAACTGGGAAAAGCCGATGACCCCAGATTGTGTAATGTTTGGGTCAACAGTGACCACAAATTTCATTGGCCGTTCTCCAGTTGGTCCGGTAGCCAGGGGCAGCACAGGGCACAATCATTGACGTATCAGTGATCATTCGAACCCTCCGTGCCCAAATTTAGCCCCCCCGACTCATGAACAATCCGCCCTAAACCGTCCATCATTTCAGCCACTTGGCCAATCAGCATTGTCAGAGACACTTCACGTGTATTGCTGTCACTAAAGGCAGTTGTCCTCCACGACAAACTCATTATGTATGCTTACTTTACCTACCTGTATTGTAAGGAAGTACTTACGCAGTGCATAATGTTCATAACTATACCAGAAACACAACAGAGCAATGGAGCCCCGGGTAGTATGCAGAGTCGCGGACGAACAATCGAGTCGTAGGTGAGAGAAATTACTACCGGAAGTACCTATAGGAAAGAGTAGGAAAATGCATCGCAAACCATCCACTGCAAAACCCTGTCAACTGTCGATGGTGTCGAATGCTGAGACGTAGGTTGCAGTAGATCCGCGTTGTCGGCCTTGAGAACCTGGCCTGGTTCCGATGTGACCTCGCTCGAATCACTCGTGAGTCGTCGAGTGCTGCGACTTGGGACACATAGTCTGAAGGTTCCTTGATAGCAGAAGGAGGAGTCTGTAATGGGTCAGTGGCGTTCAAAAATACGATGACGAGAAGGTTGCTTACAGGGTTTGCGGAACTTCAGAGCTTGTATTGACTTGATCCCGCTGGTTCCCGCCAGTCGATCCTATCAGGGCTATTGTCTTGCCTGTTGGCATGATTACCGACCGGCCCTGGTTCTCGTCCCGGAGCTCGATGTTCTGCAGATCGTTTCGCGCTCTTCATGCACTGCAGGATCCTAGTCTCGGATTAGCGACTCGAATACGACTCGATAGCGACCCGGGTGGTGGTACTCACCCGCATGGCGAGAGGGAGCCGACATCTCTGCGTCTGTTGTGAACGGCAACATGACCCGTTCGTCTCAAGGAGTTGACAGGGGTGTGGTGACCGGGGAGAGCAGAAGATGGGTAGAGAAGAAACGTAGATTCGGCGAGAATGGGGGTGATTTATAGAAATCGGGAGAAGCCATGGGCTCGCTTCTTTGCTCGCAAGGCCTTGCTCAGCCAGCCAGCCAGATCAGTACAACACACAATGAGCCTCGCGACCCATTGGGCATGTGGTGGGGATGGAGCTCAATCTGCTGGACAACCTCGCAGCACATCTCATTGGGAAGGTTCTCAAAGTGAGAAGCAGCCATGGCGATCAATGGGTTGAGTCAGAGTCACAAGGGTGGCCTCGAGACTTCCACCGTGGTCAATCTAGACCTCCTATGTGAGAATGGAATAAAAAGTCGAGTCGCATGTATGGCCAATTTGCCGAATGCTATACATGGTATGCGGTTGATTAGTCGGTACGGTGCTCGGTGGTGATTGTTGTGAATTGTGAAAGGTGATTGGCTTTAGTCAGGATGGTCTTGCGTGTCGTCCAACGCATACTCATGGCTGTGGTGACCCTGTTGCATAAGCATACTCATCCCAAAGGAACCGGAGGACGGTCGAGGCGTTGCGGTCCGAATGCGCCAGGGGTAGTACTCCTTCTTCTCCATTCGCCTCAGAGGAGGCCAACTTGTGGAGAAGATCAAAGTCGGACCATCTGCAGTTATCAGGTCCTCCTCAGAGAGTGAGGTATACCTGCCCTTTTGGGTGCATAGCATGTGTCAACGGCGACCTCGTCACCACCCGAGTCACCGCCGTCATCCAAGTCACCAAAGTTACCCCCTCCATCTGAGGCCTTGCGATGACGAAGGTTGCAATGCAGCATTGGCAGTTGAGCGACAGCCGGCGTCGGTTTGCCACAGATGTACCTATGAAAGGTACTGTATTTATGCGTCTCTGCCAAGCAGAGCCGGCGGCAGGATGAAGGTCTTATCCCAGCCGAGATCTGCTGCGAGGTCATCAAGTTCGGAATGGTCCATCAACATTGACGGTTCGGTCATGTTCTCTTCAATGATGCTGATCAGTTCCGCCGGCGACTTCACTTCGTCGTCTTTGCAGTTGCTCTGGTCCTTCTTCAGCATGTGGTAGAGCTGCTCCCAGGGGGACGGTCCACCCATCTCTTGAGAATGTATGTTAGCTCATGACAATAGTAAGAAATAGGGGAATGGCGTGAACAAACTTAAGCGTCTCCAGAAACGGCGGAGGAATCTGATGCTGAGCCAGAGGACGGAGACTTGGTTCGTGTTCGTGCTCATCAGTTCGAGCATGCAGTCAGCGAGAGTCACTTCCAGGTTCATAGACCAATCAGATTCATCCAAGGAATCCGCTTCTTCCAGTTTTACTTCGAGGCCTCCGATGGCATCAGGGAAATGGAACGTGAATGCCTGTTCGATGCCCATCGGCAAATCTCCGGAAGGCGCCATGATCAAAGTTGTAGGGCTGTTCTTGGGACCAAGGTAGGTGACGCCAAAGTCCTTTGCTTGCCCACGATGAAAGGTCAGGATGTCCGGTGATGCAAATGGCTCTCGACAGGTTTGGTGTGTTGCGCTCGCGTGTAAGTCGACTTGCGGGGGAAAGATGGCGGTCCAAGCGGTGCGGTGCGGTGCGGTGCAGTCAGTTGGTTTGGATTGAGCCTCAATCGACGGCTGGGGTGGTGACCTTTCCACGGGGACAACGCTAAAGTCGAAACTTCTGCTCTCTTTCGGCTGCCACGAAGTCGATACCTTTGAGGTCAAAGGCTGGGGGGCTAGTGACGGCTAGGGTGATGCCTCTTTTGTAACTTGGAAAAGTCAGGACGACTTGCTGAGCCTAATATCTGCCGTTCGAAGTCACTTCAAGTCGCAGACCTGCTTCAGGTTGTAGAGATATCTGTTGAGAAACGGTCGGCAAGATCCCTTGCGTTGATGAGCTGACTGCCTGACATAAATTGCCAACTTGGAGCTTCAGGTTGTAGCCAGATACCCGGGAGATAAAAGATGGCTTGGCAGAGTAGATACCTGAGGCACGCAACTAGTGCAATTGGAGAAAGAGTCTGGCGTCGCCGGTGAAGTATTGCTTGAGGAAGTCCCGGACCTGCTGCTTGTCGTTATTGTGATGATCTCGAGTTGAGAGTGCTGAGGCAGTTGTCGTGGCGTACTCACTATCGAAAAGTTAGTATGAGACAGAACGACTGCATCATCGAGATGGTAGCGGAGACTTGGGATCAAGACGAGATGTCTTCATACTTACCACTCAACAGGATCGATGGTTTCAAAAATGAATCCTGCAACCTCTGAACCTATCCCCAATATCTTCTCTCTCAAAACGACCTCGCCAACGTTTCTTGTTGATGAGCTCAGAATCGGGAGGTAGTCTCTTCGATGAGCAATTGCCGGTACTGGATCTCGACTGGAACTGTGGAAAGTAGTTCCTTTTCGTATCTATGGATGCGCCAGTGATGCAGAATGGCGGTCTTGGTGTTCGCAAATAGTGAGAGAAATTCATAGACGGCAACGAAGGCGTCCGTAATATCTTCTTGTGGCTGCAGCCTGGACACGAATTTGTTGTAATCGTTAGTGCAATGCGTCGAGTGCCAGACACCGAAGAAAAGAGGTGCTAGCAGGTAAGGTGCTTGAGGAACAATCGTGGAATAGTTAACACGAGACCTGTGGCTACTGTCCCGACGTTCACTAATGTCGCTGGACCGGAGACCTCGCGCTGTTCAAGCGTTCCCAGTCGGTGCCGGCTTGGGATCGGGTAGATGCTACCTTATATTCCACTTGGTGTGGACTGCGGGAAGAGCACCTGCAGTGACGACAGTGTGCTGACTTTCTTCCTGCAGTGTTTGTTCTAGAAAGATTCCTTCGGGCGCCAGGCTGAAGCTCGCAGAGGTCCAGTCGCCAAGGGCAGTGGTCGAGGGATGACGAGGAGGACAGAGAGCTCGCAACGCGAAGTGTTGGGAATGAAGATATCGAGTATTGACGAAGATGATGTGGAAAAGGTAGATGGGTGATAATCGGGTAGATTTACCGGAAGCAGACCAAATGAAGTGATCAAGGTCTACCGAGTGCCGAGAGAAGCTGAATGTATTCTGAGAATAATTCAAGAGGTATTCTGTTTCCAGCTTGCTGGATGGTAGATTGGCGCCACCTAGGAGACAAGGGCTTGTCAGCAGTGAATACGCGACAGTAGACGTGATCAGTTGTCAAGTTGGCTGGCACTCCCAAGTAGGGAAGCTCGATGGTACTTACGGCCTGCGATGCAGTGAGATGTCTGCACAAGGGATCCCGAGGCGCTCTTTCCATCCAAGTGCAGCGAGATGGTGCAAAGTAAGGATCGAAGGCAGCCTTTTGTATGTAGGATGGCAGCGAGATGCGTGGTGAGAATGGTGGGAGAGGATGGATCGCAATCTGAAATGGAGGAAATGCCTTGAATTGCTGTGCAGTGCAGAGACGTGTCCAGCCTGGTGGTGGTTGCGCCCCGTTGAGAAGTGCAGTACGGCAGAGAAAAGCACTGCAGGTTTGTGAAGAAGGAAGTGCAGAGCAGAGATTTTTGTAGTTCACGAATGGGTTTAGTAAGAATTTTTTTGAGGACGCGAGTTGGCTGGGCACCTGGGCAGAGAACAATGGCGCTTGATGCCTCAGCGACAGCCAGGCAGGTGGTCAAGGCGACACTCCTCTCCAGATTCAGATACCTCAGTACTAACACCGAGTCATAAAGCACAGTACCTCATGTCTACCTATGGACACCTCTCTGGTCTTTAACTCCCCCAGATGATCAGTCCTAGGGCCGAGGTTGCTGGAACTACGGATGGGCAGCTTATCGCAGCAGCATGGACAACAAAAGGCGATAACAAAACTCATGCTTACCAGCCGACACATCAAGACAGTAATGGAAACTTTGTCCAGGATTCTCAGAGAGGCCCTCTCGTATGGTTCCAATATTGACTCCTGGGAAAGGGTAGTCTGAGTACACGACGCAAAGAAACGCCGTTCCGTGTGCCATTTTTACCCACGTTCATTAAACACTCGCAAATAGCTCTACCACCACAACGCGTTTAGCTTCTGTAAATGTTTGCTGAAGATGGTAATTAGCTATAGAATGCATATCTGATTTTTATATATTTTTGACTCGTCGTTTTGATGGTTTCGTAAGCCTGTCTACTCTAAAAGTTCCGTGTGCATATTTCACTTGACATGCTCCCCCCTCTCACATCAACACATCTCGTTCAATTTAACTTAAACTTGAAACAGACCTCAGATGCATCATTCGCAAGCTCCGAGCGTTGAGATATTCTGAGATTTCTACATACCGGCTAAGATTCCTCCGGGACCTTCATGGGGTATTCCGCGGTCGCCTTTTGGAAGGACTAACTGTATGCAATCGAGAGTAGACTAATCTGGATCCTCTCTTTACGCTCTATCTTTCCATATAATATCGTTTCATTATCATCAGTACTGGTGTGTTGAAAGAAAATTAGGTGTTTAAGAAGTTGTCACGGCACTAGATGACAGCCCCACAGCTCCAGGGGTCAACCCCTGTATATACCTGCTCCTGTCTCCTAGCTAGCTTCATAGTTTCCTTTTCTCTTTACGTCCATCAATAAAATCATTTCTGGAGTCACCAGCAGTCGAACTGTGACAGAAGTAGGTGTTCGTTCCAAAGGGGGGGTTTCCGCATCCAGTACTCAGACCAGAGACTGGCCATCACCAAACCCGCCCCATAATTAGTCCCTGAGGGCAAAATCGGGAACGCGGTGACAGCGGTACGGACGAGATATCGTTGTTGTCTTGATGATGGTCTATCTACTGTCCGTTGGCAGCGTTTATACACCAACATAAAAAGGTGGGTTCTGCTCACACGCCCTCACCCTGCTTTGGCTGGAGGCTGTATGTGGTCCTGGAATCTCTCCTTGAGCTCTGGAAACTTCGAAAACGCAAAGAAAATCCTCTGATGGTGCCTCCATCTCCCTGTTCCTCCATAGGAAAATGCCGTTGAGGCTCTGCTGCTTTCTCCATTGAGGAGCTCTGACGTGCCTCCGTTGAGGACTTCTCTCGTGATGCTGATTTAGGAAAAGGGGATGCCGTGGAGGCCCTGGTGTTCTTCTTTCTCTGGTGCCTCTGCCGCCATGGCAAGAGGACTTCTGCTGCTCCGTGGCTTCCACTCGCCACATCTTCTTCTGTTGTAATCTCTCGCTCGCCCGCGTGCGGAGATGCCTCCCCTGGAGGTCCTGACCTTGTGTGCCTTTATCGTGACGGACTTGACAGTTATACCGTGCCTCCCGTCGTACTAGGAGGACTTTCGAACAGTGCCTTCACCGTGAAGGGCTTCCGATGCTGTGCCTCCGTGGAGGCCTTCCGTTATCTCTCGCTCGCTTGCGTGTGGAGATGCCTCCCGCGGAGGACTTGCCGTGGCCTCTAGAAGGAGGGCTTACGATGCCTCTAGCCGCGTTGGCAAGGACTTCCCATGGTCCTTTCGACAAAGGACCTGGAGGTGAAGATGCTTCCGTCGAGGCTATTATCCGTTCCATTCGTCTGGCTAGTCAGGCCGTGACGCCTCTATCGACTTGAAGGATTTCGCTCGTCCTTTTCTGAGCGTAACTGAACCTCGTGCCAATATTGGTCGATACGTACGGGTTGCTTGGTATTTCCTCCTGCCGCAAGTCCGGCAGTTAACTGGCTATTACGCGGTGGTGATGCCATCCCTTGTGAGTGATTATGGAGGGCTCTCGCTTCGTTTGGTGCTTCGTTGCTGATCAAGCAGCTGATCGTGAGGACTTGTGCTCGTTTGGGGGTGCTTCGTCACCTACGCGCCGTAGATGATCGATACGCGCGCCGTGGGCTTCAGTCGGTGCTTCTCTCGCAAGGAAGACTTGATGCGGCGCTTCGGCTGTTGGCTAAACAGCTTCTTGTGAGGACTTGGGGTGCGTAAGCCGTGGTGTGACTGCTACGCGCGTTGCTGATGGATCTTTTGCAAATTCAATTTTTCCTCGCCTCCATTTGCAAATTATCGAGGCTGCGGAGGAAGGCTCTCTTTCTCTCTGCTGCTACGCGCTGTCGTAGATCGAACGGGCGCCGTGGTCTTCGGGGTTGAGGCGCTCGTAATGGCGATCTTTGACGTGCTCATTGGAGCCGTCGTTCGTTCTGCCGACGCCTTCTTGCTGAAGGAGGCTTTCTTTAAGCCGGGGAACGAGAAAATGATTGCTTCGTACTGACTGCTGCGAGTGCCGTGTGGACTTGAGGTTGAGGTGCTAGGAGTGATAACTTCTAACGCGCTTTCTAAGCCGTTTTCTGCTGGCGACGACGCCCTTAGGCTCGCCGTTGTTCTTCTGGCGACTTCTTTTGCGTCTGGAGGGCGGTTCGCAGGCCCGTTTGCAGTCGTTTGCTGAACCTGAGCCGGTTCTTGCTCTCTTTCTTTGTGTTACAAAGCCAAAGGCGACGTGATGATCTCGGCTGGTCTGGCGCGCTTTCTGACGCCTTGGATGCTGGAGAGGGATATCTGATGATGCTGGCGCCTTTTTGGCGCTCTGGATGCTGTTCGTTCTGCCTTTTTTCCCCCAGTTGACGCTCGTCCGTTTGGTCCTTTTCTGGTTTTAGCTGGCGCGCTTTGGGGTAACGTCCTGGCTAAGCCCTGGAGCTGTTCAGACGATTTTCTGCCCTCGAATTTCACTTAGAAATGAAGAGATGTTACCATGAGGGCAATATCCACGGAGAGTTGAGGGCAGTATGAGCGTAACAGCGTTTGTATCTTAACGATGGTCTACTGTCCGTTGGCAGCGTTTATACACAAAATAAGTGGGACGGGGCCCATGGCACCGACATTCGTGCTGCCAACCACATACTGGCTACATACAAAGGTGGATTCTGCTCACACTTTCCATATGATATCGTGTGATTCTCATTAGTACTGCCGTGCTGAAAGAAAAACATGTGTTCAAGAAGTAGGTGTTCATTCCAAGAGAGGGGGGGGGACCGCATCCAGTACTCAGACCAGAGACTGGCCATCAACAAACCCGCCCCTCGATTAGCCACTTTTTATTGGCCAGTCTCTGATCTGAAGCTGAGATAAGGAAAGGGGCAGTATCCCTTCCCCTTGCCTGGAGTCGACATCAGGCAGTGGTGAGTATGATATTGTTCCCCAGTCCGCGCCTGTTGGGGAATCACTCTGCAGAGTGTCAGACCCTGAGGGCAATCAAGGTTTGTCGCTACGTATCGGTGGACATGGGCTGAATATGATGAATGATCTGACTTGGATTCGGGATCTTAAAACTAGGAAGAGACAATAGTTAGCCACCAAGCTGCCGAGTCGGGTGGTGCTCTTCCACGGTATCTACGGACTGCAGTTCCTGCATGCCATGAACGCTGTCGGCTCCGTGCCTGAGCATCTGCACGGATCACAGTGGTGGTAGTCCACCTCCAACTGAGTTGGTCAGGAGGCTGGCGTCGGGCCACCCCTTTTCCAGAGCCTCATCCCTAGGCAAAGGTTTGGGCGATGGGCCGAGTTTCACCGTGCGCTAGTATCGCCTGGACAATACCATATAGTGACCGGATGGCGTCTCGCGGTACGCGAGCCACGTCCCAAGAGGGCAAGCAGAAAGGGGCGCCGTCTTCCCACCAACCCAAGCAGAAGGTACCCGACTTGTCACTCACCTTTTATACACGCCCAATCGCCACCTTGGCCTGCTCTAGAACATTCACAAAAGGCATGGCATCGCTTCAGACTCTACCGAACTTCTAAATAAGGTATTGCTTACTGGCGATGACAGGAAGCAGCCAAGTTCATCGGGTGAAGGGTCTGGGAGCAATGAAAGCGTCATCCATCACGCTACAAAGAAATAGTTACTCAACTTTAAATTTACTTGAGACTAGCATAAAAGACGACTGGTTTCGATGTAATGTTTGACGTCAATGGCGCTTCCACGTCGGACAGCGATAGCTATAGTCACTGATTATAAAGCTTTGTTCCGCGCACATCGAATCTTCAATATTCTACCCGTGGAGCGGCGACAAACGAATGTTAGATAAATACCGTATGATGTCAATTAGGTTCGACTTCTTTCACCGGTGGCCAGTGGGGCTTGACATCTTTTTCTCTATCATAGTGGAATAACCACCCTAGAACAAGCAGTTATATAAGAAAACATCCTTGTTGCGTATTCCAGTACGATGTCCGGGTGCTGAGCACCTTGGGTAAGAGGAGTGTACGCAAACTTTTGGGGCTTCAGTGTACACAGCCTCCGTAGTGAGATGAGGGTATCTTGAGTATTGAATCTTGAGTCTTTTGATTTGTAATCCCTACTAGAGAGATGCGTCTCTCGAAGGGGCAGAAACATCCAGATGCCAGCCCCGTTGCAGTCGATTCGAGTCTGTCCTCGGTCTTCTATCCGGCGAGTCACGTCACACATGCACATTGCCCGATTACAAATGCAGTTTTGTGAGGATCCATCACGGGCAGTGCTAGACGACTCCTCGCCCGGCATGCTTCCGCTTACGACCTAGTCATCGGCATTGCGGGCCGGTGTGCCATGGCCGTGATCTGTCGATACCCGCATATGCGGTCAGCTGTATAGCTCCGTGCCAGAACGTCAACTCCGCTACTGCCTACGGCAATGCCATCTGGCTGCTGACAAATATGTCTACGTACACGGCACACTTCGCAAGCTAACTTATGTAACTGGATGCCTTGGACGACATCAGTTCTAGTCCTTACAATTACCTACAGGGGCTTGTACCAAATACTATAAAATCAACTATCTACACTCGTGTACTGCACCTTGATCTCATCCAAACCTTCACAAACCCTTCTGCCTTCTTCAGAACTCCACAGACCCGCAAGATGCGTGAACCTCCACTAGACCTCGAGCACACGCCTCTGGGATCCATACCTCTGCTCCCATCCTTCAAGATCTACGCCGAGACATACAAGCAGGTCAACGGGCAGCCCATCGATGCCTACATCTACATCCCCAAGGACCTGCCGCTTGGCAAGCGCCCGCTCCTCGTCCGATTCCACGGCGGCGCATTCAGCGAGGGCACCTGCGATTCGTGGATCCATCCTTGGTAACATTACTTCCACTCCCAGTCCCAAGTATAGGCACGCCTGAACCAAACAAGCTGACCTCCGCACCCCAGGATCTTCGAACTGGCCCTCAAGCACGGCGCGATAATGGTGTCACCAGACTACCGCTTCCGCCCGGAATCCACCCTGGCCGACGAGCTGGACGACATGGGCGACTTCTGGACCTGGGTCGCGACGACCCTGCCATCCGTCCTCTCATGCCCATCCATATCCCCCACAACACCCCCAACCCCATCCCCATCCCCAGAACTAGACCTCACCAACACAGCCATAGTAGGCGAAAGCGCCGGCGGCTACCTAACCGCGCAAACCGCGCTCCTAAACCAGACCGCACCCCCCATCCACCTCCGCGCCCTGCTGATGCAATACCCGCTCCTATCCCTAGCGCGGCACCTCTCTGAGCTCGAGGCCCTGCCCGAAACCGAGAAAGTACTAATTTCAGTCCTAGAGGCGCACCTCTCAACCCTAAAAGCCACCCCAGGGAAAATCGTCACGCGCGTCGACAACGGCGCGCGCATGGAGCTGTTCGGCTCCATGGTGCACCACGGGCAATTCGTCTCGGGCGGCTCTACCCTCGCCGTCGGAGATGCGAATGCTTACCTGGACCCGATGTTGAGTCTGGAGACTGTGCGGGGGGCGGTCCCGCCGACGCTGCTGTTCCATGGGCGGGAGGATACGAGTGTGACGGTGGACAAGTCCGAGGAGTGGGCGGAGAAGTTCAGGCGGCTGCAGCCGGATACGCCGTTTATGTTCGTGGTTAGGGACGGGGAGGAGCATATCTTCGATCGTGATGATACGCTGGCGACGCCGTGGCTGAAAGAGCCGATTGAGTTTGTGGAGAGGTTTTGGCCTGCTAAGTAGATGACGGTGGGATGTGTTGGTTGTTAATGGGTTATATCAAGTATGCGGAATCTACGCGACTCTCGTATCAAGGTCAGAATCAAGATGCTCACTATAGTCGTTACGGCCTCACGAATAGGGGAGGGTGTTGAGGTATCTATCTAAACCAAAACAATCTCACCAAACTCCAACCCATCCAACGCCTCTCCCTGCATGAACCCATGCAAATATGTGCCCCCAACCAGTCTATAGCTCGCCGCACTCGAAGCGACAGGGCGCAATATCAATGGTACCCTTGAGCCTTGAACAATCCATACCAGATCGCCCTCCCTACAAGACTGCGACCCTAGACCAAGATTGCCGCGCGCTGTCCTGAATAGTCGTAGGTTCAGCGAGTGCATAAACGACGTCTCAAATTCAGCTGCCCTCTGCTTTTGCTCGACCGACGGATTCTCTTTCATGTTCATCCATACGTAAAAGCCGTCTTCCCATGGCTCTTTGATAGGCACGACACCGCCGGGCCCGGTATCAGCGAGCAAAGTCCTCCAAAACGCATCTCTGTTGTCTCGCTCGGGATGTTCTCGTTCGAGGTCTTCAAGCATCTCGAGCCATTCTCTGCAGTCTTTCGAGCGGTTCACCTCAGTCTTCGTCTCCCCAATCCGACTAATAGTGTCAAACTGTGAGCCGAGAAACGTCAGGCCGCCATCGTCGCGTGTCTGCTTGAAACACGGCAAGTCTCCCGCGGCCATGTATCTAGTATAGCCCGTGATCCTGAGCCCTAGGTCAGCTCTCATGCTCCAGTCAGGCACCCACGACGGCAGTCCCGGTATACGCTTGAAGTCGTCGCCCTCAGCGTGAGCGAGGACATGAAGCCCTTCAACGCTTTCCAGTAAATATTTCGTAACATCCGTATACAGCCTCGCGACGCTGCGGTGGTAATTAGGATAAAGCGCATCAGGAAACTCATGATCCTGCGGCGTCGCCAGGCCCAGCAGCGCGTATACCTTGTCGCGGTCATTCGAGGCGTCGTAGCTGCGACACCGGATCAGACTATTGAGCAGCACGCTTCCTCTACCGCCCACAATGTCCTTCTTGACGGCCGCGAGCTTGGTCGGGTTCTTATACGAGAGAAGGTGCGGATCCAGGTCCTCGAACAGGTGCGTCCGGAACGTGTTAGCTGACGTCCGCGTAGCCAGGAAGTGCGACACGGCGACCATGTCATCCCAGTCGAAGGCGCAGGCGCCGCACTGCACGGCGATGTGGCGTGCGAGCACGAGCTCCTGGATTACCCAGGCCCGAGTGAACCACGTCCGGCCGAAGAGTAGAGCCAGTGCCCGCCAGTGAGCCGCCGAATTGACGGCGCCGAGAAGCTGCGCGTTGTGCGCGTTGTCGAAGGCCTGTGGGTCGATGGTGACTCTTTCGTGTTCAGACAGCTGGCTGAGGCGGGTGATGAGGTCGACCGCTGGCTGGGTGAACTCATCTGCTGCGCCGAGCCAGACGATGACGCGCGTTGCACTCCGGTAGATGTCCGCCATGATGCTGACCTGTTGGCAGCGCTCGGCATGGTCATCTTGGTTGACGCAGATGGCATCTATCCAGAGGTCTCTGTCGTAGTAGGAGTCCGCCTTCAGTTGCTGGAGGCAGCGAAAAAGGTTCTCCGTCACGAACAGCTGCCCGCCGTTGCAGAGTATCGGGTACTTGCGCTTCGCTATCATGCCCTTGTCGATCTCAGCTTGGGTCGTGGGGCCCCATGTGTACGAGAGGGCATCGTAGCTTGACACATGGCTATCGTGTAGATCGGCTACGTGAATGCTGCACGCAATGAGCTCTTTCGGCCCGGTAGGGATGATTCGGAGCAGTCGAATAAGCCGAGGCTCGGGGTACGACGTCTCCCCTGAGCTGGCTTGGCTGCTGCCACTGTCAAGCCCGTGGTCTGGGACATGAAGATTGACACAGAAGTATGAGAACGGTTTGAGCTCCGATGAATCGCTCCACGCGTCTTGTGAGGGGTCTGGTCCATAGCGACGACTCTTGTTGACTACCCACTCCCAAATCCTTCGAAGCCTGGAGTTGTTGTTGAAGCACCACATGTCCACCGCCAGACAATCGCATTGTCGTGAGATGACAGCAGACGCAGCTGAAGGCGGCTATTGTCATTCTGAACTCGAGCGTCGAGATCAGGCATCATTTTGTTCGGCGGCCTCGAGCATTGTCTGACGTCTGGCACCAATCACGGCTGGGCGAGGCGTCGCGGGTGCAGGAGCTGGGTGTCGATCGGCCGCAGGCGCTTAATGTCTGCCTCCCTGCCTCCTCACGTCTCACCTCAGCCACGCGGGGCTATGAAGGCAAGGTTGAGCCTGTAAGGTAAGAGAGATGATTGAGTATCGGGGGACATTACCTGCCAAAGTGTTGAGAAAAAGCTTAATCATATTAAGTTGCATCTCTACATATGTGAGTACCACGAGGACGATCTCCTCTATTCCCCCTACCTCTTTTCAAAGCTGTGGGTTTGCTCACTGGAACGAACCATGGGATCCCTGCAATGACTTTCGCCATGAGAACCATGAGGCGGAGAGCGCGTGAGAAGTTCCCAGGTCAGACGACTGCGACGTCGCTGTGTTCACTGATGATCTGGTCAAGTGGTGGATGAGGGCTCTGTCTCAGTTGTGGTGATGATGGGGTCAAGCGGACTGTGGCGCATGATTCCACCAGCTCAGCCGCTCAAGCCGCTGTGGGTCTCGTGTCGGGGCTAGGCTTGGCGGACTTGACATGAGCAACCATCAACGTGTGACACGAACCTTCACACGACCCAGACATCTTCAAGTCGCGAATTCAACGATTACCGAAGTCCTCTCTTCTGATATATACTACAAATTCATTGCGCTAATTCCGTTTAGTGAGTTCACTCAGTCGAAAGCTCTGACGTACGTTATCGAAGTTTTGGGTTCGTCTCCGCTTTCTTGCGCCACTGCCTCTGGTCATTCTTCGACAAAGGAGGCGCAGAACCCCCAGATCTCAGTAGGCCGAGACACAGGGTGTCTCGTTTCATCCGTCACGTGCATGTCCAAGACATTGTTGTTTTCGGCAATAATACCTACTTGAATCCATCGAGTCCCTTCTTAGGGCGCCGCGGAAACCTGGACCATCTGCGCGACGACGCCTATACTCTCCTATGCACGCAATGAGATCCCTCGCTTCGAGGTTCGCGCGCCAGGAGTCTGTCCACGATTACGTCGGCGTTTTGGTTCCGTTAGAAGAGGCGCATTTGCACAGTCATTCCGCCAGATCCGGCCGGACCGAGTTCGAGGAGGCCCAAGCTAGCCCCGATGATGTCGGTATTGACGAGCCCGAGTCTGAGGCGGCCAAGGACGGCGAGAATGAGGGGACTGGCATGCTCCAGATGAGCGCTGCCGAGTATTCCATTGAGGGTTTGAGGAGGGACGTGCGCAAGGGTGAACGAGGCCAGCGGTGGTCCGAGTACGAGTGTGAGTTTGGCCAAAGGGCCACGAGGGAGAAGCCGGCCATGTCGGGTGCTGATGGGATTGAAAAGTGAAGTCGAAACTCATAAACAAGGCGATACAAGATATCGGCATGGGTCGGTACCAATGGCAGATGTTTGTCTTGTGCGGATTTGGGTGGTTTGCGGATAAGTGAGTTCGGACTCAACCGTTGATACTGGGTCCATGTTTGCTGACGCCTCAACTCCTAGTCTCTGGATGCAAGTACGTTGCCCATACTACTAACCATAATCCTGGCTTGGACCCTGTCTTACTATTTCTTAGGGCGTTTCTCTAACACTTCCATCACTCTCGCAAGAATTCGATGTCTCAGAGAAGCACGTCAGGTATACCACGAGTGCTCTGTACGTCGGACTGTCCACCGGCAGTGTCATTTGGGGGATCGGATCGGACATATACGGAAGACGAGTAGCTTTCAACGCGACGTTACTACTCGCCGGCATCTTCGGCATTTTGGCAGCATATGCCTCGAGTTGGACGGCTGTGTGCGTATGTGAATCGAATCGTTCTTTCCACCTCCTTGTTATGTCTTTGGGGGTAGCTTCCCATTTGAGCCTGTTCAAGCAGCTTTGCTTCCAAGCTATGCACCTGGACACCTTGATTCCCACTAAACTGTTTTCAAGGGGTGATTACTGACTCCCGATTTCTGTAGATTTTGTTTGCTCTGATGGGAACTGGCGTTGGCGGTAGGTCTAAACTCCCAGAACATTGTCAAATACAATATGAAGCGTACTTATTGACCTTGCCGGTCTCTAGGGAACTTGCCAGTAGAGTAAGTAACATCTTGAGTTATTCATTGCCCCTGAAAGCATGGCTCGGGAGTACGTTCTCCTGAGGGCTTTGCTCTAGAACCAGATTCTGAGCTCCCGAAACATTGCTCCTTGGTCCACGCAAAAACAAAAGCAAATAAACAAAAACTTGCTAACCTTATCCTGTAGCGGTTCGCTATTCTTGGAAGTATTGGTGCGTATAAAAATATGGTTGCTTTGGAACCCAAGCCTGCTCCATATGCATACCCTCCCAGCTTCTAGTAACTAACGTTTCGACAGTAAGTAACACATTCTCGACTCGCCACGTAAGCCTATGAGAGGATCCCCGAGAAGGAGCGACCCTTTCCGCACCCCTAAGGGCCCATCGGTTTTCGAGGGTCCTCTACAGTTTCTGAGAAGATGGATTACAAGCACTAACACATCGCCTTTCACAAATCAGACCAGACACCTCAAGCTCGTTGCTGACGCTCCTCTCTGTATGGTGGTCACTTGGGACACTGGGCTCATCGCTCTGTGCATGGTACTTCATAACGAACTGGCCGGTGGATGAGGGCTGGCATCTATTCGTGTCCTCCATCGGTATAGTGACATTGGTCCTGTTCATCTGCCGTTTCTTCCTCTTCCACCTGTTCGAGTCGCCGAAGTTCCTCTTGTCACAGGGCCGGCAAGCAGAAGCCGTGGCAGTCGTCCATGGCATTGCCTACCGAAACAAGACGATGACCTGGCTTACGGAGGAGATCATGGATGCCGTCGTCGACAGCGAGGGTACGGAACGGCTACCAGTACGAGTGACCGCCGGTAACGTGATTAAGCAGAGCCTCACCTCGTTCTCAGTCGGCCACCTACGACCCCTATTCAAGACCCGCAAGCTCGGCATCACGACGCTGCTCATCTGGTTCTGCTGGGCCACCATCGGCATGGGGTACCCGCTCTTCAACGCCTTCCTCCCGCAATACCTATCCCACGGCGGATCAGAGGTGCCAACCGTCCCCGATGACGGCGCCCCGGTGTCCGCCACGCCCGCGGATACATACCGCAACTACGCCATCATCTCCATGGTCGGCGTGCCCGGCAGCCTGCTCGCCGCGTACACGGTCGACCACAAGTCGCCCTTCCTGGGCCGCAGGGGCACGCTCGCCATCTCGACCCTCGTGTCGGCCGTCTTCCTCTTCCTCTTCGTCGCCTTCGGCACCACGCCCGGCTCGCAGCTCTTCTTCACCTGCGTCGAGGCCTTCTTCCAGAACATCATGTACGGCGTCCTGTACGCCTTCACGCCCGAGATCTTCCCCGCGCCCGTCCGCGGCGCCGGCACGGGCGTGGCCAGCTTCCTGAACCGCGTCATGGGCCTCGTGGCGCCCATCCTGGCTGCTAATTTTCCGGGGAACGGGACGGAGGGGCCCATATACCTGTCGGCGATCCTGATTTTGGCGGCCTTTGTGGGGATGGTGTTGATCCCTATCGAGACTCGGGGGAGGCAGAGGCTTTGAGGGTTCTTTTTTTGGGCTGGGGACTGTTCATAGAGGCATGTTGTGTGCGTGTATATAGCTGGGGTTTGTATATACAGACGGGCAAATCGTGGTGTAGATAAAAGTGTTCTGCATATCAAGACTGGTTCACAACATCACAATAGAACAAACACATGAAGCGGATATAAACAGCATAATATATAGTGATATCTCGGTGATGGTGATGGGGTCTAACAAGAAATCTAGGTAAACATCCCGTCGCTCACTTCGTCCCCCTAGCCCCCGCAGGCGCATCAACCCGCCTCTTCTGCAACGACCTGCCCAGCGCATCGCGCACCATGGGATCCGCGCGGACCGTGTTCTGCACGAGCCACTCCTTCAGCTTGGAGCGCATGCTGGCGACGACCTCGACGTCGCCCGCAAACGGCGCCATCTCCAGCTCCATCAGTCTTGTGGCATCAACATCCATCCCCCTTGCCGTCAGCTCCAGACGCTCCAGGTTTTCCAGGAGGGCCTTCTCGCCCGTCTTGGTGCTGCTCCGCCCGCCTCCCGGTGGCTGCTGTTTCTGCAGTAAGGGCCCGATCTGGCCGAAGGCGATATACAGCGTGATGCTCAACTTGCGCGCCAGCGCGATGATTTGAAATGGCAAGTAAGGCGCATGATTCGTAAAGCGCTCAAGAAGCGGGTTCAGCACGACCCCGACGAGCCGCGGGAAGTGCGGCCGCGTCACGGCGTGCAGCTCGAACACACATAACAAAGCCAGCGTCAGCCACCGCCAGTACCGCCCCCAGTCCAGGTAGCCCAGCAGGCCCAGCACCCACATTGCGACGGCGGCGAGGCCGTAATATGGTATTACTTGCTGCGCGCCGCGGGCGACGTAGTCGCGGATCGTGACGCAGTGCTCCCACTCGAGCATGTCGGGGCCGAACCGCTCGTAGGCGAAGCGGCGGGCGGGGTCGGTGAGCGTGTCGGAGGCGGCTTTGAGGTGCATGAAGTAGTCGCCCACGCCGCCATTGCCGTCTTCACCACCACCTCCTCCTCCGTTATTGGCGCCCACCTTGTCCGGGTGGTGCAGGGCCGCGAGACGGCGGAACCGCGACTTGACGTCGCGCTCCGAGGCGCCGACCGAGACGCCCAGGTCGGCGTAGTAGTTGGACGCGCGCTGCAGCTCGTAGTCGGCCTCGTAGATGGTGTAGAGCAGGTACAGCGACACGACCAGGATGTGGATGCGGCGGCGGTGCTCGGCGTGCCGCGCGCTGCCAGGCGCGGGCTTTGGGTCGCCGGCGCGGATCGTGAGGCCGTAGTAGATGGTCTGCAGCCAGCCGGTCACGAGCTGTGGGGTTGGGAGGGCGCGGGTCAGCCGGGGTTGCTTCGTTGGTTTCTTGCTTGGGAGTGCTTGATCGCTTGATCGCGTGCCTTGCTATTGCGTGGCTTGGGCAGGGGAAGAGGGATAGATAGGTAGAAGATGACTTACGTTCGGGAGGAACGACCACCCCAAGAGCGAGAGGAGGTTGTTGCCGGCCATGCTACTGTTGCGGTCTGAGAGAAGCTGTGTGGATTGAGCTATGTCATGGCGAGACGACTGTGCAGGTATTTCAGTGTCGAAGAAGTGGTTGCAATGATTGTGATATTTGGTGGACAAAGAGTCGAACAGAGTGTTCGGTACTGACTTACCTCCTAAAAGTGAAGTGAGGTCAGACCACTAAAAATAGATTGCCGCGTTCCTGCAGGGGCCCCTTCCTGCTAGCCTAGCGGCCTATATTCGTGCCACCTGGCCACTCCCGCGACCCCTTTCTCCCCTATCCCCATACCAAAGAAGGAACTGCAGACTTCCTGTAGGAGTCAGCTACTGACGATTGTTCTTAGCTGCCAAGGCTAGGCTGCTTCCGTGGATGAGAACACCTATGCTGCTGTGGTCTGGTCTGTTCTTTGATGAGCCCCATACAAATCTCTAGTAGGCAGGAAGCAATCGTGAAGCCATAACGACTCGCCCAATTCCCTAGTCTTACAGTGCTAGTGAAGTCTATATCGACCGTTGAATGAAGTAAAGGTCACGGATCAAGGCTGACTTCTTCAAAGAGGTTGCATCTCCTGTCGTCCAGGAATGAGCGTTTTGCACGCAAGGGAATATGTGATTGAAGAGGCCAGAAGACTATGCTCTAAGTTTTGAGTTCAAACGTGTCAAGTCAAATAGGATCATAACGCAAGAGACAAGGCGAATGCAAGAGCTACAACGTGGATGAAAAATCTAGGTTGTTTTGCCGGCTGGCTGCCTGGCAAGAATATCTATGTATATGCGAGGGACTTGCCCCAGCAACATGAAAGAAACACCAAATCTAGCCGTCCGGTCTCAATGCCACGTGAATATCTGCATATGAAATGTCTATTTCCTTGACTTCGTTCTACTTCATATCGCACAATTTCGATCTGTGACCATATACCACCGGGTCTAGATCAGGCCCCAACTTTGTAAAGAGAGCCATCCATACCCTAAAGTCCGCCTCCTAGCATACCTATTCGGTAGATACCAAGGGGCGGAAAGAATGTAAGAGAAGTTTGAGTTTTGAAGGATCGCATGTACGACCGTTCAGGTTCTTGAGGCGAGTGAGCTGTTGCTCTTCGCCTAGTTCCTGCCCAGGGGCGTAGGAGCACAAGGGCACATGCCCGATGGGGTAGCGGTAACCGTCGAAACGGAGATCACAGTGGAGGTGACGGCGCTGGTGACAGTGGAAGTAACTGCGCTTCCACCACCGACGGTCTTGGTCACCGTGCTTCCAGCACCGACGGTCTCAGTCACCGTGCTTCCACCACTGACAGTCTCAGTTACCGTGGACAGGGCAGGGCCAATGGCGCTGGGGGCGGTCATGGTCACAATGGTGGCCGGTCCGCTTGCGCCACCTCCCATGGTGACAGTGGTCATCTCGGGAGAAACCGAGGACGTTTCATAGCTGGGAGCAGTGAAGGTGACGGTGTTGGTAACTGCTGTAGCGCCAGAGCCAGTTCCAATAGTCTGGGTCACGACTGACACGACGGGAGTGGTAACGCCCGCCGGAGCGGAGAAAGTTACGGTGCTGGTGATAGCTGAGGCTGAGGATCCCTGGCCGGCAGTCACGGTGATGACGGAAACGACCGGAGAAACTGCCTGTGCAGACGTAGTGGTGACTCCTTCTGTTGCGCTTGAGCCACCAACAACCGGGTAGGTTGCTGTCGCATTCCAGCCGACAGCGGATGTTCCGCTAGCTCCAGCGCCGCCAGTGGGAAAGACACCAGAGGGACCAGCACCGCCCGAGGGGAAGACACCAGAGGGACCAGTGGGGATGGCACTACCCGAGGGACCAGTGGCGATAGCAGCAGTCGAGGATCCAGCACTGCCCGAGGGAGCTACACCACCCGAGGGGCCGGTGGGGATAGCACTACCCGAGGGACCAGTGGCGATAGCAACAGTCGAGGATCCAGCAGTGCCCGAAGGGAAGACACCGCCCGAGGGGAAAACGCCCGAAGGACCAGCGCCACCGGAGGGGAAGACACCAGAGGGGCCAGCACCGCCAGAGGGGAAGACGCCCGAGGGACTAGCACCGCCGGAGGGGATAGCAGATCCCGAGGGGAAGACACCCGAGGGACCAGCACTGCCTGAGGGAACGACGCCCGAGGGACCAGCACTGCCTGAGGGAACGACGCCCGAGGGACCAGCACTACCCGTGAAACTAACAGCATCGGTCGAGCTGGCGCCGACGGAAGCACTTGTGGGGGTGGTTGTTGCCTGAACTGGCGCGGAGCTGTAAGAAGCCAAGGCCGAAGAAGATATGTGCGGGACATCGCTGACGGGGCAGACAGTGGTGGTCAAGTCGAACGTGCTGGTGACCAATACGGTTGAAACAGCGTCGCTGAGCGAAGAGATAGCGGCTGTCTCCGAGGCGGCGGGGCAGTTGGTGACAGTGGGGGCGCAAGAGATGACGGTGGCAATGGAAGTTGCGGAGATGGTCAAGGTGGTCAGGCTAGCTCCTCCGGTCACAGCTCCCGTTCCAGCGGTAGTCGTTGTGTTCGGGAAGGAGGGGATTGCAGAGCTTGAGGCCACGACTGGGACCGATGCTGATGAGAAGTCAGTGGAATGATATGACGCAACTAGCTATGGAGGCTTACCACTGGTGACCGCGGCGGCAGAAGAACTGCCGGTGACTGCGGCGGCGGAGGAGCTGCCGGTGACCGCGGCGGCGGAGGAGCTGCCGGTAACTGCGGCGGCGGAGGAGCTGCCGGCCGCCGAGCTCGATGGTGTGACATAGGTCGTGCTGACACTAGAAGTGCCGGTAGAAACGGCCAAAACACTGGATGTCGTCTCGGAGGTTGGGAGCGTGGGATAGCCGGCTACGGTAGTAGTATCGTTGGCATAGCCGTAGCCTTGCTGGCGGGGGAAGACCCGGAAGCTTCGAGCCTGAGTTCCCTCGGCGAGCACCACGAGGGCGGCTGCCACGTTTTGCTTGGTGAACAACATGTTGATAGAGAGCGTAAGTCGAGTCCGATCAAGGACGGTCGAGAAGCAAAAGTAGGCAAGCAATGGGCAGCCGGGCACCAGTTGCAAAGAAATCCTACAAGATCAAGGAAAACGAGTGAAGCTGAGGAAGAGACTGGTAGAACTGCTGGATGCAAGAAAACCAAGGAGGCATACGATCTTTTAATATGTACGCTGTCTAGAAGCGCCTCCAGACAAGCGCTCAACCCGTCCATGTCAACCCATGTGGTAATGGGACCCGGTTATGGAGATGGCGTCCAAGACGGAAATGGTATGGAGTCCACTACGTAGTAGTCATGAACCGGGGCGTCAGGATTATATTGCTGGAGAATGCGGCAACGCGGACGGGTCCTGGTGTCGATCGTGGGGATCCCTGCTTGTCTGGTGGGCACTGGCAGCAACATCTGGACGAGACCTGACCTGCCTGCCTGCGCCCAGGCGCCTCGATCTGATGTGGACACTAATGGGATTATCAGGCACTGGGACTTACCTACATGACTAAAGACGGCGACGACCAGGATAGCTTGACCGCGTTTATGTGGTTGGTTGATAGGGCAAGGAAACAAACGAGTTGGGCGCTTAGGCAAAGCCTCATCGGGGTCTCTGCCATTGCGTGTCTGCACCTAGAGGAGGAGGATGCAGCTTTGCACTTGCCAACACGCCCGGACTACCCGGACTGAATTCTCTAACCGCCCGACGTCGAGATGGACGCATATTTACCTGCGAGTTTGTGGAGAGCCGGTCCGTGGAATCATAACGTCGCGCTTAAAACGAACGGCGCCAGGCTAATAGTAAAGCAGCACTCCAACGACCGACGGACTCGAGAGATGCCGCATCCGTCGACGGTCTCGGCAGCGGCACGTTCGATGAGCTGTCGCCTCTAGGGGGCTAGCCTGTGAACGATGATGTTGAAATTTGATGGGAAATCGTGATGCTGATTAGGGTCAAGATAAGATAAGGTGCCTACATGTAAGGCCTGTCCTGGTGAAATTCATGCGAATTACTCGGACGGAGTCACGGCACTTGCTAGTCATCATGAGACAAAGTACCGGGCCAATGGGAACCGCTGGCGACGCTTCCTCGCGGCTCCACTACAGTCTCCACTACAGCCCAGTGCCCACCACCAGCTCCAACCCTGGACTTGTCTTTCGCCCAAACAACCGACACGCCGGCGGGATGTTTCAAGTTTCACCACCCAGCGCTTAATATGTAATATTACTGACTCTCCTACATGTATAACCTGCGCAAGGTTCACGATTCAATCTTTCAGCCGATTCGCCTCTTCCAGATCTGCAGCCAGCGACGGAAAGGCCCGCCTCTTCAAGGCCTGTTCCTGAAGCCAAGCTGTGTAAGCCTCAACATGACACCGCCAGCCATGCGACTACTGCCAGCCATGCAACCACCATCTTAATTACCAGGAGCGCCGCCGTGTCTGAGGTTCAGGGAAACAAGGAAACACGAGCAGCGAAACATTGCTTCGTAAACACCCCGGGAGATTGGTGTTTTCTTATTTTCGCCGGACCGAATGTTTCCCTTTCCTACTTGTGCACCTCGCCGTTTGGGACTGATGGCTACCAAGAGCTCTCTGACCACTTTGCAGAACTAAAAAGCTAGGTAGTCTCGTTCGTTGCCGCATAGCGAGTCAATATCCTTATCATTAACGACGTCATGTACTGTATCACTCGATAGGTCGTGGACAGCGTCGATGCGCACGATCTCGTATCATCTCCCGCATGGATCGAGAGAAAGACCATTCTTACGTACAAGAGGCCTGTCGGTTGACAGCACCTGTTCGGCAAGTACCTCAAGTGCCAGCCTATGGTCAAGTCTAGTTCACAGAGCCCCATCTCCTGGATATTTTCTTTTCAGCTCACCACGGAGCTGCCTGTCTCGAGTTGGTCACTCAGTTCACCGACTTTGAAGGTTGGGCTGTGAGCCTCGTGATTCAACTCCGAAATAAGGAGGAGGCTTAGACTACCACATCCAACCTATCGCGTAGCACGTTGCTTCGTGGCGAATTGGGACTCTCGGGAACAATCTCGTCTCTGTCCCAGATCTCACCACCCTCAAGTCTGTTAGAGGACATGGATGGTCCCCAGAGACTCACATTAGATAGGCTACCGCGCCTAGATACATTCATCTTAGTACAAGCGACGAAGCCAGGAACTTTGCCGTTACCTACCAGAGGATATCAGGCACATTGGATCACGTCACAACTGGCTAGCAGCACCTCACGCCGAGTGCAAGATCCGATATCTTCTCAGCACCCACCGTATTCCAAGGGATGTCTGATTGTCGGCATGGGCTTATCAATTGGCTCCGGGATCATCGAACCGCCGGCGCTCATAGCCGCGTCACGTGCGAGACCGTAGTTATGCCCAAACGGTTCACTGGAACGTGTAGGCACAGACCTCTCTTACCATCTCTGTCGTAGGCAGCAGAAGTTCTGCTTGAGCCGCGAGTAGGCTTGCCACAAGGAGGGTTGGTTTGATGCATTGTTTAACGTCTAGCAAGTAGGGCCTCAGGGGCGATAGTACGTAACAAGCAATCCACACGTACATACATACATACATACATACATACATACATACATACAAGTAGCTTCTAAAGCCAATTCAAGCCTCCATAAGGGCGAGAGCATCATGACCACGTGTTCACTCCTTTTAGTACATCATAGCTGGCATTTCAGGGCTCTGAGGAGCAAATACGAAGCTTCCAACCCCATCCGCCAATAAGTAACCGTCTCAACGCCGACTGTATCACGAGCTCCTCCCACCACCGCGGCAGGGGGTTACCTGCGATTTAAACGGTCGTATGCATATCGTCAGCCCCTTCTATCGACGCATACTGAGCGTCGGGACTCTCTCGTATCGTGGTTCGGGGCCGTCGGCGGTATTCGTCGTTAAAGAACGGCGGGTCGTCGAAATCCCTCGTCGTCAAGTCCTGGGACGACGAGCGCGGCGGTCACATCTCCTTCCCCCAAAGTCCAGAGCGTGCGGTGAAGGCAAAGAGGTCGCCGTCACTAAGCTGTTATCGACTGTTTTAAAGCTGAATATCCCGTGTTCTCCCTCTACGTCAAAAACAGGCCACAAGGACCACGGTCTCCGGTGGCTCATAGGAGGCTCGCCAACATGGCTCTTCATCAGCGACGTTATATGAAGGTCCGCTGCCTGTCGAGCGTTGGTAGATCTGGCAGGATGTTGGAACTCCAAGTGTGAAAATGATGAAAGAACAGGTAAATTCCCGAGTATCGATCTTGACGTCAAAGCCGAAAGGCGGAACTGAGGCCGGAGCCGAAGTTGATCGGCCGTTGAAAAAGTCGATCAGCCATTGAAAGAAACTTGCAAAGTATTCATGTAGTGCTCGAAGCCGCGTAGGCGTGCTCTTCGTAACTATATAAGTGTCGTGGTATTCTCTCCCTGTCTCTTTCTTTCTCTCCCTTACTGGGAGCAGAACTGCGTCGACGGCATGTGACGATGTTGGCGCTGAGTACGAAGCTCGGCTGCCTGAGATGTGTAACCAAGCCCTAATGGCTGGCTTCATATGTTCGTCCGATGGCACACTATTATCTGGTGGTATCAGTACACAGTCTGGCTATGGGTCTCATCTAGCATGGCTTCGTATCTTCCATTTCATTGCTCGACAACGTCTACCACCGTCAGCGGGCGGGAGACAACATGTCATCATTCTAACTCGGGTGATCATTCTGACTCAGGTGAACCGACATCGCATCCCCATCAGCAGTCGGTATCCTTACGATGACGCTCTCAGTGCAAGATTCCGCGATACCTATCCACCTGCAAGCGACGACCGACCCGCAGTGCTCAGGCGATACCCGTATGACAGCCAGGAATGAGCGCATGTTATTGCTCAATGATAAAAATGTAGGAGGTCAGGTAGAGTTTCGCGATATAGAAAAGTAACCCCTCTGCGAGAGGAGCGTGGCCCTGGCGCTACGTCAATGTTGCTAATAATTGTCCGATCCAGTGTTCCTTCGGGATCAGGACAGCGGTGCACATGACGCATATACATAGATGTCCGGGGGATGGTAAATCGTAGCGTCTTCCACCACCCCAGTTATTTGGATAAATTTATTTAAACACAGCCGTACTACTATTGTTGTAAGAACCCGAAGGATTCTAGTGGGTAGCGACGACAATGATATATATAGGGGTATGGGGCGCGCTATTGTTGACCATCCGACACAAACCAAACAAAAACAGCTATTTTTCTTGGCGCCCCGCTGTTAGGGCGCAACCTCGATATCTGCACTAAAGCAGGCACTTCTCTTAATAACTGACTATCTTTGCCAAGGCATAAGAGAATTTTTCTCACAAGCCGGATGGCACCCTTCCACGACGGGCCCCCAAAGACGCCCGTGGCCGTCCCAAAGACGACCACCAGCGGCGTGCTCAAATCCCCGGCCCCTAGAAAGAGCCCGGCAACTCCGAGCAGGCTCCGCCAGGCGCTGCTTGACGACATTAGCAACAGCCCGTCACAGGTCTTTGAGGCTGACTTTACTATTATTTTCCCCTGTGAAAGGAAAATCCCGAAATGTTAATGACAGCAGTATCACTAGAATGAAACGACCTTAATTAAACGAAATCTCTACAGACCAAGCTATTATACGCGATATAGGGAATAAAGCCTCCTCCTTAGAGTGCCAGGACTCAGTTGCCAAAATACTGGCTAAAGACAAGCACCTCTATAAAGCCAGGATAACAATGTTTCAGGAATGTGCTGCAGCAGTTGATAAGACACTTGAGAAAGCTGGAACCAAACTATACTCTCATACCAAGGAGTTCAGCACTTTTTTTTCTAAATGTCTGAACGAGTGGCTGGAAACCCGAGATCTGCCCAAAAAGAAGACCATTTCTAGGGGGATAGGGATAGTGAAGCCTATCATAACCTTCGCCCAAACTGTCTCTTCTAGCCAGTGACAGCATCCACGGACAATCAACACTACCATGAAGAAAACACAGCCTGGCGCCCTTATCACTACAAACCAACTAAAAAAAAACCAAGATGACCTCCAGGTCTTTGTCCGCATGGATAATAGCCACCTAGAGCCTTACAGAATAAAGTCTACACTGAACAGAAGACTTAAGCTCCACCCTCAAGAACTTAGAGAAGTGACCCGGTGCCCCTCCGGATTTACCTTACACCTAAGGGACAAGCCAACTCAGGCTAAGCTCCTGGCCTTCCAAGAAGAAATCACTGACATTCTCAAGGCAGAAAAGATCGAGACCCACACGGTCTGGCATCATTACAAGGTCAATAGATGCCCAAGAAAGGTCATCAATACAGAAGGGTTGATAATCGACATTACCGACATTATTGTTACTGATGAAATTAAAGCCCAAACAGGTGACAGACCTTTAAGGTGCATACTCTCAAGGAACACAGTTGATTCTGATCCGGAGACCACATGGGTGATCTCTCTGCCCCATACAGCAAAGAAACTATTCATGCTTTTTGCTCATTTAATGACCTTAAGGCACATTCAATACTCCCCTAAGGTTCACCAGTGTGCGAGCTGCTTCAGATACTATGGTAGGAACTACTGATGTGAAAAGCAAGTAGGTGCACATTGCGCCAGCGCAGTACACCAAAGGGATTACGAAAAACCAATCCCAAAGTGTATCAACTACAAAGGACCTCATGCTACCGACTTCGACAAATGCCCTGTACACCCCACAGTCGTGAAAGGTATCATCCATAAGCACACATGGGAGCAAATCCAGGAAATAAGGCTGGCCGGAGAAAGAGCCAGATCTAAAGCCTTTAATAAAACAGGCAGAAACCAAGCTAGGTCAACACCTAATAATAATAACAAAGACACCACAATGCAAATCGACACAATAGATACAGCTTATCCCAAAGATGCCGACACCATTGTCGTCAGTCAATGCTAGATACATCAAACAAAACACATCAACACAGGCATCTAGTCATCCATTCTGTGAATACAGCAGGAGGACAAAAAAGTGCAGGCCCTACAAAGTTAGCCATTAATCTTGCTGACTATAAAGGAGAACAAACAGACATCATTCTGATGCAAGAGCCCTGGGTTGGCATACCACCAGACAGGAGAATGGGAGTAAAAACACACCCCAATTACGATATATACTCCCCAGTGGATTCCTGGGATAGCGACAGTACACAGCCCAGATCTCTCATTTATGTAAGAAAACACCTTTAAGCGGATCAATTTCGGCCCTATGCTATACGAGACATCACCTAGGTCAAGGTATAAGGCATTATATTTGCCAGTGTCTACCGGCCATGTGACAACCCACAGGAAGTGGATGACATTCTAGAAGTATGGACTCCACCTTTTGGCTGCATTATAGCTGGAGATTTCAATGCTGACGACCCATCTTGGGACTCGAGCAATCCAGGATATCATGGTGGTGTTATACTTACACAGACTATGGCAGACCACGGACTGGATCTGATTTCTAAACCAGATGTCCCAACACATGATGACGGAAATGTACTAGATCTGGTGTTCTTAGATGTCCCCATGGCTGAAGCCTCAGTCAATGATGCACTTCAGTACACCTCAGATCATGAGACATTACGAATAGTCATTCTAATCCAGGGAGATCTGGACAGAATCTTTAAGGCAAATCATTAGATAGTACCGAACGATAAACTACAAGAGCTGGCAGATAATGTCCAAACCAGGATTCATGAGCTCCCCCAGCTGGGTGTATCCCCTGGCCAGGTGGATGCCTTTATATAGAGCTTGATCAATATGATCTAAGGCTGTATCAGGACAGTGGGCAAAAAGCCCCGACAATCTAGGCCCATTGCTTGGTGGAATGATGACTGTAAAGCAGCTGTTCAGACATACAGGGCCCTTCCCAAACAGACTATAAGCCAAGAAGGGCGGAATTTAGCCCAACGGGAATTTTGCCGCGTGGTTCAGAAAGCTAGGAGAGAATACTGGCAGACTCTAATCAATTCAGCAACTGAGCCAAAGGACCTATACAGAATCGTCTCTTGGCACAAGCTATCAGCAGGATTGCGTTCCCCCCTAATCATCATAAGAGACCAAATATTTGAGTCATAAGAGAGCAAGGCAAATACATTACGTTCAGCCATGCTTGAACGAAGTACCTCAGACAACGAGATTATCGACCCCTGGTCCGCTCAGATCACACAACCCAAGCCATACATCCCCCTTAAATACTATATCGGACTGGAAGAGGCTGAAGGATGCACTATAGGGACCAAGAGCAACTCCCCGGGAATAGACACCCTCACAGTACGGATTCTGAAAGCTTGCTGGACAGTCATTAGGGAACATATCAGAGCCCTTTTCCAGACCTGCCTACAGATTGGACACCACCCGAAACCATTCAAAGTAGCTGAGGTGGTAATAACCCCAAAACCAGGTAAGAAAGACTATTCTAATCCCAGAGCCTACAGACCAATATCGCTATTATCATGTCTTGGCAAAGGCCTAGAACGACTCATTACAAAAAGAATTACCTGGTTTGTTGTTAAACTTGGAATTCTAGTTCCACAATATTTTGGAGCTCTGCCAAAGCGCTCTGCCACTGACCTGGTAGCTGCACTCATATACGATATTGAGCAGGCCCTCGACCAAGGCCCCGTTGCAATGGTAGTCACGTCAGATGTGAAAGGGGCCTTTGACGCTGCCCTAATGGGACAGCTGGTGGTTCGCATGAGAGAACAGGGCTGGCCAGGCTTTCTTATAAGATAGGTCCAGTCATTCATGTCCGAGCGGTCCGCAAGGGTTTGATTTGAAGGTATCATGACTGATATAAAAGCTCTCATTTACGGGCTACCACAAGACTCACCAGCCTCTCTTATCCTTTACATGCTGTATACCGAGCCAATCTGTGCTCGACTTGGCATAAAAAGAAGACGCTTTGTATGTGCAGACGACCTAACAACTCTCTGTGTTAGAAAAAACCTTAAGGAAATAGCTAAAGAGGCTTCTGAAAATCTTCATTTGCTCAACCAATAGGGACACAATAATGTTATTAAATTTGACCCCGACAAAACCGAGATCATGCAGTTCTCGCGGAAAAAGAACTCAGATAATCCTCCCGTCTGCCACAGGACAATGAACAAAATAGCCAAGCATTCTATGCGATAGCTAGGTGTCCTTCTGGATAGAAAACTAAACTTCAAAGATCATGTTTCTCACCGGGCCAAGAAAGCTAGTAAGGTAACAAATCACTTTTGAGGACTATACAACACAATCAAAGGACTTCCAGTAAAGTCAACCAGGAGGGCTGTGAAAGCTTGTGTTATTCTTATTCTTACACATGGCTTAAAGGCCTGGTACCCAGAAATCAAAAAAATTAGGAGCTCAGGTGAGACATCAGCATATCGCATTAGGGGGCTTTTTAGAACAATAGATACTGTACTACGAACAGCGATCAGGGCTATCCTGCCAGTCTGGAAAACACATCCCGGACATATCCTATACTTTGAATCACAGATTCCTCTAACAAGAGTTCTTGCAGAGGCAATAAGACAGCGTCACGGCCTACGACTCGGACGTTTAGACCAAATACACCCTCTTGTTGGCAGGCTCCAAATACAAGTCCGCAAGGAACCAACAAGGTTACAAAGAAACTTCCAGCTAGTCCCTAACTTCCAGAGACCAATACTCACCAAGCCAACATAAAAAAAGCTCCCAATCTGAAAAGACAAAAACAAAAAGACAGAGCTCTTCAAGGAATGATTACAAGAGAGAAATGTGAACACTGACCTTGTCATCTATTCAGATGGATCACAATTGGACAACAAAGGCACAACCCGTACTAGATGGGCTACACCATCAGGAAAGGCAACACTACACAAGAAGTATACCAGGGAAAGGGCAGACTTCTCTAAGCAGAAGTAATAAATGCTGAAGTCTATAGCGCTCTCCAAGGGCTTGCAGCAGCCAGGGCAATTGGACACAGAAAACAGCTATATGTCTGCCTGGACAACACAGCAGTGGTAGATGGGCTCAATAGGACTCGACCCGAGACATCACAGAACATTTTTTTACGATTCCAAGAACTTGCCACGGCACACACTCCTGGAGTGACCGTCAAGTGGATTACTGGACACAGAGATATTGATAGAAACAAAGCTGCCAATACACTAGCAAAAGAGGGTACCATGCTAGAATCAGACACAATAAATCTTCCCATAATCTCATGGGTTAAGAGAGATCTCAAAAGAAAGGGCAAGAAAGAGTTCAATCAATGGTAGAAAGACAAATCAGAACCTAGATATCAAGAAGTATACTCACATACAGTAACTAAAAGAGACCTTATATCTTTTAAGAGGAGTACTTTACACAGACTTTTAGCGGCCAGATCTGGACATGGCGACTTTGCCAGATACCACGAACGCTTTGGGCATACAGACTCGAATAATCACTGCAGCTATGGTGAGAGATAAACATCACAATATATTTTCTTTTATAAAAAGCTGGGAAAAAATTGGCTACTGCCCAGGTACTCGCCTAGGACAGCTTGTTTACAATAACATCTCCCACCCCCCTGCGGACCACCCCCTCGCGGACCAGCGCGTTCTGACCCACAAACGCGTAATTCACCAACCACCAGGATTATGGTGATCTACCATCTACACCATCACTTTTGCATCTTTTTTTTCCACAAAGCACATTATTTGAATCCTTATCCACTGCTGAATCTCATGATGTCATTTTACGACCATCAAATAAAAGCTGAAGCCGCCATTTTGGCCATCCAACGCGGAGCTCCAGTCCGCTCGTCAGCCCTCGAATGGCAAATCAGTCGCTCGTACGTCAACCGACAAATCTCTGGCACCCCAACGCGGAATGAGACCAGCGCTCTCCAACAGGCTTTCTCACCGTATCTTGAATATAAGCTGGCAAGCTGGGCCCTTGGGCAAGCACAGCTAGGGTATTCTCCGGCGGTCTCTAAGTTCCGTCTCATGGCCCAGCGGATGCTCCATGCCACCGGGGATGCTCGAGAATTAGGAAAAAATTAGGCATCCAAATTCCTGTCTTGAAACCCGGAAGTCAAGATAATGAAGTCTCGTGTTATCGACTACAACCGAGTGAATGATGCTACAGCGGCAAATATCAACATTTTTTTCGATCGGTGTGACGCCCCTGACGTGGTTAACCTCATGTCAGCACGCTGGTACAACGTCGACGAAATGGGAATCGCCCAGGGGGTTAGGGACTCCCATTGGGTGGTCTCCGAGGCCTCCGGCAACGTGGTTATGAAGAAAGGGGTCGAGAAGAGTGAATGGATAACTGCCCTAGAGTGTGTGAGCGGATCTGGTGAGACCTTGCCGCCGCTGGTGATTCTCAAGGGGGTTAACGTACAAGCCCAGTGGTTTAGCAACCAAAATGAGGACAAATTCACCCACTGGAGGTTTATTACGTCGCCCAATGGATGGACCTCGAATCCCATTGCGTTAGAATGGCTTCAACGTATCTTTATTCCTCACATTTGGGAGGTCCACGGCAACACATGGGTGGTTTTGGTGTGTGATGGCCACAACTCCCACACGAATGACGAGTTCCTAGCCACCTGCTTGAGAAACAAAGTATGGTTGATCTTTTATGAACCTCACTGCTCCCATGTAGTCCAGGTGTTAGATATGGGAGTCTTCAATTTGGTGAAGAAGAGGTTGAAGACCTTACTCCAAGAGACGCCCAGCGGCCGTCTGGGACTTAGGCCATCTAAGGAGGAGGTTTTGGAGTGCTACAAGCAGGCCCGAAAGGACACAATAACGCTCTTCAATACCAGAATTGCCTGGAAAAAGACTGGGATTGTTCCTCGCAACAGAGCAGAGGCGTTGAAGTCGAAATATGTGATTCTGGAGGACAAGGGGGTGGCCAGGGCATGCCAGAGGGACCCTAAGGCTTCCGAGCGAGCCACAACACCAGATTTTCTCGAGATGGTAGCTAAAACCATTGTCACAACACCCTCTGGAAGCCGGGCTTTGCGGGAAAGTGCTCGAAAGCTCGAAAGAAAGGACCCTTCCTTTGGGGGGCCCTCTGAGCGCTTGTTGGTGCGGAAGGCTGGCAAGGCCATGGATGTTCAGGCTGCTATCATTGCAAATCTACGGGCTAAATGTGAGCTGCTTGAGGCTCAAGTGGCTAAAAAGGCTAATACCACTCGAAAAGCAGTCAAACCAACACCAAGGGAACGATTCGTCACAATGGCTAACATAAGGGAGGCCAAAATGGAGCTGAGGAACAGGAGGGTCTATAGGGACTCCGCTGCAGGCGAAGAGGTCCTACAAGAGGTCCCTGGTGAAGATTTAGGGTCGGAATCGGATTCTGGGAGCTGTATTATGGTTAGAACACCACGACCTTAGTGTATTTAGCAACTGTGGTGGTTGTAGATGGCTTCAGCTGAATGAGAGTGGTGTGGTGTGGAGTGGTCCGTGAGGGGGTGGTCCGCAGGGGGGGGTGAGATGTTACTTAGGGGAGAGGAGCACAGAATGGGCAAAATTCGTGGAGAAGAGCAAGTTCTTTTCATCAATCTACCCTCGATAGATAGCTGTTCTTGAAGGACCAGATGGATGACCCAAGGTCATACCGCCGCAACAACGGGGATGGGCTCGTGAGCGGGACTGATTGTACTTATTATCTTGATACCTCCACAACCTTGCGATGCAGAGGCTCTGGGAGACGTGGTTTGCACTACTGAGGAGCAATCCCCCACGTTAAATACAAAACAAACAAAACAATGTTGACCATCCTGGCCATACTGTAGGAACCCATCCCTCACCAAAATCCCCACCAGATAAGGATTCGTTTGTGGCGATGAACTTTTAAGCCCATGTCAGAATGCTTGATGATCATCTACGACCCCGGTTCTGTTTGCTACCGAGATTGCGGGGTCGCTGCGCTTCTGTTGGAAATCCAAGTGGTTTCTTCAATACTTAAGGTGCTCGGCCTCCTACTGAGGAATGTAAGTTAGGGCTTCCATACAGATCTAAAGCCTACCCAATACGACATCAACAATATCCCTTCAAGGTTTCGGCAAAGGACAAACTCCTAGACTTCCAACAACACCAACATTATCCCTTCCAGTTCTCGACAAAAGATAGACCCCAAGACCTCCATCAACCTCACCAAGATGAGAATAATGCAAGTTAGAAGCGCAAGCTTTCTGGCCTTGTCGGTCTTGATATTCGGTCTACTCCAATGTCTCGTCGAGGGCAGTCTCTAGAAACAGTCATGCCGTCGTGGTCGAAGAAATGGCAATGCTAACTCGGTTAACCCAACAGTGCCGGACCGTGGGGACCGTAGGAAGGCCAGCAGTAGCGCCAACAATTGCCAGAAGCAAACACGTCCTAGCCAGAGAGGATGACGACATTACATGGGATGACAAGCCGAAAATCAAGTGGAAGGATCTCACCAACGAAGAATTCGGACCAGGGATGAGGTTCTTCGTAGAAGCCGAATCAAAGGTGCAGGATAAGCTCAAGGAAAAGGAGCTGTTCATCAAAACCGGAAGAGACGAGGAACGCTTGAAGAACGAGATAGAGGCCTACAAAATCCTCGAGGTAACGTCGACCGCTGAGGAAACGTTGATCGCGCCCAAGTTCCTGGGGCTCGTCCGTGAAGGACGACACGGTGGTCGGGTTCGTGCTTCAGCAGATTATTAATGGGAAAACGCCAGATTTGTCGGACAAAGATTATAATAAGTGCAAGAAAACTCTGGACGCATTTCACGCAAGAGGCTTGTCGCATGGGGATATAAACGAGGGACAGTTTCTGTTGGATATCATAGCAGGTCCAGACGAGGCCTTCGGGGCTGAATGCGCTAATGGGTTTGGTTTGAGGGCAGTCAGCCGACCCTCAGGCCACCAGGATTCTGCCACCATTATCGTATGATGATCTGGTCACTCTGATGGCACACCTGTACATATATATGGGGGCTTCTCCCCCAGAGATCTTCTTCTCTTTTCCTTTCAATACCAGAACGGTTTGAAATCTCACAGTTTCTCATCAACACAAAGGGGAAAGCCTGGATTTTTTATTTCGAAAACGCACAGTGGGTAACGGAGGGAGCAACAGATGAGGATGAAGACAAGCTTGCGGAAGCACAAGATGAGGATGATGAGTTGCTTGAGGACTACTGGAAGGAGGAAGTGAGATATGGGGACTAATGTATAAGCTTTGCTGCGGTTTGCTGGCGTGGGACCTTTGGCTCGATTTGTCTCTTCTAGCTTATCGAGAAACTCCTTGTCCTCGCACCTCGCTGTTACGAACCAACAATACCACGGGCCCGTTGGCAGGCCTGAAGGGAAAAGGATGACCTATGAGGGACCCCAATTAGAACGGGGACACAATACAGAACAGCGCAGGGCATCCAGGCACGTGATCGAGGAAGTCAGGATCACGTGACTAGAGTTGCTCACGTCTGCTCACGCGAGCAATGGTGAGCACACCTCATCAGTGAGAGAGAGATTGGATATATAAGGATGGACATTTCCTAGCTAGACAGATAGACAGTCTCTACCTCAATGATCAATCTAAGCATCTTAGCCAACCCTAAGGTGGGAGACATCTCCTTACGACTCGACTATACAGTGATCCCTTGGATCAGACCAAGCCCCAGCATCTGAGTGTCTTCTAGTTGACAGAAGCCTCTAGCGTCCTTTGTGTTGACTTACCTCAGAACATAAACCCTATAGAACTCTTTAGCCTTATAGGTTAGACGGCTCGTCACACTCGCTAGAGTCACTGGGAGGTAGAGACTCGGTTAGTTTGGCCTGTTGTGTCTGGAGATTTTGACGTTGTAATGCACGCCGAGGGACATCGGACAGCTGGAACATAATGGCGGATATCAGATTGCATGGAAAACTGGAAGATAGAGGCGTCAATGTTTTACGATTCGATATGTGTCTTTAAGAGTAAAATCGGTCATTTACAAGAAGCAAATGAAAGAAAGAAAGGTATCTATAGAGCGCATGGTCAAGATGGAAGAACCCTGAGAAAGGGGCGCTCGCATGGATTGTATAGCTATGCGCATAGACCGGAAACTACGCCTGGGTCGGAAAGAGCAGAATATGTTTGTTTGTTTGTTTGTTTTGTATTTATCGTGGGTGCAGTCCCTCAACAGGGCAAACCACGCCTCCCAGAGCCATTGCATCGCAAGGTTATAGAGGTGTCAGTCTAGATACATTCAGATCCGCGCACGAGCCTATCCTCGTTGTAGCGGTACCAATCTGGAGTGACCAGATGGTTTTAGTCAATACCCAAGCACGATTTCGTCAGAAAAATCCCCTGTCCAGTGACTAAGCGACCCAGTGAACCTCAGTACTCTGGTGTACACATCGTTCCAGTAGCCGTTCGATATATGTCGCATTGGTGGGTGAAATAGGTGTTTGTTATCTGCTGGCGAGGGAAATCACAAGGGGAAAACCCTCACAGGAGTGGGTATTGTGGAGACAAACTGTTTGGCTATCGGGCTCTGCGATAAGGGGCCTCTCCACTGTCGTGTGCTGGTTGTCGACTCGCACAAGCCGGGTCAGAAGGGGGCCATAGCAGGATTCGAACCCACTTGTTCTCGTCGCCCACCGCACAAACGAGAACACAACCAGGCGCATTTGACCATTGCGCCATACGGCCGGAAAGAGCAGAATAAGATACAGTTTGAAACAAGCGATGGACTCGAGTGGGAGCACTTTATAACAAATGCAAGGAAGTGTAATTTATAAGCAAGACAGTGTAGAAAGGGCAATAGGAGATGCAACAAGAATGCGTTTTGCGTTCAAACCGACAAACAGACCGTTCTGGACGGACGGAACTCGGGCCTCTGCATTAGCTAAGTAAAATGATCCAGGTGGCTCAGGAGAACGATATCAAGCCGAGCTCAGGCCCATCGATATGCTAGTCAGCGGTTGCCAGGTATGTCGACACCGAGAGGACGATTATCTCAGTGCCCAAACCAGAGACTGGCCATTCAATAAGGGGTGATGTGGTTAATCATGGATGGTGTGGCTTGGTTCTGGTGATGGCCAGTCGGAGTTTACCTCCCAAGGGTCATGTGACAGTTCAACGGCGGGTGATGGTCCGTGCACTCAGAAGGATTCAATGTTCTTGTCTGAGCGCTGAGATCAGGATGAGGTCTTTCCAACCCACCGTATCGATATTCCAGCGTAGCTGTTGTGACTGGTGACGAGATGATTGCCACGAACTCAACAAGCTCAGTTGTACAGCATGCGGTGGTCATCGAACGGTACCCTGCTTTGGACCCGAGTGGCGTTCGTTACACAACCACATAGAGCGATTTTCAGCAGGTCCTCAGGGCGAGCACCAAGCAATGCAGCTGGCTCTCCTCAGTACAGCATTATCGCCATCCAGCCACCCAGACTGGGGACTGTCCGAAGGGGCAGGTCGGTCAGTCCATCCTGACGACTTCCTCATGTTTGTTTGTTTGTTTTGTTTGTTTTGTATTTAACGTGGGGGGTAGCTCCTCAGTAGTGCAAACCACGCCTCCCAGAGCCATTGCATCGCAAGGTTGTAGAGGTGTCAAATTAGATACATTCAGATCCGCGCACGAGCCTATCCTCGCTGTAGCGGTACCAATCTGGAGTGTTCAGATGGTTTTAGTCAATACCCAAGCACGATTCCGTCAGAAAAACCTCCTATCTAGTGACAAAGCGACCCAGTGAACCTCAGTTCTCTGGTGTACATATCGTTCCAGTAGCCGTTCGATATATGTCGCATTGGTGGGTGGAGTAGGTGTTTGTTATCTGCTGGCGAGGGAAACCACAAGGGGGAAAACCTCGCAGGAGTGGGTATTGTGGAGACAAGCTGCTTGGCTATCGGGCTCTGCGATAAAATGGGGCCTCTCCACTGTCGTGTGCTGGTTATCGACTCGCACAAGCCGGGTCAGAAAGGGGGCCATAGCAGGATTCGAACCCACTTGTTCTCGTCGCCCACCGCACAAACGAGAACACAACCAGGCGCATTTGACCATTGCGCCATACGGCCGACGACTTCCTCAGAAGAGAACTTGGCTTCACACGGTTTGTTGGTTCCTCGCTCATTTCCCAGGTCACGCTCGGGTCTGACATGGTCAGCTTCACAATATCCTTTGGCCCGAGGTCAGTTGTCCACCTGCATTGATCCCCACCGCCTCAACTCGAGCTTTGTGTCCGTAGGGCAGGTGCTAATGACTTCAACCTAACCGTGTAGCACACAGCATGACCAAAGGTGGTTCGGGCAAGTCACGAGGCCAGCTGGTCAGCTACGGAGGTGATATGCAAGCTAAGCTGTGAGCCAATACCAGAGAGCCAGGGAACCCGAGTAGTACCCGAGTGGGTATGATCGTGGGCCGCGGCTTACACAGCTATGAGCTTACAAGGCTTGTCATTACACGGCATTCACCACGCGGACCTACGAGTACTAACTTGTTAGGTTGCGGGGTAGGACGGCATGGCATGGGACGGATCGCCTCCGACATGTACTAGCAATGAGCATGTGTTGTTCACCGCTGCCAGCCGACGGCACTTCCCTTGACACATATCGCCGCCGGCTTTAGGCTTGACCACGACGCCGATTGGATGCCATGTTGGGGATGCCACACTTCAAGATCTCATGATCTTACCTACTACGCATCGCATTCATCTCATGTGCCTCGTCTGCCTCATCTGCCCGCTTCTAACTGGGCCCAGAAGCGAGCTGGGAGCAGGACTTGGTTCGCTCGTCTTGGCATCTTGGAGCTTACCTACCGTACCTATCGTACATTGTAATGGGTTGATGGAAAGATCCCTCATTTCTTCATTGGGATCATGAGGGGCGGTACCTCTTGGTCACGTACCTCATGGCTACCCCGCGTCATCCCATCTCACCTTGCACCCGTGTTTTCCCATCTACCAAGGCGGTGGGTAGGCTGGGGCTGGGGCGAGTCCGGGGAAGGCGGTCATAAGGTATGCGAATTACAATTACTAACCTCTCACTCCGTTCTCGTTCAAGCCAAGCGGCAAGTCGAGAGTGATGTCACATGCCACACATACCAGGAAGTATTGTCCCGAGATGGCATCCGCTAACATGCCATCGACGTCCAACAACACACCAAGACCAGCCCACGACTAAGACCTGTGGTCGCGTGGCTCCCAATGAGTGACAGATGCAGGCACAGTACCAGCCGCGTCTTGCGGGCACGGTCACATGCCAAGCCGATTTCCCCAGATTCTGGGGATTCTGGCGGTCTGGGGTCGGGATGCTCCATTCGGGAGGCGTTCGGGAAGGGCGGGAGCCTCCGGGAGCTATGCCAGCAACCTAACCTGCCCATGATGCAACCGTATGCTAAGTCGCCGAGGAGCCAGACCATCGACCGCGGCGAGATTACATGGGCCGATGCGCTGCGCCGCGCAATCTCGTGATGCGAGCTGACGCTTTCAGGGGCCGCGGGGAGGGTTGCAGTAGGCTGCCACCTGCAAGAAATATGCCTACCGACTGGATGGAGCGTTCGCGATGTCGCTGAAGGAGGCTCTCGTCTCTGCTCTCTGGCCGACGTCCGAGTGGCACAGGCGCAGAAGAGGTCTCCGGTCTGGTCTGCTCTGAAGTGTCAAAGTGAACTGAAGCTACTCCTGTTTAAAGGGGCACCTGGAACAGGTGGGCTTGGGCACTTCTAGGAAACGTGGGGTCTTGAAATCACGGCCTCCTTCAGGACCTCCGCGTTGCATTGAAACCAAATAAACTCGTGGCGCGTGGCCGTGATTATTGAACAGCACTGTAATGGTTTCTGTGGACCGTGGATCACAACCTGCAATGCGTTCACGGCCAGTGAGCAGAGCGCTTGGTCACACTGCGGGATGCCAATTTCTGGGACCTGCATTGTGGTGGCGCTCTACCCTCGGGCAGGCATTGCATTGACCGACGCGCTTGTTTCTGGTGAATATGCCTCGATCATCGTCCTTCATCGCGGTGCAGGTGTTCAGGTAGGTGAAGGTCCTCAAGGTTGTGGCGATGAGCTGTCAGCCTGCTGATCAGCCTACAACACAACCCAAGCATTGGCGTCAGCACCCAAGTTGCAGTCTCCTGGACCCCAGAGTCTCCTGGACCCCAGAGTCTCCTGGACCCCAAGGTCTAACTGAGACAGAGCGACTATAACGATTTCCCAAATGCAACAGTACCGCGTGTTATTGGGTCGTCCTTACAGGACGTTACCCATCTATTTTACTTCAGTTGTCGATCCATTCCATATCCGGCTTACAGCTAGCCCTACCCGGGTCTCGTGTCTCTGACGACCATCAACAAAGTCTAATGTCAATCTCTTCCCACCAACCGATCAGGCGGGGACGGGTTACCGGTTTCCTGGCTCCAAGAAGCTTCGAACTAAAATAGATTGTATGCTTACAGTCCGCTTGGTCATGAGCGGTCGCTGGCACGTGCACGACCTGTATCCCATCTCGCAACGACGTGTTTCTAGACCTCCGAGCGTTTCCCTGGTCCGGTAGGTTTCAACACACCGGAGAGGTCTCACTGCAGTGCAATGTCCTAGTGTGGTATGTCGTCACAACATCTCAAGACATCATGGGTCCATGGAGCTGTCCGTAGGGGCCGTCCAAGGCTCTGGCTGCTTTCCTGGTCGACATGGTGCTCCATGTCCGAACTCCGTATTGGGGGTGCCAAGGTGGCACAGAGCTGCCTGCGAGGCGCCCTCAAAGCTGAGCACTGTCTCTCTCAGGTACGAGAGCTCCAGAGGATCCTCGAGATGGAGTTGACTAGCAAAAGATGATCCTCGAGGAGGAGGGGACCCTCGTCGCTACCTAGTCTACTCCACCTCGAGGATCCTGTAGTATTGGAGGCCAAGCGCAATGAGTCTCATGACTTCTTTACTTGACACCTTGCCATTAATAACCCTTCGCAAGATGCAGCTTATTTCGTGCTATTGGGAGACCTTCCCCATTTGCTTAGCCCGTCTGATCTTGCATACGGGTGGTGAGCACGAGTTCTACTTCGGCCCCCGTCACTGTGCATTAGGTTCACCTACTTCAAGTCTATTTCGTATAATAGCAAGCTTCGTCCCATCTCTCTCGCCTGGTTCGTCTCAACTCGAGTCCTGGCTCAGACCTTCCCGCCACTCCCTTTGCTCGTTTACCTTTCCCTCCCATCCTAGGGCCCGAGAGCTTATCGGGGAACCTCCTTCAGCCTTAGCAAGTCTCTCGTGGTGTTACTTCCTATTATATACACGCTGCCTGACATGTGGCTCAAGGACCTTCTGGCCGGTTTGGCCATCTTCAGCAGCCTCGTAGTTGCAGAATCTACGTTCTCCCCCGCACGGCCACCGTCTATTCCCCTAGCCGTCAAGGCACCATACCTGAATTCGTGGCTGGATGCCGGTAGTGATGGCGGGAATGGGGGATACCTGGCAGGCGAGTGGCCTGTATTCTGGCAGTAAGTTCCTTAAACCGCACAGACTGCCTACACGTTACAGTGAGATTGACCTTTGTCGTGCAGGCAACAAGTAACAGGGTGGGCAGGTCTCATCCGCGTGGATGGAACTCCATATACGTGGATGGGAGCGCCAGGGGGTGGCGCCGCCCTCGTAGATCAGACTGACTTCTCATATACGTCGACACGGAGTACGTTCGTGATGAACGTGGGCGGAAAAGTCGAGATGAACATCACGTTTCTTTCCCCAGTCACCCCCACGGACTTGAAAAGACAGTCGTTGGTTTTCTCGTACCTCGACGTCGCCGTCACCTCATTGGACGGTGCTAGTCACGATGTTCAGCTGTACGCCGACTGCTCGGCTGGTGAGTGGCAAACTCTGCGACCCTCGTGACCGTACTCCTGTACTCATCCTTTATTCACAGAATGGGCCTCGGGTGATTTGAGTGCCATCATCGAGTGGGACCACAACTCTGCCGATGGGGTTGCCTACCACCAGTTCTCTCGGCAGGATCAAGTTGAGATATCCGAGACAAATCAGCTGCCGAATTGGGGTACCTGGTACTGGTCTACGAGTGACGCAGATGGTGTAAGTCAACGAACTTGACCCAGAGCTCGAGATCGAGCATGCGAGTCGACTCCAGAAGCTAACATGATTCCTAGCTCACTTATCAGAGTGGTGCCGACGTGGACGTGAGGGGCGCGTTCATCGGCACAGGCGCTCTACCCAACACGAAGGACACAAATTTCAGAGCTGTGAACGATAACTGGTATGTGTCAAGGCCACCACCCAGCCAACATGCTCTGTCGGCTATAGACTAACTTGGCTTATAGGCCTGTTTTCGGGTTCGCCCATGATCTCGGGTCTGTCGGAGGAAACACTGTCAGCACCCTCTTTTCCATTGGCCTGACCCAGGACAATGCGATACAGCTCCTTGGCGAGAGCAGTAATCTCACGACCTATCCTTCTCTGTGGAAAAGCTACTTTGGCTCTGACCTTGAAGCTGTCAGTCTCCTCATCCTCTCGCCAGAAGATAGCCCCTGACTTTTATAGATGACATTCTTTTACAACGATTACAGTGAGGCGTCGAGCCTCGCCACCGCTTTGGACAACAAGGTGGCCACAGACTCCGTGGCGGCCGCGGGACAGAACTACCTTACCATCACCAGCCTCAGCGTCCGACAGGCTTTCGGTGCGCTGCAGTTCACCGGCACAGATGCAGACCCCTTGGTCTTCCTCAAGGAGATCAGTTCGAACAGCGATATCCAGACCGTAGACGTCATCTTCCCAACAATGCCACTGATATTGTACAGCAACCCCGCTATCCTCAACTATATGCTTAAGCCACTGTTCCTCAACCAGGAGAACGGGCACTATCCCAAGACGAGCGCCATTCACGACCTGGGAACCTTCCCCCTGGCCAAGGGCTACCCGGACGGGTCAGACGAGCCCCAACCCCTCGAGGAGTGCGGCAACATGCTGATCATGGTGCTGGCGTACGCGCAACGCACGGGGGACAACGCCTACCTCGCAACGCACTACAACATCCTGAAGCAGTGGGCGGGCTACCTCGTAGACGAGGCGCTGATCCCCGCGGACCAGATCTCGACGGACGACTTCGCGGGCTCGCTGGCGAACCAGACCAACCTGGCCATCAAGGGCATCATCGGGCTGCGGGCCATGGCCGACATCGCCGGCGTGACCGGCCACGCCGACGATGCCGCGTCGTATTTCGCCACGGCCACGAACTACATCGCGCAGTGGCAGGGCTACGGCATCAACCACGCGGCCAACCCGCCGCACACGACGCTCTCGTACAACGAGCCCGACTCCTACGGCCTGCTGTACAACCTGTACGCCAACTCGCTGCTGGGTTTTGGCAGCGCCTTCGTGCCGCAGAGCGTCTACGACATGCAGAGCGCCTTCTACCCGACCGTCGCGCTGAAGTACGGCGTCCCGCTCGACACGCGGCATACCTATACCAAGTCCGACTGGGAGCTGTGGGCCGCGGCCGTCGCGTCCCCGGACACGCGCGACCTGTTTGTGAATCTTATTGCTGAGTGGATTAATGTCACGCCGACGAATATGGCGCTCACGGACTTGTATGACTGCGAGACGGGCGATTATCCGGGCATTAGCTTCACGGCGCGGCCGGTGGTTGGGGGGCATTTTGCGCTGCTGGCTTTGCCGCAGTAGGTAGGTGGCATGGATGGAGTTTGGTACTCATTTTTGGCTTTGGAACTGGGAGGGGTCATCCGGACCTTGTTTTAAGGTTGTTTGGTCCGATCTTGGTTGGGGGGAGATAAACTTCACCGGCCGACTCGCGCTCCCGAAACAAGCGTCGAGCGAGCGTCATGAGTTCCGAGGGGCTGTCCGTTGGGTTGTACTAATAAGGTCGTTGCCGGACCTGTGCTAATATCTGTCTTTTGTTGGATTTCGGACATTCTTCTTTTTGCGGTCATATACCATACCATGGAGCATCTAGCATCTAGCATCTCGGTAATTTCATCTATTTTACTTCGTGTCCCTCGTTTCTTTTGGCCTGGAAGCAATGATTACGGGGTTTGTCGTCGTCATCTGTTTGCACCAGACCCTCACTGTTTTCCGATCTTCTCTTTCTTGACACCCACGTGGGAGTCACGGGAACTGTGGCTGCGGCAGGGAGGCGCATGGTCAAGTTGGCAGGTGGTTACTGTGGTGGTTGGTATATGTACGAGATTACAGGGCCAGGACATGGTTAGGGGGTTGTTGCATGTGGTAACGGAACTTTAAGTATCAAGTTCGGTGCTAGATAATGGCATGAGCAGGAAGAGAGGCAACCATGTCCCCTGAAATGACAGGGTATCTAAGGTAAGCTGCTCGCAGACTGATGATCTTACTCTTACGACATGTATTGACTTTCAACATCACGGCAATATATAGTTGATTCTCATTCCTCATTATCATCATACAACCCAGACTCCTACTTATACAATTCACACACAGCATCTATACCTCCAATCTATCGAGGCCAAACCGCTCAACTCCTGTAGACCCTCGTGAAGCCCTCGGCGGGCGGCTGCAGCCAATTCCGCTCGTCGTACGTCGCGCCCTCGCCCTCGATGACGTGGAACGTGTATATAATGCGGCCCTTCTGACTCAGGTTCTTCTCGCTCTTGTGCAGCAGGTTGCCGTGTATCAGGACCAGCGACCCGGCCTTCACCTCGCCCATCACGTACTCGCCCTCCCCTTCTTTGTTGTTGTCTCCCCCGGCGGCTTTGACTTTCTCCCCGTACGCCTCGCCCGCGGGAAAGCGTAGGCCAGCGTTGTCCACGAACTCCGTGCCGCCGCCTTTCTCCGCGCGCACGAATCGCTGCCGGATGGGCGCCCATCGGTGGCTGCCAGGCAGGAAGCTCAGACAGCCGTTCTCGGCCGTCGCGTCCTCGAGTGCATACCAGAAGCCCACCGCGCTTGGCGGATTTGTGTATAGGAAGGTGCTGTCCTGGTGCGGCGGGACGGCACCGCCGATCTCGGGCTGCTTGCAGATGACCATGCTCTGCAGACAGCGCGGGTCGCGGAACCCCAGCGCGCGCGCCACGGCCGCGGGATGGCTCTCCTTGCCACCGGCCGCGACGCTCCCGCCGCTCGAGCCAGCGCCGAGCAGGTCCGGGTTGAGGGCCGGGTCGAGCAGGCTCGCGAAGGGCGGCGACAGCGCGTGCAGGTAGTGGCCGATCTTGTTGATGGCGCGGGCGTTGGGCTTGGTCAGCTCGCCCGTCGTTTTATCAAAGGCGTCCTCCTCGAAGAAGAAGCGGATCTGGTCGCCCGAGCCCAGGAAGTAGTCGTCGCCGACGTGCGCCGAGTTCTCGCCCGTGCTGAACTTGGTCATCGGGTGGTCGGCGAGCGCGAAGTCGTCGAGCAGCATGTGCGTCTCGGCTAGGAGCGCTTGTACGGTCGTGGGCGGCAGCGCGTTGGAGATGATGAGGTAGCCGTCTCGTTCGAAGGTCGCGACTTGGTCTGGGGTTAGGCCCCCGGTTGGGGCCGTTGTCTCTGTCATTGCGAGCGACGGGATCGGGTATATAGGAGTGATGATCTTTCAAGGAACAACCTAAGGTAGGTAGCTGCCTACGATACATGTAGGTCAATCTAAGGGACTCTATGATGGAGTTTTAGTTCGGCGGATGCTGCCGGATCGTGGAGTGGGTGGGAGTTGGAGGTGGATGGTGGGGTTGAAGCAGCTTGGAATGCAATGAGGGGTGAGGGGTGAGGGGTGAGGGCTCAAGACACAGTGTGCACACCTTCCACAGACAGCCTAATCTCGCTCACCAACCGAGCACCACACCTCCTGAGTAGGTATGTACCTAACCCGTATGAACTTCAGTTGGTAAACATACAGTATTCGACAACTCTCAGCTTTAAACTTCTAGTTCACCTGTTTCCCAGCACCTCAGGTCGAGCTGAGGAGATTTGATAACCACCAGCAACTCGTACAGTACCGTGTTTGGGAATCGCTACCTACGATGAGCTCAGAAAAGGAGGTCGTCTCTGGACCACCAGCTCCCGAACTCCTGGACGAGCGAATCTGGTTGGATGGATGCTGGGACTTCTTTCACCACGGCCATGCCGGCGCCATGCTGCAGGCACGCCAGCTGGGCAGCGAGCTATACGTGGGAGTGCACTCGGACGAGGCCATCCTGGAGAACAAGGGACCCACCGTCATGAACTTGCACGAACGGTACGGACAGCTCTTGATTCCCAGAACACACATCTCCTAGGAGGGCCAAAAGCGTCACGCGCTAATATCCTGGATTACTGAAGTCTCGCTGCGGTGGATGCTTGTCGCTGGGTCACCCAGTCGGTGGCTCATGCGCCCTATGTCACGGAGCTGTCCTTCATAAGCCACTTTGGATGCAAGTATGTCGTTCACGGCGACGATATCACCTCGGATAGCAACGGCGAGGACTGCTATCGATTCGTCAAGCAAGCAGGCCGGTTCAAGGTGGTGAAGCGCACCCCGAGCATCTCCACAACGGATCTGGTCGGCCGCATGCTGCTGTGCACCCGGACGCACTTCATCAAGTCACTGCAGAAGATGCTCGCTGGCGAGGAGGGCAACGGAACTGAGGCTGAGAGAAACGCCGAGGGTGAGGCGATGACGAACCGCATCAACCAATACGCCACCGATGAGACCGGAAAAGACCCCGGTGTGGATGTGTACTTCTGGTCCGCGTCCAATGCGGCGAAGGTCGAGGATACCGAAGAGGAAACCGGGTCGTTCCGCCAGTTGTTGAAAGGCAAGGGTCCTAAACCGGGTCAAAGGGTCGTCTACGTCGATGGAGGATTTGATCTGTTTTCTAGTGGTCACATCGAGTTTCTTCGACAAGTTGTTGTGGCGGAAGAGGGCCTGGCTCGGAAGGACGGCTGGTACGACCAGCAGGCCGTCGACGAGCGCCTTGGGAAAGGCGCCGACTACGGTCCTGTCTTCGTTGTCGCTGGTGTACACGACGATGAAGTCATCAATCACTGGAAAGGCATCAACTACCCCATCATGAACATATACGAGCGCGGACTTTGTGTCCTCCAGTGCCGCGTAAGTCGCTCACTCCACTCCCTCGGCCATCGCCACTAACCCCCTACTGCAGCACGTCAACGCGGTCATATTTGGTGCGCCATTCTCCCCGACAAAGTCGTACCTCGCGGCGTTGCCTTGGGGCACCCCGGATGCTGTGTACCACGGGCCGACTGCGTTCATGCCCCTCTCGTACGACCCATACTCAGCGCCCAAGGAAATGGGAATCTTCAAGCAGGTCACGCAACACACCTTCCAGGACGTCAACGCCGGCACGATTGTGCAACGTATCATGAAGAGCCGGGATCTCTACGAGGAGCGGCAACGGAAGAAGGGCGTCAAGGCGGTGGGTGAGGCCTCGCAGAGACACAGAGAGGTGTTAGAGGAGGAACAGCGCCTTAAGGAAGAGAAGATGAGCGCGACATGATGGGTCCCGGGGATTACGTCGTTATTGCATCAAGTATGGCGATCGGGATAGGAGAGAACGTGGTCTTCAACAGGCCATGACGGCCACTTACGAGACGGCGATCATCCATGGTTGCCTTGGATTGTACATAGACGGAAGACGGGGAAAGATTGGCGTTATTGGCCAAGCAGTTTTGTTATAGAATAACAGGAAATCAATGAGTGTTGCTCCCTGCTTCGTTGAACGCGTTTCGACACACCCTTTTCAAGCAACGCACATGCAGTTTGTACAAGAAATGTCCCCCACTCCAAAAAATACACCTGGCGCTTGAGTAGAGAGGACGGATGGAACTGTGTCACATTCAAATACCTGAAGTATTTCGTCTCATCGACTCGTGTGTTCGCATGTATACATAGGGGTCCACCAGTCTGCATCTCAGACTCGAGATTTGCAAGCAAAACTCGAGGCCTCTGCTTCTGCACCAACATCAGTCGCCGAATTTAGCAGCAACTTGACTTTAAGGGATCAAAGAGAGAAGAAAACCAAGGAATTGAGCGGGACCATATTGGGCAGTCCGTGGAAGCGGTAGATATTGGGTGCAAAAGGAGGTCAAGACAACGATTTGCTGTCCCGATTCGTCTGGGCGAGCATGAAAAGTACCGAGCATCTGCCAAGAAGGAGCACGCACCGGCCACTTGCACCTGCAAGTTGAACCTTGACAAGTCACAAAGGAGCTTGGGCCAGCGCGTTCTTCTAGAACACGGGAAGAATGGCGGGTGCAGATCATTGCGCAGGTCCAGCCACCTTCCCCGCGTTCCACCTGCTTTGACAGCTGGCGCAGCTGGCAGACCTGGCAAGGCTGACAGGTATCCCGATTATCGATAATGAATTTTGAGGCGCGGCTCTCGTCGCATCGAGCAAGCAGACGAGCAGATCCCATCGTGAACCCGAACATACCACATATACCTTGAGCTGCCAACCGCCAAATAAGCACATGACAAAACCACATATTTGCCAGGCGAGACGCGAAACACACCAAAACACACAATATGTCGTCCATACGCACCACCGTCCACGAGTCCTTACCATGTAAGACCCTCCTCCCACCAGCTACCCACCCAAGCCAACTCGCAGCCATTGAAGCCCCCAGACCACCCTCCAAACAGCCGCAAACCAAACTGACCATCACCTCCCTCCCAGACATCGACCCAGAGCCCACCCAAGCCGAGCGCGCAGCCGCCCAAGCCCTCATCGACGCCGAGCTCTCCACCACCCCATCCACATCCCCATCCCCATCCACCCTCCCACCAGCAGTCGAATCCCAATTCAGCCCCCTAATAACACAAGAACACGCCCGCATCGCCTCCGGGCAAACCCCCTTAGCCGCCATCGACCAGTCGCGGTACGAGACGCAAGAAGAAGACACCCCAACCTCAGCCACAGATTTACAGAAATCGCTCGCGCGTGCCTACACGGCCGACGCCTACCTGAGCGGGCGGCAGACGCACCTACAACTCCTAGAGCGGTTCGGCCGCAACGCGTGGCTGGTGGGCAACTGGCAGCTCGAGGCCGAGCTGGCGGCGCTGGAGCGCGAGCTCGAGGCCGCCCGGCGCGAGGTCGATATTGTTAATATTGCGCGCCGCCGCGTCCAGGACGAGGTCGGCGGCGAGCTGGCGGGGCTGGAGGGGGCGTGGCGGCGCAGCGTGGGCAGGGTGCTGGAGACGGAGGTCGCGACCGAGGGGATGAGGCTGCAGGTGCTGGAGAGGCAGAGGGGTGCTGCTGCGTGACAGGGGCACCGCCGCTGTGGTTGTTTGCTGGATATGAATGAAGGAAGGAACGGCAAACTGGGCTTCCAGCTCGTGTCTGGTCAGGAGGGCGTTACAAATCATGATACCAAGTCACGTAGACAGTTTGGCGAATGCAACATGTCGTAATAATCATGCAGTTTTGTCTTCCTGCGGTATCATTCTATCGTGAAAGAGGCCCAACTCAGTATGAAAGCGAGGGTAATCCCACAAACGCCTCCACGACCAAACCATGACAATCCCAATTCCTGCTTTGCGTGCAAACTACCAGCCATGCATGCCCCAGCCATGCATGCCCCAGCCTGCATTCATTCCATGCTGCCGACAATGTTCCACCAAAGACTCCAATGTGCGTGTGTATCATGCTGATCAACCCAGGGGATCGACGTCTTCAACCCCCGACTTGACGCCCTCGTATCTGGTCCTTCTCATGATACCCTCGACGGGACCGAGCAGCCGCTGAAACGCACTCTTGCCCAGCGTGGCCACCTTGACCTCCGTGGCGCTGACGACGCTCGCAGCGCGCGGGGCGTCATTCAGGAGCGCGAGCTCGCCGAAGAAGTCGCCCTTCTCGTAGTGCTTGACCGACTGGTCCTTGCCGTCTATAAAGGCGTCGGCCTGGCCGCTCTCGAGCAGGTAGAAGGACTCGCCGATGTCGCCCTGGCGGATGACGGTGTGACCGGCGGGGAACTTGAGGGTCTCGAGGGCGTCGGCGATCTTGGAGCGCTCGTAGGGCGTCAGCGTCGACAGCAGCGGCACCTCCTCGAGGAAGCTCTCGTACAGGCGGCGGCGCGCGAAGGTCGACTCCATCAGGATGCGGCGGAAGGTCACGCGGTCGAGCGCCCACAGCGTGCAGCCCGGTTCCGTCGAGATGACCGTCGCGGCCCGCGGGGCGTTGTACATGAGCGCCAGCTCGCCGAAGGCCCCGCCCGCCTGGATCGTGCCCACCTTGTTGCCCATGCCGTCCATGCCCGGTTGCAGGGCGCCGCTGTCGTTGACGTAGACGTCGAAGGCGCCCTTCTCGACGATGTAGAAGTAGTCGCCGGCATCGCCCTGGGTGATGACCTGTCGTCGCCGCAAACAGCGATATTAGCATTTACTTCCGGTCCCCAGCAGGTGCGCCGGCGTACCTTGATAGACTTCGCCGGGATGGGCTTCTCTTGCAGGGCGCCGAGGATCTGGGCGTTCTGCTCGTCGTCTAGGTGGTTGAAGAGGAAGTTGCCGCCAATGGCGCGCCTGAGCCTATCAAGCTGCTCTTGGGACTTGGGATAGGACGGGGGCGTCCAGTTGTCGTTCGCGTCGCCGGCGGGCTTCAGCGACTCGGCCGACACGGAGGTGCGGCGGTTGAAGTTGTACTGTGCCGGGTAGCCGTCGGGAGGGGTCGAGGCGTCGCCGCCAAAGGGCCCAAAGGGGTTTGTGAAGGATGACATGATGCCGTCTAGATATGTATGTGCCTAGGTATGTGGTTGATATGTGGGATGGACGAGGAGGGGAAGACGATAGCTTCTAAACATAGAAGTGGGTAGCTATCGTAGGTGCCGGTAGGTGGGATAGGTGGTGCTATCTCGTACTAAAGGAAGCGTCCTGAGGTGGAAGGTGGGGCAGTTTCGACTCTGGAGCCTGGAGTCTGGATTCTGGAATTGTTAGTAGACGCCGGCTCTTGCGATACCAGTGCTTATCCCGACCTGGTTGGTACCCCTGAGAATACCTAGGTATACGAGAAGGTGCAGCCGGCTTGGGATGAGAAGTAGGGCCGGGTAGATGCTACCTTATATTCAATTGGGTGTGGACTGCGGGAAGAGCACCTGGGTCCTGCAGTGACGACAGCGTGCTGACTTCCTTCCTGCAGTGTTTGTTCTAGAAGGGTTCCTTCGGGCAAAACAAAGGCTTGAGACAGAGGCTAGTGCAAGATTCCTCCCAGCTGGTTACCTCCCTGTCTCTGGTCATCCAATGAAGCAATATGCAACCACACAAAGACCTTTGTGTCTTCCGAGGCTCGTGCGTGCTTCCTTTGACCGTGTGAGAACCATCTTGGGTTGTTACATTACCCCCGAGAATGTAGCCTGCTGGGGGATAACTATTTACTAGCTGAGAGAGGAAATGGCAAAGACATTGGCAAAGGTACTTGCATATACAGCGATTGACAGTTGATGATAATGTCCAATGCCACGCTCTAAGTTACTGCATGCATCTACACTGCGGCCTCCAGAGACGCGCTATTGCCTTGACATTGCCCATGGAGACCAATTACTCTACCCAATTCGACTACAACCGGATTATATTGACAACAAAGCTAGGATGAAAGACCATGAAGAGTATGACTGAGGCTCGTTTATACATGTGACGTCATGCTTCTGCTGGCTGGTGTTGTTCAACGACTACACCTTAACATACCAGCCCCAGGCGAAAGGCCTTCTCGGGTTTTGTTTTGATAAGAGCTACCGTGTTCGTCTCGAAGCCCCTGTTCTTACTATAGGTGGCAAAATGCGCGCTGATGATCTCGCCCTTGAGGGTTCATGACTTGATATCTCTATTTATGAAACGCGCGGGAGAAGGTAGTTGAAAAGCCGCTCTACCAATGATATAGATGATACTACCTTTTCGGGTCTGCTTGGGCAGCTGCGCATGTCGCAGAAGAGAACAGAAATAGCGCATAGCCTCCTATTAATAGATGGTGTGGCTCCCACCTCATAGATGGCTCTTATCACTCATCAAACAGGGCAACATGATGCTCCTGACACTCATCAAACAGGCAACATGACATGAACAGCGAGACAAGGGCCTGCACAATCCTCAGAAATCTTCAGCTGTAATATGCAAAGGCATTGCTATACCATTGTTATCATCAAAGTGACACGTAAGGCGCATCTACAGTTCCAGCAAAACGACACGAAAAAGCATGGTAGAAAAGCATCGTATTTTCCTATGAACGTGATCTGAAGCATCATCTGCAACGCCCGGCCGCCTTTTCCACACACACACGCAGGACGGATGCGCCAGACGCGCGCGCAAATGAAGTAATTAGTGATGTCATCTGCAAGCTCTGCCTTCGCCGCAGCAGCTTCAATGACCATTCCGCATCCTCCTGTATGAAAGGCCATGGACAGACGCAGAGGGAGATGCCGGTTTCTCTCAAAACGTCGAACGAAGGCCGACCATGTCCGATCGCGGCGAGCCCTTGAAAAACTCTCGAGTCCTGGAGAATGCCGGATATAAAGGGTATGCACAAGCCGTAATTATGAGTACACGCAGATGAAGGAGTTCATCTGCAAGAGTTTTGGCGCGGGGCCGATGAAAGCAGATCGACCGTGATGTGTCAACCGCCAGTAGACCTAGACAGGGGAGAATTCCCACAGGAAGACTCCTAGGCAGACCAAAGGTGAAGATCCTCGCAGTGAGAGCGCTACGAGGCAAACCGGGAACCAGGTGTTGTAGCCGTCAGGTTGTAAGGGGGCATCATACTTCAGGGGATGCTGGTGACGAGGAGGAACCTGAAGGGTCCTAGGCCTTCTGGTGGTACTAGCGACCATAGGGGTGGTAACCGCGGTTACCTCCTCGTCCACCGCCGCGATAGTTTGCCCCTGGTCGGCCAGCATTCTTGGGGCCCGTGGGCGCGTTCGGAGGGGGCGCCTGGGTCGGATCGCTTGGTGCAGGACTGTGATGTCCGTAGCTGCCTCGGTTTCGGTGGAAGCCTCCTCGGCCTCCCGGGTTGGCGTTGGGCTGGGGAACGTCGTCGTACATTCCTTCCCAAGATGTAGGGTCACCGCCGCCGCCACCACCGCCACCAGCCATGTTGCCGTAGTTCTGGTTATAAGCACCACGACCACCCCGTCTGCCTCCACCACCTCGCTGGTTGTACATCTGCTGCTGGTTGTTGTAGTCGTTGAAGCCTTGTTGATCGTCGTTGCCCTGACCTTGAGCTTGGCCAGCGCCGCCATTACCCATCATCTGGTTCTGCATTTGCTGCATCATGGCTGGGTTCATATTCGCCATGCCGGCCATGCCGGCCATAGGGTTGTTCCCAGGGTTGGCTCCGCCTCCTCCTTGGGCCATTTGCTGCTGCATTTGTTGAATCTGCATCATTTGCATCATCGCTGGGTTCATGGCTCCCATTCCCCCGGCCATGCCTCTGTTCATGGCCATCTGCTGCTGCATCATGGTCATGTACTGTTGCATTCGTTGCATGTACTGGGCCATCGATTGAGGTGTCATTCCTCCTTGGCCCATTTGGTTGGCCATCTGGTTCTGGTTGGCTCCCTGGTCGTCCATGCCGCCTTTCTTAAACTTGCCACGTCTCGAAGCCTCCTCCTCCTCCCGCATGTTACCTCTGGGCTGAGCTTTCTTGACTTCGATAGGCTTTCCGTGTATCTCCAAGTGGGTGCTGAGGCACGCATCGACTCCAGCCTCGCTCTCGAATGTGACGAACCCAAAACCTCTGGGGCGGCCGGTGTCCTTGTCCATCATAAGCGTCGCGTCAACTACCCGGCCAAACTGTGCAAAGTATTCCTTGAACTCATTCTCGGTCGTGTCCTGGCTTACGCCGCCCACGAAGATCTTGGACGTCTTCTCTTGCTCATCTCTCGGGATAGCACGCTTCGGGTCGATCTGTGATATACTTAGTCAACAGGTTCCGTTGGGTTAATGAACAGACGCAACACTTACAAGTTTACCATCCAGGAAGTGTTCCTTGACCATAACAATGTTCACCGTCTTGGGGTCCTTAAAGGTCAAGAATCCGAAGCCTCGCGACCGTCCAGTGGCGCCGTCTCTCATAACCGTACACTCAGTAACCTCACCAAATTGGGAGAAGTAGTCGCGAAGGGAGTCTAATGATCAAAGACCGATTAATACTTGGCAAACGGAAATGGTCGGGTTTGCAGTTTAGGTTTCCTTACCGTCTGTTGTCTCCCAGTTCAACCCGCCAATGAACATTTTCCTGCACGAAATCCATGGTCAGCCTACCATGCATAACAAATGATTGCAAACTTGTGTCAATGCAGCGCCACGATCAAACAAGCCAGAGCGTGGTGGAGTCTGTCTGGATGGTCTCAGCGGAGATGATTGTCACTTGAGCAAACATGCTGAGGGTGTCTTGTACATCCTCCAACCGAGGGCGCGCGTCAATAACAGCTCCATACGCCATCCCAGACCTTGTGTATTCACCGCCTATGCGATCAGCCGTGTGAGCCGAGATCCCCGTCTTGCAGATTGATGTAGTCATTGAAACGGTGTCTCCGTCCTCGAAATCTTCGCAGTCCGAGGTTAAGGGGATGTACTCCTCCTCCTCCTCCTCCTCCGTGTTCTTGCGTACATCCATGGTAGTTGATGGTATTGACGGTTGTGTGCGTGCGCGCAGTTCTTAGTGTGGACGGATGATTGAGCCACTGGTGAGATCCCAGGGGAGGCGACAGACAGCACTGCTCAAAGAGACTAGGGAAGGCAGCGGATGATGTCCGAAATGTTGTCGAATTTGCTCTCGTCTCTTTGCTATCGCGAAGCTAGGTTATGAACCTCGAGCGCTATTCGCTGCCAATGTTTGTTACAGCCCCTGAGAACCACGTCCTCGTCGAGCTTTATGAGCCTATCTTGGATGGATGGTTATGAAGGCAGTAGCGTTCTTGTGTACTGGCTATGGTCGGATTTATCGTTGGCTCTCCCAGGTAGCAAGCATTGTGAATCCTCCTGCATCTCATCTTCTCTTTCTCTTGCTTTGCGATGCATCTTTGAAGCTTGGACAGTACGGAGATCTTGGGCCTGCATTTCGAACGTCGACCGACTTGCACCATGACGACCTCTTATTCGGAGCCAGCTAGCCAGACAAGGTGTTCTCATGTCCAAACCCCTCCGGCCAAACCCCAAGGCACCATACCATGATTATGTTCAGTTGGGACACCGCGACCAGGCGATTGAGTTCCCAATACACTAGCCTGGACGTCACGGCATGCTCTAGGCTGCTTCGGCTGCAAATCGATCCAGGCGGCAAAGAATAGGGATAACCTTCAAGCAGAGAAGATCTCGACTCGTGGCTGATACGACATAGGGTGAAGCAAGACAAAACTGGGGTAAAAAAACGAAATCACTTACCCATCCTCCTTAGCACTGGGGCCTCTGGTTGTATGATGGTAGGTGGGAGTATGCGCCTCCTCTTGCTTCACGGGCGCTGCGGTCATGCTAGTGGTTCCATTTCCTAGGTTGAAGTCTACGTCGTCGTCGTCATCGTAGTTGTCCTCATGGTAGTCGTTGCCGTATCCATTCTCTTCAGTGCTCTGAGCTACATCCTCGGATGCTTGCTCGTATTCGGGGTGCGTGATTGCTTCTGACGGCTGGGATTGCGCCGGTGCAGCTGGCGCAGCAGGCGCGGTCGCTGGCGCAGCGGCATCGTTGTCATCATAGCTGCGTCGAGTCAGTAAGTCGGCGGTTTGGGGATATAATGCGCGACACAGAAGTCGTTTGAGAAGAGACGGGATTCGTCTCAGGGAGGTACTGACAGATCGGCAAAAAGATCTTCATCGAAATTCTCGGGTTCCGCCATGATCAAAGATGCCTGGAATTGTCGGCCTCGTAGATAGGCAAGGCGCTGATTGGGAGTACTGGAAGGACTGGGGGACTCGGTTTCGGCGAATGTCGTGGGAGTTCAGACTCTATCTGATGGCCAGATGGAGACTCTTCAATCAGAGGCGAGAAGTGATAGCACGTCGCCGAGTAGAGAATCGTGTTATAGGCAAAATGCACTTGGTGATGGGTGTTGATGCTGATGAAGGATGGAGACGAAAGAAAGGTGCCAGCTGCTGAGGAAACTTGGAGAGAAGCTTGATCCAATTGGGAGTTGCGACTCGCCGAGGTGGGCCAAGGCCAAGCACAGACCAGTTCTTTAATTAACGTGATTGGTCGAAGCTGCTGGTTCTTTGTGGGGGCTGCATGTGCACATATCCACTATTTGTGTGGCGTGGCTTGCCTACATCCATCAGCCACGGGTGCCTGCAGGTGCCAGGCGATGGGCCCAGAGCCGAGGGAGGGGCTGAGGGGCAAGGCCGGCGCGGACAAGTGATCGGCCATCGGTGTAGCAATGCGACTCAGATAGTATGGGCCTGCCACTCCCGGGTTGATCCTACCATTGAGGACAACACCATGCCATAACAGCCTGCAGTACCATGCGCTCGTGAGTCTTCTGAATACTTCGCCGGCCATGTTTTCGTCTTCGGGCAGCGGCAAGAAAACACCACAGCAGGTACGCTCTTTCACGCCTCCAGAGAGATGCTCAAAGAGCACCCAGCCGCTGACGATGACGTATAACAGGAGATGGTCCAGGTCGGTAAGTCCGTCCAATGGCTCGAAAGCCGCCGAGAGCATGCGCTTGTTACCTTAGCATCTATGACACGAGATGGATCGATATGCTGACTTGACATCTGCCAACAGATAGATCTGAGTAGGTTCCGCGTTTGTCCTCTTGGGTCATCATCAAGATGTGAAACTAAAGCTCAGTCCCAGGTCCACCTCGCCGTTCTGGCGCCCCCAACGAGAGGCAACCCCGAAACGAACAGGTCGCGATCCGAATATGGTGGTGGGGGCAGCCTATTCCCATGCGGACATGCTGAAGTTCGACAATCTGTGCGTATTGGACCCTCGGAGTCGTTCAGCCACGCCGTTTACTCACCGCAACCCAGTCACGTATCCGGTCCTTCGTCTCGACCGAAGACTCCCCCATCCTCGTCTTCGCAAAAGGCTCGAAATAGTGACGTTGGTTCTCCGCCGCCCAAGTCTTCTGGAGGTCCATCCTCTCCTCCCTTGAAGTCCTACTTTCACTTTCTCTCGAACACGAACTCCGACTGGAATGTAGAAGACCCGGAGGGGGGAGATATGCTCGGCTACGAAGATGACGATGGAGACGACTTCGGCTTGCCTAGCCTATCAAACATGCAACGCCGAACTCGCCGCAAAGCAGCTGCTCAAGGCGGTAGTAGCCTTACATCTCGAGGCCATCCGGCACCTCTCGAGACTGCTCTTGGCTTCAATACTCGACGCTTCTCTGACAGCGCCGATATAGCGATTGAAAGGCCGGCAGCGGCTTATCCGATGCCGAAGAAGAGCGAAGGGAAAATATTGAGGCCGCAATACAAAGACATCCTTAAAGGTTTCTTCTCCCTCAGCTCTTGTTAGTTGAATGGATGTTAACCCTGAGCAGATCCAGCCAATGCCCTACATCTCATCGATCACCCCGCTACTCCAGCCAATGCTACGCCGAAGGAAATCGACGCCATCAACTCTCGGGTCACGAAAATCAACAAGTTCAAAAAGATCCTCCAAGCCACGACAATACCGCTGACAGATTTGAGGGCTCTTGCGTGGGGTGGTGTTCCAAAAGAAGTCCGCGCTATAACCTGGCAGCTTCTCCTCAGCTACCTGCCCACTAGTAGTGAACGGCGTGTGGCAACGCTCGAGCGCAAGCGAAAGGAATACCTCGACGGAGTCCGGCAAGCTTTTGAACGTGGCGGCACGAACCCTGCCCCGAGTGGCCGCTCAAGAGGCCTCGATGAAGCTGTATGGCATCAGATCAGTATTGACGTACCCAGAACCAATCCACACATCGAACTTTATAGCTACGAGGCAACTCAACGGTCGTTGGAGCGAATTTTATACCTTTGGGCTATCCGGCACCCAGCGAGTGGGTATGTTCAAGGGATCAATGATTTGGTTTCCCCGTTCTGGCAGGTCTTCCTGGGCTCTTATATCACTGATTTCAACATCGAGAGCGGCATGGATCCAGGTCAACTGCCGAAAGCGGTGCTGGACGCGGTGGAAGCCGATTCGTTCTGGTGCCTGACAAAGTTACTGGATGGGATTCAGGATCACTACATTGTTGCCCAGCCAGGAATCCAAAGACAAGTTGCTGCACTTCGGGACCTTACCGCTAGGATCGACGAAGGCCTTGCCAAGCATCTAGAGAACGAAAATGTCGAATTCATCCAGTTCAGCTTCCGGTGGATGAATTGTCTCCTCATGAGAGAGATCAGTGTCCAGAATACTATTCGCATGTGGGATACATACCTGGTATGAACTCACAGCCTCTTCTAGGTGTCACTGCTAACTGTTTAAAGGCCGAGGAGCAAGGGTTTTCGGAATTCCACTTGTATGTTTGCGCGGCGTTCCTCGTCAAGTGGTCAGCCAAACTGGTCAAGATGGACTTTCAAGAGATCATGATGTTTTTGCAGGCATTGCCAACGCGAGACTGGACCGAGAAAGATATCGAGCTCCTACTCAGTGAGGCGTACATATGGCAGAGTTTATTCAAAAACTCGTCTGCTCACTTGAGGAGTGGACCCAGTCGAGCTCCAACTACGAACCTTCAGTTATAATGAACACGTCACGACCTAAAATAGACCGACCAGAACCCGCCCACGCCCCAGGGCGTGTTATCTCGGGAGCACCATTCCCATCAATTCAGTCGTGGTGGACATTCTCGCCCAATATGACCTTCTTAACGATTCAGACATCCGATTGCTCTCTGGAGATTTGACGAATTCCTACATGGAGCTGGTGTTGCGAGACACCCACCAAAGCTGGCCAAGTTGTCTTTAACTGAGGGTTGGCTACGATTAGTTGCCGACTTCTGCGCGACCCTCTGTTTGGTGAAGCAGAGCCGCAGATCACCCAGTTTGGTTGAAAATGGCATTAACGAACCGTGCAATGTCAGCACGACCTGGCGTGACACTGGCGTAAGTTCACAAAGTGACGGTCGGACTATCAAGCGCCACTCGCGACGGGTCCTATACCGGTCTTCTCTTGGAATTAACCTCTGTACATATGACTTTGTGCAGGCGAATTGTATAAGACTTTACGACCGGATTTGGTGATACATTCGAATACGCCCTGGGCGTTGATCGTTGTTAGCGAACTCAAGCTACAGTGTACCATGCGCTTGGATCCTAGATGGTCTGAAGGCCAGCTGTGACTCTCAGTTGGGAGGCTACGCTTAAGAATGTCTCAGGCATCTGGAAGCTCCGAGAAAGGTATTACAAGTACCAGCATTCATCAGCTTTTCAAGGTAGTATGGACATCTATATGCCATGGCTTTTCACAGTATCACACCGGCAGTGCCGCGATTACCCCGTATGGTATGACCTTCGTCGATCGAATCGAGACATGACCGTGCGGCTCCTTCAACGTCATTGCTGGTAACGAGGCGACCCAAGCCGCAAAGTCCTCGAGGAAAGCATCGAAAGACTCTTGGTCTGATGGATCGATCGGCTCCTGACCGTGGCTGATTCAGCCCCATCTGCCACTGGCCAGTACAGATCCAATGTCTTTCTCGTCATTCACGACGCCTTTGGCTTTGATGCAACTCCTCGGGCCGACAAGCAGGATCTCCGGCGGCAACACTGGCTCCATGGCGCTGACTCGCGCTATCCCGCTGCCTTCGAGCCCGCTGCGCAGCGCGTCCACCATCGCATCGCGCCCACCGCCTTGCGTCCCAGCTGGTTGTAAAGCAATTCATACGCCTCAGCGCCTCACGTGCGGCACGATGGCCTTGGCGAACTCGGTGAACAACGACCCAGGCTCCGCGGTCCCAGTGCCCGTACAGCTTCGTGAGCGCCGTGTCGTGGATGCCGCTTGCGACCATGTTGTCGTGACCCCAAACCGTGAGGTACTCTGTCATGGCTGCCCTCGTGAACCGGTTGGGGGCTACACGCGGGGAGAAAGGGAAGGACAGCAGCCCGCCCAGGGAGGCTGGGCCGACGTCGCGGTCCTCGAAGCGGTTGGGCATGGTTGTAACGTCTTGTCAGACATGTTGTGGGTATATCAGAATATATTGGTGGAATGGCAAACATAGATATCAAAAGAAAGGACGCACTTTGGAGATGAAGTTCTGGGTCTTTTGCCTGTTATGTGTCTCGTTTCCCTTCGCACACCTGCCGGCACTGGAAGCCCTTCAACACTGGAGACGTAGATATACGCATGTATCACAATAGCAGCGTTGAAATGTCCGTACATTGGTCTCCTGGTGGCCATCCACCAATTGCCTGAATGATGCAGGTTGTCTTCATCCGACTATCGTGGACTCTGGAGGCAAGGGTAGGGACTTTATGCGGGAGCTGCATTGTGGTAGCTAGCAGCATGGTTCTCCGTCTCGGAGCATCTGAGGTATGTTCCTCGGGCTTGCTCCGAAATATTTCATTGCTAACTTAGTGTCTGGGTGTTGATTCGAATCAGTACTTCCTTCAAAAAGTTCACATATCCAAAGTCCCTTTCAAAAGAATATGCTATGCCAGCCTCGGGTGTGTTCGGTCAAGGCGTGAGAGAACATGTCACACCGTATGTAGTCCGCCACACGAACTCTGGCGTCCGATTCCCCATGTACGCTATAAAATCCGTTGCAATAAATCGTGCTGCTAATATACAAACGCCGGACCAGTCTGATAGAGTAAGTGTACAGTAGATGAGATTTCCAAACCCCAATTGCTAGGCATTGCGCCATGGTTTTGCGTGACGAATCCAACCGCATCGGTGGCCTATGGCACGCGGTTCTAGTCTAGAACGCGATTCCGGTGCTTATTTAAAGTTGATCGCCAAGTCGAATGTATTATCCTGTCGGGCATAGTATTTAATATAATAACCAGCAATCTTGCGGTCCGGCACTATAACCATAAAAGTTAGAAATTGCCTGCCATCTAGAACCAAGCAGAGTCTCGGTCGATAGGGGATTAACTTACTGTACTCTTCCACCATCTTCTGTGCATTTTGTAAGAGGCTGGGGAAAAACCGGCTGCTGCCTAGGTACTCGCCTAGGGCAGCTTGTTTACAATACTTAGGGGAGAGGAGCACAGAATGGGCAAAATTCGTGGAGAAGAGCAAGTTCTTTTCAACAATCTGCCCCCGATAGATAGCTTTTCTTGAAGGACCAGATGGATGACCCCAAGGTCATACCGCCGCAACAACGGGGATGGGCCCGTAAGCGGGACTGACTGTACTTATTATCTTGAGACCTCCACAACCCTGCGATACAGAGGCTCTGGGAGGCGTGGTTTGCACTACTGAGGAGCTACCCCCCACGTTAAATACAATCAATCAATCAATCATCTTCTGTGCACCCACGCCGAACGGATTGTCCTTGCCCAACCTTTCAAAGGCATCCTTCTCGTGGTGTCTTCCATCCCGAGTGATCTTCAGCTCAAAGGCCTTAGAGAAGTTTAGACCCATCACGGTGACGGCTTCTGTGACGGCGGCTTCGACTTCTTCGTTTAGCACCTCGGAGTAGTAAAGGGTCTTGAGATCTTTGGGCTCTTTCCCAAACTTGAAATTCCAGGCGCTCATGATTATGTCCCGCAAGGCAAGCCACTCGCCCTCCTCCCAGCCATTCCAAGCCTCGATGACTTGGAACATACCCTGGTCGGGCCAGCCGGCGAAGATGTCAAGGACATTTCTTTCCACACCCACGTAGTCGTCACACGTGACATCGTTGACATAGAGTCCTTTACTCTGGTCCCACCGTTGGGGCATCCAGTGGTAACGGGAACCCTCTACGAACGGGTCGAAAGGGCTCTTCGCCGGTTCCTTCGGTTTCTTCGGTTTCTTCTCCTGGGGGAAGTTCTTGCTTATCGTACGGCTGTCGGAGTGGCTGGTGTCGCGCGTGCTCTCCAGACTATGAGGAGCCGATCGAGCGCCCAAGAAACAGCTATTTAGTTCAGCGAGAGGATTTTGTCGGAGATACTCTTCGAGGTTATCGTAATGTTGGAACGTTGTGATCGATGCCGCCGTTGGGATCTTTGTCCGCTTCCGGTGGACCGGCAATTGCTGGATGGCGTCGCTATATATGGTGGGAGCCATCTGATTCGTGTGGTTGTGTGTGGTTCTTGAAGAAAATCTTTGCGAGATTCCCGTGCGAGGATTTGTCCTCATATAGGGCTCTCGTGACTCATCGGATAAAGATGTACGAAGGTTTCGCTAGTAGCGTTAAGGTTGAAGGAAAAGACAAACAGAGTTCAGCCATAAGCTACCAAAAAATACAAAATATAAAACTAAAAATAAAAACCATCGTTTATTTGCTCAAAGTTACGACAGCCTAAATTAATTCCACATTATCGATATCATCTCAAGTTGCTAGGTTGGAAACACGAAGTCAGTTTAGCGAGAACGGCGATAGTAACTGCAACCGAAGCATATCGCATTTTAAACAGTCGCTTTAACGTTAGAGAAAAGGGTCAGAAATCGAAAGGGCTGTAGGTATTGGTGGAGGTGTTCTTGTAGATGTGCTGAAGTTATTAAGTATGGACGATGCGGCTTCAAAAGTTATATGTATACTATACAGGAAGTTAGCGACGTGGCCTTTCGGCTGATTCTGTGTACAACGGCTCTCAGAATCAAACTTATTCTTAGCCTGGGCCCCAGTATAGAGGCACAGAATAGAGGCACAGAATAGAGGCACAGAATAGAGGCACAGAATAGAGGCACAGAATAGAGGCACAGAATAGAGGCACAGAATAGAGGCACAGAATAGAGGCACAGAACAGAAGATCAGGATAGAGGCACAGAATAGAGGCACGGAAATCAGAACACCGCTTACTTCCCTCTTATTATATAAATAGTTGTTACACCTTGCTCACCTGCAAGCTCTCCAGCGGCGCAGCGCATGGTCGCCGGAGTAGCATGACGTACATCTGGGAACTTCTGCGGTCGACGGTGTTGTCGGTCAAGAATGTGGCGCTCGCTAACACCGAGAGTAACTGCACTTCCGTATTGTGGAGTGATATTGGGTTCGAGCGAGGTGTCGAGTGAGTCGGTCGGCGCTTATGGTGCTTGGGGCTTGGACATTGTCCAGACCCGGTCCGGATGGAGCGAAGGCAACGCCTGGCTACCATGAGGGTGGCGCTGCAGAGATTCGACCGTCCGCCCGAGCCTTCCTGGCTTTGCTTACAGGCTCGCCGCGCTTCATCTCTGGAGCGACTAGGTGTCGTGCAGCTAACGGGGTCTTTCAGCAGCTTCGACAAGATATTACTTCGGTGTAGAGCGACACGTGCTCAATCGAGTCTCCATAGTCGCTGCGCTGGTCAGGTCTGGGTGCGTTTTATTCTGCTCGCATGACACCAGCTTCCGCGATACTTGAGAATATGACAGGAGGGGAGTGATGGGTGACGGATACGATACGAATATGGTATCAGATGTTGAGTTACAGTCGTGCTTGAGTCATCATGGATGGAGGGGTTCTCGACGTGGGTTCGTGAGAACCGTTTGTCGGAAGAGGAATCACAATCGGATCGAGCCTGAGCTTTGAGCCTGAACTGCGAGTAATTCTTCCATAGGCCTGCGAGACGTCAGTTTCAATGAGGTTATGCGCAGCATTATGCAGTGCTGACTCTTTTCATCGGTAAAGAAATCTCACTTCCCCCTTCTTGATTTCCATTTGCATCGAAAGGCTATGGCAGACCGAATTTAAAAGAATTTTAAAAATTAAAATGACACAGGTGCGCAAATGCTAGATCGAACAGTGGACCTTTAAAATGGGGCGCAAGGCAACAAGAAAAAGGTTTTTTTAGCTAGACAATTTGTCAATTAGACAATTTTGTCGGCAGCTAGGTTGACGCCGAAAGATTTGATCAGTAAATTGACATATATACCACGACCACACGTCCGCCCCCACAGTCGTCGATAGGCTTTCGGGGGCAACTAAACTTACGCCTCCTTGGTTTGAACAGTGACCATGAAAGCACTGCTAAAGGGCAAGAAAGGGTTGGTAGCCTTGACAATGTCGACAGCCTGGTTCGCGTAGAAATTTACCTGGTAATTTAGCATATATGTACCACCACCTGCACTTCCTTTCCACCCACGATAAGGTGAGAATAAAACCTTGAGATATTCTCAAGCTGCGATCACATGTATCTCTATAACAATATTCGGCCGTAACACCTAACGTATAGCTCACTACAAGGCTGGTTTTCTCAGAACATCTGCTAACTATGACAGCAAAGGCAAACTACCTATTCCCTAGGTTTGCGCTTATAGTTTATGTGCGAAGTGCTCCGAGACGCCATTGGGTACACCCCATCTGTGCCTTAGGCACTTAGAAGGCCCATGCAGATGCCGCCCTGCTCCAACTTTCATGAACCTCAAACCTCATGTCCAGCGTGGATTGTTTATCTTGGCTCCATCAAGAGTCACCAGACCTGGGCAGTCTGTATCGAAAAAAGGGCCAGTCATCATGAGAAGTTCCCGAGCTCTTGATTCGTTCCTTTCAAGCGCGATCCCATCTTGTAGGCTCTCCCAAGGTATGTTACTGCTGATCGCGGCTTTTCCGGTAAGCATTTCCGGCAACCTGACTCGCCTCCGGGTAATTGAGTCTGGTCTAAATCGCTCTAGGATGATGCATATGTCGTGGTCATCGCGTCTTCGTCGAGGCTTACTGTAATATTCCACGCTGATTCCTCTGGCCAAATACTACTCGAGTAGCCTTCGGCCAGTGAGCATGTCGGGTACGCATGAGCATTGCCGCCAAGTCAAGGCGAGTAGCGCTAGATTGACATGAGTCTATCGCGAGAATCAGGTTAGCATTGGACGTACGGTATGCCCCGATTCTGGCAGGGTGTCTGATACCCTACAAGCCCAGGCTCGGAACACCAATGGACAACATGCTTTCGGCGCAACCAAATTCTTGTCTGGGGAGGCAAACGGCGTGCTAACGATTGGTCTGATAGGGTCTAATAAGGCCTTGGAGTATGAGCAATTCAGAAGCAGAGGAAACCGTAAGGACTGACCTAGTCCAGAGTCAGTACTTCCTTAACGGCTGGCATATCTCTGGAAGTGGAGGCCATCCTTGGTTGAGTATTAGTATGAGAGGGATAGTTCTGTACAGGTACGGAATCTACCATCGTGTAGAAAGGTAAAGGATGGCTGCGTGATAATGATGGAGCAAAGTGAAAAGGCGTTTCACCTTCGAGATGGCGACAATATGGCTTGGTTCCGATATCCCGGAGGTGCATTGGTACTTACGTTAGGTTAAAGGAAAACTCACATAATCGGGTGCGGAGTGAGACCACGTGAGGAACCTCGAGGTGCCGGAGTCGCGAAGTTTCGTGGTGCCGTTTTGAACGTGGGCTTGTGTCGGACATCCGTCCAGTGGTCACCTAGCAACGCGGTCAGATGACCTGCTGCACTCCAGAAGGTATGGCCAGGTCTACAGCGAGCTTCAATGTTTGTAGCGGTACCTCAGGTATCTGATGCTCATGTGACAGGGCGAGGCAGGTGCTCATCATCTGGCTCTTGCCTAGCAAGCATGCCTCCTGCCTTCATGTATGGTTGTTGTTGGCCGAACTTCCATCAAATCAGTCCAATTGCTTGGACTGATAGTACAACGGAAAGTTCCCGTCGGCAGCTAAGTTGACGCCTTGTCTGTTTGTTGGTTGAGCGCAGGTTCGATTCCTGTCGGGGCCAATAATTTTTCTTTCTTTCCTTTTTGTATTTTTGTGGCATCTCATTCGTACGATCTTGCCCACATGCATGCCAATTATTTATTCCTGCTCAGCACCTGGGTACACAGTTGCGTACCCGCGATGGGCAAGCAGCGGCTGCCGTGCCTTGTGCCTGCCAACTTGGTGTATCAGAGAAAATTGAGATCTCGGCACTGCTTGCACCTTCTCAGTACAAGTTGGAGTATCCATCTCTCAGGTCCAGACTAATGGTATGAGCTGATCAAGTTGCTTCTTCACAGGTTTTCATCCTCGATATCGTCACCTGGTGCACAGCAGTGGCTTAGCCCCTGTATTCTCAACGTAGATGAATTTCATGCCTCGCCGTGCAGCTCAACGGCATGACGATCTCAGTACTTGTAGTTGTAGCATTCGATTATTTCTAGTCTTTCCTTATTCTGTCCCTCCAAGCATCGTCACGGATTATTACTGGACGCAACGCGCCAGAACGTTGGTAGGGCCTGGCGGTAGCCTCACAGCGAACATAGCCGCGAGGATCTGTCTGCTGGGTTCTCAGTCTCAGGAACCATATCATTCAATCCATCCGGTAACACATTCACCCTGGGCTACTGTATAGGTAGTTATTATGTCTAATAAGCGTCTGGGGATATAGAGGTTGATGCCCCTTCGAGAGATGGCGTCCCTCTACTAGGGATACGACGTTGCCATCGCATATGGGGGGCCACTTAGTGGCGCTTATGAAGTACTGTTGCTGTGAATGAATATCTACCATGCATACCAATGTGTGCTTGACATTCAATGCGATGTGCTCCCAAGGTTCCGTTACGGCACCTACACTTGTCCCACATAAGTTCCGTACGCTAGCCCCGATTCAATCTTCTGACGATAACAACAACGCGACACCCTCACTTTGCGATAAATCATAAAAAAATCAATTTACCGTGGATATCAACGAAATCAGTACGGTTTTGAGTGGCACTCGCCAGCCGAACGGTGAATTTATTTCAGAGGCGCGTGCAGGCATTACAGCGCGCGTAGAGGGCCGCAGTCGTAGGGATGTCGCACTCGCCTACGGCACAGAACGCGTCGAAACCATCTCTGAGATTTGCTCACGTGCTAACACTACTAAAACCATGCATACTGCACAAAAGAAGTGAGCTCCCAGGCTTCTTTCGCATGGGCAAGAACGCCATCTAGTTAATTTGGCTCGGAGGTTCCCTCGTCTCTCGTGGGAGGCGCTCAAAGCCAAAGCACGCGTCACCTGCCACACGGAGACCATTGTGAGGGCTCTCCGTCACCATGACCTCAAGAAATGGCGCGCAGTGAAGCAAATCTCTCTCACGGAGGATGACGCCGTGAAACGGCTTATTTGGGCGCAAAAATACCGCATATAATGCGCTCAAAAGGAGTTAATAATGGCCCTTTTCTCTGACAAATATATTATCCAAAATGATCCCAATAGACCTAGCAAATAGGTCATCTGTCTTTCTAAAGAACAGTACTATAAGGATCTCATGAATACATAAAGCCATAGGAGAGCCCGTATCTCGATAATGGTCTGGGGTTTAATGTGGTTACACAATAACGAAGATGGCCTAGGCAAATTGGTCTTCTATAAAGGAGATCCGGATACACCACGCAGAGGAGTGCTTGCCAGACGTTATTAACAGGTCCTGGAGGAAGGTCTGTTTCCTTTCTATGAGGCAGGGAACTCTTTTCAGCAAGATAATGCTCCTGTGCATGTCAAAAGAGGCTCAGCGGAGTGGTTAGAGGAGCACGGGATCTGGACTATCAACTGGCCTCCTCACAGCCCCGATTTGAACCCCATTCAGCACATTTAAGCAGCCCTAAAGAAGAAGATAAGGGAAATAGAGCCTTATTTTTAAGACCTAAAAGATAATATCGCTCACCAGGCGTAGACTAGAGAGATAATCCAAGCCGCGTGATCAGAGTTGGATCCTGACCTCCCGAAGAAGCTCATCGAATCTCTCCCCGATCGGATCGCGGCAGTGATTCGGGCGCGCGGCTGGTACAACCATTACTAAACCGCTATCAAATGCATATTTTGTTATAATTTTCAGCCTTGTGATGCGTTCGCAGTTGAGCAGTGAAGGCAAGTCAGGGTGAGGCATGCCTGCTATTACCCGTATATTCATTGCGCCGTCAATGTGAAGCTTCCTAAGAGCATTATCTCCCTCGTCCGAGCCCAAGACGTACTCTACTTACCCAATTGATTGCTGGGTTCATCGGCGGTTCGCTCCAGGAGGCAGGGTCGGTTACGACGGCGACATCGTGCAGGTTCTTCCAAGCCCGGCCAGATTCCCCGGAGGTTGTCAAAAGATGATAGGCCGCGGCACACGGGTATGTCAAAATCGTACGTGGACCTGAACAGCCTCGTAGATCTTGTATATGGTCGAGCACGTAGTAAAAAGAGCCTGCGCGGAATGCCCCTAGGCTTTTGATTTCCCAGGCTAGTTGACCAAGCTACTGGTACATGGTGGTATCGAATATGTAATACCTGACATGAGGTCTATTAATCTGTATAAAATCCCGTAGTTCTTTCAAGGCTGACGCATGCGAGAGGAATGGGTTGGAGGGATACCGGAGCTGCTCGACTGTGAGATGCAGTGGAAAGCTGTTCCTGAAGCACTTGTCTGGGAGTATTATCAGGCTGTTGAGTCTGCGGCAAGAAGTGAGTGGGCTGTAGCCATGGGACATCACGTATCCAGAAGTGTTCTTCCGACGAAGGAACCGTGTGGACTTGGGCGGCACGCTGCGTCTGCCATGAGGTTCACCATCAGTATATCATTCCCCACACAATGAGTAAGCAACCAAGTCAGTGCCAAGCTTAATAGGGGCGCCAATGCCAAGCATATGAACTTTGGAGTCGGGGTTGGTCCCCAGCTGCCAGCTGCTAATGTGGCGCAAGGTGAGGATTGAACACCGCTTTCTACGAGCAGGCCGCAAAGGCATATTGTTGGGTCTCCTTCGTAGAACGTAGTTGTTGACGTACTGACAAATATAAGGTAGCGAAGGTAGATGAAGACACCTTCACGTGTGTCCGTCGCGGCGAACGCGCATCATTGAGTAGAGCCACAGGAAGAAGACAAGGAGTCTGTGAAAGATAAGATAAGATAATATAAGAATACTACGAAGCCTATCGGCAACTGCGCCAAGCTCCCGCCTCGGCAGGTGGTTGGACACGGCCAATCAAGGCAATTCGCGGCAATCTGCGGCTTACCATCCAAAGCCGTCAACGGCAAGAAAATATCGACGCGGCCCCTCTTGCTCTTCAATTCGGGCGCCGCGCACCTTTCAGCCTCACCGATGCAGACCTGTGGAACAAGCGCAGGCCAGGGTGGAGTTAATATGATGTCAAGCAAGCCAAGGACCGACCACAAACATTCGAGAACCTTTGCGATGCTAGAGGGCAAGCAGATACTCTTACGTCAAGCGACGGGGAAACCGGCTATGCCCGTCCTGGGTGAGGTAGGCAGAGGCGAGGGCTCTTCCGCACCTTTGCCCCTTCGCCTTCGGTCTCGCGAAAGCCGCCATCGTGATGGGGCTTCATACGGTCCAAGGCTCAGTCCATGAAAGATAATGGAAACCTGACCCGATCCACCAGCGTCCATGGACTACAGCAAACCAATCGACCGGCCCGTACGATGACTGGAGAAGACTTTGTCTCGAAACCGCCTCCGCTCCCCACTCACATGACTTTGAGCCGCCGCCTGCAACCGAAGCTCTGGGAGAGACTTCCGCGATAGGCAATTCTTTGAGAGGATGACACGATGCAGTGCCATTGATGGCACCGGAACGCAACCCACCTGACACCACAGTACGGGGAACTGGCACGCAAGGCACCGAAGAGGCAATGCGATGGGTTCTAGAAGGACACATGGAAGCCGTCTCCCGAGGGCCAAGCTGTCCAAGGCGGCGGTATCGCAGGATTTGCACACCGCATTACTTGGTTTGCCTTGCCGTGCATGCTCTTCCCATATCGCAAGGGCGTCAGAACTAGGGACGGGCGCCCTAAAATTGACGGGATGACAGTGGAAACCTCAGGGAATGCTGGAACAGCTCCGTCCCTAGTCGCCGATTGGTGGGTGAGTCACTGACATCCACTCCGATCTCAAGGTGTACCTAAGCATTTATACTTTGCGGTTGTCTCGTGTTACAACCTTCTTTGTTGTCTCTTTTCCCTCATACTCCAACCTGTTTCTATTTGCCGAGGTAGTTCCCCATCTATATCACAACTTGTGCATCTTGGTCCTTATCCGGCAACATCATCGACGCATATCACCTCGCTTGAGCCACGCTACCGTATTTCCGGACATCACATCAAGTCCACATCACTATGGCTCCATCTGCGATTCCGACAACTAGCCACACTGGTGAGCCGGAGTTGGATCTCACCTCGTCGGCCATCGAGCACCGCAGGACGGAGAATGTCCAGTCCAACGGTAGCACCGAGAGCCACGCCAATGGCGTCTCACAACCCAACATCAAGGAGCTCGACGCCTCGAAACTGACATACACTTTCACCAAGGAACCTCGTGAGGTTCCGGCTCCCGGCGTCTTCAACCTCAACGACCAGAGCATCTGCACAGACCACATGATCACCGTCGCATGGTCGGCCAAGACCGGTTGGAAGACGCCTGAGCTCAAGCCGTACGGCCCGCTGTCTCTGATGCCCACGGCTTCCGTTCTGCACTACGCGACGGAGTGCTTCGAGGGGCTGAAGGCGTACCGCGGCTTCGACGGCAAGCTGCGTCTCTTCCGCCCGGACTGCAACAGCGCACGCATGGTCATGTCGGCCGTGCGCATCAGCCTTCCTTCCTTCAGTCCGCCGGAACTGGAGAAGCTGCTGCTGGCGCTGATGGCCGTCGACGGACCTAAGTGGCTCCCGCGCGAGCGTCCGGGTAGCTTCATCTACCTGCGCCCAACCATGATCGGCACGCAGTCGCAACTGGGCGTGCAAGCACCCTCCGAGGCCCTGCTCTACCTCATTGCTAGCTACATGCCGGCCATGGACTCGCCTGCCGGCGGCATGAAGCTGCACACGTCGCCTGACGACATGGTCCGCGCCTGGGTCGGCGGCTTCGGCTATGCTAAAGTTGGCGCTAACTACGGACCATCGCTGCTCGCGACACAGGAGGCCCGCGCTCGCGGTTTCGGCCAAATCCTGTGGCTCTACGGCCGCGAGGGCCAGTGCACTGAGGCCGGCGCCAGCAACTTCTTCGTGGTGTGGAAGTGCAAGGAGTCTGGAAAGACGCAGCTCGTCACGGCCCCGCTCGACGACAGACTCATCCTAGACGGCGTCACCCGCCGCAGCGTCCTGGCGCTGGCGCGGGAGCGCCTCGGGGACGAGGTCGAGATCGTGGAGCGCAAGTATACCATCGAGGATGTCCTGCAGGCGGACGAGGAGGGCCGGCTCGTCGAGTCGTTCGCGGCCGGCACGGCCTACTTCGTCTGCCCCGTCTCGGTGATCCACCACCGCGGGCGCGACGTCAAGGTGCCCATGGGCAAGGCGGGCGAGAGCGGCCAGCTGACGTCCCAGATCAAGGGCTGGCTCCGGGACATCATGTACGGCGGCGAGGACCACAAGTGGGGTGTCGTCGTGCCGGAGGAGCAGTAGATGTACCATCGCCTGTGCACCTGCCGGACTACGCATCCAACCAACCGGTCTATGCGATGCGCAACTCCCTGTCTAGTGGCTCAGCCTCATCGTACCGTCGCCTGTCAGATTGCAGTCCGGACATGCACCCAGCATCAACTTCGCTCGCTGGCACAGAGGTTGTGCATCCCGGCTTTGCATGGCAATCGCCCGACCGACAGTCCTGTCGTTGGCTGCATGCATGAATGCAGCCGTCAGCCCAGGAGCTCAGCCCTCCGGACTCAGGGGTGGGGGACCTGCGAACTTACGCCACCACGACACGGCGATTGGACCTCCACCTACGAACATTTACACACACACACACGCGTACATGCGTACATGTGTACGTCGAATAACGGCTGGCACCATCCGGATACCTCTTATAGATCGATAGATAATGGGTGCACGCATGCATGCCTACGGGCGAATGGGTGCTTTGCTTGCTTACTGGCGTTTCAGGTTGGCTTATCTGCTTGGTCATTAGGGCTGCATGATTGGATACCCATAGCTGGGCAGTCCGGACGGAGTACGAGGCTGCTGGTTTCTCGACGGCACCGTGCGATGAAGCGATGGGGTGGTGCGATGCGGTGGCACCGACGGCTGGCTCGAAGTAATGAATGTATCTGAAATAAGTACTAACTAATACACCATGTTCAAGCATCCCAGTTGTTGACCGTGACTGGGCCCGTACACTAATTACTCCCGACGCAATAGTTACTTCCGGGATGTTGGATGTACACTGCATCGTGTCCGTGTGGCATCCTTTGCAGATGCTTTATTTAGGCCTTCCAAAGCAGCAGGAGGCTATGACATCGAGTTCACATCGACTGTAGGGGTATTTCAAGGTAAGCACCACGTCCTTCGCATTGCGTGTGACGGATATAATGATCATGCTCGGCACCAATCATTCCAGCAAATCGATGTTGTCGCGAACAGGCGGATTGGTGCTTGAGGTAAACCACCCCAGATACATGAAGCTCAGCTTTTCCCTCTCAAATGTGCACTGACTCTTTCGGATGGTGGCGTAAAGTTTACACCCAAGTCTGAATTTCCCTCTGGACCAAACCTGCCAGAAAGCACTTGAACATCATCTCATGCACCACGAAGCAGCCGACAAGCTCGCAGGCGGTCGATAACTGTTGCGATGCGCTCGTTAACACCCAGGCGCGCCCTGCCTTCACTGCTGAAGAAGAGACTTCACAATGTTCGAGACCTCATCGTCGATTTCCTCAAGAAAATTCTGGAACTCAATCAGCATATCGCCCTCTCATACGACCTCCGGGAGTCAGACGCCGTAGGGGGATCCGGCGGTCCACATACCTTCTCGTACTCTATCATCTCGTCGACGACGAGCTTGCTCTCTCCTTCGATGTCGGCACCAAACTCTATCAGCGCATTTTCGTGGGAAGGCGACATTCCCCTCGTCAGATTGGCGAAGTCCCCATCGAGGAGGCGTCTGTTTCCGTCAGAGAGGATGGCGCGTCCCAGCTCCTCGATCTCTGCCTGGGCGTCTTCCTAGGACGTCCAGAGCTGTGCGACTTCGGAGGACATTGCGCCAAGGTTTTGTTCAAAGTCGGCGATGGCAGTTTTTATAGCGACGGGTTCTAGCCTTTTCCGTCCGTCTTCGTTAGTCGCCTCGTAGCTGACCGTGGCTGTGAGAAGAGACGAGTGAAGCTCGCTGCTCTTTGCGGCGCGGGCGGCAACATCTTCCAGGCGGGTCTTGATGTTCTGCTTGTTCAGGCTGGCCATTTTCTCCTGAGCCTCTTCGAGCTGCTTCAGGGCGTTCGAATGCAATGTTGTGCGGATATTCTGGTACTTTGCTGTTCGGCATTAGTGGTGCACTCGAGAGAGGGCTTCGAAGCAGAAGGGGCTACTCACCTACGAGATCTGTCACCATGGGGTTTTCGGGTTCAGGGTCGGGTTTACGCTGATATGGTCGGTTATGGTAGCGATCAATAGATGTATCATCTTCGTTCATGCTCGAGCGTCGTGGGTACTTGTCAAAGAGGGGTGCGACAGAGTAGTATGCTCGGTTCTGCTTTATTGTTGGCGGGCGGGTTTCCCGCTCGTCCGCATCCATGAGGCGGTGTCGAACAGTGTTGCGATCACGCGAAGGCTCGTCACGGTATCTGTGGCCGTACGGCGGAGCAGCTGGCTGATACGCATGTCTAGTAATGGGTGGAGAGTAAGGGCGCACATCGGGTTTGTCCTCTCGAGTGAAATGGGATATGTGACGTTCAGGTCCACGTCCTGATGCTCCAAGATGTGGTGTTTGAAGATGGTCAGGACGCAAGCGTGATGTCATCGTTGCGGTTCTGGGGACAGCGCCACCCTCTCCAGTGATGACTGCGTCTGATGGCTACCGCACAGGTGAATACAAGTATCGTGTTTCTGGCATGAAGAGGTGGAATATAAGGGAGATCGAAAATGGCAGTGCGTGAGTGCGGTGTGGTTTCGAACTTGTTGGGCAAGAAAGTTTTGTCTCGACAGTTTTGGGCGAGGGTGGGGTGAGTGCGTGGATGGAAAGGGGGAAGGAAGGAAGGAGCTGTCCTGCAAATGCGCGACTTCCTTCTCGGTACCATCGTACCTGCTGCATGTACCTACAAGATTACCGAGGTCCATGCCCGGTTCAAACATGAAGTCCAACGCCCTTCAGGTTAATCTACCAAGTAGGTACCTACCGTAGGTATACCCGTCTCCTGCTGCTGATGCCGGCAAATCGGAGATGGGCAGCAGAGGGGGCATGAGTTGAGCGAAAGGGGTGCATCGCGCCTCCAGACATGCATTAGTCACCGAGCCCAGAGCTTTTGGTTTCGGCAGACATGGAACCTGTGAGTTATCACCTGTCTTTCTCTTCCCCCTCTGTTAGGGATATGAGGAGTGACGCCCCCTCGAACTCCTGAGTGTACCTGTATTCTCACGAAGTCCTTCGTCAAAGAAATCGCACCATGAAAACCCGGAATTTAGTCTAAAAATGAGCGTGTCCCAAAAGAAAATCTACCAGTCCCAAAACCCTGCATAAGGAAAACCCAGAAAAGCATAACGAAAAGTGGCCAAGCTCAGCGTGCGCAACTGCCTGTGCCCCTGACACGACCACCCGAAATCCCTCATGCCCCTTTCCCCTACTCGACCACTTCCGCCTCCTTGACCACTTCCCCCTGCTTGACCTCTGTCGCCATGACGAACAGGGGAAGCATCGCAGCCTCATCCAGAGCTATCCTTTTTGCACCGACAGCATCATACAGGGCTCGCGCCATGCCCGAATGCGCAGTGAAAGAGACAATAGCCGCGTCCGTACCGCTGAAGACATCATCCAGCAGCTTCTTAGCACGCTTCGTCATGGCCTCCTTCGTCTCCCGCGGCTCATCCTTCTTCCACAGCTCGTCCTCATCGGTGAACCCTTCCTCGATCTCATACGTGGGGTAGTGTTTCTTGATGTCGGCCCCTGTGAGTGAGCGCTTGTCGCAGTAGTGTCGGTTGAGGGTCTCGCGCAGAAACTCTTTCACGATGGGCTTGAAGGGACGGTCTGCTGGCACTTTGAGACCCGAGTAGGCTAGCTCGGTCGTATCGAGGCAGCGCTTGAGCGGGCTGGTGAAGTAGGCCTGCGGTGTTGGCATCTTCAGGTCCTCGATCCACCCACTATAGGATGTGTTCAACTCGCGAGCTTGGCTCTGCCCTTTCAGGGTCAGGTCGGCATCCTTCCACCTTGGATTAAAGGCTTCCTCATCCTAGACAGTGTGTTAGATGGTCCGCTGTGCAAGTTGTTCCGAACATGATAGACTTACGTTCCATGTAGTAGAACCCGCGTATGTCACTTTTTCCGCAAAATTATGGGCGGCCTCCCCGTGTCGGATGAGGATGATCAGCTTGTAGATGGCCTTGCCCTTGCCTTCCTCGTTCAACTTCTCCAGGTGGTCGGCGAATGACTGCCAAGAAGCGACTTTTCCCCCTTCGCCGTCGTCCACCATGGCCCCTTCTACATGGCGAAAAAAGTCATTAGGCTCTTTGGCTTTACCTAAGTCAAGACCTTTCCTCGTTTTCTAGATTGCTCGTCAGCTTGCAGCTCTCCCAACTCGAACGGATTCATTTTTCACTGACAGCTCGCCATTTCTTGGTGATTGCCGGAGTGGTACCGGTTGCTGGCCATTCTGACCAGGCTTCCGGGTCGTCCTCGTGGCCGAAGAACCCCTTCATAGGCTTGTACTCAAAGGTACGGGATGCGGAAGACATGATGTCGGCAGTGATCACGAAAGGCAATGAATATGTCACAATGGTTCCTTGGGAAGGCAGAGGCATGCTGAGAGAACTTCCCCTGGTGTGCGAAAGCAGGCTTATTTATGCAAAGTCGATGGGCGGCGCACGGCAGGCTGACGGCTCCGCATTTGGACTGTGACCCCTCCTGAATGACCAACACCAGGACTCGCCGCATTCCACAGGGCTGACGATTCACCCAACACATTCACCAACATCGATTCAGGCGACGATGTTCGGCTATGATAGAACAAAGAAACAGATGGCCTGTCCAACCCCATGATCTGCTCGTATCACCAACGACAGACGCTTGCGTCTGCGTGTTGGTCAATCCTGGAAATCTTCGGCATTCAATATCAAATCTCAAACCCAACATCACCACTTCCGGGTCATCAGACGATCTTCACCCTTCAATGTCGATAGCCCTTTGACACATGTTAGCGCTAACACCATGATCCATGCGCGATGTTGGTACTACAAGCCCATCGAACAACATCACATGCAGCCGAGTAACATCATCTCTCTGATGGATATCGATGACTTCGGCTTCTTCTACGGCGTGAGCAACGCCGATTCTAAACGAGTGCCGAGTGCCCCGTGATGGAGTCACTCCTCAGGTGAGTGTACATAGCGAGCGTGACGAACAAAACAAAGAACCGGTAACGCCCCAACATCCAGCCCAGGTATCGCCCAACAGGTATGCATCCGTGTCCCATGTTCCCATATCTTATATCCCAACATCCCATCCAATATCCCCTGAATAAACACAATGCGTAACGAACGTACTGTAATCCGCCAACATCCAGACAGCATGACACGCCGACCTACAACTGGAACGTCACGCTCCTCTTCACCGGCCCAAGCCTCCCAGGGCCACCACCGCCGGCATCCGCATCCGCATGCTCCTTCACCGTGTCCAGCCCGCCGCCCGGCGGCTCGAGGTAGTAGTAGTGACCATCGCAATCACTGCCCTCGTAGCCCGAGTCCGCGGAGCAGCTCGTGCTGGACCGCTTGGCTCTTGGCCCGGCCATGCCTCCCACGGCAGCGCCAACAACTCCACCACTACCACCCCCAAAACCCCAATAACTAGCATTACTAGTCTTAGGCTGCGTCATGAAGCACCGCTGCTGCTGCCCCTGCTGCTGTACTGGAGACTCACACCCAGCATAAGTCGACGAGCGCGCAACACCCGGCCGCGGCGCACCGCCGCCGCCCTGACCTCGACTCTGCCCCTGGCCCAGACCACCACCGCTACCATTGCTCCCAACTGAGTTGAACCGCCGAAACGCGCGCACGTGCGCGCGGTCCAGACGCTCGTAGTACCAGGCCGCGCCCGGGTCGCCCGCGACGTCGGTGCGGTATATGCCGGCGTACGTCGAGTCCGAGTTGGCGTGGGGGCGGCTGCGGGCGCGCTGGCTCTGTGCTTGGCTCTCGCTGTTGTTGTCGTCGTTATCCGCATGAAGGGTCGTCCTTGCCGAATCTGCGTTCGGTGCGGTCCACAGCCCGAGGTGCTTCTGCCACCACCCTTTCTCCCTGGCGCCGCACTTGCTGGACACGTCGCACAGGGCCTCCTCGACGACCTGCTCCTGCTTCTTGGTGAGCGCGAGGGGTGTCCTGTCACAGTAGTCCGGCTGCTGGGACTGCTGCTGTTGGACGATAGCGTGCTCCACCAGCGCGGCGGCGTCCCGCGCGTCGCGCTCCTTCTTGACGAGGGAGGAGCGCAGGCCGCTCGAGTCGAGCTTGAAGACCGCGAGGTCGCGAAGCGAGATGTACGGAACCTCGCCCGGGCGGATGTCGCGGACGTTCTTGGCTGAGGCGGGGAGGTAGGGGGACTGTGGGTTGCGTGTCAGCATTTTTTCTGACGATTATCACTCGGCTTGATGATAAAGAGAGTCTGCAGGGTAGAGAGACAGGAAAAGGTCTCTTACGAGCCATTCCGGGCTGATGTCGATCTGCATGTGCTGCCCGCCGGGCGTCTGGTAGAACAGCACCTGCGAGCGCTGGACGAAGGGCGAGCCGGGCCGCTCCAGCAGCCGCTTCTTCATCCCGCTCGGGGACGTCGAGATGTTGGTGATGAAGTTGATGTTCTTTCCAGGGGCACACAAGCGTCAGTTATTCTGATCCCCAAGAAAGATCCTTTGTCTGCGATTGACGGCTTCTGCGTCAGGGGTTTTCGAAAGGCTTACATCTGTTGGACGGTAGTTGGGCAGGTAGTGCCATAGTGCCAGGCCCCCGATGACCGATAGTCTCGTGTGCTCGAGCTCGGGGATCTGCTTGATGATTTGGATGACATCGCAGGCGGCGCACTCCAGTTCCTGGAAGCTGGGCGCCATGCTGCGTATATATAGTGCTGGGTTGATCTTCGGAAAGGAACGTAATAAGAAGTCAATGATGATGACAACAAGTAAAGAGTGTTTTTTGACAATGGCCAGCACGTCGTGAGTTAGGTTAGGTAAGGAAAGGATCACTAGGATCAGACTGCGCCTTCAGTATGAAAGGGAGAGAATGAAAGTTGGTAAGATAGATCAGAGGATATCCCCTCGTCCTTCCCCGATAAGCCAGGAAGGAAATACCTTATAAGGAGATAGAGTAGACTGTAACAACCAACCAACCATCCAACTTGTAATAGGTGAACGAGATGTAACGTTGGAGCCAGTAGCTCATCAAGCTTCCCTGCCAATCTCCCGCCTGGTCTCGATCAGGCGGCTCGCTGTACTACCAGACGTGACGACTCGCGTCATGTTATTTAGGGGTCCTGCGATAACGAGGAAGATAGAAGGGTTCCAAATAGAACGCGACTATAAGTTGTCAAACCGTTGTTTGACATGAGTTCCCATCACTCTAGTGCGCAGGTCGTGAAACTGCAATTTCGGCCTCGGGGCCGACGCAGGCAGTCTATAGAAGTCGACGGATCTTGGGGCTACGATTCTAGTCCCCCGTAAATAGACGAGCCAAGGGTCTGGTGCCGTCGTTAGTGATCCGCAGGGACCTACTACTAATGCGACCCCTTCGCCAATTGTTTCCCGGAAGAAAGGGTTCGTCGATTACTTCCCAGAATAAAGATCTGTCTATCAAGGTCGCGAGTTAGGAATTATTCCGCATCGTGCGTGGTGGAGTTCCAACCTGACTCGAGGGTCGATGGCGTTTCCGCCGCTAACAACTCGTGGGCGCCGCCGTTGGAAGATGTGAAACGGTGCTCAGATGGGGCTAGCATGGCAATAGCTGATGAGGGTGTGAGGCCAATGCTTATTTGGGCATTCGATAATGATAAGTGATATATTTCCAGCGATCGTGTGCAAGATACCACCGCCAAGATATCCGGGAAGGATCTGGAGCCAGATAGATGCCTTCGCATCGGTACCGAATCGAGTTAGCAGTCATGAGTGAGTCCTTCGGACGTATCCTTCAGGCCAGACGGGCCACGGTCTGCTCGCCTTCATGAAAAACACATATACCAACCTACATGAGACTCCAAGGTCGAGACGAGAACCAATAGGTAGGTAGTCCAGACAAGTCCAAACCGACAAACCCCGAAAAGGGGCCCCTCTTCTAGAGTCAAGTAGAAACGAACCAAGAAGACCCGGCCGAAGGGTCTTGAGTCGTCAAAGATGTGGAGAGATCGCTACCAACTGCCGTAGCCTAAGATCTACCGTCGAACAGGGAAGCATGGACGATCCCGACGCGTTGACTGCGGTTCTGTCGAGGTAGGTAGTTCTCGGCCTTGATGGACCCTTGACAGGAGTACCTACACACCCTCCTCACCTTCGATGAAACCCCTCGTGCGATGGTCGAGTCACTCGATAACCGGTGTTATCACTTGGCGTTGTCGAATCGGTTATCATGTTGCGTAAATGCCAGGCGCTGGTCATGGGGCATTTGACGAGCAACCCAAGGGGACCAGACTGGACCTTGAAATTCGTCGATCATATCGTTGCACCTGCGAATCGAGTCGTATCCGGCTTGTGAGATAGTATTGGAGCATTCGGCTCTCTGCAAGTCGTGTTCGTCAAGATGCTAGTGATTTTATTTTCTTCCGAGTGCTATCACGATCGAGATGTTCTCAGCCGTCTCACTAATGCCAATGCCGATACCGTTCCCTAAACCTGCACACCTGAGTGTGAATGCTTCTGCCCATAACTCCAACCTCGCCTGCTAATGCCTATCCATTTCTCTAGTATACCGAGTAGACCGTAACCTCGTATGACTCCCCTTTTCTGCAATGACCGGCGATCGCCACGGGTCAGGACTGTGGCGGCCCTTGCTTCAGGATCTCTTGGATCGACATAATCGAGTCCATCGTAGCGTTCGAGTGCCATCGCACCCGTCTAGGACCAAACGTGTCTACTTCATCGGGAGATGGTGGGTCGGTTGTGCCTGGCGTGGCATGAGGCGTGACATGAGGTCGAACTTCGGTCCAACACCCGTCCCATCTAACGTTGGTCCATCGAGGGCGCTTCCAGACCTTGAAACGTTCAATTCGAGTGCTTCTCCAACGACTGCTGCGGGTTTGGTGAGTCTGGAAAAGTATCCTCCACCCCTACAACAGGACACCTTCGTCGTCACCATCCTTATCTTCTTCGTCCTCTTCCTCCCAGTCAACCTCGCCGGCCATTGCCTCGGCCTGTCTTTGGACCTCGGCGAGACCGCTGAGTTCAAGGACGTAGTCTTTGTCTTCCAGCGCATGTTTCACAAAGCTCCAGCCAGCTGATCTGTATGCTGACAGAATAGGCTTACTGCAGGCGCTGCAGCAAGGGTATGACTGCCCCTTGATGATGAGGTTCTGAAACCTGCTCAGGAATCCGCGGATCTGATGAGGCACTATCCCAAGCGCATGCTCATCTTTGGGATCGCTCTCGTAGTTTGCCGAAGATGGGGACGTCATCGGAGCTGGAGCATGGTGCCCAAGGGGATGTTGTAAGGTACTCGTCATGAGCTCAACAAGCAACGCCGATGCGATAGCGGCTATGCCTGGTCTCGTGACAGTGCACTGCTGATCGAGCGTCAGATCCTTCTGCGACTAGAGATAATGTTAGCCCATCATCACACATATGCCAAGAAGGTACCTGACTTACGTCGCCGGGTGCGACCACGTCGTTACAGAAGTAACACCCCAACGTGTCTTCACTACCATCCTTGGGTTCAGCCCCATGTCTCATGACCACGTAGGTATCGAAGCCCAGCGCAGCATTCATGACCATCTTGCCTGCTGCTTTGCCCATGACGGTTGGCAGCCATCTTGACTCCCTACTATCCATTAGAAGGAAAATGGCGTCATGCTCGTCAATGAGGCTTTTGAGTTTCTGGAACTCCGCCTCTGTCTTGTCCACGATTGGATGTCCAAGCATTGGTACCGAGAGGACCTCCCCGTGGCTGTCGACACCTGGGTATATCTGCCTCAATACTTCAGCTGCTCGAATCGCCTTCGGGGCTCCTCCATTGAGGCAGTCATCATAGACAAATAGCGGCTGTCTGACCGGGTTTGAGAATGATACGGCGCCATAGTCGACAAATGTAATCTTGCGCACTCCCCATCCCATGAGATTCCTCGAGACGTAACTGCCAAGTGTGCCAGCACCGAGAAGGAGGCACTTTGTGTTCTTGATAATGTCGAGGTTTAGGTTAGGCGAGATTCGCCATTTCATGAGCTTCAAGTTGAGATCCACCGATTGGTCAGCCAGCCGAGCAGGATTCATCGACTCTGCTAAGCTGACATTTCTCGCTTGGAGTTTTCCGGTCGGAGTTCGTTCCCAGCCCGTCGCTTTCGGCATTGCAGAGGTCTCTATCTCTTCAGCAGGGTCCATTGAAAGGGTCAGGATGATACTGCGAGCCTCGTGTCTGCGTGCCTGTATATCCCGATAACATAGAATCTGGACGTTGGATAGGTGGTACCGTTGTCGTACGAGCACTAGTAGATTTCTCAGAGGCCAAGCTGGATGCTCCGGGTAGCCGGATGGATCTACAAAGGCGACGTATTTGTCTTCGTTATGCACACCGAAGAAGAAGTTGTTTTCGAAGTCGCGAAGCGATCCAACCTCCCATCTGTACCCTATGTCTTCGGTCGGTGTCTCATCTGGAGACAGAGGCTGCGATGACTGCGTCCTTCCTCTTACTTTCTTTGCTAGGAAGAAGCCGTACTCTCTGTTATCCACCGTGTATCGCCATGTGCCTACTCGGTCGACTAGTGCGGTACTCTCGTTGGGGTTCAGCCGTTGAATCTCACCCACGCGCTTCCACGGAGGATCGGAATGCAGTGTCGGGAAGCCAAACCAGTAGGTCATCCGATATTTCTTCAGGTCGGCGTACGAGAGGATAATGTAGTGGGAGAGGAGCGAAGGTACGGAGTAGATGGTGCCGTCTTTGATAGCGTCCCATATCTAGCAATGAAGGTTAGCAGTTAGTCATATAAACAAGGAGGCTTCACTAATGACAGACCTGGCGTGCGCCATTCTGAATTATCTCGCTCTTGTCCACTTGCCGAAAGGCTTCCAAGGTGTTCATGTTTCTGATTACGCCTTCAGCCCGCACAGCATTCATTGCCACGCTACGAGCGCGCATGCTATGTCAGTATTGGACGTCTCGGAAACAGCCTCATACCATGCGACACGCGGGCAGCCCCGACATACCTGGTAGTTGTCAAGGCACTAGCCAATATCTGCATTACCACGCTGTCGTCGGCAGCTGCGCCTGGACGAGGCTCGTAAAGGCCGAGCACCGGTCGCGCGTCGTCGCTGAGCTTGTCATGATCGAGCTTGGAGGCGAACAGCGCAGAGTAGAAGGGCAGTTCGATCTCGGAGGCGAACGGCGCATACTTGAGCGCCGTCATCTTGCCCAAGCACTTTGCGCCAGCAGCGTTTGGTCGGCCTGCTGCGAAGGTGGAATCTAAGCAGCGCGGATACGGATAAACCGGATTCTTGTTCTGTCGCAGATGGCGGGCTGACAACTCGTTCGAGTGAGGGTGCAGGACGTGGCTGCGACAGGTAAGGTAGTTGTGATGAAGATATGCTTGTTCGAATGATAGTTGTAGGAGGCAGGGAGGAGCTGGCTGAGGATGGTGGTGGGTGGGGGTGCCACAATGGTGGGGGATCGGCCTACGTAAGGGACGGGATGCTCCGATGTGGGATGGTACTGAAGGTTGCAACTTTTGAAAGGTTTGAACTTCAATTTTCAGCTCCAGACAGTGAGCATGAAATTGAAGAAATCAAGTCGATAGGTACTATCAAAGAGGATTTGGAGAATCATTAGATTTATATGAGGCATATTTACACCGATGAAGTGCACACAAGGATGACAGGGCCACGTCAGGCTCGGGAAAGAAGGGTCACATGGATGTCTCTCGTGAGGACTGACTAAAGGAGTCATCCGCCACCAAGGATACAACATGTACATACATGATGCTGCTGCCGCTGATGATGATGTTTTGGGGGAAATAGATGTACATTTATATAACAAGAGGAAGCTGGATGAATGGGCCACAAGCAACATACCGTATGGAAGGCAACCATCTCACCACCGAGACCACCATCCCTTTTCCAACTTCCATCATCCGCCCACATCCCACATCCCGCCTCACTATCCCATGGGTCATTTTAAGGGATAACATGCACTTGACCCGACAAGCTGATGAGAAGAGTAGTTTGCATGTTGTTTTGGGGCAGGGTTGATGTCATATACAGCCAGGTCTGTGGCATATAAAGGCCACCGTTCATTTTTTTTGTTACTTTCTTTCGTCTTCCTGCACAGCCACTCCTCTATCATAACACATATAATTGAGCGATCAGTTCAGATACACATTGTATTATCTCTATGTGACACACCCTTCAAATTCACTGCGTGGCTTTGCCAATGGCTCTCCCTCCTCCTTCTTATATCCATTATACAAGCAGCCCTATTGTGGGTGTTGTTGCTGTCCCCGACTCAATATGTTAGTGGTTCTCCCTGTAACCCGCACCAGCTACGTACCTCGTGTAGATATGCATATCATGGGCATGTCGACTGCTTGCCAGGGTCCGAAAAATACGATACTTAGTATCGTAATGGCCTATTACGATACGATACTAACCATTACGATAGTATACGATAGTAATACGAATATTAATAAGGAAATTCGAAAGTGGGGCCTTAGAATTTAACTTATATATTTTTCGAAATAAGAGAAAAACTAAAAAAGAAGTATATTTTAGTTTTATTAGTATCATTTTTTCTTATGTACTTATTTTAAGTTCAAAACGAGAGATTTAATTAAAAGATTTAAAACTTAATTATGAATATATATATATACAATATATTTTAATTATTAAAAACGGGTTTAAAATATGAACAGGAGATTAAACTATAATATTACTAGTTTATATTAATCTAATTATTAATAAATATTTAAAACCACCTAAAACTTTATATATAAGTATATAAATATATTTATAACTACTATAGTATTACTATATAGTGTGAGAATTGTGGTGGCTTTGGTGGTCAAAGGGGTCAATGGAAGCTGTTGAATACACGGATGTTGATTGATTCTATGTTGTTCTGCTCTGCGTGCAGAGCTTGATCATCTGTCTTCTTGGTGGGTCAGATGCCCTGTGCGTCTCTGCCCCACTGGAGATCTTCCGGTGTCTATCTCCGGCTCCCATTCAACAGAAGCAGCTGGATGAAGGAGCTTTGTCACATGCTCTAAGGATAGGCACTGCTTTGTGGTTTGAGTGTGTATTTAGTACCAAATCAGGCCCTCTGACCCATAGCCAGAACAAGCAAGCAACAAGGGAATCTACCCTTATTCCGCACCGATACAGGATTCCCGACATATAGTAATAAACTTCGTTACGATACGATACGATACGATACTAAGGAACATTACTATTAGAATTTTTTTGGACCCTGCTGCTTGCGATGTAATCCGCGATGGTGAGGGCCCACGCGATCGCACATGTAGATCCCGGCTGACGTGACCTGCGAGGGCAGCTGGGTTGGAACCTTGCAGGTGACGGGAGTCGGGTTCTTGGCGGACACTTATAGCGCATTAGAGCGGGTCAACGCCGGTAGCTTTTCCCTCATGGACCGCGACCAGACGCGTTGAGAGCGTGCACCAGCATGGGATTCTCCAACTTGCTTGATGAGTGAAAGGCTGCCTCTCACGACTTATACGCCCCTGATGCATGACTGACCTAGCTAACTATATGCAAACTTCTACGACCTCACCAACAACTTCTTGGAACGGGCAATCGGAAACATGCTCATTGGTATTTGCGGTGGTAAAGTACCAGACTCATTGATCCTTCACCCCCTATACCTGTCTGCATGTTAAGAGTTTCCTCACTTACACCACCACACAGCAAAATGCGCCGGTAAGAGCACAGTTGCTCAATACCTGATAGACCACCACGGCTTCAAGAAGCTGCATCTAGAAGCCCCAAAGCCGGCTCCTCAGGTCAACGGCAATGACAATGGCAATGGCAATGGGACGTCATCTACATCCACTTCTGCGTCCGACGCAAACACAGCAGCAGATACACCGGATCACTCAAGGCAGGAGCAGAGCAACCTCCCGCTACGTCTGAAGCAAACCAGGACGCCGGAGTCATCATCACCACACACCTTCGCCACCGCAACAGCCCTGCTGGACTTCGTGACCAAGCACTGGCGCTCCGGCTGGGTGACGACAGACATCCACGACGAGGCAGTCCTGGACGCCCTCAGCCGGCGGCCCTTCTTCATCCTCATCAGCGTGGACGCGCCCCTGACAGTGCGGTGGCGGCGGCGGCAACAGAAGCAGCAACAACAGCAGAACATACAGAACCAGAACCAGACCCCTGCGCCCATCACCCTCGAAGACTTCGTCACGCAGTCCGACGCGCACCTCTACGCGCCCACAACCGGCGTCCTCCCCCTAATCAGCCGCGCCACGGTCCGCCTCCTCAACACCTCAACCTCCCTAGCGCACCTCTACGCCACGCTCGGCAAGCTCGACCTTACGAACCCGGACCGGCTACGCCCAAGCTGGGACAGCTACTTCATGTCCCTCGCCTCCCTAGCAGCGCAGCGCTGCAACTGCATGAAGCGCGCCGTAGGCTGCGTGCTAGTAGACGCCAGGCACCACGTGATCAGCACGGGCTACAACGGCACGCCGCGGAATCTGCGGAACTGCTCTGACGGCGGGTGCGCTCGCTGCAACGCCGGCGAGGCCGGGTCCGGCATCTCGCTCGCCACCTGCCTATGCCTGCACGCCGAGGAGAACGCCCTGCTCGAGGCCGGGAGGGAGCGCATCCGCGACGGGAGCGTCCTGTACTGCGACACCTGCCCCTGCCTCACCTGCAGCATCAAGATCGTCCAGGTCGGCATCCGCGAGGTCGTCTACAGCCAGGGCTACAGCATGGACGGCGACACGGCCCGCGTCTTCGGCGAGGCCGGCGTCAAGCTGCGCCAGTTCTCGCCCGTGAGCCTTCTTCTCTCCTTCTCTCATCCTTTTTCTCTCTTGCAGCTTCACGGACCTTGCGGTGTGGAGATACGTTCTTGCTAACAGACCGTTTCCACAGCCGGCGAATGGGTTGATACATTTGGAGAAGATGGAACTCTACTAGACCTTTGCACCCAGTACTTTAGACGCTTACTCTGGCGGCCAACGCTATACTACACATACAGTATAGATGTGGAAGCACATGGGGCTGTTGGTCGCGTGACCATGATACCTGACCCCGAAGAAGATAGACCCGACATTTATGTCCACCATTAAATGTATTAGAGGCGCTTAAGCTAGAGACGACATCCCAGGTGCTGTCAAAGAGTGAACGACATCGCCTTGCGTGCACAAAAAGCTCATGGGTAACTTAGTAAAGGCATTGGCATTATTGAAATTATAGTAAAGCGTCTCGGAGGCCAACCAAGATCATGTCCAATGCCGAAAGCCCCGTTCGCAAGTTGGTAGCTGAGCTCGAAACGCAAAACAAATGGATATTTCTAAGTACACCACCCAGCTAGCAATCTCCGATTTCGTTGCATAGCTTGTATCCGAAGATGCTGATCGAAGTCGATCAGGACGTCCGGGGGTGAAAACATTTTGGTCGACTTGGAGCGTTGGTGGCGTATGTCCATGGCAATATTATTCCACCATACAGTACCGCTCTTCTTTCCTCAGGTCGTCCACTTTCATCTCGTCCTCGCTTAAACTTGGCTCACACTCTGCTTCTTGGCCTTTCTTTTGGCAAGAGCCTTCGAGATACACAGACCGAGGAGACCGCATCCGACGACAAAGACGATGGCTGTACATCCGATTAGCAACGAACCACCAACATGAATAGCCTCCTAATGTCATAGGTACATGTCGCAAGCGACTCTCGAAGGCCGACTCGGCTGTGCGGATATCGTTCGACTGGAGAGCTCGACCGGGGAAGCAGAAGACCTACCGAACACGACGATGACACCGGCTTCTTTCTGGGCCCCTGTGACAGTTAGCAATTGCCCAGGACAAGTTTGCAGATAATAGTAACTACAACTGCCTTTGTACAAGGAGATTGTACTTACAGGTGCGGCGCTTGGCAATGTGGCTGAAAGTGTCGCGAGCGACAATGGCACTGTTGATGGCAGACATATTGAAGGTCTATCAACAAGATTTAGTACGTCTGCCCAACTGCAAAGAGACTTTCCCTTCGGAAGTTCGGGCCTGATCAATCGGCTTCGAACATGCGTGCTATAAAGGTTTTGAAAATGGCGCATTTGAGTGTGCCCGCCGGAGTCGGGTCAGCTCCAGCTGCCAGCACCATTGATAGCTGGGTAGCCGTATGAGGCAGGTTGACAACACCGAGCCAGTGGTCATGACGTTTACTGGCGAACTGGCCTGGCCGAGCCTCGAGGCCCTCAATTGACAAAGAAGAATCAGCGTACCTTTGGGGAGTTTGATTAGGTTGTCTTCGGTGGAATTTGCGAGGGATAGATCAGGTTGGACGGTTGTGTCAATGGAGCTGTACTATTCAGAGGATCAGACGAGCTTGGTATGCGAACAACACAGGCCTCGGTTAGAATTGGTGGCTTCGATGGGAATCCGCGCAAGGCAAGTGAGTTGAAAAGAGGAAGAGAACAATTGAAAAGGTCTGGGGCGGAAAGGAAGCGGTAATATGGCTCGGGGTGGATGGAGCTGTCGAGTCAAGCTCGGAAGGGGAAACAAAAAAGCTTGGTCGCTTGGCAAGGCCGGCAGGCGGGCGGGCGTGCAGGCGTCTGTCCCTTGTGTCTGCGCGATTTTGTAGGCGCAATTCCCGTGCAACAACAAGCGCAAGACGGGGCAGACGACTGGGGTCATAGGATCGATTTGTGGGCGCCGGTGGATAGCGTAATACCGCAACAGGCAGGGAACATGGGCCCTCTATGGGGAATGCGACGAGGGTAGCCCATCGCTGGGTGGGATCGCGAGTAGGCCGAGTGGTCGGCCGTTTGATGAGGGCGATCCGAGGGTACATATAAGGTAGACATGCGGGAAAACAAGACAGCGCTCACTCACCAAGTGTTTGGGCTTCTAGGGCTTCAATTGACTCTCGTAGTCTTTAGGTGAGCGGGTGGAAAGCAGCAACCTGTTGTTGGAGAAATCGTAGGTTTTGAGGCTTGTGCAGAGGAATGAGGATGGAGAGGAGCGTTGCAAATTGATTTGATGATTTGGTTGAGCCCAGTGGAGTCCTAGGATTGTTTATGTGCAGCTGGCCCGAGCTCCCGGCCTAGGTGAGGTACGACTACGGGCAGGGCAACCGCGAGGTGAGCAAGGGTGAGGCCGGGCGACTGCACCTAGCGAAAACTTAAATACCTTCATCACACACCGCACGCCCACACAACAGAGAAGTACCGACTCAGGCCTTCAAGATGTTCAGGGTTTCCTTACTCGGTGTCGCATGTGTTTTACTCGCGTTAGCTCTTCAACATTGAACTTGACATGACAAGTATTTAGGTATGGAAGATCACTCAGGAGTCTCCGGAGTAGATACTGTTCGCCAATACACTCGCTGATGATGACTGACTCCCGCATCTGCCTCCATGTCAACAGGAAGCTGGTTTCGAAGGAGTCTACCTCTGTGCATGTACACTGTACAGTCAATCCCTAGGAGTTCCCCGAAGAGACCAAGAGCCTCCCTTGGCTTCCTCTGCACTTGGTCGAGAAGGTCTTACATGTAGATATGTAGGTAGCTCAGCTGCTCGGCCGTGTCGGCTTTGCACATGTATTCTTGAGAAGTATAGATGAACAACTCCACAATCCACAGTGATGCTAGGATCCATACCCTAGGTACCGCCATGATCCCATAATCTTGAATGGGGTTTTCTATCTTGGGAAAGCCCGGTCCGTCTAGGTCAACCACCTAGGTATCTAGACCAATCAGAGAGCCCGGCACTTTTGACCATCGGCGCACCGTCGATTCGTGTAATCAAAAGCAGTCGAGTTCGAGTCCAGCGCCTTGCGGCGTTGCCGGTAGATATCACAATGGCAATAGGTAGATCCGTCTTATTTCCAATGCGCTCATACATAAGGTACACATACCCCTGGATAAGAACTGCAAAGACCGTAGAGATACACGTAGTCGACCATAATATAATAAGAAGGACAACCAAGACTTGTAAGATAATGGTGTAATGATTATCTTCCTAGAGGTTATTCATGACCTGGATAGACTGAGGCGCCTAGTATGTCAAATATACCAGTAGCTCTCCTAGCATGATTCGAGGGGGTGTGGAGGGGCTCGCTCGAGTGGGAGTCCAACCGCAATCTCTACGATCTACACGCAATATGAAGCAACCAAACAAAAAGTTATGCAGCCAGGACGAAAACAAAATTGAGAGTCAAAAAGATAGGATCGAACGCGGATCGAACGCGTGACCTTAGGATAATAGTCATGGTAAGAACTGCAATCCCACGCTCTACCACTGAGCTACCAATCCTTGACTGAGATATCGGCACTCGTAAGTCTTTCCATCAACCTGGATCTAGCCGGCTGTCTCGGAATCACCCACACTTGGGCCGTCCCGGAAAGCTTGTACAGGTCCACTCCCAGTCCCAGATCTATAAACCAGACACGAACCAAATCAAGCTGCGGTGGCTACCGCTTCTTCTAAGCAACCTCTCTGCATGTACGGCGTGCTCCTGTCATCTGTTGGCCAAGCCAGACTTCTACCATCCTCATCGGCATCTAAGTCCGGGGAAGCCTGCAATTACGCAGATTTGTCGTCAACCCGATAAGGATTTGGGCGTAAATTGTTTGGCTTGGCGAACAGGTGGTAGGAGCACGCCATGGAGAGGTTGCTTAGAACAGGCGGTAGGTCCGATCACCCAACACCACTGCCCCTTAACTCCATCGAAAGTCAATCATATCATATACTGTTAATAAACTCGTTGTATAATCACTTCAGCACAGGTCTAGGCACGATGCCAGGTCCTTATTCCGTAATTAGTAATGCTATACGACCTGACACAGGTCAGGCCTGGATCCGAGGGATTGGTTCAGCTGACTTTATCCCAGCCTCCAGGCTGGAACTTTATGCAGGACTCTTATTAATTACCGATCTTACTTCCCCTGATGTCGACATGTTCGATATTTATATCACATAAAACCGGATGGATCAGTCTTAACCGCGTTTTTTCTGACTCCTTGCATCGACTCGCCATAACCAACAGGATCAGGTTAGCTTGTGATAGTCAGCTTCACAGACCTGAAGCGTAACAATGACTCTGACGAACAGCTTCCCGTGGCCAACGGCCTTCCAACTACAGCTAGTTTTGGCCTCGCTGTTGATCTACGTCTCCGTCGTGGCAGTTTACCGTCTATACTTCCACCCGCTAGCCAAGTTCCCCGGTCCCAAGCTCGCCGGTAAGCCACTTCATTCCGTCCATCCTCTCGATATGGATCGGGTCAGACACAGACAGCTCAAAAAGCGCCCTCGTGCTAACAAGTAGACTGTGCGCGCAGCGCTGACAACCTGGTACAATGGCTACCATGATCTTGTCCGCGGCGGCCAGTACGTCTGGGTGATCGAGGAGATGCACAAGAAGTACGGGCCAATCGTGCGGACGCGCCCCGACACGCTGCACGTCAACGACCCAAGCTTCATCGACAAGCTGTACTCGCAGTCGCCCAAGCAGCGGCGCGAGCGGTACCGGACGATCATCCAGACACTCCAGGCGCCGGGCTCGATCCTCGCGTCGGTAGACCACGACCTGCACCGCCGACGGCGCGCCGTGCTCAACCCGTACTTCTCGCAGCAGAACGTGCGCCGCCTCGAGCCCGTCATCAACGAGACGCTCGCGTCTCTGCTGCACCGCATGGACGGCTGGGCCAGAGAGGGCGCGCCCGTGTCGATGAACAGGGCATTCAGAGCGGCGACGTCGGACATCATCCAGGCCTACGCGTTTGGTGGCGCCGGCCGGAAGTATCTAGACATGGAAGATTGCAATGCCGGTTTCTTTGATGTGCTCACGCCGCAGCGGGTGTGCCATCTTGGGACACATGTCTACTGGCTTGCCAAGTTCATGGCCAACCTCAATCCTGCCATCATGACTTATCTGTTACCTAGAATTGGTATCTTCGCGACGTTCATGCAGGTAAGGAAATCCGATTTCAGTGTGCAACACAAACTAGCAAGGACGGCAGCTGACCCCAGGGTGGGCAGGATCTCTTCGACCAGATCGAAGAAATCCGCAACGCGAAGGATCTTCCGGAGGGCCGGACTATCTTCCACGAGATCATGCGGTCCGACATCCCAGAGTCGGAGAAGGAGACCAAGCGCCTTGGCGACGAGGCCATGATCATAATGATAGCGGGCTCGGAGACGACGGCGTCGACGCTCGCCGCCATCATGTACCACCTGCTGGCAGACAAGCAGATGCTGGCGAGGCTGAAGGACGAGCTCGAGTCGGTCATGCCGGACCCCAACGAGCTGCCCGTGGCGTCGAGGCTGGACAACCTGCCCTTCCTCAACAGCCTCATCCAGGAGACCATCCGCCTCTACCCCGGCGCCACCCACCGCCAGGACCGCGTCGCGCCCGACGAGGACCTCGTCTACGAACACCCAGACGGGCGGACTTTCGTCATACCCGCCGGCTCGGCCGTGGGCATGACGGCGCCGATCATCAACCGCCATCCGGACCTGTACGAGCGTCCCGACGACTTCCTTCCGGACCGGTACCTGGAGAACCCAAAGCTGCTGAGGTATCAGTTCGCGTTCTCGAAGGGCGCGCGGCAGTGCATCGGCATGAATTTGGCCTATCAGGAACTGCAAACATTGATTGTGGGCTTGTTCCGTCGGTACGATGTATACGACGCGGCGAAGAAGGAGCAGGGCGGCCCGACGCTGGAGCTGTTTCAGACGGGGCGCGAGGACATTGCTATGCATGCGGATTATATCACGCCGGGCCAGTGGGAGGGGAGCCAGGGACTGAGAGTCAGGATTCGGCAGTGATATGCTGTTCTGGCCTGGCTGTTCCTCACATATTGTGTAATCATGCTGTGTATCCGAAGATATTGGCTCGCATCACAATCACTCCCGACCCAAACCCCAACCCCAAAACGCCGGCCCAAGCACATATTACGTCCCTCCTACCCGAGTCCGCCTCACAACTTCGCTGTCTCAGCCAGGTCGCCGACCCTCAGCTTGCCGCCGTACTTCTCGAGCACGTTCTTGCCGTGGTACTTCCAGAAGCTCTTGGTCGCGTTCTTGCCGGCCATGCGCTTGAGGATCTTGGCGCCGCCCGGGTGCTCGTCGAGGAAGTCTGTTTACCGTAACGGTTAACTAAGGTACTGTTTTGCGACCAAGTCTGGAAGGATGGCAAAGGGGGGAGAGCGGAAGAAAGCGAAGGGAGGTGACAGGTAGTGTAGACAGCGCTGAGGGCAGAGGGCAGAGGACGGGGCGCTTGGAAATGTTGGGACTAACTTGTGATGTCGTATACGCCGCTGTCGATGATGATGTACATGCCGCTCTGCTCGTCCTTATACCCGCCGACGTCCTTGGCCGTGAATATCTTGGACATGGTGGCGGTCCCCCGTGATATACTCGAGGTCTGGGTTTACGGGTTTATGGTGGGAGGGCGGATGACGATGCGCTTCGCTGGGTCTGCGACTTGGGCTGGTGTCGCGGAATACAGTATCAAGCAAGATCTAGGTCGAAGGGAGAATGGCAATAGCGAGCGAGAAGTTAATAAGGCGGTCGACGAGGGATGGTGCAGTGGTTAGGCAATGGTGTTTGCTTGGTTACGATTCATTCATTCAACAGCGGCGGCCCAGACGAGCCTCGGCTCAATGCAACCCGGCAGTCAGCAGCAGGGATGATTTCCCCTCCACGTCATTGGCCGCAAGTCAGCTGGGTCTGCCAAGAGGAACGGTCTGAGTCTCTTGGCGCTGGTCCTTGCAGCCTTTTCTGCATTGCTCTATGCCGCTTTGGGGAGAAAAGCGCCGATCTCGTAGGTCCACCTCCGTATCAGCCATTGGCCACATGCACTTGAAGGCGTGAAGCCGAGCAGCAAGCAGCACGGAGAGCAGCAGGTACGAAGGTACCGTTGGAAGCCGCTAGCTGCAAAGGGTAAGAGTCTTCCTGCCTGGGCTGGATCAAGCTGCTAAAAGGGGGGGCGGCAATTAAAATAATTAGCACTCAAGGGATGGGACGGGTTGTGGAGTAGCAAACAGTCACTCTGGGGTTCACGGTAGTCGGTGGTCCTCGGCATCCGACGTCTTGAATGCAATCACTGGACTACCTAGGTAGGAAGATGATCGGTGAGGTGATTGTCATTGAGCCATACACATGGCATATTCCATTCGTGGAGTGTCAAAATGTGGTATGCCTCTAATCTTACAACGCCGTGGATGTAGCTAGTACAGCACCAGCTATCCAAGAGTCAGTGCCCACATGTCATAGCATAGTATTTAGGTTTGAAGTAGCCTCATCAACAATAATGATGCGTTTATTCCATCCGGACGCCTCTCCGCATCGCGCTTCTAAACATATCAGCAAATGCCGACGTGCCCTGACAGTCGCTCTGCTCCATCTTCTCCGTCGCCTTGGGCATCCACTCCGTGATCTTCTGTATCCGATTATGATTCTGCGGAACGCGTCAGTCCCTCATATAGACACCCTATTTGCAATTAGAAGTAGAGAGCAGGTCCAACATACCGAGGGGTGCGTACTCATCCACTCGGGCGGCTCACCCTGTTGTGCCCTCTCCATGCGCTGCCAGAACCCCAGCGCCTGCTGCGGATCGTAGCAGGCCTCCGCCATCATCATCAGGCCGATGTAGTCGGCCTCGCTCTCCTGCAGCCGGCCCATCGGTTTCGAGAACAGGAGGTCCAGAATGCCGCCCCCGATGAACGACGTGGCGAAGATCGCAATGCCGCCCGTGAGGAAGATGACCGAGTAGAGCAGCATGTTGACGCCGATCTGCGACGACATGCGCTCGCCGACGTGTTCTGCCAGGTTATGTGCTATTTCGTGCCCTAAAACTGCAGCCAGGCCGTGCTCGTTCTTGGCGATTGGGATGAGGCCGCTGTACACGAAAACTTTGCCCCCTGGGAGGACGAAGGCGTTTGCGGTGCCTGGAGTTTGCCTCATGAGTCAGTCCAACGATATCAACCTCGGATGACCCTTAAATATATAGGGGTACCACATACGAGGATCATCAATGACTCTGACCTCCCACTCTGCGTCCTCCATACCGCTCACAGGTATCAGCCTCGCCATGACTCTCTCGACCATCCTCGTCCGCGGATCCCAGTTCCCCAGGAACCTCTTGCCCGTCTGCTCGACATCGTATTCTATGCGCTTGACCTGTGCGTCGCTGGCCGCCTTGACGGACTCCTCGCTGAAGCAGTTGAAGCGCCGCCGTCCGGAGACCGGCACCGTCTGGAGGTTGCTGAAGTAGAAGGCGACCGCGCCCACGATCGAGAGCACCACCACTGTATGCAGGCTCGGCGAGCGGATGAAGCGTCGGAGGCTGTCGTGGGTTACGAGCGGCTTCGCCCGCGACAGCTGGTAGGTCGGGTCGCGAGAGCGGACCCGCAGCTGGTAGTCCGGGTCGCGTGAGGGGTCCCGCGGCGGGCCCTGCCACTTGTTCGGTCGGCAGGCGGTCTGCGAGAACAGTCGTCGGCCAGGAAACTGAGGCTGTATGCGGCGGAGGATCGGAGACGGTGCGGTGGTAGAGCGAGGAGGTATTCGAGTTGCGACCACACCTAGGGAGCGGCGCGCCGGCTGCAAAACCAGTCGTAGGGCCCGCATCGTGGAAGCTCGCCGTTTGCGGGGGGCGCGAGCTTGAGGGGAAGCGGGTTTGAGTTGCGAACGAGCTCAGAGCTCGGAACTTAGCGAAGTGAACCTCGGCACAACTCGAACAATTATGTGTTAAGCCATCTAGTCCTCCCAAGAAATGAGTGCTCGTCGCCGAAAGAAGTGACGGCCCAAGATACGAAAGGGAGAAGAGATGAGACAGCTACATGATTATTACGTCCCGATGTGGACAAACGGGAACCCACCGGAGCTGTGAGCTGTGGCAGTATGGAGGTGGCCCGCGAAGGCCCACTGTATAAGCCTATGCATAGCACCTGGCTTGGCACATCGTTACCCCTTTCTTAGTTTTTACTACCTATACATTACCCCTTTTTGCAACACTCTGTTACAGCAAACACCATTCGGTTCGAACATTCTCTGCTGTACTCAATGGCAGAACCCAACCATGCCGGCATCGCTTTCGAGAAGCCCGCACGAGCGACATCACTTCACTGTCCACCATTGTCGCCCGATCATTCCATCCGGTCAATCCTTTCACAGATGCGACAATGGTGGTCCCGAATATACACCGGCGTGCTAGAAGACCTGACGTCTCGCGCTTTCACGGCGGTCGACTCCAGCAAGGACCAGGCAGTGGGCACTCTGCTTCTCCGACTCTGTGCCCCGACAGACAAGGGCACTGGGATCTGGACAATGTACAACATCACACCAGACCACGGTGAAGCAGCGTTCAAGTCGATGATCGATGGTATGGTCGAGCACCGCGAACGGTTGATCACGGAAACGCACTTTCTGATCGAGCTCTTCGGCGTCGATCACGGCTACAAGGGCCGCGGGATAGGTCAACGACTCCTCGCTATGGCTTGTGAGGCAACGGATGACTCGAGCCGTGAAATCTTCGTGCAGGCCAACGCCAGTGCGAAGGGCTTCTACTGCAAGCAGGGATTCGAGGTCAAGGGTGAAACTGTGATGCCGGGGGAGTTGGAGTACAAGGAGTATATGCTTGTACGGCCTTGCAGCAAGCGAGCATCATGATGGCACCAACGGGGCTACGGGGTTGGTCGTGTCAACTGGGTGTGCTGTCTGGAAATTCAGGACCGCAGTTGCCCTCATTGCAACATAACATGTCTTCTGGGTCCCAAACCATTCAAATCCAGAACAACATTCTTGAATCGCCATTCCGATGCCACACTCAGTAAACCAAACACGACCCATTCGTAGTAGTCTCCATGCGTTTTGATGAGCACTAAATTCTACGGAAAGAGCGTTCGTTTGGTTCACGGTGATCTGGTGGTAGCTGGATTCATCAAGGTGCACCGACACAATCTTCGGAGGATGCTAACAATACGATATACCTTCCTAACCAGTAACATGTATTCCCTGATCTCCAGTATACATTGCACAATAGTTTCTGGAGCTGGCTAATAAAATCAGCGTCACCCGCTCTCAAGCAAAACATCAGCGTTTAAACGTACCCCACAAACACACAGCTGGTACCCAAGTCTCCGTGAAGTGGTCTAGTGCTTGACGCCAATGGAAATGATTATAGCTGTGAGGTCTAGTATGAGTCAGGAAGCCGTTATACCAATCAGCAATACTCTGCAGAGACTGTGAAAGAGAAGGATCCAGAAAATGATAGCTTCCCTTATGGAATCGCCTACGAACGTAGGCGATTCTGACGAAGACGTCGAGTAGAGCCTCCCATATAGGTTGAACCGATCTTACTCTATAGAGTAGGGGATTCGGTTGACAGAGCAGATCTTGCTCGATCCGATGTAGTGCTAAAGGTCTTGGTACGGCTGATGTTGAATACACGGATGTTGATTGCGAAAAAACGACAAGGTGGGAGAAAAGGAACAGGTGTGCGTACAGCCGAGGCTGCAGCTCATATGGTCCTGGTCTCCTTATCTAATCTACACGTGACCTGATGACTCAGCATCCAACCAGGTGGATACAGCTGTACACCGTCACACGTGACATCATTTGTGCTAGTATCTAACAGCTGACGGTTATCGGATGACGGCAATCTCCGTTAGCTACTACTAAAAAAGTCTGCATTTTTAAAGGTTTAAATCTTTTGATATTTATAAGATGACGAGATTTTTAATACCGCTTTTATTTTTACAGGTTAAATTTTATAAGGCATTTTCTTTCATTTAATAAGCGAACGTATAACTAAGTCTTGATTAATCGCTTATAAATTAGTCTTTTTATAAATTATAACTTATAATATTATAGCTAATTATATTGTTAATAATACTAAAGATTTCCTAATTATTACTATAAATGTTAACTTATAAGTCGCTTAAATTACGAAACTAACTAGCTGTTACGTAACTAAGCGGAAATGTCACGAAGCGTAAATAGGATGAGGACATAAAAGTCCTGATTGCACTACCTACGTGTAAGAATCTCTTGGTGGGGAGGGAAAGAAGGATCTGACCCGCCAGCCAATTCTGGTGGGATTAATGATCCTTCTATCCGCCCCACTATTACCTAGCCTAGTACAGTTGTGGCCACACGTCTTGTGCGCCAGGTCATGTGATGCTGCGCACAGGCCACCCTGATGGCTTGACAGACTTCCAGGAGGTCAGACCGTCACAGGAAACAATAAAGATATTATAATGGTTGCTACATTGCGACCATTGGTGATGGTCCTGAGATCACGTGACAGCACGTGACCTCCTAGACAACTGGTTGTCCCAGACCTACTAGAGCTCTGAATTATTGTCACGGAACAGCTGGCAGCTCAGGACGAAGATGCCCATCTATTACTCCAGATGAATAAGAATCTACTGGTGAGGAGGGAAGAAGGATCAGAACCACCAGCCAATTCTGGTGGGGGATTAGATCTTCAATCCCGCTCCACAATTATCTATAGTGAGTGCAGCGGGGCAACGCATCCACCCCACCAGATCACCTGATGAGCGCACGTACCACCGTGAATGGATGGATGGATGTCAGATCCATCACAATTATGGGGCGGACACACTTATCCTTTATCGTCCTTTGTATTGACTTACCCCAGAACATAAACCCTATAGAACCCTTTAGCCTTATAGGTTAGACGGCTCGTCACAAAAAAAAAAGCTTTAAAAGTTTTAATGTTAAGGTTATTTCTATAGCCGCGTTCTATTACTTAAAAAAATGTTAGTTTTTTATGTTTTAATATTTAGCTTTATGATTTAACTGCTACTTAACTTTAAAGTCTCCTTATTAAAAATTAAGCTGCTTTGTTATTATTGTTTTATTATTTTATATTTTATTTTATATTTTATTTTATATATTGTCAATAAGTATAAATATTCCAAACCATTTTTATTACTTTAAAAAATACTGTATTAGCTTTTTTAAAAAATATTTACTATAGAAACGTTAAAATATTAAGTAACGCTTTTTAAAAATGAAAAAGTATTTTAACATCGGTTATATTATCAAGCTAAATATATAGCAGTAAGTTTAATTAAATAGCTTTTTCAAAAACAATAAGTATTTTAATAAATAACGAAATAACTTTAAAAAAGTAATTACTTAATACTTTTTAAAAAAAAGTTAAAGAAATTAAAAGAAAAAAAAGCAAGTAAGAAGTAAGCAAGTATATAACCAAGGCTTTAATATATATATAAAGAGTTAATTTATTCGAATTTATTATGAAAATCAAAAGAAAATACTAATAATATTTTCTTAATTATTTATTTACATCTAATAATTTACTTGTTTAACTACGTGCTTTTAAGCTTAAAAAGGCTCAATTCATTTAGATTTATAATAAAATCGCAAGGTAATAATAATAATACTTTTGAAAAGCTTTACCGCTTTTTTAATTAAGCGATTTTACCGGGTTTTGTAGTATTAAATTTTTTTTTACTTTTAATATCACCTTTTAACTATATACTTTTCAGCTAGAAAATGCTTTTACATCGATCGTATCTTTAAATATGATTTTTTTGTTTTAGAATATATAACCATATAGCTTTATATTAATTATTATAACTGTAACACTATTATTCATAATATTTTCGTCGAGTATCAAATTTTCTTACGCTAAGGTTGTATTAAGGGTTAAGGTAGCTGAATGCTGAAGCAAGGTGTTAAATGGGAGCCGGAGATAGACACCGGAAGATCTCCAGTGGGGCAGAGACGCACAGGGCATCTGACCCACCAAGAAGACAGATGATCAAGCTCTTCACGCAGAGCAGGACAATCAATAGCATCAATTAACATCGGTGTATTCAACACAAGGTGATAGCGGTGATCCCAAGAAGTAGGTGTATGAGGATACTTCAATATATCCTGGTATGTTTGTAGAAATTAGGCGTTTTAGGAAATGTGGTAGTGGAGCCTTAGGGCTCCGATCGGTCACCAGTCGGCCTGACATGCCGGTGCAATACCCTTACAGCTAATCGAGCTTTTTAAAGTGGATTTCGTTTTAGTTTTAAGTTTAAACCTTAGTCTCGTAATAAATTTTTTAATATAAACGTATTTACCGATAAATAATATCATATAGGACTAGTTATAGCATTTCAAAATATTTAAACGTTTAAGTTTAATTACTAGCATTCTTTTAAAAAAAAATTAAAAGCTCAAAGGGTACGTATGAACCTTATAATATACGTTGTGTTTACCGAGCTTAAAAAAGGTTAATTCGCTCGTGTTTAAAGAAAAATCAAACGAATATATAAGTAGCATTATTTTTTTACGTGGCGCGTTTATTAATTACGTAAATTTTTCCCTGGCTTATTCATAACTATATAACTGTTTTAAAAATTTATATACACGATTAAAAAAACAGATTCTACATATATTAACGGCAAGGTTATTTAATAGTTTAAAACGGAAATGTTTTTAACCCGGCTAAAAAAAAATTTAAAGCAAGTTGAAAATCTTCGAAATAAAATTAATCAACGGACTTAGGTTTAATTTTTAATTACGCTATTATTCTTTTATTTTATTTTCAAAATATTTGTCAATAATTAACATTATATAAAGCTAATCATAGCTTGTATAAATGTTGTGATGGCCTGCACAGACCTTCCCACATGACAAGCGGATACTTCCCAATAGGGGAAGGATCTGACCAAAGGATCCCCTTAAAGGGGCAACCTCCCACTGTACCTATCTCTCTCTCTCTCTCTTCCTTTTCTCTCTAGTCTTGATATTCTCGTCAATAGAGTAATAGCTGCTTGCTGCCGGCTATGTCCCAGCTCCTCAGTACGCTCGCCGTGACAGATGTTTAAAGGCTTGAATTTTATTGTTAGCAATTTTTTTAATTTAATATAAAGTTTAAATATTTGAGTAAAAAGCTATTATGAATTTAAATAAAAGGCTACATAATTTTGAAGCTCTTAAACTTATTTTTTTAAATATTACAACCTTTTAATTTTATAATTATTTAGTAACAACGACATTAATACGTTTTATATCTAAGTTTTATCGTTCTTAACGTTTTTAAATTATTACCAATTTTAAAAATTAACCGAAATTGATCGTTATTTAATTATTAAAGGTGAATTTTTAATTATTTAAGTTAAAAAATCGTTATAACTGATATTTAATATAAAGGCTTTGTTCTTTAACGAAATAAAGAGTTTTAAAGTTAAATTAAATGATTTAATTAATTAAAACTAAAAGCTGTGTTTAATTAAATGGGTTTTTATCTTCAATTATTAACCTTTTTATATTTTACAAGATATTTAAGCGTTATCAATACGTTCATAAATAAATTTTAATAGGCTCAAATGCTTGAAATGCTTTATAAGTGTTTTATAATTAGCTTAATAAGCGTCGCGTTAAGATAAGTTATAATAGCCGTTAGTTTTTATATTTACTTTTATATAAACCGGTATTAATAATTTGATAATTAACGCTCGTACGAACTTTTGTTTTATTTTATTTAAAAGATTTAATTTATTCAACTTCAATATTAAGTTTATATTATATACAACGCGTAGTTTTTTTTTTCCAGATTTAATCTCATCGAGTTAGTTATATAAATGTAATGTTTAAGGGTTAACGAAATTAATATGTGTCAACCGATGACCTACTACTCAATTTTACCTTGAACATCTACTTGTTGTGTAAGCTTTATAGACCGTACGCCCTTATTGCATGCATTATGTGGGATTAGGCTTTGATGAGCACTTCTATGTCGCTGTCTAGTAACTAATACGCCCATTGCAAACAAGTGACACATTATTGTAATCGATATTTATACCTCTTACTCAGTTTGCAGCTTATCGAAGGAGCTTGTGTTACGACAATGAGTAGCCCACAGGATTGACCCCTATATATACCGGACCATGTCTTCTAGCTAGCTTCACAGTTTCCTTTCCTCTTCATGTTTATCAATAGAAGTCATTCTGGAGTCACCAACAGTCGTACTGTGGCAGCTTGTTAAAAGAAGGCATTAACGACCCGTGAATGCTGTCAAATTCTCAAAACCAATGCTTACCTTAGGTAGTTGGCTACGTGATAGCTATATCAAGAGCTGTTTCCTTCTTGCTATTAGCTGGATTCTCAAGCTATATAAACACAGAGTGTCCTTCCCGTCTAACTCGTCGCTGGGGAACAGATGAGAACCGCCCACACACCACCCTCTGAGACATCACTTTCTGTAAAAATGATTCTTCTCTGTTTTCGGTCATACCCTGTCTCTTTCGCCCCCGCGGATTCCATACCAGTTGTAACTTACTCAAGCTTCACCTCGTACCTCCCAACGAGGGTTATATCACCCTTCACTCAAGGTTTACCGACATCGACTTGGAAGCTCTGCTGCAGGACGCGACCGAGCACCTCGGAAGGAATCCCACAGAAAGAACACGACGAAGACTGGACCGCATTAGAAATTAGTAGCGGCAGCGACAAATATGGGTGGCGAAGATCGCATTTTCAGACTGTCGAGCCGGCCTGCGTGTGCATCGGCGGTTTCGAGAACCTCTATGCGGCACGTCTTTAACCAGCAACCCTCCAACGACCAAAGACGACCGCGAGTTTGTGGCCAGGCTCGATAAACTCATGGAGAGGGTGGAGATTGATCTCGCCGGTGGGTTTGCTACATGCGAACCACACGAAGGTCTGACCAGCGACAAAGGGACGTCGCAGCAGCCATGAGTAACGACCCTCATCCCGATGAGCATTCGCTCCCGAGCAATCCACAATGCTTCGGCCTGATGCGCCAAGGCGATGGCTTCAGCGGTGAGCTCCCGCTAGGATATTCCATGACGATCACCACGATTCATTATCATGGTCAGCATTCCTACGCTGCTGGCTTCGGTCAACCGAGAGCGCCCGTACCGCCGTTTCCATCGGCAGCGACTCGCGTACGAGATGATATCTATAGCCCCGAAACAGACTCCCACACGAGCTGATGTCGCTGCTGACCCAGACTGGACCACTAACGATGACTATGGCTCAAAAAGTTTCAGAAGCCTGGTCGAACACAAGCCTGGTCGAGAACCACGACTTAGTCGCCGCTCATTGGTATCGTGCTGAGCACCTACTGTACAGCACCAAAGCCTACTCTTTGGCTCCTGGTGGCACTAAATGAAAGAAAAAACCCGAATACCTCGCGGTTGATGTTGCAAAACGCAGCATGGTACAGTATGATGGATCCCAAGATGTAGGTGAGTATATGCGCCTGCTAACTTATTCGGGACTTTCAAGGCCTCAAACACGTACTACAGGTTCCTTCGCCTCCCGGGGATGCCTTAAATTACTGGACAAGTAATTGGTATACTTATATGCTCTATTATTTACTCCAAGTCGCTTGGCTACGGGTGCCCTCGCCCGGGTAACTAGCCGCAGACCTAGCCATCGAGCGGCGCCGCTTTTTCTCGATTGACTTGAAGAGAGATTTGGAAGTTTCAGGCAGATAGCAACGACAGAGTCGATTGCTGCCGACGACGCATCACATGCACAATATCGTTGCCGTGCTTCGTCGAGTATGGGTCATCTTAACCCCTCGGGCGGAGAACACAACAGACACGAATGACGGCCTTGCCGAGATGTCATCTGGAATCAACAGCCGATTCGCTTCGTTAAACCTTGAGAATTTTGAGTACGAAATCGATGAGCTTATGATCGAGTTCACTGCTGATGATGGTAGGTATACGATGTGTAAATGTACTCAGCAGTGCGCTAACTCAGTCTCAGATGTCCCCGACGAAGACATCCTTTACGGGCCATAGATTCTACCGAGCCCAGACGAACTTTTCTGGAGATTCCGAGTCCTTCTATGGGATCGAGGGACCATGCGGAAGGCCATTTGCGAAGCTTGGTCTAAGTATCGCAACGGGGACCTGGACCTTGCCGAGCGGCAGCGGTAATGACCTTCCCCTATTCGCCGCCGTTCACGAATCCACCATTGGTCGCGAAGTACCGATGGCGAACTACCTCAGAGTCGACAATGACGCAGTTCTGGGGCAGAAGTTTGATGCCTTAGAGCCCCTATTCATACCCGCTTCTACGTCGCTCTCGGCATTGCATTTCTTCTACGCCATCCGACATTACGCCAGCAACAGATTCATACGCATTCATCCCGGATTCAGCGGCATTTATGACCCGAAGGGCCACTGGGAGACTCTCGAGGAGGAGCAGAAGTGGCAACAGCACCGAGTTCTCATAATGGAATGCCTCGTGGAGATCAACACATTGGCTAAGGTTTCGGACAAGTTTCCTGCAGTAGACGAGTTGACCCGTGCCGTAGAGATCCTTTTGGACGAAGGACCACGTGATGACTGTCCGCCAGTTTGCTTAGGGTTAGTCATAGCAATGCTACTTAGTGACGGATCCTAGTCCGTTGGTTGCCCTGACGATATGCGACATAGACTCAGACAAAGGCATTGTGAATACCTATTAATATTGGTTATACAAAATTCAAGTACTACGCATGTATCTAAAAACACTAGAAACCCCCAAACCACGCTACCTTATGTACACGATCGCTTACATAGCAAGAGCAAATAAGCCAGCCAAACCCATAAGCGCAACACTAGCCCCCGTCTTGACGGTCCCACTAACGGTGACCGGTACAGTCTCACAGCCAGAGCCATAGCACCCACTCGCATAACCGCCACCCATCGAGCCCGGCGCCGTGCCCTTGGCCGGCGAGACGGACGTTGTCAGAGTGGCATTGTAGCCCATCCCGGCGCTGGTGACGGGGACCACGGTCGCGGTGACGATGACCTCGACGTTGCCGCCGCTGCTCTCGGTACCGGCACCGGCACTGCTGCTCGCCGCCGCCGCCGACATGTGGGCCGTCGTCGCGAGATACATGGTCGAGGTCGTCGTCGTGGTCTCTACGACCATCGTGCTGCCTCTCTCTGTCACGGCGATGGCGGTGGTATCGGGCGTGTAGGTGCTGACCGCGCCTCCCGAAGCAGGCTGGGTAGCGACGACAGTGGCGGGGTTGGTGGCGCTGCCGTTTTCGATGCCAGAGTCGGATCCAGAGCCGGAGTTTGATCCAGAGCCAGATCCAGAGCCAGATCCAGAGCCGGAGCCGGTGCCAGAGTCGGAGCCGGTGCCAGAGTCGGAGCCGGTGCCAGAGTCGGAGCCGGTGCCAGCAGAGCCAGTTCCAGTTGAGCCGGGAGCAGTGACAGCATCGGTGGCCGAGGCGCCGAAGGTGCCGGTAGCGTAGCTGCCGCTGTCGACGGGGCAGACAGTGGTCGTGACGTAGATCTCACTAGTGACGGAGCCGACGGGGCAGTTGGTGACGGTGGGCTTGCAAGACGTGATGGTGTAGGTCTTGGTCACCTCGATGGTGCTCGTGATGTAGCCTCCGGGGACGCCTGCAACGGCAGTGGTTGTCGGCTTGGGGTGGGAGCCAGTGGCTGTCACTGGGCACACGGTGGTTCCAACGGAGATGATCTCGGTGGTCACGTAGCCGCGAGCTAAGCAGTTCGTGACAGTCGGCGCACACGATGTGATGGTGTGCACGCTGGTAGCATAGATGGTCGACGTAGTCATTTCGGTGACTCCGGATGAAGTCGGTGTCGGTGAAGCAGTGGTGCTTGAGTTTGCGAAGTGGTGAGATGAGGTCACAACACTCGGCATGTGTGAAGAGCCGGAGTGGCTTGAGATGATATGGGCGGATGAGCTCGCTGAAACGGAAACTGAGGCCGAGGAGCTGCTGATCGAGGCAGATGATGTGGCGGAGCTAGTTCGTGCTGAGGACGTCGACATGGTCGACGATCTGCTAGAGACAGTCGGTGAGGTGCTGGAAACCGTTGGCGATGTGCTAGAGACCCTCGAAGAAGTGCTGGAGACTCTCGAAGAGGTGCTGGAGACGGAAGAAGAGGTGCTGGACACAGCGGACGAAGTTGACGAAACAGCGTTTTCTACGAGATTGTAATACTTGATGTCCTTCACCTTGAAATAGGCATCCTGGAAATCATCGTGCTTCGCCGCGACATATGACGCGCAAGTGTCGTAGCCTGTGGACGCGCTGCAGCTGGCGCCCCATTTGTCGGTTTGGCCGGCAACACCACAGAAGTCGATGTTCAGGACCATCTTCATGTCCTTGAAAGCCGCATCAATGTCGCACGACTTGATCATGTACGACGGTGTGCCCCACAGCGAGCTGGGCGCCGGGTTGCCACTCAGGATGTCCGCAGGCACGGCAGACCGGGTCCAGTCCCAGATCTTTATGTAGTCGCTGGTCCACTCCATGGCGAAGACGCCGCCAGCGGGAGAACCAAATGTCGGAGAATAGTCCGAAGCTGAGCAGCCTTGGTAGTTCCACTGGCCCTCAGCAAAGTCGTAGCAGTTGGGCGAGTCGATAGTCGACGTCATGCCGTCGCTCACAATCGTGCACTCGCCCACCTTGCTGGGAGAGTCGACGTGTGCGGTGTGCCGGTTGAAGTTCAGGTCATTCCAGTTCTCGTAGATATCTATCTCGCCCTTGCTGGGCCAAGGCTCGCCAAAGAACCAGCTACGCAGTCGTCAGTATGAATTCCGGCTATGTGTGACTCGATGAGCTCCTTACAAAGAAGGCCATGCTCCACAAGTTGGCTTGGGAAGATGTGTGAAGTCTGCGATGACAAGACCGTGGTTGTAGACGTTGTGGCTCTCCACTCTCACACTCTTTCGGCCACCGCTCGAGACCGAGTACGTGTTCGCATGGTCGGCACCGATATACATCCCATCAGCTTGGTAGCCGACGAGCCCAAGAGTCTTCGCGTCATCATAACTCTGAAATTGAACATAACCGCCGTTGGGATCCGCACTCTACAGACAGAAGATCAGCAACTGTCTCTCTAGTACGGGGCCCCCCTATATTAGAGACTTACAGTGACGAAGTCGAACTTGTCAAAGAAGTTAGTAGCGTCGTAAACTTCAGAGATCTTATAAGACTGGGTTGCGCTTGCGGAAGCAGCAAAGGCGACAGCGGCAGCGCCGACTGTTCGAATGAGTGATGGAGCCATCGCTATGGCTATAGTGTGTGATAATGAGTGACTGGAGGCAAATAAGCGGAAGGATGACGTGCGATACGTCGAGGGACGAGCAGATACGCTCTTGGGTCGCGAGACAGACTTGACGATGGGAGCAAGGAGTGTCAGAGAAAGGGAACCTCCAACGGAGACCCAGGGGTTGGGACGATATATCAATGACTACGCATATCGAGCGTGCCATACCCCTAGGACCACCATCCATTCGCAAGTGCCAATAGTCCCTGGATGGTAACCGACGTTGGCTGCTTGCGCGTAGAGTTGCCATTGTGATTTGTGACGGTGGGCTCATTTCAGGAGGTTGACAGGACTATGCTGCCACTAGACTGAACAAAAATGCAGCCCCATTCTGTCATGTTCTTTAGCTCCCAAGCCAGGTCAATGGCACAGTTGCCAAAGAACTGATAAGGCTGCCGCGTAGTAGTCGTCGACGATGTTGGTGTCGTTCGGGCAGTGCCAAATAGCGACTATTGATGATCTTGACAGTCCGCTCCAACGTGGCTGACAGGGGGTAGCCCCCCTAGTCAATGTGACAGCACTGGCCAGAACAAAAGACCGACAGGAGAAAAGGGGGTCTGGGGAATAGCGCCGATGACTGTGTTGGGAGCATTGAAACACTCCCGTATGATCAGCTACGGGGTGGGAGAGCAACGTGTACCGGGATCGAATAAACGTTCGTAAATGCTTTACGCCTTCAGAATGTAGATAGATCACGTATTGTACTGCGGCCATGCGAGATACAATTCACCAACATCTTCATCTTCATCGCGGCGAGCACGTAGCCCTAAAAAGAGTAGACAAGTCCGCTGGCACACGATCCACTTGGAATTCATCTGCTCAGACGAACGCTTGCTGCCAATTCGGAACCAAGCATGGTTCGGTGCGGCTGTGTTGCTTATTTCGCTGGGCGAGACGGCCAGAAGACCCAGGGTCTTGGCCTCGGCACCAGGGCGCTTTTAGAGCGAAGAGAGAGAGAGTTGGGCGCCGGGCAGATATGAATGCGCATTGCATACGTCGCGGGGACGGTCGGAGCCGAACAGAAGAAACGGCGTCTTTATATGCTGTCGCGATATATCGCGGAGTATATATCCAGAGGAATGAAGTTTTCGTGATGTTAAATTTGCCATTATTTCTCTCTGGTGGTTGAAGTTGAGAGGCGAGAGGCGCCTTATCGCCAAGTGTGGGTCGGGTGCTGCCAGCCCCCTGATCTTGATCTTCAAGGGTCTACGCGATTGGCCGGGGCGGCCCCGGATCGCCGCGGCCCCTAGAAGCGATTTGCGCTTGGGTGCTGTCGCTCAGGTTGGCAATGACCACCCTCCCGTCTCAGTCCCTATGGGTGGCCGACGCTCAGGGGAGACAGGACGATCAGTAGCGATGTTTACCTATATTATATTGAGGTAAGTTTATTTCTCGCTCCATCCTCTGCTCAGAAGCACTGGCTACCAAGGTACATGTAAGCAATGCCTCTGCAAACAGTGGCCACAGTCAATGCAGCCCCATTGGGAGTCCGTGTCCCCTTAAATCCGATCTATCTCGGGGACGTCTAAGGTACCTCCTACTAAGTTGGGATCACTACTTCTACATATCACATCACATGTAAGCTGTATCTCATCGGAACCACCCCGTTTGTGCTATGTTACTTACCATATAGTAGGTTGTGACTAGCCCAAGAGAACAACAGTGATGGTGCAACATGACAGGATGAGGTTGTGCGACAGAACTCATCTGACATCAGTCAACGTATCCTCAAGGAGTCAGAAACAGAAGGTATAGGACGTCGTTAGAACGGAAGGACTCGAGCTCATAATCCTCCATAAACCAGCTGGCTGTTTGTTTCTATGTTCTGCGTCAGCCAGACGGCAAACGCTGGCGTTGACTGGGTACTACCGTTGCCCTTGCGCGCCAGGCAGCTGCAAGCTGTGTCAATATGACTTCGTGTATAGGAAAACCGTCTCTGCACTCTCAAAACCTCATATGCGCCTTCAATAGAGAATACACGATCTGTTCACTGTTCCCTGTTCACTTTCGCTCCAAGAAACCGCAGTTCATTCTCAGCGACCTCAGGTACTGTCCTAATCTAGGTATTGTGTGGAACTCATCGTCTAAGAGCCATTGTCTGCCCGTACCTGTCCGATGTATACATCTCGCCGACACACCTCAACTATAAAGATCTTGTTGGGCAGACCTACCTTTCTCCAAACGCATGCTTCAATCTGAGAGCAAGCATCTGAACCGCGCAAACATCTCGTTCGACCAATCCTGCACTCCGCTGGCGGAGCCTTGCTGCCTCAGAATGGAGACATCACCTCGTCCAAACAGTCCACCACCACCGCACCCTGGAACGCCACTGTCCCGAAGACCTGGCTATGTCGTTGCCCTACTCACTCTAACTTCGTTCCTTGTCGAAATGGGCCTTACCCTCAACGAGGTCCCCTCCGTCTCCGTCGTCACGGCGCTCATATGCAGCCGCTATTACAACTACGAGGTACCTGCCGAACAGCTCACCGAACAAGAATGTACGCAAAACACACAGGTCGTGGAAGAGGTCAACCGCTTCCTCATGATAAACACCATAATAAGCTCCATACTCAGTAAGTCCTCTCTTTCCCGCTCCGATTAGCTGCTACCCACCCTATGGGAATAATATCCGCTCCTTGTCTCGCCAAAGTGCTAATTATCATGACTGAAGCACTTCTGGTGGCACTAGCCTTCGCCGCCGCCGCTGATGTATATGGCCGCAAGCGAATCTTCAGCTTCTGCATCCTCGGTATGCTCCTGAGCAACGCCCTGAGCGTCCTGTTCGCGCGCCTCGTGCCGAGTGTATCGGTTGAGTCCATCTGGTGGGCAAACGTCGCGGTGCTTCTGGGAGGAGGTTTCAGAGTAGCAGAGGCGCTCGTCTTCACCATGATAACAGATGTAGCAGACGAACGGTGGAGGTATGCAGCCCCCATCCCCCCTTACCTTGCGACCTTGTGCCCCCCAGAAACTGACAGCGTCCGTAGAACGACCTGGTTCCAAATCGCAATATGCGGCATCTTGCTGGCAGAGATCCTGGGTTCGCTCCTGAGTGGATTTCTACTCGGCGAGTCACTATGGCTGCCCATGTATCTCGGACTCGTCTTCCTCGCCGCCGGCCAAACTCTCGCATTCTTCATACCCGAGACTCTACACATGCGACACCTAGAACAGCACAGGCAACACTCACCACTTGCCACACCCCCAACGAGCTTGTCCACGCACATCAGGTCCATCTGGCACTCCATCAAAACAGCCATCCCATCGCTCCCCCACAGCGGCATCCTCCCCCTCCTACCCGCCGCATCCCTCGTCATCCCCCTAGGCACAACCGCCATGTTCACCATGATCCAAGCGCTCCCGACGCGCTACGCCACCACCTTCGCGCAATCCAGCCAGTACGAAGCCCTCCGCGGCGGCACCAACCTCGCCGTCCTCCTCATCATCCTGCCCCTGCTCTCCTACCACCTGCGCCACCACCCCATCCTCCGGCGCGACGCCCTCCTCAACCTCGGCTCCTCCCTCTTCTTGGTGGCGGGCATGCTCGTCATCGCCGCGGCGCCGAACCTGGCCGCCGCCCTCGTCGGCCTCGTGCTCTTCTCGCTGGGCGCCGGCGTCCCGGCGCTCGTGCGCTCCATCATCGCCCAGGTCGTCGATCGCGCGCACTGGGGCGCGCTCTTTGGTGTCTTGGCTGTGCTGGAGCAGCTGGGCGGGCTGGTATTCTCGCTGGTCATGGCGGCGTTGCTGCAGAGGGGGCTGGCGGAGGGAGGGGGCGGAGGTTCGTTGGGCTATCCGTTTTGGTTCGCTTTTGCTGTGTTGGTGATTGTGTGTGCTTGTTCTTGGTTTGCGCGTCCGAGGGCGCCGGCGGGGATGATGGGGGAGGAGGATGCGGTGGAGTTGACGCGGGCGCGAGGGCCGGGCGGTGGTGTGGAGAGAGGTGCTGATGGTGTTGACTCGGCGGCTTCGAGAGAGTAGATGTGTGCGATGTTGCCCCTATCCTATGGGTGCCGGTGCGGTCTTCCGCCGCTTCCCCTTAAGCTTTGTGTAGCGTGGTCGTTCGAAATTTCCTAGTGTTAATCAATCACCAGCGCTGAACTATGCTTTCTCTTCTCTTCAAGCACTTTCTTCTGCTGTCGCGGTGCCCATAGGAAGCTGAATAGGGCCATCGCGGCGACCACGGGGACGACGAGTCCAGCTGCTATGGCGGTGTTATTGTTTCTCTTCACGTCGGAATGCGGTCGACCCAAGAGTTGAGAGAGAATGATCGCCGAACGAGAGATTGGCACGACTGGAAGAGACATAGGACGTCATCGTGTTGGATAACTACGGGTCTGTCAGCGCTGACCCAACGGCCGACATGACGGGGAACCTGCGATTTTAGGCTCATACCCATTCTCAATGTCTTGCTCTATGATATTGAAACATGGCGACGACGAAGCGAATGTCAAGATGAATCAGCAGGCAGTCAAGTCGCAAATGCGGAAACAACCTATGAACGAGTGAAGTCTACTATCTGCTAGCTTACAGATCCATTCTGCGCCTGGCCTCTCTTCCCTCCAGAACAGAGGCAATCTCCCAGCCCGAACTTGAACGCGGCGACACGCGTTTGGTTTTGCATACACCCGTAGCGCTCGTGCACTCAATGAGAATCTTAATCCGGCACGTCGTGTATAGGAATGGCAATGATCAAAACCCCCATTCTTCCGGGGCCAATGCGACATGTGTCCAACCTTTCATGTCGGGGAACACCTTTTCCGTCGTGCCGTCATCATTATGCGCCGGCGCCCATTTTCTGGCTTCACCGTCCCAGTTCCTGTATTTGCGGAACTTTTGCGCGGCCTCCTTTCCTTTAAAGAAATAGAGATCGTATTCCCCTACCCACATTCCCATGATTGACCACGTCTTACTCTCTCCGAACTCTTTGATGTCGACTGGGACGAAGTCCTTGTCGATAGTGACTCCCCATTTGCGGTCGAAGTCTAACTACACCCCCATTCCCCTAGGCAACAACGCATCCGGGTAATCATCAACCCACCCTTTCGGGGACCAGACAACATATGTCCAATCTTCCATGTTGTCGAACACCTTCTGACGCTCGCCGTCTTTATACGGCCATATTCTCGTTTCGCCTACCCATTGCTTCTTAGCACAAAGTCTTCCGCGTCCTTCTCTCTCTTGAAGAAATACAGATCGGAATCTCCCATTCCCACGATTTCCAACGTCTTGCTGGCTCCGAATGCTTTAATGTTGACTGGGGCGAGGGGAAGGTCGATGTTGATTGTCGGTTTGCCCTCGAAGTACAACGCCACCCCCATTCCCCTAGACACCAACACATCCGAGCGTTTATCGGGCGACCCGTTCGTGGCCTTGATAACATATGCACACCGGTGGTTCTGGTTGTAATCCTCGTAGTCCGCCACGTCCGTCTTATCGCCCAAACCGACCCATGTGCCGTAAAATACCCATTTCGGGTTAGGTTTACAGAACTCTTCCGCGCCCTCCTTATTTTTGAAAAAAAAAGGAGATAGAATTTCCCCATATCCGTGACTGTCAACGTCTTGCTGGATTTGAATCTTTCGATGCTGAATGGTTCGAATGCTTTATGTATCTCGAGGGGGTGCTTGTCGTCGAATTGCAACTTCATCGCCAAAGCATGACGCACCGACACACCGGAGTGATCATCTCGCCTGTCTTTCCGGGACACCAAGGTAGGATCCGAATCCCAACCCGTCTCGTCATGGGAATTTGTATTCTCTCGCCAGCCTTTCCGCGACAAGACAGCAATATGCCAATCTCTCATGTCGTCGAACACCTTCTCCCGCTCCCCGTCCTTATACATCCATGTTCTGAATTGTCGGTCCACCAATGTCCCGTCATTACAGAACCATAACGCGTGCTCTGCACTCTTGAAGAAATACAGTTCCAATTTTTCCATTCCCTTGACGTCCAAGTGCTTCATGTCATTGCCTCCGTAATATCTGAAATAAGGCTTATTTATTCTGAGGTCGTATGGGTAGAGGATTTGCTCTGCTTCGAATGTCCCGGTGTCGTCAAAGTACAGCTCCACCCCCAGAGCATTAGGCACCCTCCCTTTCGGGGACATGACAACATATCTTGGGGGTAGAACTCCCAATTGTACCAGGGCCTTGAAATGTGATCGATCCATAAATCGTAGGGCCTTGACGAGCCCTCCTGCCAGGGCCATATGATGGCTTCACCCCGCCACTTCTCGTCAGCGCAGAACCCTTCTGCGTCCTTTTCATCTTTGAATAGATAGAGTTCGAAATCTTTCGTTTCCGTGACTTTCAAATTGCTGTTTGAGGGCACTTGGACGTTGAATGGGACGAGTTTTTCGTTTTCGTGTATCTCCAAGGTTTGCTGGCCGTGATCTCCGGCGTTGAAGATCAACTTCATCCCCAAAGCATTGGACGCCAACGTGCCGAGAACAGCAGCCTTCAACAGTGTCGTCTTGGGCCACAACATGATTGCGGTTCGAGCGGTTGGAAAGCGAGTTTGTCACTGAAACGATAGGCTTGGTCTGAGAGATCGCAGAATTGTCGAGTTTGAGTGGTAGAGTCTAGAGTGGTAGAGTCTAGAGTGGTAGAGTCTAGAGTGGTAGAGTCTAGAGTGGTAGAGTCTAGAGTGGTAGAGTGGTAAGATTGAAGAATCTGGGTACAGTGCTATTGAAATTGTGATTGTAGACTTTGGTACCTAAGATGGTATGTGCTCATCGAGGCAACTTGCCACATTGAAGTTTTGGAAGACCACAGAGGCGCGAGCATCCAACGCATCATGCCATGACATAATGACCCGCTCTGTGCCGGTGTGGTGACCATCTGTCGGCGAGAGCGAACCCTGTTCCCTTCAGACGAAAAAGGGTTCGTAATCCTCTAGGTGTCTGCCGTACCGTGCCGTGCGTGCCTCTTCCTTCAAATGGGATCTTATACAGGGGCATGGCCAACGCACGCAGGTTAACCTTGAACTGTTTATATACTTAGCAAGTGGACACCTCACCATGTCAAGATATAAGAGACCGACAATAATCATACCGCGTTGAGTATGTTTGCGAGCTGGCAGCTCTGGCTAGCTAGCTTAGCCCTCGCGTGTCCCGGAAAAGGGGCACGGACGGTCTAAACCAAGCGTTCGTCGGTCTTACTACAGGTGAGAACGATTGCGCCGAGGTAAATCTTTCCGCTGGATTTTCTTGTTTTCTTACCTACTACGTACATGATGTCAACGTGTAAGCGTGTAATGAACCCATAAGGCATACGGCGAGTCCGACCTGTGTCGGTAGGTGTTAAGATATCTGGACTTCAACAGGGGCTCAGCAGCTTCATGGCCAGCCAGCCAGCATAACTGGCGATTCGAATTCCGTCTCCAGTTGACTCCCTAATATATGCACGATACAAAGTAACTTATCGCCAGGAAGACCACTGCAGTGCCGCAGACCCCTGGGGCTATGCGATACAGGACCACCGAGTAACCTAGCAGGCCACCGACAGTCTGGCGCAGAGGCAGAAAATACGGACCAGTGACGCGATAGAAGAGACGCAATGGGCATGTATTATTTGATTCAATAGCTCCCAGGGAAGGGATAGTTCATCGTCGAAAGCGAGGTTACCCGTTATGAATGTCATGTGTGCCGAATAACGCCGTTTGGATATCTCTTTCGTCCTTTGACCTGCGTCTCCAGGAAAGCCACGCAAGCAACTGCAGTAAGTCCCATAACTCCAAATCCGGCTACATAAAGCCAAGTGACCTTTTCATCGAGGGCATTGGTTTTCTCTACCCGTTGGCCGCCCACACGTACGCTCGTCTCTCGCTGCAACGGTGGCCATCTCGCGCATAGCGCCGCCGCAGCAACGACCCCCCTAGTCCCCACTCCCGCCAGCATCACATAGTATAGCCAGCCGTGGGATCGTCATAAAGATACAACTCCATCTCCCCTGCCGCCGCGCCGATAGTCGGATCGTAAGCCAGCCCCGGAGGCGGGTACTGAGGTGCGGCGCCCTGATCGCTCTTGAGCTTCACGTACTCTGCCTGCAGGCTAGCATAGGCCTGGTTGAGCACGTCGTTCTTCTGGTCGGCCTCGCTCAGGAGGGTCTCGAGGTCCTTTATGCGCTGGTCTTTCCTCTCGCGGTAGGCCCGTTGCGATGCCCGGTTCTGGGCTCTCCGACGCTGCGCGGGGGTTTGCGTGTTAGCAAGCCCGATTCTGGATTTTACCGACTGCGTGAGACTTGAGGCAGTTGGGTCGCTTACAGATAGGACCGACGGTGGCGCGTTCTTGTATCTGTTCTCACGCTTCCGTTTCGTCGCGGGTTTAGACGCTGTCTGCTGTGACTCTGTCTGGTTCGCGTCCCCCGACCCGTCGGTATACTCTGGGCTGGCATATACGCCTGAGAAGGCAAGATCGTACTGTAGGCTGGCTATCAGACAGGCACGTTCACTTCTTGGGCTGGAAGCTTCCTACGGGTGACGCCATTGGACTGGTACTCGACGAGGTACTTGTGGAGTCGAAGTACAGTTCCGTATCACCATATACGCAGAACGATGGATTGGAGGGCGAGGGAAGGTCGACGATGACAGTGATCTCGTCCATGGCGAGACAGGTACGGTATCAAGTTCCCTTCAGACGATTGTTCGGTTCAAAGTAGCACTTGGTCGTATGATTGCACGGCTAAGAACTGGGTTGTGTTATCAAATTGGTATGAATAAGAATTCTGCTGCTGACATCTGAAGCACAGGAGCAGGCATCGAGTATAATATATCTTACATGTGTAGACACATGCTTCTGGGCTGCAAGTCCCCTGTTCGCAATGACGAGCCAAGCTTTGGCCTGACATGTTCACATCCCTGTCTGTCAGGTACTTTGGCTACTCTGGTAGGCTAGATATCTCGCGTGTTCGAGATGGAGGATAGCAGCAAGTATTCACATGTACCTCATCACCCCTGGAGGCACGGGTACAGGACCCGGGCAGGCCCGGCAGCCTGAATAGTGGCGCCCGTCTAGCCGCGTCTGGAAACTCTGTGATTCCGTGCTGCGATGGCTCGCGAATAGCCACCCAAAGAGGCTAGCTAGCTGTTTGGGGCGCCAGGAAACTCGGAAAAGGAGCTGTATAGGTTGTAGCGGGGGACGGCGGGCGGATGAGCCCTCTGGTATACCATAGGAAGTGAGAGGTGGGGTGTAAGGTAGCAGCAGTATGCGCCACTATGCACTTCCATCTGCAGGCTCTTCTGCTGCGTACATGGCTATACATGTCTTCGCTGCATAGCTTACGTACCGAGGCAGTGTAAGTAATCAAATACTCTGCACCGGTGTTCCAGAACACAGCGCTTACCTCGACCAGACCGCCTCAGCTAAACAACAGACAACCTTTGCTCGCCAAGCATGGCCGACTTTGGCATCCCGGGCTTTGCTCTTGTGGAGTTGACGTCAAAACAAAAGGGATATGCCTGTTCATGTAAGCCAGATATGCAATCACGATGTTACTCACGATCGCAAACACCTGCCCGTGCCCCCGGTACCCCCTGGCCAGTACCTGGATAATCAGGTCTGGGCCAAGCCCGTTCGAGTTTTATCACAGAACGCTGCTGCCGCCGTTGCCTCACGAAATCAGCCTTCACATCACAATCCCCGAACAGCCTATGCCACGGGTTGTGGCTGTCGATGTGCTGTCGAACTCACCGCCTCCCATTGGGTTGCGGTTGCACTCGATTGCCGTCCATAATGACGCGACCCCCTGACTTGGCCACGACCCTGCATATGTCGAGCTCGACGTTCGGTAAGTGTGCATATTGGCCTATCGAAGTTATAACGATTGGGCTCTCTAGGAATTTCGGATCCGCCCATCTCGTCACGGGTTACGCGAGCACCCATGATCAAGACAGCTGCTGACGCCAGTAGCCCGTATTGACTACCATCCTGCCCGCAAGAATGTATTTTGGTCCCTCAGCCCTACAACGACCCCACGGAAGGATCCAAGCAGCTTTCCCCAACCAAGGTAGAAAAGCGCTTCTATAGACTACTTGCATCAAGCACAGCTCAGCTCGGGCACCCCGCGGATCACCAGTTGACAGCGGGATGTTGCCGCTGACGACGCCGGTGATCACCGGTGATCCCCGCCATGGCGGATACCCTTCGGCTTTTGAATCCGAGGCGGAGATGCCGCGGGTTTTGGTCGCAATGTATCTCGGGATAAGCTGCACCGCTCTTATCGATTTTCCAATGCACAATCCCGGGGAGGACCCCTGGCCTGCCAGCCTGACAGGAGTCACGCTTACGCCCTGCCATTGCCAAGCCGGTTTGGCAACCCCGTGCATCTTTCTATTTTTCTTCTGGTCAGCAGAAGTAAAAGTGGCAGATCGGTGTTTGTCCGTTTTGGCCAACCATCCCGTAGCGTCAGCTCCGGATCTGGAAGCACTGGTTATGCGATGGAAGTCTGACGTCCAGTTCATCGGGTCTGGTTTCAGGACTCCTCTCGCGTCACATACCCCAACGCCCAGCGGCGCGGGTCTGGAACGCCGTGTACTATACAGGGCGTGGTAGATGTATGTCAGACTGCACTCGCCAGTCGACTTCGATGAGGATGCGAGCAGTCAGAAGTCAATTCCACGCGGCCACTGCCACTTAAGTTTCCCAATATACGCCGCTCCAGTTGTGAGAAACGCCGTAGAAACTTCTGATGTAAAATTGCAGACCTACCGCTAGGTACGCGCAATACGAGAAGCGATAACCAAGCGGCAGTAAAGCGGCATAAGCTCCTGAGCCTACCAGCAAGAAGTGTGAGCCTCGAAAGGGGGGCGCCGCAAGCTGTCGAGTGGAGTCTGTACTAGAGCCATCGAAGTTTAGATAGGCGTTACTACTACACTTCCCAAACGCATGACAGTTTCCACTAGTGAAACTTGCAGCAGTTCATCTAGAATGGCATTCTGCCTAGCTAGAACTTAAGAGCGAACTGTGAGGTTTATATAGCAGTGCACCCAGGTCCAGCAAAGCGTCATGGAACCCCTGAAACTCTGAGCAGTCCGGGGCTGGGACTGCCGAGTCTCACACGCAGCAGGCTTCCCTCTGCCGTGTTCCGAGACCGTGGCATCGTCGGTGTCGTGCTCACAGCCCAGTTTCGGTGGAGAAACCAGACTAGCAGATAGGGTTGGCTCAAAGACTGCTACTGCGATGACAGAACCAACCTCCTGAGTTCTGGAATCTCGGAGACTGTTCTGAGACTGTTTTGAGACTCTAGGGAAACGGTTGAATGACATCAAGTCCCGTGCTCCCTCTCATATTAGCTCTAGCCCCCAAAAGGACTTCCCACGCAGCAAACCAAACGCGTTTCCAGTGCCGGCGTTCATCCTTAGTGCTGGGATGATATTGGATCCGCAGAACTGGTATGCCTGGCGGCGTATCAGAGGTACAGCTTGACGTAGGCACGAAATAGAGTAATTGCCATGTGCCCTTCTCCGAATAAGCTTTTTTGTCTCACATATACTGGAAGCTCCGCCGTATACATGCTTCGTTCTATGCGTATATCGACTGGCGTCCATGGGTGGAGTCTCACAGCCGTTCTCGTACCTACAGCAACCCACATCATGTGGTAGCCGTCCTGCCGATCACTGCTGACGTGCCAAGAGATCACCGGCAGCCTGTCGTGTAGGTTTATCCCCAGAGATGGGGTGAGATGGGATGCAAGGGGACAGATAGTCTGAGGCTTGGCTTCCGCTTGTGAGGTACACCCACATCACTGCAGGGCCCCCTAAATCAGCTATAGGGGGGCCACCTCAGCTGTGGGGCAGGCACGTATATCAAGCGGCATTGTAAGCATAGCGACGCTGGTTCCGCTACGTTGTCTCCAGCCGCTCGGCATTGCGAATTCCACGCCGGCATCGCAAAGTCGCAGATGGACTATCGTTGTTGTCCTTCAGCCGTGTTCGCCAGGGTCCATTTTGCAGTAGTTTTGGCACAGACGATGCCGAGTCAGCATGGGGGCCGGTGAACGTGTTGGCAGCTCACTCGGTGGCTTAGGGGCATCGTACTGGCGGGCTGCATTCTGCAGGGCTGAGAAACGTGCCTATTGCTTGCTTGCTGTCGGTACCAATTCCTTAGATACAGTTCTGAGCTTCCGGAAGGTAACCCGATATGAGTTACCTAATCCCAGATACCGAGGCACAGATCAGGCACATCATAAGTGACAGACCCGAGCAATAACAGACACACAGGACGCATATCCGCGGCGTAGTCACTGCGCCGTAAATGTGCAATAAGAGCCAGGGGCACCCCCATCCTGCGGTCCCGAAGAGCCGCACCAGCGACGCTCAGGGGTCGAGGACGCGGCGTTAAGGATTTAACGGCAAAGTAAAATGCCCTGGTGACAATTACGCCTTGTCTCGACTCGGCCATAACCGCGTCCTATCATCCCGTGCGTAGGTAGCTTGTGATCTTCGGGAAGGACTCCCGAGGCACAGGAGGAACCCCTCCGATAAAGCGTACTTTTGCACTGATCGCCGGTGAATAGGCTATCAACTTTCGAGTGCACCTAATTTGGGAAGCCTGAGTGGTGGCAGCAGCTTAGACAGAATCAAAGCAGACTAAGCCCTCTCGGCATATACCGCACAGGTCCCCGAGAAGAGTTGCCAGGGATAGCGGTATAGTAGAGGCCGGATGATGCAGCTTGATCCCTTGAGAAGTATAGTCCCCCTACGAGGTCCTGGCATACGCCCAAACGAACGCCATGACTATTTCAAATAAAGATGACATCACCCCTGGAACGTGACAAGTCCTTCTATGTACCGTACCGCCTTGGTTGTCTGATAATGCGTTCCATGCAAGTTACCGCGAGATGAACCATGGAATCCCCAAACAAAAAGCCGCAGAAACGGGGTCCATCGATAGTAACCGCAACACAATGCGACTCGGGCAGCTCCACGGGATGAAGCCTACCTAGGTAGAAGTGTGTGACTCTGACGGTGAGCTGAGCTGTATGGTCTTTCCTCACGCCCTGCCAAGGCCTGCTCGACCGAAGCCGTAAACGTGCATAATAAGCGTGGGAAAGGCGCAGGCAGGAGGTGTGGCGATGGGGGTCTAGGTTGGTCGTACTCCAGCCGTTTTCTGGCACGAGAAAGTCGTTACCGCTGGTTCGCGGCGCGCGATTGGCTACCCGGATCGAAGATGGGATCAAACGGCGGACTTGGCAAGTCATAACCTTAAGCATCATGCACGAGGCATGCATGTCAGACTGAGGTAGCAGCATCAGGTAATCCGTGGCGGTTTCTCGTGTTGCGTCCAGTGTGCTTAAATCAGGTCAGGTGGATGGCCCATGAGCGAACCGAAGTGCTGCAGTAGTCATGTGCCTGTTTGGGGTAGACAGGAGTAGAAGGCTCTTCTCCTACAATGGCCTATGCAAAGAAGCGAGTGAGGCACAGACACCTGCATCCCGAATCCAATCGTCGTGTCGCGGCCTAACGAAAGTCCAGGGCCCCTGAAGACTGGTCTGGCAGATCAAGCGGACACAGCCTCCGCCCTTCCCCGCGGGCCGGCCGCCGATAAACGGCGGGGACGAGAGCATAACTCTCATTCGGCCTTGCACGGTACATTCCAATCTTCAACATCTCGCATTGCATTTCTAGATGCGGTGCACGATAACCGTCGAGGATCATGTCTCTGCGGTGCGACAGCGGAAAAGAGACGCGATACTTTTGCGAGAGACTTCGCACAGATTTGGATACGACGAGTACTGGTGCTGACCACGTATTGATTGTGCTTTGGCTACTCTTCCGTCCGTCAACCTTACGAGGCGTTATCTGGCGGGAAGTTTGAGCCGCTAGCTTGTATGCAATGATTTTAATCCCGGTCGCTTGAAGATAGGAAATCATGGGTTTCATGGAATCACTGTTCCCGTCTCGAGAGAATCGAGAACCCCTGGCCTCGTCTCCTCATGACAGAAGCTGACGCTGCAAGCCACTCTTTTCCGACGGCCGCGATACCAGTGACTTCCTCACTGACTGGCATAAGAACAGCGCAGTAGACGATGACGTAGTATCGACATGCCCCTTGCTCTCTGCTTCGTCGTGAATCTTGGTCCGGTTTCGGCATTGCACAGTGGATTCATTATTATCTGTGATCTGCCAGAGTTGCTTGGGGGCTGTCAAGTCGAAATCGAGGGGTTCATCTAGGCAGTGCTGGCGACAGGGAGATATCAGACGCTTTCGAGCCTTCAATGGAGGGTTTTCGCGGGGTTATCCAGAGGCCCCAGTGGAGGGTCGTTAGTCTTGAAGATACTCCCTTCCGTTCCAGAGGACTCTTGTTGTTTCTTGTGAATTTGGCTTTGGAGAAGCGCGTGGTCTCTTATCTATACATACGTATATACAGTATGTGCGTGATGCACGTTAAACTGGCCGGTGGAAACCCCATCTCATATCGATCTCCAATGGTTCGCTTCGTTGTCTATGGAGATGAGTCGGGACGCAGCAGGATCTCTTGGGGACCGTGATTGTATTGGCACTTAGAAGTTGGACTACCCGATCTTGAGATGTCGTAACATGGACGCGTGCTTCATAAGGACTTCATTGGCGACGCGGCTGTTACCCGCTTCAGACCTTCCTGAGCCTGTATCGTGCCGGGATCGAAGGATATCTTCTTGCTCAGCGCAATGCTTTCTTTGAATTTGCGCTTAGCTTCCTCGACTTCCCCAGTCATCGCTGCGATGTCTCCAAGGTTGCACAGAGCCACTGCGCATGCTTCATCACATTCCTCCGTTCGGTCTTCACCCTTCACTTTCTGAGAGGCTTCTTGAGCGTGCAGCGCCCAGGCCCGCGCACTGGCGAGAAGGGTAGCTCGTGTTGGAGCTCGGCTAGTCTGTTCACCAGGCACAGTGGCTGCTGAGGTCTGTCGCTTCTCAAGTGGAGATTCTACAGGTTGCTGTGCCAAAGAGATAGCCAAGTTGTTCACTGTTGTGTAAACGCTCGTTAGTGTGATGTATCGAGATGATGTACCAAGGTGGAGGTTTCCCGAAACAATTCAGGAATTCAGCATCGAGTACTTACTCAGCACGGCAGTGTGGCAGCTATTTGATGGCGCCAACGTTACGGCCTGCAGAAATAACGGCGCCGAAAGATAGTGCTGGGACTTGGACTCGTAGTGGTTGCCCAAGGCTATAGCAGTGGTTAGTAGTGCATTGGCTGAATGAAATCATTGGTTTCAGGACGCTGCTGTCGTAGCAGTTGGACTTGACGTACCTTCGAGTGCACCTCCAATCTGTTCCGGGGTCATCCAATTACCCTCGCCTTGCTTCACACCATCGACCTGACGTCGCTGTAACTCCTTGAGCACGGTCTCAACAGCCCAGACCAAGCGCTCTCCGGCTGCGTCCCCTTGGAGGACATGCTCGTCTGCGTAGAGCTCTCCAAGCTTGACACTGATCCCCACTGCTTTCCCTAGGACTCTCGTCCTCTTCGCCCACAAGTTCTCCGGCTCGGGTTGTTCTTCAACCTCTCCGCCCTGTGCTGCTTCGGGTTTTGGCACGACCGGTGCATCGACCAACCTATTGCCATGTCAGCGACACGTCGTTTATCACCTTTTTGGTATGTGTACCAACCTTCCCGCGTTATCAACAAGCCCGTCTCGGACGCTCTTCTCCATCACATCAACAAATTTCTTGGAGTCTCGAAGAAGGGCCTCTAGCACGTCGATTGAGTTCTGGTAGCTTCCAATTGACTCTAGCCACGCCGCCAACTGGATTTTGACTCCCATTACTTCGTCGGAAAAGGGATCTAAGCCAGCCGCCGAACACTGTTCCAGAGCAATCTTGTAGTATTTCAGTGCCAGTCTCGCATCGGGCGCATAGTTGCTGTAGTACAAAGCACGACGGAGCGATTTGGCGATCTCGGGTGGGAATCGAGTAAACTGTTCGGACTCAAAGTAATTGAAGTAGGCATAAACGGCATAAACCGATACGCCAGCTACACCGCAGAGACTACAAGGCACCTCACGAGTCAGCGCGAATGCAGGCATGGGACGAGGCGGACGAATGATGAAACGTACAGAATTATAGCAAGTACAAGCTCCTCTGGGCTCTGGCGAAATAGAGAACGTAGGCTCTGTCCACGGAATGCGCTAAACAGAGGGCGAAAGGTGAGGCTTTGGCGTAAAGCTCGAAACAGCAGTTTCGCTGACGGCATAGGTTCCTTCTGCTCCTTCGGCTTCTTCCCCGACGACGAGGACTGGTATCGCCTCTGGAGGAGATCCAACCTTGCGTCTATCCCATCTTGCTGCCGCCTTGCGCCATGCGACCGGACCGGGTGGCATATCGGAGACCGCGTTGCAGAGATCTGACGAAGGCATTGGAATTGACGGACGCCATCTGAGGGCCGGAACACAGCGATGCGAGACGCAGACATTGTATACGTGACGGGTCTAGCAGCAGTGTTGGGGGCGCCAGATCTGCTGGAGAGGCATTCGCTTGTTCAAATGCGCCCGTTGAAGTTTTTGGTGTGCGCTGTGCAATAGCAATTGGTGACGCGATGTAACATTTGGATGACGTTGACTGGAGCTCCAAAGCTGAGCTCCAAAGCTCCAAAACTCAAGGCCTTCCAGCTGCCACCAGCTGGTATTCCATACTCCTCGGCTTTCTTACACCTCCACATGTCTCGGTCCTCCCTCCATGTCAATGACAGCCTGTTGAACCCATTGCGACTTAGACTTCACCGATATATACAAAAACAACGATCCCGTTCAGTTCAGTAGGTCGGAATTGCCCTTAGATTTCTGTTTAGCGTGCTAAAACAGCCAGCTTTTCTCATCAGCTTTTGCCTCACCTGGATCCCCTCCCCGCCATTCATTCACGACTACCATGGCCGGCAAGTTCCAACCAAAGGTTCCCGTAGACCTCAATCCTCCCAAGGATGACCCGATATCTTTGGAGGAGCTATCCAAATCAGATGGTAAGTGTCGCTTGCCCCTTGACCCGTAGGGAGTCGATTTCCCTGCATCACTGTCCTGAAGTTCGTGACACGGCACCTCCCTATATGTTTTTTGGACGTGCATGGGATGATTTCTCTCTTCCAAATAGTTAAAGTCATATTCTGACAGTATTGAACCAGGCACCGAGGGACAGAAGGCATATGTAGCTATCAAGGTAAGTCGATGGCTTCACGGCCATTCAGCTCTTCTGACTTCGTCAAATGGGTGCCTACCACCCCCGATATTGCATCACGACTTCGAAGCTCACTGACATGGCTTGATTTTAATAACAATGTGTGCTGACATATATTGCTAGGGCAAGGTCTACGATGTGACTGGGAATAAGGCATACCAGCAAGGCGGATCATATCATGGTAAGCCATAACAGTCCTTCTGTCACTCAATTTTCCACACCAGAACCCACGTAGAATCAAGATACAACAGCGAGTTCACGTCTGCGACGAATTCATCCCGGGGCTCTCCAGTAGCCCTTGTTTGCTCATCAAGAGCAGTCACTGCCTGCAGCCCCGATGTCCCACGTTCATCAACAGCTTCACCGACTTCTGTCGTTCCAAGGCCCAGCCGGCCAGCCAGCACAGCCGCATGTATGTTTGCTAACCTACCTCTGCTCCAGTATTTGCGGGGACGGACGCTTCACACGCGCTGGCGAAGACATCGACGAAAGCCGAGGACGTCAAGCCCGAGTGGCAGCATCTGAACGACACGGAGAAGAAGACGCTGAACGACTGGGTCAAGTTCTTCTCCAATAGGTACAATGTCGTCGGTGTCGTCGAGGGAGCGACGAACATGGAATGAATGAGGGGCGCAACTGCCAGGCGTTCAAGTAGTGTCAGGGGGGCATGCTCCATCGGATGTTGGCTTTCTTCCTTCCTGTCCGCTGCTGTCTGCATAGAGACGTTGTCCATCGGCTGGGGGTGGATGTGATGTCTCACGTATCCAGCCAAGGCAGGATCAATCTATCCACGAGTGTTTGCTAGGTAAAGAACGTGCTTGGAACCAAATACATAACACTGCAGTATAAGTACTCGCGCCAAGCACGACCGCGTCCGCTTCCACTCGCTCCTTGACATACATGCCCATTCAGTTAGTTACATTTGGGCCAACTGCTTGCTCGCGGCCCCTGACGCAACAGTCTGTCTCACAGGAAACGGACCTGGCTCCAGACGCATACATACAGCTCGCTGTCACACAGGAGCCAGATCAGATTCACTCACGCCTGACGAGTGGGGGTCACTCACCCAGGGACACACAACTAGGTACATATGCATGCCAGTGGCCCTGGGCTGTGTTTGTGTCTGTAGCTGGGGAACACGCCACGCGGTGCGGTTACCTCTGTCACTGTACCCATCCCTTATAGACTTTGCCAGAGAGGGTTCTCATATGCGGCCAAGTAGGTAGGCACTGCCGTAAAGCAAGCTCGTTTCGGGTCGACTTGTCTTCGCTTGTTGTCGTGCTGGTTCCTCCCTTCCCCGGCCTAGCTGTGACCAACCCAGCACAACATGATGCAAGCTACGACCACCCGAAACAGTACCTAAATAGGTAGGTCAGTCAGTACTCTCCTGGCGGCTGTGACACGCGATCGTCTTGTGGGGTCAGGCCCGGACGGACGACATGACTGAGCGAGTGGCTGGGATCCCTCCTTCCTCCAGACGTTCACGCATCTCGCCCAAGGTTACCCGCAGACGCTGAACGGGGGGTAGGCGTGGACGTGTCATTGGATGGATATGGGTTCCTTTCCGCGATGGGCTCATGCGAACGCATGTAGCTAGCTGTCGTGGCCTGCTTTTGTCTTTGCGACTCTCCCACGTGTATGGGGCACGTTGTGCTGGCGATCTGCGGGTCAGGGGCCTTACTTGGTTTCTAGACGACATGATGATGATAGAGACACGAAAGCACTGTGCTGATACTCTCTAGGTTAGGCCTCCCCTGATCCTCGCTCTACCAAGATGCTAGGAAGCTCGACGAGCCCACAGTAGCGGTATCGTCTCAGGAGGCTGGTCACTCAGATCATAGCCAGCCACAAGGAGCCCAATTCCGTTGCGATGCCAGGTGCCTCTATCCGCCGCTCAAGTACACAGAAAGAAATCATTCAGATCAGAACGTCGTCACATCTGCATTAGCGATCTGTAAACTACAAATTGTATACACACACAGAACACACACAGACAAAGCCTCAAAAAAGCATCTATAAGCACCGTCCCACAAACAGCTGGCCGTGCGTCCCTGTCCCCCCTTCTCGAAACGACACCAACCTCCTTTTATTTTTTAGGCCTCGCTCAGAAAATGCAACAAACAAAACCCGCCGACTGGTGTAATGAACCTCATCCTCTTGATGGCGGGCGAACGAGCGTTGTGCCCCGAGGCCGGCGCTTGGCGGCCGGCTCGTCCAACTTTGCTCCTAGTAGCCCTCTGCTGGACGCGGGGCCCGCGGGCTCTAGTAAGCCCTGGTGGTAACCGCGCTCAATTCCCGAATGCCGACTGCAGGCCGATGAAGGAGAGCCGTTGGGACCAAGTGGTTCGACACGGCTCAGTCCGACTGCCCGCCCTGGCGCCTCTGGTTTGGCTGTGCTCTCCCTGGCAGCCAGGCAGGCAAGGAAGGAGGGGCCGTTCAGCGGCCCTGTCGGTGATGGTGGTGGTGGTGGTGGCGCGACGACTGGTGGTGCGGCAGCTGCCAGATGATGCCGTTGCGAAGCCGGAGCCCGCTCGCCATGCAGTTGTCACAGAGCTGGCCGTCCTGGTACCACGAGTCCCGCAGGACCTTGACGCCGAGGCATTGATGGTTGGGGTCGTTGCGCGCGAAGTGGCAGTAGGACTTCAGCCGCAGCGTCGAGTGGTTGCAGACGAAGAGGAATTCTTCCCAGTCGCACATCTTGTCTTGGTCTTGGAGTTTCGGGAGGTATCTGTCAAGAGGTTCTGCGGACGTTTTCTTGACTTGGGCCTCGTGTTGTTGCGGAGAATATGTGCTCTAGACGAGGTCAGATGTTGAGTGTGTTTCATGCCTCGAAGAAACGTACATCAGATTCTCGTAGCTCTTTCAATAGTGATGAACATCCCAGGTTCTCGTGTGTTATAAGCGGGAGAATGGAGTAATGAAACGATGAAATCATCACGTCGTTTTCTGGGACGGCGCTTGCCCCTTTATAGTCAACGATGTCGACCCTGCTACCCATATGCCATTATACTGTAAGCCAGGTTGCATCTTGATCTCAAGGAGCAATCAAGGTCCTCAGGGATCTGGGTTGAGAATCGGCGGCAGAGTGGCCATCTCCGCTTGCGAGGACGAAGTCATCGATGTGTAGACGCAGCTTGCCCGTACAAGGGGCAGCTCGCATCGCTCATCATGAGAAAGGTCCACACATATGGCCTCTCTGTGCATATATTCTGATCTGTCATGTTTTCCCCACGCCGCCAGGGCCACGAGGGAAGCCCAAGGATACACGAGACCGCTCGAGAGCTGCGAGGGAACGATGTGGTGGTGCCTCCACAGCATGGAATGGTCCTCTACTCGCATATATATGAAAATCAATGGATCCTTGGCTGTGAATGGAATGAGTGATGCTTCTTCGTGTTCCAGAGTAATCTTGTCTGAATATTTGATGCTCAACCAGAAGGCTGAACTGGCGACTTCAGCTCTTGGACGCGCCATGGTCTATCCGTCGAGCACCACGCGTCACTGGGATGTGTCAAATTCCATGCAGGAAGCATGTCCGGCGTTCCGGATGGGAAGCCGCATGTTCCTCTGCAGAAACACCTTCCCGAGCGAAGCAACATGACAGCTCATAAAAAGTCAACGACCTTCTGTCAAAAGAACGGCAACTCGCCCAGCGAGGCTGGTAACTAGACCCAAGAACCCGGTTGTCGAATCAAAGACAAGATGAACATAACGCTCGAGCCAAAGTGCATCATGGTTTACTTCGCGGAGCGGCCCGAGTGGTGCATATCTGCAGCAAACAAACGAGGGTGTATGTGGAAGTAGGTACCTCTGATTGCTGGAAGAATCTTCAGCCCTAGCTGTTTGGAGAGCTCTGGTGGACCATGTACTTCACTGCGGGCAAGGTACTTCTGATGAGAGCCCTCCGAAATAGCATTTCATGCTTCTGTGTCCGTAGCTTACACCTTCAGGAGTATGGAAGATGTTCTCACTGCCGTGACACAAACCTCCGGAACCTCACGAGTGTTCGTCATTTTCTGTAGCTGTCCGCGGGATGCGTTAATACAGCTTGTACTTGCCTTTTATGTAAGTATGTTTGCTGGTCAGTAGCTTTGCCAAGATAGAAAACACCCAGGTCCAGACGGCCACGGACTGGCACACTCTCCAGCGATTTGGAGACAGATGCATAGACTGGTCATTGAGACGTCAGCTACCACTGCATGATTAAGCCGTTTGCTTCTTGATGTGGGGGCAGACAAGAGTTCTCGCCGGCCACGGTAGTAGATATCGTTGAAGTCACGACAAGTTGCACGGAGCCTAATGGCCACGGAACCCAGTGTTGAACATCTCGATGATGGTGTGTGAGGTCTGTAGGGCCCAAGGTGGAACAGCATGCTACGGCTGTGACGGTGGATCGGATCTGGTTGAAACATGTGGCATGATGCTGCTGTGTAAAACAGTACGGCAGTAAAGCCTCCCACTTTCAATTCGGCAGATCGATTCGGTTGTCAACATCACCATTACTTGTTGGAGCTTGACGGGATGCGATCTGACCTGTGGGTGATGGTACCTGGATTGGGTGCCTTCTCCCAGTCCCTTTCGAGACTCGTCCATATGAGTCTCCCTGGGTTTCTTCTCAAGCGGTCTTCTGGACTGGTCCTCCTCGCATCGAGATTGTTGCCCTTGCCGAGCTCTATCACTCTATTTGGACCAAAGGACTAGACAGTGATGCGACCGAGACACACTTGCGCCAACCACCAAGAACGGCAGAGTCGAGTCGTTGCGTTTCCAATGGCTCTGCACAACATGTTGTCGCAACATAGAGAGAAGAGACGCTGTCTATAGTTGGCAGTACGTCTGGTGAGAAGAGACTACCTTGACCATGCCCAGGGTCAAAGTCCGCGAGGAGACGTCGACAGAGTCCCACGGCCATGCGCCATAGGTGGCGCCATCGTTTGATACTGTGATGAGAAGCGATAACGATACTGATGCAGCGGATACTCCATGACAGCAGCGGCACTGTTCCTGAGCTCGACGATGGTGGCCGTGGCAGAACTCGAACAGATGCTGTCACGTCTGCTCAAGATCTGAATGTTAGGAAGCAAAACGTTGGTCATTGCTGGCGACGAACTATCTCTCAGGCTCTCACGAGTCACAGATTCCCACAATACGGCAGGTACCTGACATATGACTCACCTGCTGAAGGCGATATGCAGCAACTGGAGCGACGCCGTTCTGTGAAGTGCACAATTGGCGACTCGTTTCCCAGCAAGAGAGCACTTTGACTGATTGGATCAATCAATCACTCATCCACTTCATCGTTCGACCGGACAACAAACGACGGTGCTGCATGCAATTGGGTCGAAAGAGCGGCGGATGTTCGGTATCTCGTACAGAACTCGAAGGATACCTTACAGTGTACACCGAAGGTAGGACATGTCCTCATGTCCTACCTTACAGTTGGAGGCCGCAGAGGCTGCAGACAAACAGACATGAAGGCGCCCGGGCCAATGAGGTGACAATTCCGTACCGTCGTTTGCAATCAGAGTGTCGGTACCCACTTCGAATCGCTGGCACCTCCCAGCTTTTTGAAAAACGGGTTTTTTAATAAAATAAGTCGTAACACAACCAATTGGAAAAAATATTTAAAGAGTTTATATATATAAGATATTGTGAGATTCTAGAAGGGTCACAAGCCTTGGGGGTGTGAGCGGTTGTGATGGATCTGACATCCATCCATCCATTCACGGTGGTACGTGCGCTCATCAGGTGATCTGGTGGGGTGGACGCGTTGCCCCGCTGCACTCACTATAGATAATTGTGGAGCGGGATTGAAGATCTAATCCCCCGCCAGAATTGGCTGGTGGTTCTGATCCTTCTTCCCTCCTCACCAGTAGATTCTTATTCATCTGGAGTAATAGATGGGCATCTTCGTCCTGAGCTGCCAGCTGTTCCGTGACAGCGGTCGCTGCAAATGTTGTTATCATTCTCAAGTATGCTTGTCAGGGCTAATCTACAGCTAAATACCATACTGCACCATGCCAGGGTGGATCTACTGTTCCCTTGACAGCCCCCTAGTGGGTACTGTACCTAAGGGCACCATATCTGGGATCCAACATCTGACAGATATATATTTTTATTAAAAAAAATAGCAAGAAAAAACATAAAAAAACCTAAAACAAGTATAACTAAGTTATTTAATATATATTGTCACGGGGCAGATACAAGCACAGGACGAAGATGCCCATCAATCACTCGTATTGTACAAAAATACTCTGGTGAGGAAAGAGAAGAAGGATCTGACATCCCACCAAAATCTGGTGGGGAGATAGATCCTCAGCCCGTCCCACTTTTATCTACCTAGCTGTGCAGCGGGGCAACGCGTCCACCCTACTAAGTCACGTGGTGGGAGCGCACACACCATGATGGATGGCAAATCCATCACATATATACGTTATTATAAGTTAATTTGAAGTTGCGATATATTTAACTTAGTTTTATTTACTGTTTAATTTTTTTATAATCTTTTAAGACATATAGTCTTAATTTATGTTTTATTTCGTTTATAAACTAATATTTGGTTATCTATAAATTATTATAGTGAAAATCGTTATATTACCCTTCTATTACCCCTCTATAGCCTTGACAGAAACCTTCTGGTCAAGCTATTCAAGGCTGGTATGGAATGACATGTGCGACGTGGATGTAAAAGCGTGGAAAATGTACTTTTGTCAACCAGGTCAAAAAGCTGGGAGGTGCCAGCGGTTTGAACTGGATACCGACACTCTGATTGCAAACGACAGTACAGTGCGGGCCGGACGGGACACTTACTAGATTGACCTACCTACGTCCATTAAACGTTGTGGTTTACTAGACGACACTGCGAATCGAGGCAGTGCATCGTACTGTAGGTATCGAAAGAGTCATCGTACACTGTACACGGCACCTCTCGCCAGTGGACGGATGACTGTGGCTCTGTGTCGCGTCCGCCTCACTTTCCTCTCTGCTTCGCCTTCGCCTGCGCCTGCACCTTGCGCATGCACGGTTTGAGGCCTGACGGTTGCCTTATCCAACCCTTGGCACTGCCTTCTTCCCACCCGATTGTTCACATTGACACCCTTTCGTGCTTCATCGCAACTTCGACTCTCTTGCATCGCAACAACAGCCGGTCGCATTTGTTAGCTGCCTCCGGGAGCAACGTCTTCGCTGCAGTCTGTGCAGAGCACCGAGCCAGCCAGCCCCACGACCGACAACCCCGAGATCGCCGAGTACTTGCGGCTTTCCGGGAATAACGTCTAACGGCGACCGAAACTCAATTGCTGCCTCGATTGCATCGCCTCGCCTCGCCTCGCCCTCGACCCTAGCTGCTGCCTGTTTGTTTGACTCCCCCACCAGCTGCAGCGAAACAGGGCGTGCGCAAACGGGCATCGGTTTCGGGTCGTCTCCTAGTGTGTTGTCGTCTTCCCATTGTTAGTTGTTTCCTCGTCGAGACCCTAGTCGACATACCGTCGCATTTGCACTGTGTGTTTTACTCGAGAATACTACCTCGAGCTTGCCTTGCCCTACCCTTGCTCTGGTCTTGTGTGGACGAACTTCACGGCCTTTAAAGATAGGCAACGGAGTTTGATATTGGATTATCACACACCATACTGACCAGCTGGTCTGAAGCCTGCTTGTGGACCACTGTCGCATATCGCCATACCTTAGGGAGTGAGCCGCGATTGGATATTGATACAACAAGAACTTCCTAACCTGGATATGCCGGTTTGAGGAACCCCGGATCCAGACTGTCTCTGTTCTCGCCGGGTCTTCTTTCTTTCCCCATCCCGTGAGAGGCCTACGGCCCCTTTGAATGCACCTGTGGCGGCCGTTTGAGCATGGCCGACCGTCTGGCTCTGACTTCACTCGCGTCTTCCGGTGCATCCAACTTGGAGGCTCATCGACATCCCCTTGAGATGTCTGTGGCCTTTGCCCGCCAGGATCTTGCCGGATTGGACATGAACATGACTATCCCCATTTCCAGTGAAGGGTCTTCAAGGGGCGGCGCCGCCGTTGAGACCCCCCTCTCACTATGGTATGAGAGAAACGACGGCCCATGGATCCCCCAAGGGCTAACATCTGGCCAAGATGACCCTAGAGCTCAGTCTATGGCCTCCAATATGCGAGCCAATTCGCTTGCTTTCCCCGGTCAATATCGCGAGAGTTTCGTGCCGTCCGAGTGCGATACTGCGACCGGAGTCATTCCCTCGGATTCTGGATATGGAAGCTACAACCCCAGGCATAGCGTTGCCAATGGGTCTGTCTGTGAGGAATCGTTTGATAGGAATCCCGAGACTCAAAGGCTCATTGGAGGTATGGGCGATTTAAATTTCCAAGCCTTTGGACCGGAGATGTTGCAGAAGAATGGAATGAACCCGGGACACACATGGGGCCAACCCCAAGGACCCATTCGTGACCGTCATATTCACGTTGAGCCCGCTTTTCTCTGCGAGACCTGTGGGAAGCCACTGAGGACGAATTCGGAGCTGAAGTGAGATCTTCCCATGAGAGCTGTCCCGTTAGCAACCAGAGCCTCTACTTATACATGTCATCATTAGGAAACATAAGCAGAGACATACGAAACCGTTCAAATGCGATGTGGAAGATTGTCCTCGCAGCGAGGGTTTCAGCACGAACAACGATCTGGACAGGCACAAACGAAGCGTACATCCGACAACCCTCTCCGCCGGCAGTCGCTATATATGTCAACATGGCGCCTGCAAGAACAAGGCACCTCCAAAGCTTTGGCCCCGAGCGGATAACTTTAAAGCCCATTTGAAGCGGGTTCATCGTATAGAGAACATGTCAGATGAAGGCCTGGAGGCCTACGTGTACAAGTAAGTGACCGTTGTTCTCGAAGTGAAGGACTACCTTATCCTAACAACACTATCAGTCATGCGCTCCATTCCAACGAGGATGCCGATGTACCCAAGGAAGACCGTGCTCAGGGGTATGGCCAATATAGTGCATTTGCCACCACTGAGCACCCGAGCTATCCGCCGCACTTTTGGGAGACGAACCAGAGTCCAATCATCGATCTTTCCAGAAGGATGAATGCGGCGCAACCGCTGAGCCAGATTCAAGCGGACGAGGCTCTGTCGTTGGCCGATCCACCTAGGGATTTCCCCCCTCTGGATATATCCAGTGCTGATTCAGCATCTTTGGTGCCCCAGGATAATGACGAACTCAGTACGGAGACGTGCAAGCCGACACTTCAACCAATCTCGACCCCGCATGATGGGGATACAGACCAGGATGATGTCTATGAGCAAGGCCTTTGCGGAGGAAGTAATCGAAGCCCTTACTCTAGGGAAGCCGAGGACGAGCCGTGGGTCACCGTTTCCAGTTCTTTCAGCCACAGCGGGATGGCCAGATCAAGTGAACCTCGGACCTGTCCCAGTGCATCCTCAGGAGTTGCTTTCAAGACCGACGGACAATCGGAATGCGCCCTGGAAGCAGATGACAAGGCTGATGCCCCTCATGAGCCTGATGGTCACGATCATGCTAAATCAACGCCCGCAGCCGTGGACCCGAAAAACCAAGCAGCGCTGAAGCAATTCCTTGACAGCCTCGAAAGCGGTGTCCTCGAGTCACTTGGATACAAGAAGGAAACTCCACAGGAATTCGAGGATTCGAAAGCGAAATCCAGTTCTGTATCAGGTCCAGGGCACGGTTATGCATGCTCGGAGCCCCAATGTACTAAGAAATTCGCCCGAAAGTGCGAATTGAAGTGTGTCCTGTCCTCGTTTCCCTTGAAACCTTTGAAGCTGACGTTTTCAGGAAACACGAGAAGAGGCACGAGAAACCATACGGCTGCACCTTCCAGGGCTGCACCAAGAAGTTTGGCAGCAAGAATGATTGGAAGCGCCACGAGAACAGTCAACACTTCATGTTGGAGATGTGGAAATGTGATGAGAAGCATGATAGACTGGTCGAGCCATGTGGGAAAGTCAGCCACCGGCGCGAACTGTTCAGGGGCCATCTCAGCAAAGAGCATCACATCAATGACCCAAATGTCCTGGATGTCAAGCTTGAGACCTGTCGCGTTGGCCGAAACTGCGAAGCTCGTTTTTGGTGCGGGTTCTGCCAGAAGATCATTGCGATCACCCAGAAAGGACTTCAGGCTTGGGCTGAACGATTTAACCATATCGATGACCACTTCTCGGGCCGCAACAACCAAGCGCAGAGAGAGATCAGCGAGTGGAAGAACGTAGACCCTGCCAACCCGCGAGTGGAATCGGTTGATTCGGATGATTCCAGCGATGTCTCCTCCCCTCCGCCACCGCCCGCAACCATTACCAATGTTCGCTACTCTGCGAAAGACGAGAGGCCGCGTCTTCACTCGTCGAAGTCGAAACGGAAAAGAGAGGACGGTTCTGCCCACAGCACCTCGAAGAGGGCCAAAGCTGCGCGCCGATATTACTGCGTAAGGAAGTTTCCCACCGCTGTTGGATACGATCTAACGACTTATCCAGTGTCAATGTCATGAGATCATGTCTGCCACAAGTCGTCAGTGCATGGACTTCGCTTGTGAACATGTATTCTGCGACAATTGTTCTTATTCATGAAGTCATACAGTTTTTGCATATGGGTTTCCTAGGAGTATACCACAGGAGTTGGTTTTTTCTACATTCTTATACCCCAAACCAGACCATATCAGTCCATCGCCGGGCTGCAATACAAATCAACCATGACCTCAAAACTCAGGAGCTTCATGCTCGGCCCGTGATAAAGCCTGTGAGCCTAACGCATTGTATGCACCCTTGATCAAGTCAAACATGCGACGCGGCGTAGCGTTGTTGTCATGCTTGCCATGCGTCAATACGACCGCTTGCCTGTGTACCTGACGCCAATCTCATAAATGGCGTGATCCGATTCCCACGTGCGTCTGAACCAACTACGCTTTCGCTCGGAAGACTTGGCAAGCATGCAATGCAATTCACTAGATGGATCCCATAGCTGCTGCATGCAGACTACGCAGTCTGGGCTATCGACTCTTTATTTGGTTAACCCAGTCACTTTGCTGTCCATACGACGGCCTGATTAGACGAGCGTCTCCAACGCGGCACCTGAGCCATAGGCTGACCGTACAGTCGCCCCCGCCGCAGTCCTACGAAACGAAACGAAACGAATCAGAATGGAACGGAACGATTGGGATGTCTAGACCCGGTAACTACTACATCCCCAGGAGCTTACACACCTAGGTAGGCAGGGGAATCAAGATCACAATGACGCATAGGTAGTAAACATTCAACGGCACTCTCCTCTCATCTAATCTGCTCTCCTCCAAGGGAAACACGAAACCACCTTCGCCTATCTATCTACGTGCAGGCCCAGCTGAAAGTGCACTTTCTTCACCTCCACAACGCCGCAATGGCGCAGGGCATATCTGCTGTTTGATGGCAGGCTAGGGTAGGATAGGGTCTCCGTCGAGTGGGAAGTAGGATCCCGAGATCAGCGAAAGGAAAGGGGAGGCGAGGCAGGCCGGTGCTGCAGGGGGCGCGTACGCACGAGGTCCATCATGGGACTCGTGGTGTTGGAATCCTTTCGGCTCGAAGCGAATTTTGAGATGTGACGTGTGACGAAGACTAGGTAGCAGTCAAGGGGGAGGGAGTATGAACTGGAGGTGTGAGGAAGGGACAAATGCGAAGGGGAAACAGAGAGAAAGTGAGAGAGATAAGAGAGAAAAGTCATACGTACTGCCCATGGCAAACTTGAAACGTAATATCGAGGACGTAAACGTGATTACGCGCTTTTCAGGGGTCACAGCTTGGCCGAGGACACCGGCCAGCCAGCGCTACACATTGACATACACATAGACATATGGAAGGAAGACGCTGTGGGACATCAGAGTAGATCCTCCGGCTCGAAGCGAAGCGAATTGTGGATACTACGCATAACAAAGAGTCGCTAAGCGACCAGAAAGTAGGGACTGGAGGTGTGAGGAAGTGGAAAGGTGAAGAGAGCGAAGAGAGAAAGTCCTACGTGCTGCCTAGGGCAAAGTGGAAAAAAAACCACCAAACGAAAACGAGGTGAACGTGATTACGCGCTTTCCAGGGGTCACAGGCAGATTGGCTGACGGCTCCGACGAGCCAGCGCTACACATACATAGGTTAAGTTAGGTAGACAGAGTGGAAGGAAGACGCGGTGGAACACCAGAGTAGATTGAAATCGTACGTTGGTTTGGGGAAGCAGAGAGCCGATGTACAGCGCGGCGAGGAAATAAGGTAAGGACCATGCTTGATGGCGGGTCAGAGTGAGGGTGAGGGAGATCGGGAAGGGATGCAAGGACCATGCTTCACATCTGTGCTGTGCCTCTTACGTGTGTGTTGAGATGAGGGCACGGGTGGAAGGGGGTGGGTGGATGAGGGTGGGAGAATGCAAATGCAAGGCCCATGTTTTCTGCTGCTGCTGCTGCGATGCTACCAGATACAGCAACGGGTTGGCGTTCTCCAGCTCGTCCGGGGTGTGCGAAGGAAGCAGCCGGTGCAGGTTCCGAGGTACCTATGATGGTTGGCCGGCCTCTGACTTGAGTGAGTTCGTAATCAAAAGTAGGGCAGTAGATAGCTGCGACGGTTTGTTGGTTGGCACGCACGACGTAGGCCGCACGAGACCGGCCAGCCAGAGGTAGGAGAGGTGTAACACCAACCACAAGAAGCGAGGGCCAAACCTTGGTAGAGATGAAATGAGCACCGTCGCGTTTTAGATCCTTCTCTGATACCTGCCCCTTTGATGCATGAGAGGAGCGCGTCTGTGGGCTAATGGGCGTGCTTGTGTATCCGGGTGGTCGGGCATTTGCTCATCGCTCAGGGGCAGGCAGGCAAGGTCGACAGCGCGTGGTGCCGAGGGGGGTAGGGTAGGATCACGGGTCTACCCAGACCAGTCAGTCCACCGCTGGTCCTGGATGTCTTGGACCGACTGACAGATAGGGTGAGATGGTGGTCAGCTCTGGCTCGCTGGCTGACGCGGTGTAACGCTTCAGAGGGAGCAATGGTGGCGTTCGAGGGGGCGGCACACGGGACGCTGATAGGTAGGATATTGTGTCTATCTAGGACTCCGAGGTAGCTAGTTGGCTAGTTTGAGAGAGTTTGATCCGTGTTGAGCTCGCAGTGTTTCTAAATCTGGAGGGAGTAGATCCGCTGCGGAAGGTAGCGAGAGACGCTCGATGCGAATGGATCAACTGTTGATCTGGAAGACGAGGCAGTCAGACCTAGAACGGACTGTCAATCACTGGCACATCCACGATGCACATAATACGCTATTTTCGCACGTGTCCGGCAGGGAGTCTTGGGTTATAGTGCAGCTTGCTACGTATATGTTATAAATAGGTCTGTCACGGGAGACACAGGCCGGAGATGGCTCCCGTTCCGGGCCACTCTGCGTCCATTCAGTGAGACTCAGGGGCCACTCTTCAATCATGGGTCCTAACAAGCATTCAATGGTCCTCTACTTGGTACTGCTGATCTTTGCTGTAGTTTTAGGTCTATCTCGTGGCCTTGTGCATCTGAAACGACGTGCTGTTCTATTACAGGGGCCGTCGATCGATTACTAAAGGGGGCATGGACAATAGGGGTTGGATCGTCATTGAGGAAGAGAGTGGAGATGATGAAAAGAGCGCGGATATGTGCGGACGATGATAAGGATGCGATGAAGAAGAGAAAGTGGTTTTGGCCCGGCCTCGTGATCGTCACTGGTATTGTTGGTACGCTCCCAACCGCTTTACTTCCTTGTCATCGTCGCATCCCCGGAAACGTCGCCGTTATTATCCGGAAACAAGCTTCTTACTACCACTGAAAGATAACATAGATAAGTACCATACAGCTCCAGGCCGATCGTGAGGTAGCATCCTGTGCGTGGGGAAGTTGGTCATACCTAAGACGATTCCGAAGGTGTTGGTTGCTGTTGGTTGCACCAACAACATGTGAGTGCCGGCCGCTTCGAAGCAGCATCGAGGCAGGGTCCTTCACCGCGGCAAATCCAAGGTTTGATGTGTATGGTTGCCAGTGATCAGAGACAGGACGAGGGACAATCTGTCAACGTCTCGCATACTACCCATTCGTCACAATTCTTGACTGCTTTCTTTGGGTGGTATCGAGCTCGACAAGAGCCCTCGTCTCATTGCACGGCACCTTTGGAATAGACAACTCCGCGTCATAATGTTACCCCACAGAGCCTCCTCAGCAGCGAAAATTTTCGACAGTTCACGCAGGCCGGTCTCGACGTAAGCGCGACGTCGTATTATTGGAGTTTTGAGCCTCATAGGCGGGAGAACCATCCACAAGACACACTCGTCGGCATATCTGTGTCGACATGATCACCAGCATGGTGACGCGGCAGCACCGGCGCTGCACGACAACGTCGGCAGGCATCTTGGAGAAATATGCGTACAGAGTTGTGGCCCTCGATTCGCTTGATCGTAAGGACAAGATGGTCTATTAACAGAGGCCCGGTGATGCAGTGTAGATCGAAACCGGTGTGGTTGGGACCGACGACCCGTGGAGCCACCGTACTAGCTGTGTAACAGGAGCTCTACTGCTAATTGCCCTCGAGGTGGCGCTTAGATAGGTGACTCGGCCTCAATGGGGCAGGACCTGCAGGAAAGGCAAGGAACACAGGTCCACCTCAAGCAGGCCCAAAATACCCCCCCAACATGCAAAGTGAAGACGAGGGCCAGAAAGTGTGATTCCGATGAGACCTTGGAACATCTCTCCCGCACATGTTGGATGTGCTGGGGAGGCTCAGCATCACTTACCGGGACGGGAACGCGATTCAACGATGCACTTGCGCGCACAGCCACTTAGGTGCAGAATAGTCCCATACATGATGGGGGCTGTGATGGAGAGAGATGTCTGTGATACTCAACACTGGCCAATCACAGTGGACAAGGCGTGAAGAGACTGCCATAGTCGTTGTCAAGTGCCGATTCCCTTATCGATATGGGGCAGCTCCGGGGCACTGGATATCATAATGGGAAGTCCACCAGCGGTTCAGGCCAATCGCCTGCTAGGCCCCCAACGTCGCGGGGATTGTCATGGTGATTCGGGCAACAGCGATGCTGCATGAATCTATCGCCCGTTCCCGTTGAAGAGGAAAGAGGATAGGTCTAGCAGTATGCCAAATCGTTGACCGCAATTCAAGATGGTAGTCTGGAGTGTGCATCAATGGAAAGAATGGCAATCAGACGAGGCACCCGCATGAATAACACCCAAGCGGTAGCAATCTCAGGCAACGTGTAGATGAGGTTGGTTGGTGTGTTGGTTGGCTGGTTGTTTGCCCGTGGTGATCAGGCAGTCCGGCAACCCTGTCCCGCGTGTCGGTGTCTTAACAGGGCATGACTGACTGGAATAACCTCATGTCTACCTCCTGGTGCGCCTATACCAGACGTCGCAACAGCGACGTGGCTCGTGAGTCATGAATGGGTGCGATTCGTTGCAGACAGGCGACGGGGGGGGTGTGCTGGTGGAGCTGTCTGGATGCCTTCTTTTGGTGGAGTCACGAGTGACGGCGGCCCTCGAACTTCGAAACGAAGACGCCAAACTCGGTGAGGCACGGACCAGGACAATCGATGTCGGGCGGTTGCCTGGCAGCTGCCTGGAGCCTGATGCCGACTCCCGCCCCCCGTCTGTGCCCCTCCCCGGGCCCCGCTAAACCTCAACGTCCCGTCAGTGGTCACAACTCACAAGCACACAGCAGAGTGTCAGTGACAGCACCTGCACCGCGTCCCCCCTTCGATACATGGAAACGAAACAAACGGCCTCCACGTCCACGGCCTCTCCGCGTGGCCCCCATTTCCCCAAGCAGGTCCTTGCGAGGATGCAGACGCGCTGCCCACGTTCGCACCAAGATAGATCATGCCCAGAGAAGTTGCGATCGTCAGCGAATCCCCGGAAGCGGGACAGACTGCCAGTGCTATCGAACCATAGCCGCCCGTTGCGCATTTGCCATTCAGCTCTGACGTTGGTGTGTTGGTGCGCTGTTTGGTGCAAATCCCGAGCGGAACCACTGACCAGTTGGCAGTATGTTGGTGACTCGCCCATGGATTGGCCATTAGCCGACCATGGATTTGGGTATGAAGTACCTATGGTTATGGATACATGTACGGGCACCCAGGCACCCGGCCTGTTGGTTGTGGTGTGCATGCAAGTACTCCAAATTACGTGATCGGCGACGATACGAAGGTGTCCGACTTTTGAGGAATCGCGCCATGTCCTAGGTACGCCCTCCAAGTGTCTTCCTCCTCCAGGCTCGTTGTCCTGGCTCCCTGTTCCCCTCATGCCCAGCGGCATCAGGTAGCGGTCAGCCACTTGCCACAACCACTCTATTCCCATATTTTACTGGTTGGCGTCACCAGAGGGCATTGTGTCGCTAAAATGTCATGCGACATTACTTCCGCCGTGCCTATGATTGGTCTGGACCCGGGCGGAGCGTCCAAGGAGCAGGCAATCCTACACTGAAGCCGGGCGACCATCGTCACAAATTGAGAGGCAATCTCGACACTACCGCAAATCTTGAGGCTCTTCTCAGAGGACACGAGGGTGGCTACGTGACGGTCGAACATGTCCCTCGTTTCTGACGCTGGGGGAATGTTGCCTTGGTGTCCGGTGTCTTCGTGCCTCTCCGTCCGCCTCACCGGAAGTTATCGCTGGTGTTTCTCCACTTCCTTCGGTCTCTGCCATCCACGAGTTCTCCCACATCTCCCAAGCCACGCACAGGATCATTCTTCACAACTTCGGATGTTCGATGCCTTGTTCTGAATCACACCAGGATTACCATGCCAGAAGCCTAGCCCGTTGGCGTTGTCGGCGGGTTTTAGAGATAAAGGCGCCTCAAATGGAAGGGCAACTCCAGCTGGTCCGCGCACCACTTGCAAATGGTTCGCCCAAGGCGAGGTATCTAGTACTTGGGTGTTTGGCCCATTTGGTGCCTTGCACCAGAGATCAACATTCGGTACATACAAGTCCACAGGTCCAACATGCCAGCGGTGTGCTTGCACATGTTACGCTGCCGGGGTGGACAGAAAAAGCAACGACGGCCGCAGCGGCCCCCAGCCACGGCCACACTTGGCACAGATTGGTACAAAGGTACATCATGTGCGGCTCCGCGTGGGTTCTAAGAGGGGGAGAGTGGGAGAGGGATGAGATGCCCAACACAGCGGTAGAGGATTAATTAAGTTGGCTGTCCTCGATGGCTCGCTTGATAAACCCCGAAGCAAAGTGCTTCAAACTGGTTGCTTCGCCTCCTTGCTGCCTACGAAGTGACTTTCTTCACATATGGAACATTATCGTCTCCTTCCATAAGTCTGACTTATACCCCACGGAATCCCATTGTTCACATCGAGCTCTTCTGAGCTTTCTCACATCACCAACACCTGCTCCAGAGGATTGGCCCCCATTCGATACTTGTCTTCGCCAAACAGACCCGGAATTAAGCCCGGTCAGGATACGGCGCCGGGTTAGTGGACTTGATTACAACTCGTTTGACTAAAAGCCCCTGAAGGCTTGCTACTAGGACTTGTGCAAACTCCATACAAAGGAGGCGTTACATACATTTCTATCTCACACACCACACGAGCTTCAAGAGAACTCCGTGAAGATGGATTTTCGTCATATTCCCTACCCGGATCAGATGTCCTATCCCATCTACATTGCCAGTCCGGAAATGGACCTTCCAATGGATGGAGTCATTGATCCAAGTCTCAAACGTTCGGCTTCGCCAGGCACCCTCCCAGTTCATTGGAATCCACCACAGATGCAGCGTTACCTGACAGACAGCAACAAGTCGTCGTTCTTCGGGTATCCGATGGCTGATCCAGTTCTCCCAGGGACTGTAGCCCCATTCCCTTCTTCTCTACTTCAGCGGCAACACTCGCCGTCGTACTCGCACCCGTCATCGACGTGCAGCAGCGCACTCAGCCCGCCAAGGGAGTCCGATTATTGCCAGGTCCATTCGCCGTCGACACCAACGGATGCCCCAATGTCTCCATATTCCACTCAATACGACAACTGCAGCACCCAGGTCCAGCTCTACGAGTTCACCGGTCTGGCTGATGCTTTTGTGAAACCAATTGATGTCAACCCTTACCAAGAGACACCACCTAGCTACTACGAGGAGGCCAGGTTCAGGTCCGACCTCTCCACAAGGACCTACAGCATGTCAAGCGACAGTAGTAACGCGAGTATCGACCAATGTAACAGCGCCGAGCAATATCAAGTACCGAGACACTTGAGCCCTGAAAGCCTCACACCAGAGGTGAAAGAGGAAATCTGCATTCCTGACGCCGACAAGACCTACCATCCTATCGAAGCTGAAGATGATGCTATATCTGGTGATATTGAACCATTCAACCTGAAGAACGAGGATGACGATGAGTATGAGCCAAACAAGAAGCCAAGGCGCGCTGCCACCCGGTCGAATCACAGTACGAAGAATCGCAAACGACCCAGCACCCTGCAACCGACCGCGGAGACTAAGAGGATCAAGCTGGAACCGGACGACTCCAGGACTATCCAGACGCCGGCCAAGCCAGCAATCCAAGGGACCAGGGGGCAATTTCCATGCTCTGACTGTCCCAAGCTCTTCTTCAAAGACGAGAATGGCCTCAAGTCGCACATCAAGAAGCAACACACGCGACCGTTTACTTGTGTCTTTGAGTTCGCGGGCTGTCCTTCTACATTTGCCAGCAAGAACGAATGGAAACGGCATTGCTGTTCCCAGCATCTCATCCTCAACTACTGGGTTTGCCAACAAGACCAATGTGCGAAGGTGTCGAATAACGCCACGAGCAAGTCGACCGTTTCCGCCCGCAACCGCAACAACTCGTCTCGCTGCCATCCCAACGCTACATCGACCCTCCCGAACGGGACGATCTTTAACCGAAAAGATTTGTACACACAGCATCTTCGACGTATGCATATTCCCTCGAGCTTCAAGAAGCAAGTCAAGCAGAAGAAGTCCATCCCTGGGTGGGACGAGCAGGTGCGCGCCCACCAAGAAGAGGCATGCAAGACCAGATGTCAGCTCCCAGGCCACATGCGATGTCCGGCTATCAACTGCAGTATCCGGTTCGACGGCCCAAATGCGTGGGACGACCGCATGGAACACGTCGCAAAGCATCTGGAGAAGGCTTCCACCGGCGCCGAGCCGCCATTGAAGTTCGGGGGAGACAATGACCATACGCTCATGAACTGGGCGGCCAGCCCCGATGTCGCCATCATCAGTCAAGACGACAAGGGCATGTGGGTGCTGCGGAACCCTCTGAAGCCCAACAGCCAACTCCCAAGGAGGGCTCCAGTTCAGGGCAGCGATGAAGACGAGGATGACAATGTCGACGCCGAGGGCGAGGAGATCGACGAGTAAATAGTCGGTCTCATGAGTCCCTCACTGCGTCGGTCCGGAGTGGAGGAATGTTTGGATTTCCATTTCCATTCCTGTTGCTATTTCATTGGACGGAACGAAAACGAAGCAGCAAAAACGTTCCTACGATACCACGTTGCCCCACGACACGATATACCACCACAAAGCGGGCTGTTTCTCACAAGATTCCTTATGTCTGTAATCACCACCAACGTAGATACTTGTTCGCCCAGCATACGGGAGGGATGACGTCGCAACTATCGGAAGCTGTCGACTCTGCGGTGTCTGACGATGGTTATGATTTGATGACATTCACTTAGTAGATACCAAATCAGGCACGCGCCGTGCATGCGCAATGCACCTGTACGCCTCCAATGTTAATCAATCTCTGTTTATCCACAGTTTCCTCCGTATGATATTCCACGATGCCTCCTGTGAGATAGCCACCACCCACACAGCTAAGTGGCTATACCGAAGCAAGCCGCCAATATCATGTCCACAAGCGCAGCCTTCTTCTATGCGCACTGCCTAAACAGGTAGCTTAGTACTGAAACATTCGTATTCCTCGCCTATCGACAATCTCGAGGCGTTCTTTGGGCGTTCTTCAGCCATTCTCCAGGCGTTCTTCGTTCTCCAGGGCATCCTTGGCAGGCTCCGAGGCCAATTGACCTTGTCCCTGACATGACCCTGACATGACTCTGCCTTATCTCGCGCGCGTGTAACCGGTGAAGAAACGCCTTTTTTCGATTTATCATCTTCACTTCAACCTGCATGTGGAGACGGGACGTAGTCAAGGATGCCCTGCGTCGCGCAAACTAAGACCCTGTGCCTGGTATATTTTCTACTTTTGACACTGCGCCACCATTGCCCTGGCGGGACAGATCATGGATGCGGAATAAGTCCCGCTTCTAGAGTTCTGATTCGGAGATGACCGACGGCTCCGGAGTTCGAGTACAGCCTAATGACGCTACTGGCCCAGGCAAAGTTCCTATACGGAATGAACCCGCGATCCCCACTAGGCGCCCCGTCTGGAATAGGGTAACGAATTAAGCACCTTGCGTTTTTCAACTGTTGAATGGGAGCCCGAAATAGACACCGGAAGATCTCCAGTGGGGCAGAGACGCACAGGGCATCTGACCCACCAAGAAGACAGATGATCAATCTCTGTAGGCCGAAGAAGCAGAGCAGAACAAGAAGAAGAACAGAACACACCTGACAACCTAAATAATCTGAACTCGCTTACATCTAACATTGTTGGATTAAAGGTACGCCTAGAAGGCACCTTGACAGGTAGACAACGGAACCAGTTGTTCCGTCCCGATCCAGCCCCCTCTAGCACAAAACTGCCACGGTCGCACAAGGACACTCTAGACAGACGGAATACACACACACACACTTCACTCTGACAATTGGCTCAAATCTGACAAACATCAACGTACTGGACGATTAGCTTATAGCTTTTACTTAAACAATATAAAGATAAAAATATAAGAAACCGCTTTATACGTATTTATTTTATTTGTTTGGTTTTAAAATTGTACGTAATATAAACGTTTATAATAACTTATTTAAAATAAAAGCAAAGAATTTTTTTTCTTATAAGTACCTACGTTATAACCTTTAAAATAAGAAAATTATTTACTTTGAAATCGTATTAGGCTAATATAATACTAACTTATGATACTATCATCATATATTATTATATACTAGTTACGTGACTTTATATAACTAGATAAAGTTATAATTAAATAAGTAAATATATTGCAAGGATACAAGGACCTTTATTAACTATTGACGTATAACGAACTCTTGTTAAAGGAAAAGAAAGATCTGGAGATGCACCCAAATTGGTGGGCAGCTAGATGTGGACAGTCGTCCTCCACCAGACCCATCAGATCATTAATCAACCTATCGTCCAATCAGTCACGTGCTCAGTCACGTGACCCGGGGACTATAGGGACCATCGCTAGACCTGATAGATAGTAGAACCATCACATATATAACTTAAGATAAAATAAAAGTTTAAAATAAATATAAAACATATGGATCTATATTTTAATTTATTCTAAAATAAGAGGGTTAATTTTGAATTATTATGTTTTAATCTTATTTTACGTAAAAAGATTTATAAATAAAACGTATGGATCTATATTTTAATTTATTCTAGAAATCAAAGGGCTAATTTTGAATTATTATGTTTCAGTTTTATTTTACATAGAAAGATTTATATAGCGTATAAAAGTACTGTTAATTATATAACGTCAGATTACCAAAGGTTGACAAGCCGGTGGTGTTGAGCGGTAGCTGCAATCGTTATTATTGAATGAGAGCCGGAGATAGACACCGGAAAATCTTTAGTGGGGCAGAGACGCAAAGGGCATATGACCCACCAAGAAGACAGATGATCAATCTCTGCACGCAGAGTAAAACAATCAATAGAATCAATCAATATCCGTTTATTCAACAGTTATTGTCATATTTAGGTCTGCCACATTAGGTCGCAGCTACAGCTATTTAAATACACCTGGTCATACTGGAGTAGATTCTCCGGACCATCCTTTTCTGAGTCAGTGTATAAGTCACGGTGCTAGTCATAGCAACCACCACGTGTCATGTGACTAGTCAGGTAACTAGTCAGCAGCACACCGCAGTGCAGCCCCCTGAATCTGATATATAAAATATAAAACTTATTAACTTTAACGTGGATGACAAGCGAGCGGCAATTACAAGCGAACGGCAACTTTTCACCAGCCACCTAACCTTTCAATCAAGGCTCTTAATTGATCAACCAACAATAATGGCATTGCGTTATAGTGAATCAGACTTACAGCTTGCTGTCCAAGCTAAGCAACGCGGCCCTCATATTACCATTGGCAAGCTTTCTAAGACTTTCCATGTCCCATATAATACCTTGAAGGTTAGAACCGCCGGCCAACCATCACGGCGCAATAGCATACCTAATACTTTAAAACTTACGGTTTTCGAAGTGAATGCCATTCTTTCCTTCATTCTTGACCTGGATGCGCGAGCATTTCCACCCCGGCACAGTTATGTTGAAGATATGGCAAATCAATTGTTGGCAGCGCGTGGGGATAGACACGTTGGAAAGAACTGGACGCGGAACTTTATTAAACACACACCAGGCCTCTGGATGCGTTTTTATTGAAGGATGGACTACCAGAGGGTCTTGAACAAAGATCCAGACGCGTATCGCGTGTGGTTTTGCCAAATTGCGGTGGCAATCGCAAAACATAGTATCTAAGACGCGGATATTTATAACTTTGACGAGACTGGGTTTATGATGGGCATTATTGGGTCCGGCATGGTCATTACAAGTGTCAAAAGACGTAATAGGCCTAGACAAGCTCAGCAAGGCAACAGGGAATGGTTTACAGCAATTTCTGCTGTTAATGCTGATGGTTGGGTGGTCCCGCCGCTCATCATTCTATAGGGCAAAACCCACCTCGCGTCATAGTATTGTGGCATGACATTACCACACGGTTGGAAGGTGGCTGTGTCCGATAACGGTTGGACTACGAACGAGATTGGGTTGGAATGGATTCGGCATTTCGACAAGTATACCAGACCGCGTATGACTGCCAGTAAACGCCTCCTCATCCTAGATGGTCATGAAAGCCACCATTCCCAGATCTTTGAGGATTATTGCCAGAACAATAGTATTATTACCCTTTGTATGTCTGCCCACTCGCCACACAGGCTCCAGCTTTTAGATGTCAGTTGTTTTAGCCCACTCAAACGAGCGTACAGTCGCATGATTAAGGATCTCATCTGGCGCTATATAACCCACGTTTCAAAGGAGGACTTCCTTGCAGCATTTTGTGAAACACACAATGCTACTATGACGCCAGGAAACATTTGAGCAGGTTTTAGTGCCACTGGGCTTGTTCCTTTTGACCCAGAAAGTGTCATTTTGAAGCTGGATGCTGTCGCTGTCGTACAAACACCGTCGCCAGACCCCAATCTGCCACCCACTACTTGGACTTCAAAAACGCCTACCACCATCAACAAAGCGGTAAACCAGTCGATTTATATCCAAAATCGAGTTAGAAACCACCAGGGAAGCTCACCTACATCAATAGTTGATGCGTTGAGCTCATTTTCAAAAGCTACATACGGTCTTATGCACAAGGTCGCTTTGGTTGATTCCCGGGTCCGCGAGCTAGAGGAGGCCAATCACCTACTAAGTAAACGCCAAAGGACAAAAAACAAACATCTAAGAAAGGAGGAGTACTTTCTGTTGAAGATGCAGTAGGTCTCCAGGCTGTAAAGGATGGTAATGAGCTAGCAAGACAGGAAATGGGTGAAGGTAGTCGTCGTCCGAGGAGGGCGGCAGCGCGTGAGCAAAGTTGTGGCGTTTGCGGCAACACTGGCCATAATATGCGAACTTGTACAATAAAGATAGAAACGTCTGAAAAAGAAGAATCCAATTGATTAGATTGAATTAAATGCATTGTGATCGAGTTATTTGACATGTTAGTTGAAAGGCTGGTAAAAAGTTGCCGTTCGCTTGTAAATGCCGCTCGCTTGTCATCCACGTTATATAACTTCTATAATTAATAGTTTAACATATACTTATTGTATTATAACATTTAATAGCTATATAAATCATGTTTTCTTTTACTTTTAAATATATAAAATTTAAAATTAGTTAAAAGTCTCTACATTTCTACCTTAGTCCCTTTAGTATTGTATTTGCCTAATACGATACTTGTTGAATACACGGATGTTGATTGATGCTATTGATTGTTTTGCTCTGTGTGCAAAGATTAATTATCTGTCTTCTTAGTGGGTCAGATGCCCTTTGCGTTTCTGCCTCACTGGAGATCTTCCGGTATCTATCTCCGGCTCCCATTTAATACACCCCCCTAGGAACAACACTTTCCATTGGGGTTGTTCTTGAGCATTCAGTCTGTTGCTCTTCCTCTTCAAGGTCATCTTTAAGTTTTTGTAGCTTGCCAGCTGCAAGTCTCTCATGGATATCTGTCAGCCTCACTTGCTTCCTGAATGTCTTGAACTTTAGTGCCAGCAGTGCCTTGGTCAGGCCGTCTGTAAGCATCATTTCACTCCGGACGTACTCGACGTCTATCTTCCCATTGTATTGAGCTTTCCTTAACCAGTGATTGTGGATATCGATGTGCTTGAGCTTTGTTTGAAGTGTTTGGAGGCCCTTCCGCACCAACTTGATGGTCTGTTGGTTGTCACACTAGATCCAGAGAGTTGGACAGTTCAAGGATACGCCAATTTCTCTAAGGAGCCGTGAGACAAATATCACTTTTTTGGCTGCTTGGGCAAGGGATAACAGTTCTGCCTCTGTTATTGAGGTTATCACTGTGTTCTATTTGTTTGCTCTCCAGCTAATGATATCTCTAAATAACTTCATGACATATACTTGTGAGCTTTTTTGGTCAAGACAGTTGTCGGCAAACGATGCATTGCTCTATGTTTCCAACAGATCTTCACCCCCCAACTGAAGAGCAAAAGACCTAGTGCCCTTCAAGTACTATAATAGATGCTCTACAACAACAGCATATAAATTGTTTGAGTTAGTAATAAAGCGTGAAAGCCAAGAGGCAGCAAAGGAGATATCGAGTCGTGTGATCACTGCTGCGTACAGGATTGATCCAATCTTTTTTTGATATCTGTTGATTGAGGCTGGCGAGGCAAGCTCGTCACTTGGGAGAAGTTCTTAAGGCTTCATAGAGATCTCTAGGCACTTCTTGTTATGGTTGATATAGCTTGTAATTTTGTTGATATATGAGGCTTGAGACAGCCAGATGAGCCGCTGTTTTTGGTCTCTGATGATCTCTATCCCTAAGAACCACTGTAGTGGCTCTCCTCTTATCAAATTATAGGTAATTTTGAGCTTCTTTGTGACCGCCTTAATAGCGTTCTAATGGTGTCCTTTGAAAGCTATCACGATATCATTCACATGAAAGAAGATAATCATGCCATCCTTTGTGAAGCAACAGGGTTCGTGAGCGACTGGTTTGAAGTTAAGGTCTGTGAGAGTTTTGGTGAAATGTTTCTGCTATAACAAAAGAGATTGCTGTAATCTGTATAGAGCCTTCTTTAGCAAGAGGACCTTTCCTTATTCATGATGTCCTTATGACATTTTTATGAAGACTTCCTTTTCTAGGTCCGCATTGACAAAGGTATTGACGGCATCATATTGGATGAGCTCAAGATTGAACCGAGCTGCGATTGCTATAAAGGCTCTGAAAGATCTGCCTGCGAGAGTTGATGCATAGGTATCCTTATAGATGTTCTTATTCTGCTGGTCATTGCGAACCACAAGGCGTGCTTTGCACTTGCTTAGGAAGCCGTGCTTATCAAACTTGTACTTGTATACCTATATACAGTCCAGAATTTGGTGTCTATTTATTGCTAACTTGTTAGTGATTATCTATGATCCTATTTCATTATGGCTGCTGATATGGTCAACCTCGGCTTGATGCCACTCAGCCTTGTAGAGATGATTCTTGACACCTTGCCAGTTCTTTGGCTCTGGTGGCAATGATCATTGATGTATCTTCCCTATTTTTGTAGGTATTGAGGCTGGGCCGTGATGATCTCCTTAGTGTGATGGTCTCCCCCAGGGCGAGAGCCATAGGTTCTGTACTTGTTGTACTTGGCTTTGCTCACCGGCCTGCCATCTATCAAACCAACAGGATTGGCAACACGTCCAGCATTGAACGCTGCTCCCCAATTCCTGTAGCGATTTTGTATGGCCTGGGCGTCCCCAGTTGAAGGTAACGAGCGGGCATCTAACCCTTCTTCTGCTCGCCGGGAGCATGATGCTCTGACCTGGCCCTCCACAGGCTCTCTGATAGTAACAGCCAGTAGTGCTACCGCAGGCGGAGGAGTGGGTTCTGGGGTCAGATATGGCTCAAACACGGCAGATATATAGGGGTGATCAGTCCCTTTGCTACTATTTGTATTGGCTTTGTTCTGAGTATTTTCTGTATTATTACCACTCAGGTCCATCTCATCTCTATTTGGGTGCTCCTGTATTAATCTGCTAAGATCTTTATCTTCCTAGTACACTGGAATGTCCTCTAGGATTTTGGATGGCACCTTGTGTCTACTTAGAAATCGTATTAGTTGTTCTTTGCTGACATGCAGAAGGTCGTCCTTGAGGTCGCTCAAGTCTCCTAAAAACATCTGGTCTTTATCTGCTATTATATCACGCATAGCGTGGACCTTGCTGGTTAATGGGTTCCAGACCAGATAGATGTTAGTTAAGTTATATCCCACAAGATAGCCAACCCAGGCTTTTGGGTTCAGCTTCTTGGGGCGGTCCTTCTTCTCCTGTGTAGTGGCAGTCATTGCAAATATTTTGCAGCAATATGCTCATAGGTGTGTATGCATTGGTCTGCAGTCAGGGATAACTAGGCCGTCTCGGAATGACAGATATTGGAAGAACATCTCATATAGGGTCTTCCAGTTGTGGTGCCAGGATAGTGTTCCGTTGTGAAGATACACTGCTGCAGTATAGATGTGACGCCAGAGATATATTAGAAGCTTGGCTCCGCTGCGCATGGCAAGAACTTTTGCTTTGATTATACCTCCCGAGCGTTCAGCGCCTCTATTTTGGTCTTGGGTATGAGGTGTAGAGGGCTCGATTCGGATGTGATTGTCTTTGATGAAGTCCTTAATGTCCTTTGACTTGGTGAACTCATTGTCTGTTTCTATGGCCTCAATATTGATCTGGAACTGTATTTTTAGTATACCGATAATGCTTTAAAGGGCGCCAATTATGTGTTCTATAGTTCTCCTTTTTAGGAAGTATGTCTACACGTATCCAGAGTATCTGTAAGTGACAAATATAATACTCTAGTAGCCATCTGAATCCTTCTCAAGGTCAAGGAAATCAATAGACAGGATGCTATCTGGCTTGGTTGACGGTTGCCTAGGTGTTCTGCGTGTCTGTTTCTTGATTTTGGCCTTGCCACACCCGTCACACTGAGCAGTAGAGGGACCCTTGATTCTCACTCCTCTAGCATGCTTTGTAATCTGAGCAATTACTTCAGGGCTAGGATGCCCTAGAGGCCAGTGCCAGAGGTTCTTATCACCCTTGTTTGGAGCTCTTTCTGTTCTGGAGTTGATCATCCTCCTCCGCAGGGCAAAGGACGCTTTGGTTTTGCCAAGGGGTATGTCCTCTATAACCCATTATCCAAACTTATCTGTGAGTTTGAACACCACTGAATCATCCTTTTGTCTGACACAGTTATTAGGAGGTTTGTTATCCCAGTAATATCTAAGCTTTTTGAGTTGTTGTAAAGATACAAGGTTTGTCGCAAATCCTTCACAGAAGGCGACATTCCGTAGTGTCAAGATGAATGGTCCCAATGAGTCATGAGCAGTGATGTCTACTTCTTCGTATCCTAGGATTGGTATGAAGGTGTCTCTTGCATATACTCTATCACATGTTGGGGCTCTATAAAAGTTGTTAAAGCGAGTGATAACGTTGAAGATACGTAAGGTTGTGCCAGAGTCAAGAATTGACGAGTTGAGTAAGGGGTAAGGAGCGGTTGCGTAAGAGGACTTTGTGTTATATGTTAAATAAGATGCTGCTGCCTTATTTGCGTGTGTTAGCACATATTGTACTCTCTCACCCCTTTCTGCGAGTCAATCACGTGGTGTCTGTCTCTTGGAAATTTGGGCCACTTCCTCAGATAGATTGTTGTCCTTTTCAAGCAGTATCTTGATCATTTGCTCCACTCCATGGTGGACTTTCCATCCATTTGGTCGCTTGTTTGAGAAGAGGTAAAAGCACTCTGTGAAGTGGTGCCCTTTACAGTAGCATCCCTTGTATGCTTGAGTGGTTGAGGGAGCTTCTTTATTGTCTCGGCCCCTTTTGCCAGAAGCTCCCTGATTTCCTCTTCTTGAACCTTCTCTTGATCCACCTCTTGAGCCCCCTTGTTGTTTCCTCCATTGCGGCCTCTGCCTCTTACGTCTGATTGTTTTTGAGGATGCTCATTTTCTCTCTTGTCTCCAATTGAGTCTCCTATTGAGTCTCTTGTATCGTCAGGCTGTTCTTCATGAAGGGCTAAGAAACCCGCTTTTCATCCCTTCAGAGGATTGGTAATGGCGCGCGTTGTTATCCAGTTGTCGTGGAGGTCAGAGGCTATCTAGGAGTATGAAATACTGCCTTCAAGCACTCCTTCCTTCTTGTTTGCTCTGGCTTAAGAAGACCAATTGGGGTTCATCAAGGCGACAGCAACTATGAAGTCATTGAACCAGGTTGCTGGAGATAGAGCCTCAGGGACCCTGGCTTTTATAGCCCTGGCCATAATCAATTCCTACTCTTTAATCCAGTTAATAAAATCCTTTTTTTTTTTTCTGTATCCCTTTATTGACTATTGATATAATGGCACGGTAATCGACTTGGGCCTGGTACATGATGTTCTCATTATAGATGGCTCCTTCAGTTGCAAGCTTTTGGTACCATTGGCGGAGGTTTCGTTCAGAGAGTAGTTTGGTCCCTTGTATGGTAAGATCGACAGTTTTGAGAGTCCACTTGGTAAGTTTGGATATGGAGGTCTTGGTTCGCTGATAGATCTTGTCTTTGTGCTCAAATAGGGCGACGTTCATCTTGAAGTCAGCTGCTCTCTCTGTTGTAAGGTGTGAAGCGAGGACTCGTCCCTCCTCCACTGCTGTTTGAGCAGTTCTGATAGACTTCTTTGAATACTCTTCTGATAGGATATCCGGAGGCGTTGGTGCTGTTGGCCATAGAGTAGTTACCCCTGGCTCGATATGTTGCCAGATGCCAAGTGCTTCAGCCCTTTTCTGGAATTAGAGTCCCCAGCTGACAAAGTCATTTCGAGACTGATAGTACGCAGTTGTGTTCTGGGTGGGAACTGTGATATTCATCTTGAAATGGTTGTATGATATGTGTATTCAAAATATGGATGCTGGTTGCGTAGATTCAATGAGACTCTTAATTATTGAATACACGGATGTTGATTGATGCTATTGATTGTTCTGCTCTGTGTGCAGAGATTGATTATCTGTCTTCTTGGTGGGTCAGATGCCCTGTGCGTCTCTGCCCCACTGGAGATCTTCCGGTGTCTATCTCCGGCTCCCATTCAACAATACTCACCTTAGTATCGTACCACACTAGCATCGTACGAATACTATAGTACTTTTTCACACCATGGTGGCCTAAAGGCACAGTGGGGCTTGGACGCTATCTGGGGCGGACAGGGCTTAGCGGGCTTTCTGCTGGCTACCGTACCCCAAGCCGGAGAGGAGCACGTTAGTTGGAGCGCTAAGAGCAACTAGGAAGCTTCCCCGTCTTCCAGTGAGCCGTAGTTGAGCCTCTAGTAGCAACTAGCAACGTGACAACCTCTCAGCTGCGTGCCCTGATCATCCCGTCTTCTCCCGTTCTATTAATTCCACTTCATGACAGCGGACTGACTTAGTGGAATCCGGCGACCAGGAACGTCCGCGGAACCTATTGGGGTCCGAATACCTGGACCAGCTCTGGGTTCTGCTTTACCTTGAGACAGGTAGCCAGCCCCTCGGCTATTATAGGGGCGCCCGCAAACGGATGGCTGCCTCGACAGGCTGGACAGGGACCGCTCCGCTCGATGAGGCCCCGGAAACATCGTCACGTGCAGGGCCATGTGGTGGAGCTCGTGTTCCGAATATCGATCATCGGCATTCGGAGGTGTGTCTAGGTCTGGCGAGTCTGCGTTCGAGTGTGCCCAGCGAACCTGCGACTCCTGCGTGCTCGTCAGGGGAGACACTGGAGGACGGCATTGAACCTGGTGACTTGGGTGTGGCAGAGGCACTCGGGCCGGTGAGCAGCCATAATGGCGAGGCCCCGATGACTGCGGCTGAAAGTCCGTTGGCCACCGGACATCCTGACCCAGAGTCTGTCGGAGGAGTGTTGGAGTCGCAGCAGCATACTGAGGCTACTCTCGCTCGCGTTGCGGATCCCCTTGGACATTCAGCCGATCAACAAGAAATGAGAAAGCTGTCAGGAGATGCTGAATGCAGCGATCCAGAGGAAACCGGCTCTTGTATACGTTCATCCTGCCAGGAGCAAGAGCACGTCGCCGTAACTCGCGACCAAGCCCAGAATGTGGTCTCTGACACAACCTCACCACCGTACACCAGCAGGCAGAAACAGAAACAAAGAGCAGAGCCTGAGCAGCAGTCCGAGCCCGGCTCATCTCAATCCCGTCCGAGACCACCGGAAGACGAGCCCTTGGCTGGAGGACCACCCCCTTTCCAGCCTCTCAGATACGGAGAACCTGGGTGGCATAGGTCAGCGGATAGACCACCCAAGAAGTTTCCTATCCGCTTCAAGGACGCCATCGGTCGGAGCTATGCCTTTTCCTGGGAGAAGGCGAACACTTGGGGGGTAAGTCACCGTTTTAGCTTACCGTATCAGTTGAAAGGTGTTGTTGAGTCGTTTGTTGGCATGAGGGGGCAACTCTCTCTCATATGACGGTAGAGCCTGTATTTTGGCAATATGACTGCATATCGAGTCGCTTATATAGCTAATTCGTCCTTGCAGGGCATGGAACGTCTTATCCGAAGCTGCTTTACTCACGTCGACATCATCGGCCCGTATGTCTTCGAGGGCTGCTACGACCTCATCGTCGCGCTGCCACCGTCGATGGATCCCTATATGCCGTTTGCAGCACAGACGACTACTGTCTTGAACACACCTACACCTTTGGTGACACCACTGAGCCCTGGATCGGAGGCTGTCCCTGTGGCCGGCTCCTCATCGACCGGCTCTACCATCCCACCGGCTCCGACGCCTCCTGAGGTTGTTTTTCCGTCGGTATTCGCACCTGCACCTGGGCCGCCGGTACAGGAGACCCCGCGTATCGTCATCCTTCCCGAACTCTGGGAAGACATGATCGAGCCCGGCAGTGAGTAGCACCCCAACCTGCCCCCTTGCCTCTGTGTCTCTTGAGCGTACGTCTTACGCTAGGCTGCCACCTACGCCTGCCCAACCTCCCATCTTGCGAAGTTGATTACACGACTCTGAGGACACCCCCTTGGGAAATCTATTGTACTGACTCCAGACACCGCAGTGTTCGTAGAGCAGCACTTGTGGCCGTTCCCACAGCTGCAGCAGGAGGCATCCCAGGGCATCCATCCATCGCCCGGGACCGCAGGCGTACCACCGCCCCCACCACCCCCGATGCCAGGCGGCGGCGGCGGAGTGTGGGCCAGGGGAGGCGGACGCGGCGGTGGGGGTGGCCGGGGCCGCGGCAGAGGAAACTTCGTGGGTGGCGGGGCTATGGAGCCCGTGATTATTATACCTGCTGTCGTCCGCAGACCCCGAGGGAAGACGCGGAAGCGGCAGGATGGGCTGTGAGGGTATGGGGTGGAGACGAAGGAAAGGAGAATGGGGTGGAAAGGAGAGAAATGGGTGGTAAGGTGGAAAGAGGTGGAAGGGTGGCAAGGGTGGACTATACAATAGGGGTTGGGCTGACGACTTTACGAAGGATGTGTATTCTGGAGCGGGAGCTTGCTGTTCTACCGCGATGATTTTACTGTGGGGCTGCTGCGTCTTATTGGATTTATGTTTTCTGAGGGAGTTGTCTGCGTGGGCATGCATTCGCAAGCTTATGATTTTTACTGCTTGGATGAAATTCGAGTTCGAAGTATGCGATGATACTCATGGTCTGCGCTGGTAGTGGTTGGTCTGTTGTTCACAATCTCCCTTGGACATTGATACATTGGCCCCCTTTTCTTCAAGTTGGTGCGTCTTCCGTAACCGCGTGCTCTTGCTTATCATTATTTATCTATGTGCTCACTGTTACCGGTATTACTTTCGAATTTTTGACGGCAAATGCAGATCATTACGTTTCAGGCGGCATGCGGGTTATGTATGCCATCTCATGCTCATCAACGGCGTGCTCTATTGCGGACTGTCCCCCTTTTTTTCGCCTCGAGCGACGACCAGCGTCAAGCGTGGCTGTTGTTATAGTGCTTAGTAGACACCGCTCCGCCGCCAAATGCCGGTGCTTGAAAACGAACCGACGCCGTTATTCGAACCGCTGACACGTATCGTGTGAAGCTTCCCGTCCCTTAGATACCTATGGGACATGGTTGTCTTTGCACGAGCATCTCCCTGTTCCTCCGTCGATTCGTAGCCGGCACCTCCCTCGCGGGCTTCTACCTCAGGACTCGGTCCTCTTGAGATTTATATGACTTACTGCTACGTCTGAACATGAGCTCTCTGTATCGATAAACAATAAATTGACAGTGTATGCACTATTGACAATCTTCAAACGTTCAGCAATTGGTGAACTCTTGAGCACTCGTTCACCGTGATCAACTGTTGTTCTGGATTAAAGGTTTCATTTTGCTAAATGCTGTCAGTTATCAGTTGTTTTGAAATCTTCGTCAACGTTGGAAAGCTTCAACGTTTATGTTCAACTCAAACATTTATGCATGCCAAACTTTTATGAATTCAAACGTTTAAGTTATGCCCGCTTCAGCTGTTTGCGACGGGCAAAACCGAGCGAAACTCCCGGGCACATCACTATCTACATATCTAGGTAGTCAGTGTGTCTCACTTGTCGAACGTTATGATGAAAGGTCCGTGCAAGTGACTCGTCAGTATCATACTGATCATGGCGTCTACCGGTGCTGGTGGCTGGGAAGTGGGTGCAGATGACAGCGAAATATCTATCTGCTACAACTTCAAGCGTGTGGACAAAGAGTAGTCGGGCGTGGTATGAAAGGCATCCCCCTCTCAGACTTTGTGATGATTTCTGAGGAACTCGTGAGGTCACGCTTAATAGATCTCATGAAGACATAATAGAGATCAATTGGATCCCCCTCCTACTTATGCATACGCGGTGGCATCCCAGCATGACGAAGCTCTCCCTTCAGTGACAAACGGCGTTTGGTTGACTTTCACGGCTCCAGTGTGATTGTTGACGCCAGCAACACCGCATCCACACGGTTTATAATACATCCCTACCATGGCCCCGGTGCTGGTAACCTTGAGGCCGAACAGCTCAAGTGTCACAGGAATCAGCGGTAAGAGACCACTCCTTCTCGCCTTCGTATCTACGCTCCCCAAGGTACCCTTACCAGAGCCAGCTGACACCAGCATCAGCTTCGGCAGACATAGCAGCTTCGGCAGACCTCTACGACACCACCAGCAGAAGTCTGACCATTCGAGGCGTCCCTACAAGCCCCATCTGCCTCACTCCAACGTCAACATGGGCGCCATCATCTATAACAGCAGCAAACGAAACTCGCCCACCCACTCCCATCGCAACAACCACACCCAAGTCACTCGGTTACGGTGCCATAGTCGGCATCGTCCTCGGCGTAGCCGCTGGCATTTGCATCGCGGCGTTTGTCTTCTATCTCTGGCTAGCGCGGTCACACTGGGAGGAGGAGATAAATGAAGTCCGGCTCGCGGAGCGTGAGGCCCGGTTCAAACGGCCGAGGAGGCGGAAGGGTGCTAAGCGTTATGCGGGCAGGCGTTGATGCTTGGACTGTTTGGATCAGAGGAGAAGAAGGTGGGAGGCAGGGGAGCAATCGAGATGCTGGAACCCATTTGGGGAAGTATGTTCGAGAATGGAGTGAAAGGGATAAATATAGTCGCCTTCGCTTCATCGGCTAGCAAGCCCACGAAGTTACGATATGCAAAGCGGCAGATACCTTGATTGCTGCACGACTCTCGACGTCATATTGCTTTGTGAAAGACAGTATTCTCATAATCAAACTTCTTCGCCGAGAGTTGCATACTCAACCCCATGAGGGCCAACGTGTTTTGAGCGGGCACAGACCCATACTCAATCTCATGGTTCCGCCGGTCAGGGGCAACCGGACGGGGGCGTGATTGCCCATTGCTCCCGCACGCACCGAGTTCAAACCGTCCGTATGTATCAGTGTAATGCGCCATGTGCACCATGACTGGAGCCTGGTGAGAATCGTGACATAAAACGCAAAGTGGATGGACGAATGATCAAGACTGCCAGTATGGGCTCCCGGCCGACTGTGACTCTCGGTACAACCAGGAGTACTGGAACATGGCAGCTTGAGTCCTCAATAAAATCGTAGTGTACGGGTCATCGCTTCTGCTCAAGCAATTCATATACGAAGCCGCAGTGTCACATAAGTAATACCTAGGTAGATGCTTGTCAAGAAACTGCATGGAGCTTTGAGCTTCTGGCAACTACACGGTATGCTTCAACGGTATGCTTCAGGATCGGAAAGCGAGTAACCTGAGTTTCGATCATGAATTATATTGGTGGATCATACGGCTGTGATGAAGAAATATGATGACTAGGTATGGAGTGATCACAAAAGATTCATCGTGGATCTTGGAGGAGTTGGAAGAACGGACCCCTAAAATATCACGAGTCTGACGCCGAGCCCCACTAAGGGTTGGGGCGGGGTGCTGCGGCCTGCCACGTTTCCCAAAGAACCTTAGCTCCAAGGACCCCGCTGCCCCGCAACCGGGCCAACGGTCCAATTGCTGCTCACTGCTCACTCTGGACTATGATGAAACTGGAAGTGGTACCTCTTCCCGTCGTATCCTCCTTCCGACGCTGCAGGTGATGATGAGTGAGTGGTCACCTCGTCCTCCTGCCATCATTACCTGATTTCTTGTGTTCTCTGCTGATCCCTTGCTTCAGATCTAGACAAGTATTCTCGTCACTAACACCCATTACAACAATTCTGCCTACTGGTGCTCTTCTTGAGTCTTCCCAAAGGTCTACACCCCTCCACGAGACCAACCTTGCGTCACTCCAGCTCAGGCATCGAGCTCAGGAACAATACCACATCTGAGATCGAGATCGACTCTGGGCTACAACTCCCCAGCTTCTTTCGACACAGATCTTTCTTTGTACTATCGCAGCAGCTAAAAGAGAACGTTTCAATTGAACTACCACAACGCCCAGCATGGAGTCCTTCGCCAAACTGAAGCGTCGCGGAACCGACCTGCTAAACTCGGTCTCGCAGAACATGCCTTCAATGCCTTCAATGCCACACATGCCTCACATGCCCCAGATGCCACACATGCCTCGCATGGGAGGCGGCCCGACTATGAAGGGCACCTGGCAACACATAGCGCTCCCTCCCCTCCCGCGCTCGTCGCATACCCTCGACATCATCGCCGGCAACGCGTACATCTTCGGCGGAGAGGTCGAAGCTCGCAAGCCCGTCGACAACGACATGCACATTATCGTCCTGCCCTCCAGCGGCGCGAACGCCGACTACTACGCCGTCAAGGCGAAACCATCACCCAAGACCCAAGCGCCTGCCACCATCACCGAAGAGGACGAGACCGCCGCCCAGCTGAAGGACCCTCTAACTGAAGTCCCGCTCAGCTCCCCGCCACCTCCAGGCACTTCTTTCGAGGAGCAGCCCTCGTCCTCAACGACCGAGAAGGGCAAGGGCAAGCCCCTGCCCTCCGACGTTCCTAGCCCGCGCATAGGCCACGCCTCGGCCGTAATCGGCCCGCGAATCTTCATCTTTGGCGGGCGCACCTCGCCCGCCGGCTCCGACACGCTCGACGAGGGCGGACGCGTCTGGGTCTTCGAGACCAAGACGCATACCTGGTCATACCTCGACCCATACCGCACAAGCCCCAGCCCACCACCGCGCAGCTACTTCGCCGCCGTAGCGACCGACAAGCCGAGCGACTTCGCCATCAAGCCGCTGCGCCGCACCTCGAGCTGGAAAGAGTGGGCGGAGGGCGACTCGGCCGAGGTGGGGATCCCCCAACGACCAATCACCGGCCATATCGCAGCCGGCGCTACCGACGACGAGGATGCTGGCTTTGGTACCTTCATCATCCACGGGGGTTGCCTCGCGGACGGTTCGCGCACGTCCGACGTCTGGGCCTTCGACGTGCGCAGCTGCACCTGGAAAGAGCTCCCCTCGGCGCCGGGTCCTGCCCGCGGAGGCGCCGCCCTCGCCATCGCCAAGAGCCGTCTGTACCGCTTCGGCGGCTTCGACGGCGAGAAGGAGCTCGGCGGGCAGCTGGACGTGCTTGAACTTTCCCTCGACGAGTTCGACGATCGCGTCAGCCGCGGTGAGATCGGCGTCTTCGCGCGCGGCGAGTGGTCAAGCCACTACCCGCCCGTGACCGCCTCCCCGCCCCCGTCCCAGCAGGATCAGGAAGCCGGCGGTGACGACCCCGCCGCCGAGCCCACCATCCAAGACACCGCCAGGCTTATCGAGACGGAGGCCTGGCCCGCCGCGCGCAGCGTCAGCAGCCTGAACCTCGTCCTCGGTGGCGGCGGGCGCGAGTACCTAGTCCTGATGCTCGGCGAGCGCTCGGCCAGCGCCTCGGGCCACGAGGCTGCGGGAAGCTTCCACGGCGACGTATGGACGTTCCAGGTCCCGCCGCTCGGCATGACGGCCGCGAGCGTCACCGACGCCGTGCTGCAGGCCGTCGGCCGCAAGACGGGCGAGGGGGTCTGGACGCGCGTCGCGACCGGCCCCGAGGACGAGGACGAGGCCCTCGACGTCAAGGGCCCTACCCCCCGGGGCTGGATCGCGAGCGCGACGCTGGGCGACCTTGGGGAGAATGCGGTTATGGTGTTTGGGGGCCTGAGCGAGGGGAATCAGCGGTTGGGCGATGGGTGGATTTTCAGACTTGGGTAGGTTTAGCTAGGATAGCTTATGGATGGGGTTTTGGAATTTTAAGGTTTGAAATAAGCTTTGACAGTGATGGCTTGGAATGAGACGTCTGGGTATTTCATTACAGCGAATGAAAAAGTGAAGCAAGCAAGCAAGCAGGCGAAGATATATCAGGCGCGTTATTTTGCTTGGTTCAGTCAAATCGATACAATTGCAGGTTATGTACAAGGTCTCCCGTCCGTGCCTCTCTGGCTCTATCCTCGCCCTTTCTAAGTATGCCGTGCCGCCTCCCGTCCGCACACGCCCTGCTCTGCCCTTCCATGCTCTCGCCCAGCCTAACCTGATTCGTTCGCCACGCCACGTCTACAGATCCTGTCTCGTAGTCTCGGCGCCCCACGGCTCGCTCGTCAGGTTCGTCTGGCCCGCGCTATTCTCGCAGGTCTGGCGGCCGCTCATGGGGCCGGGGGTCGGGACTTTGACGTCCGATGAGGACGAGGTGGCGCTCTGCCTCAGCGCCGACAGCAGCTGCTTGGTCGACTCGGGCGTCAGGTCCTCGTAGTAGTCGTCGTTGATCTGGATCATGGGCGCGTTGACGCACGCGCCCAGGCACTCGACCTCGACGAAGGTGAAGAGGCCGTCGGAGGTGGTCTCGCCTTGCTTGATGCCGAGCTCCTCCTTGATCGCCTTGACGATGACGTCGCTGCCGCAGCCGCCGAGTTGGCAGGGTGTCTGGTTGCATTGGAGTCAGTATGGGGGGTTCCTAGGAGTGCGTGTTGTAGTGGTAGGGTGCGTGAGGGGTTGAGCAGGCCTTTGGGAGGGGTGCGGGTGTCTGTCTTGTTCTCCCCATCGATATTGCAAGCCGTCGAGTCCTGCTGTAACGACTCGGTTGCTCGGAACCTGGCGTACATGAAGTGCCAGCGCAGTTCTCTCCCGGTCTTTCCACGCTCTCCAGATTCCCAAGACAACCCAACCCGTCCGTAGCAACAGCAAATTATAGAACAAACAAGCGGACAGACAAGACAAGACTCACGGTAGTGCAGGCCTGGACGTGGAACTTGCCGACGGGGGTGCGGTTGTACATGGTGTAGAAGGAGGCGACCTCGTAGACGCGCATGGGCGGCATCTCGAGGATGCGGGCGACCTCGTTCATGACCGAGATGGAGGCGAAGCCGTGCTGGCGCTGGCCCAGGTCCAGCACCGGCATCACGGCCGCCTTCTTGTACTGCGGCGGGTACCGCTTCAGGATCTCGGCGATGATGGTCTCGTTCTGCGCCGTGAACTTGAACGGTATGTCGGGGTTGTTGTCGGGCGTGTTTCGGTGCTGTTGTTGCCGCGCGAAAGCACGGGGGTCAGCCGGGGTGAGCGAGCCTCATAGGGGGTGGAGGGGTAGTATGGTGGGTTTCCCAGAGTGAAGTAGATCGTATGGAGTGCTCCAGTCTACAAGTCCAAGCTATGTCTGTCCTTGACTACCAAGGAAACCAACGTCAAGCTTGTTGGAGGGGAGGAGGCCAGACTTACCACTGCAAGCGATTCACTCCGTCTCGAGCTGGCGGCCGTGAAGGCGCGAATGTGCGGTCGGGGAGCTCGGCATGCTGAGCGGGCAGCTGATCTGAACAGCAGGGGACTGAGCTTGGATGCCATGGTGAGGGTTGCGGCTCAATTGGCTTGGAAGGGCGAGGTTCTGAGAAGCTTCAATGCAATTGTCATTGCGAGGTTTCGATTGATGATGAAAGCTGATTCGGGTTGACGGTGATTGGTCAGGGAGGCTCGTGGGTCCACTCGGTTGATATTCGGGCTTATCTCTGGGTCATTCTTTAAAGTGCCTCAAGCTTTCCTCCTTCGTTTTATTATCACGAGAAGGATGGCAAGTGCTACATGAAACAAAGTGCGGTCTACGTGCTAGCTGCACTGGATATATGCATGTGGTTGAGGAGGTCCATCGCCAATGGCCTCCTACTGATGCCGCTTATTTCGCATTGACGCCCGTGAAGTACGACTATAAACAAACAGGTACAGCCTCAGGAGCAACAACGGTCCAATTTGGAACCATCTGCTCAACAGCACACGAATCACTCAGCTGGCTTCTCAAGCGCTTCTTCAATCTTCTGCTCTTCAGCAGCTCCTCCATTGGCGGGCTTTGCCTCCTCCACAGGCTCAGCAGCAACGAGGGGCTCCTCCTTCGCAGCCGAACCATCACCAGCAGCGACGAGCTTCTTGGTTGCCTGGAGAGTAGCAGCAGGACCACCAGGCTCTGCGACGAGAACCTTGCCAGCTTTGTCGACGGCGAATACGCCACGGGTGGTACCCTTGGGGCTCTTCTTGAGCCCAATGGCGTCAATCAGGGTGGCGCCCGGGTCGCAGAGGAGGGGGTACGGTAGCTTCTGCTTTGTCTGAAAGGAGGTGTTCGCCTTGGGTGAGTCAGTCGAGAGCCCGTAGATGGCGAGCCCGTCGTTGGTCAGCTCCGCGTACGAGTCGCGGAACAGACAAGCTTGGGTGGTGCCTGTATGATTTGTCAGACATGGCGCGATGGGATAGGGTACAGCTACATCGGATCAAGCTTACAGCCAGGGGTAGACGCCTTGGGGTAAGTGAAGAGCACCACTCCGGACTCGCTCTCATCGAGAAGCGCCTTGAGTGTAGTCTTGGTGCCATCGTTGGTCTCGATCTCGCCACCGAAGCCGTCGAGGGTGATGGTGTCACCGACGGCAGGCTTTGCGGCCTTGGATGAGCCATTGGCATCGGTGGATTTCTCTGGCTTGCCCTTGACAGCTTCCTTGACCTTGTTAGCAACCTTAGAAACCTTAGTTTGCTTCTTGGCGGGTGGTGCTGGCGCGGGCGCGGGCGCCTTGCGCTTGCGAAGCTCGACTGGCATTGCGGGATAGTAGCAAGGTTCTTGACACCAAAAACACAAGATTCAAAAATTTAGGACTTCAGCGAGGATCGCCGGTTGAAAGCGACCGTCTAGAGATGGATAGGGAGAAGATTGGGATGTGTTACGATGGACAGGCGATGAAGGCTCGGAGGGGGACGTCGAGGGTTGAGGTCGACGAGGTCAGAGTTAAACAGGAGGTTGTCACGGGCTCTGGCCAATCAGGGCAAGCCATGTTCGACACCTCGTTTCCGTCACGGCAGACAGGGTTCTGGTTTTGTGTGTGTACAGCACCTGAGCACGTCAGCACCCTAGCGGAGGATTGCGCGGTGGCACAGGACATACTTGGGTTGTCCTGCTTGCTAACTAAGCCGAATAGCGTGATATTCGGCAAGCCGCTCGAGCCAATTTGACGGAGTGTCTGGTGGAAGCGCGGGAGGCGGGAAGTGGTGTGGGAGGCAGAGGTGAGGTAGGACCGGGCTGCGGGCAGTGGGCACGATGAGACGCGTGAGACATGTCTTGCGTGTGAGTGGTCCGTTTCACCTGGAGTAGCTTATCGATAACGTGCAGGCCTGCTGGTCTCGGAGCATCGACCGGTGGAGCAGGCAGGCCCGGCAAACCGATCTGGGGCGCTGCTACCTCATCACGAACTCTGATCACTCCATTCTTCAGGCTTCATATCTTGATCAGCTCACACGGAACGGATGATGCCAGTGCTGAGCTCAACCGATACAGACGTAGGTCTCATGCGTATCGGTGTAGAACAACTTTGGAGAGCTTCGCAGCAGCCAGAACACTCGCTCCTCCAAGGATAATTTGAGACCTGGAGAAGATTCCTGTTACCACCTGACGTGAAGGAATCCGCCATCACCCGTAGTATGAGACTGCTCTCCGAACAGATTTTTATACATATTGTTACATTTTCTCAATACATGCAACGCCCCTGAAGAGCATATTATTGTACAAATACATCGTTAGGGTTTCTGATTTTTCCGGATACCTTTCGCACAGCAGTCAATCCACTATCTTCTGCGATCAAACGTCTGCAAGGGAGCCTAACTATCCCAACCCAGAATATCGAAGAACCGTATTCATCGACTTCGAGTGGCGATGATAACGGCTCGCGTCTTGATTCTTGTCGTTTAGTCATCGTCACCGCGTCCCAGGACATCACCGACCTAGAATTATGTCAGAAATGGCTATCGAGTAGGTTCACAGACTAGGACTTACGCGAAGTCCACCTTCACTTGACAGTCCATTGGACCAAAACCCTTCGATGGATGGCGAGCTGCGGCTCATCTTGTCGTGGGTGAGAAGCAGCCAGAAACCGAAGACGGGCTTGGCGAGGACGTCCAAAATAGCATAGCCGATGATCTCGCCATCAACTCCGACGACTCGTGCGCCATCAGCAACACCCCAGATGCTACATCGGTCAGGAAGAATTCAAGGCGCTCGTCATAGGTTTTGATGTACTCACATTGGGTATAGGGTCCAGAGGATAAGCGTAAAGAGCGAGATGGCGCCAAAGAACCTCTTAGTCTTTGCGTCCTTGCCCGATACAGCATGTCTTCCCTTGTATCCAAGCTGGTAGACGATGTTGAGGTAGGCGATGCAGCCGAACGTGTACCAGCCCCAGCCCTGGGCGCTGTCTCTGCTGAAGGCGGCGAAGAGACCGGTCAATATCATGATCACGTCGGAGACGATGGCCACAAGGATGCTGGCACCGTCGAGACCGGCGAAAAGGCAGAGGTCGAGGAGTAGGAGAGGGGTGGTCAGTGACCACTGTGGACTTGAGATAAGTGACCTGGTTGGTATAGTTGGAGCATGGGAACTTACGTCGACGTAGCGAGCCCAGTAAACGTCCCGGTTGACAATCTCGGTCACGACGTGGAGTTTGGTCTCCTTGACCACGGTGGTGTGGACGCCCACACCGTCTCCGGTTGCCATCGCATAGTAAGACAGGAACGCGAAGGTGGTGATCAAGGCTGTGAGGACGTGGAAGAGGCGTTTTTGCTGGTATGGTATTAGATACGCATCACTCGGCTATGTGATGCTGGGCGGGTGATCTCTTACCACTGGGACTCTCCAGGCCATGGCGTAGAACGCAAGTGAGGATAGTCCCATGAGCACACAGACAACCCTGTATATACAGGTCAGACATTGCCGTACGGGAAGTGTATCGTGGACCTACCATAGGGTCTTGTGTCCCACATCTGAGGCATGTTCATGGTAGACCCGTGGGATATCGGGTGTCACGGTCGGTAGCGGGTGGTGCGTATGGCTAGGGGGCCGGGCATTGATGACCTGGGTGGCCGCTTCGATGACATCGGGTAGAATCATGTTGGGCCGTTTGTACGTTCGGTGTGTGTAGGATAGTCTGGTTGTTGTCTTGCTGGTGTTCGAAGATGGTAATTCTTCCCAAATTCACAAGTGGCAACTCACAAATAGGCAGGACTTGGGTTACAGAAGATCAAGCTGATTATAAGAGGAGGAAGAGGAGGAAGAGGAGAGATGTAAACCAAGCTTGCCAAGCTTGATTGAGCTTGGAACCTGGAATGCAAGCCATCGAGCTCACGGAGTGGTGTCGTCACCTTCAACACATGGTGCTAGACGGGCGGCCAATCAGGTCTCGTCAGGAATCCATGCGGCGCTCGATCTGGCATCACAGCTGCACCAGCTTAGCCCCCAAGGTTAGCTGCCTCCGCAAATCGTCTGACTTTCTCACTTTGTGCATGAAACTCGCCGTTGAAAGCCATTCCCGCTACGGGGAGGCATTCCATTACGCAACGAATGCTTCTGGATCGCTGGTAAGGTTCGGTCATCGGGTGGTATGACTGCAGCAGAATCAGGCTTTCAGGATGCTGCCCTCCAGGCACCCACCTCGCAAACGCGTTCCTCAACCTGCCCACTGCCATACCACCTGCATCGAGCCGGTCTTCTGACACGGCCAACGGCTGCATTTGCTCTAGAGTCACCCCCTTGCCCCCATGCCGGTTATTGGCGGTTGTGCCAAAGTAAAATGTTCAACATGGTGCTGACATAGAACCGGGATACTCGACCTGACGAAGCTCCGGGGTATGCTGTATGATCCGACCCAGGCATCCAGGATGCTTGTTGCGAAGTAATGTGTAAGCACAATAGGCAGCGGGAGCTGTACCAGGAGCCCTTCCAGTCATCGAACCAATGCCATGGTGACATTGTTTCAGATGGGCGTCTTCTTCAGCCTCCCGGTGCGAAGGCTTCCTATCGTTGTGATATAGATCACGACCGCTGCCACGGTACACTGAATCCTCCTTAGTCTCCGTACACCATCCGTACAGAAATCAACTGTGTATCCATCGAACTGGAATAAGCACACTGGAATAAGAATTGAAAGTAGCATATCAAACTTGAACTGCTTATTCCTGTATTTCGAAATTTCCACAGGTGGTGTGGAATCTTAATACCATGGCGCGTACGGAGACTTATGAGCGCTGAGTGCAGATATCAATCCAAACTTCGTCAAGTCTGACTATGTTCAGAAGAATGTTAAGATATCTGCTCTGCCCACATTGGAGGACTCGCAAAAATGCCCGAAAGCACAGCATGTACTACATCAAGGTGCTCAAGGAGTGGTTGTAATCGATACGAGACGGCAAACCAACACGGCTGAGCAGGGCTATGTGATGGAAACACGGATGGGAAGCCGCTACCTCACCCAGCGCCGACGGACGTCAAAATTGTGATCAGAGACAACAGGAAGGACAAGAACGACCGTTGAATGTTTTGACGTGACATGTGCTTGTTTCGCAGCAGCTGAGGGGACTAGAACGGGGAACAAACAAAGTACTGGTGGTGATCTGATCTGGTAGACCTCATGGAAGATAAGGAGGGAGGGAATCATGGTGCGCAGTGAGTAATGAAAGTGTATGCTACCTTATCCATCACGGTCATCAGAGAACGTGTGTAAGTGATCTTTTGTGCCACTGGCATTGCACGCAATGAGAGGATCGGGGCAGAACAACTTGAAAGAAGGACGGGATGCTGAGTTTATTCCCCGCGACACAGATTCACATCCACATACGACCCCTCGTAATGAGGCCCGAGCTCCATGAGATGCCCCGCCACATTACAGCTGCAGCTGAGCAACTCTGAGCTAACGGAATGGGCGCGCCAGGCACGTATGCTCCAAACTGCCTTCGACTTTATTTGCACCACCGAATACATCTGACATTGGACGAGACCACCCAACCAAGGGTCCTATGCTTCATCCATTTTCTCGTACCGGTGGCAGATCAATCAAACGCTCTACACAGCAACGTATTGTGTTTGCGCCGACGCCATGGACCAGTACGCTTCGGCGCTTCTGGCCTTCCCGCCAGAGACCGATCTCAACGACAACGCCCTCTACGACCAGGCTGCCAGATCACACCTGAACAAACTCTCCAAGCTACTCAAGGAACGCAGCAATGAGCTGGTGACCTACGGTCCGCAGCTACTCGAGGTATGAGCTGCCACCGCTTCCGTCCTACCAGATAGGCGTTGCTAATACTACCCGTAGCTGCTCGACCCGTCCGTGAATTCCCTGTCCTACCTCGCCGTCCTCTACACCCTCGTGATCCCTGGACTGGCCAGTTCTGCCTCCCGAGAGTTCCTTCTGGAGAAGGTGACTGTGTTCCTGATGACCTTCGACGGGCGACAATGCCGATATGCTGGGAGCAACCTTCTAGAGATCATGGGCGCCGTTGGAAGTGGCCAGTTACTACCTGTAAGCAACCTCGCTCCACCGTCACATTCGCATAGCTGATGACCTTCTGCCGCAGCCTTCTGTTGCTGTCGGGGCACTGGCGAGCGCCGTTCTCAACATTGATCCTACTGGTACCATGCTTACCTCGTCTTACCTCATGCTTGCGAAACTCGCATACCATACCGACAACATCGACCCCGCCCTGCAGGTTATCGACAAGAACATTGTCTTCTACCCAAACATGAACAACCATGGAGACCCGGACTGCCTGTGCGATCTCAGCCTATCCCCTCCGTCTTACATCACGCGCGACAACGGGCTCACAGCCACGATGAAGCCGGCAGGTGTTATGGAATACGATTTGCTGTGCGGCCTGATGTTCTGCTCGAGAAGAGACTGGGCGAAGGCGTTCGCGGCTTTCGAAAGAGTAGTCACATTCCCCACACGAGAAGGCGGCGCAAGCAAATTGATGGCTGAGGCTTACAAGAAGTGGGTGCTGGTCAGCTTGTTATTGAAGGGAAAGCAGAGCGAACTGCCTTCGTACACAGGGGGCGTTGCAAACAAGCTCTACGGAGTTGTCGGCAAGGCCTACACAAACCTGGCTTCGCTCTTCGTGACCGAGGACGTGCAGGCACTGAGGTCGGAGGCGGAGAAGAACGGCGAGATCTGGCTAGAGGACTGCAATATGGGATTGGTGCAAGAGGTCCTGGCCGCCTACCAGAAGTGGCGGGTCCTCGGATTACAGGATGTCTACACGAAGATCACCATTTCCGAGATCCGAAAGCAGACCACGAGCGCCGAGACGGGTGAGAAGCTCGGGAAGGACGAAGATGTTCGGATGCTCATCCAGAACATGATTATAGGAGGCATGCTGAACGGGGTGATCGAGAAGAACGACGACGGCACAGACTTCCTCACATTCCTATCGCCCACAACGCAGTTATCGGAGCAAGACTTCGCGAAGGAACTTGCCCGCACGGCAATGCGCCTGAAACAGCTGCAGCCCATTTTCAAGGCGACGAACGAACGCCTGGGCACCAACAAGGACTATGTCAAGCATCTTATCAAGGAGTCGAAGCGCACCGATAAAGGTGATGGTCAGGATCCTACCCTGGGTTTCGACTCCCAAGTTGACGACGAGGACCTGATGGGAGGCATAATAACAACCAGTTAGGGAATATAAGGATTGGTTGCATTAACCATACCTCATTCTCACTCGAGCATCCTAGAACTAGACCTCCCCGGTGGAAGATGGGCTCGGCGACTTGGCAAATCGCCATCAGGCACTTCTGTTGGGATAGACTCGCAAGGCTCACCTGAACAAGATGGGGTTGACTACTTGCAGAGATGAAGACAATGGCAACGGCGTTCAGGGGAACCCAGGAGTTTGCATTGCTAAGCCTGCAACGCACCTTTATATTGCACAACGGTGGCTTGGAGTGACACCAGTCGTCCATTGACCAGAGGTAGATGGATGATGATCACGGAGTGGCAGTCTCTGAATACGAGATAGACCAGAATACATAATGAACTGCAATGACGATATGCCATTTTTTCCATTATTGATCCTCATTACCGTGATCTCTCATTGACATGCGCTTTCTTTCGCGTCGTGACATGTACAGTATGTCTATCCCTCCCTCTCATCAGCTGGTACAATCGCACCGTATACCGCTAGGCACTGTCTTCCTACCGCAGCTACAAAGTCTAGACGATCTTGCTCTCTAGCAACAACGCGATTTCTCTCGCAATACCTACAGCCTTATCCCATCATTCCAGCAGTCGTCTGGGGTTGAGTTCAGGACCTCCGTTTTTCAGGAGTTGATATCGAACTGCTTGATCATTTCCGACAGCTTTGCGGCTTCGGCCTTGTAGTCCAACGGAGTGGCGCCCATGACCTGGTAGCGTACCCTAGAGAATGGATTGTCAGTAATTGTGCTTCTAGTCCAACATTTTTGGGGTGAGTAGAAGAGACCTACCGCTGGTTCTCACCATACGTATCCATTTTGGCGCGGCATCTGAAGCTCAGCTTGGAGCAGTTGGCGGCCTCAAAGATGGCCGGGACGCGGTCCTCGTCGTTCTCCTTGATCTCCATGACCTCGTCGGCCTTCATGCCCATGACGATTTGGCCGACATCGTCGAAGCACGATAGCCACATCTGCCCCGTGTGATCGTTGACGTTCAAGTTCATGATGTAGCGGTACTGCGGCTTTGGGTGCGAAATGTTACACTTCTCGCAACGCCATGTACCGTCACCCTGATCAACGACTTTCTTGCTGCAGCCTTCGTTGAGACACGCCGGGTAGGCGAAGTTCTCTTGCTTGATGTAGACGATGGTCGACTTCAGGGTGAAGTAATCTGGTTTATTTTCGTCCATGCCCAGGTTCTCGTCCTTGACTTGGGAGATGCACTTGGTCTGGTCCTGACGGCCAGTAGCAGACCCCATCGATGCCATGCTGTTGTGCGTGTTGAAGTTGTCTGTGCGGCCTTGCGAGTCGTACCAGCCTTTCAATCGGTGGGCTTCTTCGATATCGGGATCTAAAGCCATAGTCCCTGATGACAGTAGAGAAAGCGAGCGACCACCAAAGTCGGACACCTTGGCGCCCTTGAAGGCAACAACCGACTCCGGCTGTGCTGCAAAGGCGGTGGCCGACTTGCCCCATATCGTGAGACGCACAGAGAACCCCGAGTCGTCGACAAGAGTCAACTCACGCTTATCATACGGACGTCCTGTGCTCTTGGATGTGATCTGGGAGACTTCGCCGACATCCTTGAGAACACCCACAATATCCACTGTCGATTCCTTCTCTACCGTCTGGAGTCCTTCAATGGTGATGAAATTGAAGCGAACTTGAGGTACACTGGATTGATCCTCTGCCTTCTCGATGACCGTATCACGCTCGAAAGTCAGCTCATAATCGTTAGGGAGATTACTGAACTGCTTCTTGGCCAGCTGAACTCGGCAGGGGTTGCTGATATAGTAGACCTGGCCCTCTTGCAAGAGGTCGTAGAACTGATCGCACTGCTCGTTGAAACCTGTGGCCTTGATCTCACCACTCTCGTCGAGAAGATTGACTGAGAATAGTTTACCCTCACCAGAGGCCTTATGCCAGGTCTTGATGTCCGACTTTTGTGATATACGGGCTTTGATAGTCCACTTGTGTGCATAAGGCGAGAGCGCCTCGATCGGGTAGATGACGTTGTTGCCGTGGCTGGTAGAACCACCACCGCCGCCGCCGCCGCTACCTCCCCCAGGACGCGACGGCATCGGTTCCGACTTCACAGGTGCTGAAGACTCGGTCTTCGCGCCGTAGAAGCCCGTGCCACCAATAGTAGTATTCGCAGCAGGAGCAGCCGGCTTGGCTTCGAACGGGGCTGGTTCGCCGATTCGGTCGTGGATACCCATCTCGGTAGCAACTTCGAGGTCCAAAATGATCAAGATACTAGGGATTGTCAATGCGAAGATCTTCATACAGAGTCAGCCAACTTACTTCTTCCCCTTTACGGCGTTTGCTTGATACGACTTGATCCGAACAATGCATCCTCGGACGAGCTTGTCCTCATGAATGACATGGTTTGCCTCTATAGCATGGTCAGCGTCCATCCACGCCACTCGTCCACTCGAGGGTATACGCACGAGTGGCCAACATGCACTGGACATAATTGCGGATATCGCTCAATACGACTCGGTAGCGCTCAGGTTGAGCGCCGCCTGGCCCCTGTTGCGCAGCGAGGGGCTTGATCTGAAGACATTGTAGGACGGGTACGGGGAAGTTGTGTTCGACATTATCGGAATCGTGGAAGATAGCACTGAAAGGTCATTAGTATGCAATCACTCGATATCATCGGGAGGACGGAGGAGGAAGGCGGTACGCACTCCAGAGCGCCTTGGGTGACGGCTTGCTGTGCTGCTGCAACCGACATCTTGACTGTTTGTTTCTCGTGCCTCAATACAAAAACGAATCTCGTTGAAAGGCTGCAAGATGATTTGTGTATTGAGAGAGACAAGAGTCAATGTTGACGGGCAGTGGGGGGCAGTGGGGAGCAACGCGTCAAGGCTCTGAAAAGTCGCGTCGCCCGTTAAAGTGGTTTTGGTGGCGTGTCGGACGGCAGTAGAGTTGGGACGGCGCGGGGTCCAACCCAGCTGCCCAGGCGCGACAGGCGCTAGGAGACCGCAGCCGTGTAGGCCAGCATCCACACTGTCAACATGCACAGTACAGATCGGGGGCATTCCATGTCAGGCCGAGGACACGACTTCACATCTGGCAGCTGGCAGGGTGGCGGTACGTCATTCCCCCAGGGGCCAGCAGCCCACCTCCAGCTGCTTCAGCACTCACCACGACACTGTCACAGGCTCATCTTCCTTGCGAATCTTCCTGCATTCATATACCTGAGCTCGATTTACTAGGTGTGCTCTTTTGTTTCTCACTCAGACAACTTCCAGCCATGACTGAAGCCGACGTCGCAACGAAAGCTCCTGAGAGCGATGCTCAGGAGTCCCCCATCCCGGGCGACACGCCGGCGCAGACTGGGCCTACCATGGGCGAGCACTGCACGACGGACAGACCTACTCGTACGTAGCCAGAAACGACTCAGCTAGCATCTGACGTTCAACTGACCCCGTTCGAACAGCCGCTGGCGAAGCTCCCAAGGGAGAAGTGAGGAAGCTTGGCGGAGTCGACGTCTACATCGCGAAGCCGGAATCGTACCCGACGAACCCCTCGAAGCTGCTTTTGCTACTCACAGGCGGCACCGGCCTCAAGTCGACGAACAACCAGATCCAAGCCGACAAGTTTGCCGACGAAGGCTACGTGGTGGTGATGCCCGATATGTTCGAAGGCGACCCTGCTCCCAACTCGACGACCGTTCCCGATGCCGAGACGGAGGGAACGTCGTTCCTCGAGACAGTCAAGCTCAAGGCTGCCGAGACGGCCAAGTCCTTCATGATCGACATGTGGCTGGCGCGACACACCGAGGAGAAGGTCATGCCTCTGCTGGAAAAAGTCTTCCATGCGTGCGAGGGCGAGTTCGCAGATGCTGTTGGTAACGGTGGTGGTATATATGCTGTCGGCTACTGCTTTGGCGGACGGTACATCCTCCTGTTGGCAAGCGAGCGCACGCCGGCATCGACAGGCTGGAGTGGTGCGCAGAAGCCGGCCGATGAGGAGGCCGGCGAGGGCCAAGGCCCGACGAAGAAGGGCCCATACATCAAAGCCGGCGCGCTGGCGCATGCGACGCTCGTGTCTCCGGATGACTTCGAACATCTTCAGGTCCCGGTCAGCTTGGCCTGCGTCGAGCACGATCCCATGTTTCCGGACGACGTCCGGGAAGCCGGAGAGGACACGATGTCGAAGACTAATGTTGAGCACGAAGTTCAGGTCTATCCTGGTGTTCCCCACGGTAAGTCAAGGACTCTTAGAACGCCCGACAAACCATGCTGACAGATATCAGGCTTCGCTGTGTATGGAGACTACGAGGACGCGAATATCAAAGATGCGCAGGCAACAGCACACGAGCAGATGTTGAAGTGGATAAAGGAGCATTAGCGAGCGCAGGTCTGAGGGTTCTGGTATGGCGTTATGTACGGCACTTTCATCAACTGGGTTGGTTTACAGGGTGTAGACGTAGGGACCCAGGAGGTAACAGTGGAAAATAAACACTCAGTTCTATATTGGTTTATACGTTCGCCCTACGGAACCGTGCAGATGATCTTGCCCGTAGTCTTGTTCGCTTCCATCAATTCATGCGCCTTGACGATATTCTCCATCGACAACACAGTGTCGATCTTGACCTTCAGCTTCCCGCTCTCGAAGTCCGGGATGTACTCAGCCAGCTTGTCCCTCAGCTTGCCCTGGTACTCGGGGTCTCTGCTGCGGAGCGTGCTGCCCTCGAGCCTGATGCGCTTGAACAGCAACGGGCCAATGTCCACATCTTGCAATTTCGACCCACCCATCAGGCCCAGCGACACCCAGTGGCAATCCCGCGCCGCCGCGGCCAGGTTCTGTTTGAAGTAGCTCGCGCCGATGAAGTCGACGATGAGATCGACTCCCTTGCCATCGGTCTCGCGCAGAATCTCCTGCGCCCAGTCCTGCGTCTTGTAGTTGAACGCCTTGGTGGCGCCGAGCTCTTTCTCGATGAAGCGGCATTTCTCGTCCGTGCCGGCGGTGGCGTAGACGGCGCCCGCGCCGCTGTCGCGCGACAGCTGGATCCCCGCGATGCTGACGCCGCTCGCGCCTGCGTGCCACAGCACGGCCTTGCCGGGTGCGAACTCGCCCACCAGGTGCAGCGCCTGCGTCGCCGTGATCCACGTCTCCGGGATGCCCGCCGCCGTCTCCCAGCTGAAGACCTTGGAGTCGGGCTTGTGGATCAGCATGCGCACGTCTACGGCTATGTACTGCGCGTACGCGCCGCCGTAGGCGAGCCCGAAGACGGCGCCGCCGGTCTTGAAGTCGCCATGCGAGGAGGAGTCGCCGCCGAAGCTCTCGATCGTGCCGCTGAACTCGACGCCCAGCGTCGACGGCGCCTGTGGGGGGAGTGGGTAGTTGCCCTCGCGCTGGATTAGGTCCATGCGGTTCAGCCCGAAGGCCTTGATGCGGATCAGGGCCTCGCCGGCCTTGGGGGTCGGGATCGGGGTCTTGTCGTTGATGAAGAGCGCGCTGGCTGGGCCTTTGCCGCCTTTGATTTCTGGGAGAGGGGTTGCTGGATTAGCTGGCTGACTGGAGTCTACGGGGAAAGCATTGGAACTCGAGATATCGAGGGCTTAGGCGGGGGATGTTGTTTGGTGTTGAAGCTGGGCGGGGTGCGCATACCGACTGCTTTCATTGTGTTGCCGCCCATCTTGAGCTGACTTGACTCTGAACTTCTTTCACGAGCTTTTGGAGGGTCAATTGAAAAGACTGCTTGCTCGCAGTATGATGTTTGGTTGTTGCGACGGGATTGACAGACTCATCAGTACGTGAAAAGTGGCAGATGGTGATGACATCAGTCTTTTGAAGCTTTATAAGCTCATCGGCAGTACACCTCGGCCTAGATCTGTCCCACTCTGATCCGATCATGCCGTCGTGACTCGTCAGAATGCGGTGATCCGGTGTTTCCATCCCGCATCTCTGGTGGGCCATCGCCATGCGTGCGTTCTCAACCTCATCCAGCGAGCTTCTCCAATACCATTCCGATGTGGCCTTGTGACGGGCGCAACGGGTTTGCCCGTCCAGACACGTAATGACTCCGGCCTGACGACTTGAGCCTCGATTGTATCGCCGGTGCATCTTGTTCAATACCATCTCTGACCCTTCCAAGCTTCAGATCAAACGTCGGCTGCCCGATTGGACCTCGAAGCACCCTCTCTGGTCGACTTCATTGGCTCGGGCACGCTGATTGCGAGAGAGGATTCATCAAGCGAATCCGAGACTGCGAACTGATTCCGAGCAAGCGCGGCAGAACTTCACCCCAGCATGTTCACTGCTTCTCAGCTTTCATCACGAAACAAGCCAAAGGACTCAACGTCGCCCAGCTCACATCAAGAGAAATGCGGCATAAATCGGCGAGAATCGACAGAAAACCCGATTTTCACTTCTCACTGATCACTTGATCAGTAGCTCCCATGAGCTAACTTACCCAGAAGACCACCATACGGATGACTTGGTGGCCGATGCCTAGCTGGCTCTTCTCCGAGTCTTCCTCGAGCCGCAAGCTGTAAAACCTCCAGGTTGGTGGCGGATAGTGCGACATCTGGACAGAGAAGGGAGAAAAGTGCCATAAGAGGCTCCGACGTTGGTCCAGGTTCAAAGCCGAGACCTAACGCCGAATCGATCCCTTCGTCGCAGGGTGGAACCAAGTGCTCACATCGGCCAGGAATGCGCACGCACGCGGCCAACAGTTGGCTCTAGCTCTTTAGGTGCTAGGCTGAATCTAAAAACGACAGCACCTCAGTCGGTTCAGCGAAGCAGTGGTGAGAAAACCGCTCGAGGGGAAGTAGGGCCGAGGGAAGTGAAGTGTACAATGGCTCGAGAACGATCTATCTCAAGATGAGAAACCGTAATGTATTCCGTCGAGCCGCGACGAAAGAAACGGAACTGGGACGCGAAACTCGCGCCGAATGGCCACAACCGCGTAGATTACCGGGCTCGTATTTCTTTGATTACTCGCGCGGTGGTTGCATTGACGATCTGCATCGTTCCTGAATCCTTACGTGACGTGAGCATGGTGGAAGTTACACTGAGTGGCCACCGACGCCATGTAACCTGCCGAATCTGGCCATCGGGGCCTTGGGATGCTTGGCTCCTGGGATGGGATACCGGGGAAGTTCAGAACTTCAGATGAGTACTCTGGCGTTGGATTCAATGAGCTGAACGAGGTGTCTCTGAGCTTCCAGGAGGAATCCAGCATAGTATCGATTTCCGGAGCCACTGTTGAACCGTGAATAGCAATATCATGCAAAGCATTCGATTCATCTCAGCTCCGGGGCCCCGGGGCTCCACGAGATCGATCATCACGGGGAAGCGGTGGGAGCCACGCCACTCTTCGAACTGACCAGAAACCTATAAAAAAAAATCATGTCCAGGTCATGGGCATTTTGATCACAATAGTTCCGGGAGTCGACCATTATTAGCAGAGACTTGGATCAGGGGTGTTCCGTGTTGAACCTCTGGGGTTGGAGATCTTTATCGTCGACGTTGCTGATCCGATGTTAGATGCTGAAGATAACCATATGCTCTTATCAAGATTAATGGCGATAGCCTAATCTCTGCTGGGCCCCGACCCATTTCAAAATCGAATAGTCGAGATTGTTCGGGTCTTGATGAATCTGTCGATACGAGGAGTCATTTAGGAATATTGACATTCTCGTGCCATGCCATACCAAATGCAGACGGCAGCCGACAGCGTAACATATTTTGGCCCCGCCATTTTCAGCACTTTCCTGAGGGGAATCCCCGGAAATGCCAGGAACAATGATCGACTCGCCTGGAGACGTTGACCGAACTTGGAGAAGTGTCCCTGGCATCGAGCAGGCATCCCTGTCCGTGACTCGGGTTACTACCCGCTCGTCGGCCATGCTGCCATGTCGTCTTCACAAGGAAATTCGAGAAGGGAACGTGACGGAATGCGGTGGAGTTCCATCTGGCGCAGGCTGACGGATAATTGATGAATCTACTGCATGTTCCGGGGCCATCATGAAATTAGATGGCTCAAAGCGGCGACAGCAACTTGTCTGGTTTTGGCATCTGCCATCTCCCCATTCGTGTAGGCTGTGGCCAATCAAGACTGGCCATCAGCGTCCGGCCCCTGAATCAGCCACTGGCAATCAGGGGTAAGCCCGTTGCTGCCCTAGCACGTTGTCTTGGCTGCTTGATTGGGTAGCCGTGACTTCCAATCGCCGTCCTCTATCAAAACCCCGTCAGCACTGAGCAGGCAGAGATGACAGCGGGCCACTAGCAACAGCTCACGGGTGATATTGGCTTTCTGTTCCTGCAGAAGCGCGAGCTGTTCCTGCATCTCCGTCTGCAGCTTGCGGTGCATCGCAGTCATCGCTCACCCCCGGGAACGCTGGAGTCAGAAATACCAGTCCACCTGCTGTGTTGTCGGTCACACGCTTGCGAAAGCCCTTCACCAGAATACCGTGGCGAACGGCAACGGGATTACTAATAAGTAGACACGTTGCCATGGGATTCGCAGGAATGGGTATTCTGTTTTTGGCCGTGTGTTCAAGCGATTCGGCGGTCATGATGTGTTGGATGGCGAAGTCGCCACTCCTTGTTTGCCAGCACTTTTTATAGCGCAACCGCGGTATGTAGATGTCAGCACAAACATTAGGTAGGTACTTGCACACATTTGGTTGACCGCTATGAAGAGGTATTGACGGACAGTTGTCAGTCAGCCATGTTTACATCAACACGCCCAAGCGCCAGCGCAATCACCAGCAATCGCATTTTCCCCGTTCGAACGGTTGGTGCTTTCGGCCAAGGGAACATCATATGGGGCCCAATTTCCACTCGCATCGATATCCCGGTCAAGAACCGTGCTGTACCTGCAGTAGCCCCGACTAGCAGGCTTGAAATAGTAACTAAGCCGATCTCATGGTCTGTTATGCCGCCGCGACCGTATGTATCACTTGAATGTACCGAAGCACGGCAACTGGCCCGGCGAGGTACATCAGCTCCTTAACAGCACTATCTACGAGTGACTTGGAACACCCGAAAGATGGGGCGGGCGTCCATCTTCACCCCTTTTGCAACAGGTACCCGTCCGCCACCTGCCCACATTGAACCCAAGATCCGGTCCCCCCATCCACTTCCTCTTTCACAGCCTGACAGCATCACAGCTGCTGCATGGGAGGCGAGGAAGGCTCGCGCTGGGCCACTGGCCACACACCCTCCCCCTTTCACACTGGACCCTTTTCGGCCCTGCTATGCCACAAACGTATCCTGGTTGGCTCCTTCGCCTCTGATTTGGCCAGAAAGCGAAATAAGATAGGAAAACCAATTATGGACCGCCGCCACTTTGGATGGCCACTTGCACCTAGCGCCATGCCTCTATTCACGGCGCTATCCATTATGTCGCCTACCCAGAGGCCGTTATCCATCGACAAGGCGAGAGCAGGCAGGCATCCGGATTCCATGGATCGTGGATGGCAGGCAGGTCCAGGTCCGTCGGTCAAGTCGCATCGGCAGCCGTCAGCGGTCACCCCAGCACCCAGCGGTCGTTCGTCCTGTATATAAGACGATTCGTCCAAGAGTCGTCCATCCTTTTCTCTTTTCCCTCTTCACCCACACACATTCACTTGCTACCTATACCCTGACTTTTCAGTCAATTTCATTCTTTAACCAGCATACCTAATCACTATCAGCAAATAATAATCCTCTCGACACCTTACAACTCTCCCCGAGTACCTTATACCAGACCAAATCAGTCAAAATGCAATTCGCCGTCGCCGCTGTTGCCCTCGCCGCTGGCGTCTCGGCCACCTACCCTGCTGCCGCCGGTAACGCCACTGAGGCCGTCTCGTGGACGACCGTCGTTACCACCGCGTTCGAGACCTACTGCCCGGGCCAGACCACCATCACCTACGGCACCCAGACCTACACCGCCACCGAGGCCACAACCCTAACCATCACCAACTGCCCGGGTGGCTGCACCGTCAGCGTGCCCGTCTACACCACCTCGTCCGTTATCTGCTCCACCTGGTAAGATGCCAGGAGATGTTGACGAGACCACAAGTTGCTAACCCGCCAACAGCTCGGCTGCCGAGACCACCACCGCTGAGACCTCCGCTGAGACCTCGGCCTACCCCACCACTTCTGAGGTCGCCTACCCCACCACCTCCGAGGCCACCACCGCGGTCCCCTACCCTACGATCTCCGCCAACGGCACTCTCCCGGTCCCTGTCAGCGTTTCTACCTCTACTGGCGGTCTGATCCCTACCACCAGTGCCGCTGGCTACCCCTCCGGCTCCTCCACCCCCTCCACCTCGCCCATCCCCACCGCTGGTGCCGGCAAGGTCGCCGCCCTCTCGGGTGCTGGCCTCGCTGGTGTCCTCGGTATGGTCGCTTTCGCTCTATAAGGGGCTCGCAGTCTTGCATAACGTCCAATCTACGATTCTCTTGACGACCGATAATACCTAATGCACGGAGATCGAGGGATACCCTTTTGAGGAGCTCATGACGGAAGCCGGCTGGAGTTTGGGAGGCAGAATGGTGTGATAGATTTGGAACGTGGACGGCACGGTATTCTGCATTACACCTTGGAGTCCTTGGTCATACAGGATTCCATCTTGATTCTTGTAACTTCTTGTCCCGGTGTTACGGACAGACAACCTACTTCGCCACAGAGGATTCACGATGTGTGCGGTCTTGAGCTGTTGGGAAGGGCGTGGAGAATCCATGGATTTGAACAGACTTCTGGCTGTCTGAAGGAGGCCTGTCTCAGATTCTGGAAAGCCTCTGACAAAGTCAAAACCACTTTCCACGCACTTGTTTCGTCACCCAAGGAGCCTTCGTTTCTTGTGCTCTCGCCAATGTCCCATGACCTCATATTCTTGTACAATCTTCTGAGAGTTGATAATACCTACTACATATGACAGGCTACGGATTATTCCCATAGCTGGATGTTTTATTGGCCTCTGGGCAACACCTTCAGTGTTTGCGCAGTCATTGTACCATACTTCAAGGGCAAAACAAACATTGCTGGGAGGCCAGGTTTTGGTCCAGCACATACTCGCCGCGGTCCTCATCTCCATGTGATCGACTCGTGTGTTTTCTAGAACTCGCTACTCTGACCTCGATTTTTTATGGACTTGCATACGTACTTGTTGCGCCATGCGGAATCATGGGAATACACGGTAGGTATCCGCGCAGGTGCTACAGAACTATGCTTAAACACGTTGCGACAAGTACGAGGCCAGGTTTCTTCAGATCACCTTTCTGCCACCAAGGAGCCACCCCAAGTACAAGCCGTCGAACTTGGTGCTGCGTGAATAAGGCTCGATCAGTCACCCGCCCGTCTACGTAGCTGTATCTACCTAGCCCGCCCCCTCACATTCCCGGTCTGTTGTCGCGCGCGAACCCTCCCGCTCAGACAGCTCCTATGTATGTATAATGTGACTGCTACATACTGAGGGGCTCCCATGGAACTCTCGCTGCCTTGCGACTTTGCTAATCACTGGTGAGGATCAGAATCATTCATTGGGCTCTTTGCTCTTTCATTTTTCTGGGACTCTCTAGAGACTAGGGGTACTCGTAATGGCATTGGTGATATTAGGGGATCATCGCATATCAGTCAACCCGGCAGGGAGGATGAGACTTGGGACTGCCGGATGGCTAGGCAGATCAGAGCGGAACGGGAACGCATGTGGAAACGGCCACATGTCTTGCCATGCGTTCGGTCGGTCTGGTTAATTGCCCGAGACGAGACAACGCGCCGCGTCTTGCTTACTAGAGCGGGAGAGGTCGGTGATGACTACATGGAACTTGACTTATATGATGGCTGATGGCGTTGCTCAGGCGTTTCCCTAGGCCTTTCCATATGGGTACTCGAATCGTCTATTAGCGACACAACAGGTGTGAACGAGGAGGAATGTGTCACGGCGAGGTTTGGGTTTCTAACTCTACTGCAGGTACACAATGTACGTACAAGGCCAGTTGAGATGGAACCGACACTCCCGTCTCTCGCCATTCGATGGATCGGGACGCCGTATGATTCCGCGCAGTTTTCTCCTGCGAGATCAATTGTCCAGTAGATAAGTAGGCCTCTGTATGCGAAAGAGACTCTATCATCACTTGAGCTTTCATCAGAAACGTCTAATATTATTTACCACCCTGGCCCAAAACTATCCAGTCCATCGGGGGTGTCTTCAAAGTCATCCCCCCGAGGTTACAATGACCTTGGATCCGACAGCATGCTCATGGAAGCCGGTGCTGGAAAGATGCCGCCAGGCCCTCGCGCCCGTCCAGTCGTCCAGTCTCCCATTGATTCCATTGACTGGATTGAAGGAGTCGTGTTCAGACCGCTGGTCTCGCAGTAGGTCAATTGAAGCTATGAGAGTGGCCATGACAATGGAGGGCTCTGAATACACCTGCCCGTCTTCAACCTGACCATTGTAAGGAATTGTGCGCCCGCCTGACAAGGGCCTCTGATTGATTACAGGGCGCGACTCTCCTACCTCCAACCGAAACTTTAAGTTTGTGTACTGCTGCAATCGCTCTACGCAGTGCTACGCGGTCCCTTTCACCTTCGGCCAATTCATCAATTCTTATTTTGGCCTTCATCTTCAGTCAGCCGCGCCGCATTTCACCAAAGCAAGATGTTTGCAGGACGGCGCAGGTTGGTCTTTCCAATTGGTGCGGTGCTTCTCATTCTCTACCTGGGCTACAAACTGTCGGTCCGCCGCCCTGAAGCAGGTCTCTGGCCCGAAGCGCAACACCCCCTACATGTCAACCCGAAGGTCCTCAATGATGAGGACTACTTCTGGCGCCAGATACCTACCCAGTATCCCGTGCCGCCCCAATCCATGAGGGCATTTCCGCAAGGCCCGCCCGTCGCTCTTCCCAAGATTCAGGCCGAGTTTCCCCAAGAGACGACGAGCGACCGTAAGCTTCGCTTGCAAAGACAGGCTGCCGTGCGCTCTGCCTTTCAGCGTTGCTGGGACGCGTATGTAAAGCACGCGTGGCTTCAAGATGAGGTGACACCACTGAGCGCATCTTCCAAGAACACCTTTGGGGGATGGGGCGCAACTCTGGTCGACTCGCTCGACACACTCTGTATCATGGGCCTCCGGCAGGAGTTTGATGAAGCCGTGACGGCCGTTGCAGCCAACATCAGCTTCGAGACGAGCTCCCTGACTGAGATCAACGTTTTCGAGACGACGATTCGCTACCTAGGTGGGTTCCTGGCCGCGTACGACCTCAGTGGGGATCCGAGGCTTCTCCAGAAGGCGAGGGAAGTCGGTGACATGCTGTATGTCGCATTCGATACCCCCAACCACATGCCAATCACCCGCTGGGAGCTCGGCCGTGCCACGTCTGGGGGAAAACAGCAGGCTGCTGAATGGGCCCTGGTAGCCGAGATCGGGTCTCTCTGTATGGAATTCACGAGACTCTCGTTGATCACAAACGACCAGAAGTGGTTCAGCGCCGCCGAGAATATCATGCTAGCGCTGCAGAAACAACAGATGGAAACGAAGCTCCCAGGACTCTGGCCTATCAGTGTGAGCCCTCGCGATATGCGGTTCACAGAGGACGACACCTTCAGCCTGGGCGCAATGGCTGATTCGGTTTCGAATACTTGCCGAAGATGGTGGCTTTGAGCGGAGGACTACTGCCCCATTATGGCGATATGTACACGGAGGCCATGAAAACGGCTATCAAATACAACTTCTTCAGACCAATGGTGCCAGACTCAGCAGACATTCTGGTCTCGGGCATCGCACGGACTTCCACCGAGAACGGCAAGCCGTCGGTTACGGTTGAGACTCAGGGTCAACACCTTGTGTGCTTTGCTGGCGGGATGCTCGCTATAGGTGGAAAGCTGCTCAATGAAAGCGGACACCTCACAACAGCACGAAAGCTGGTTGATGGCTGTATATGGGCCTATGAGAATATGCCTCTCGGTATCATGCCCGAAGTCTTTTGGATGGCCCCGTGCGACTCGGATAGCGATTGTCCGTGGGATGAGAAGAAATGGATGCAGGCCGTGCTGGAACGGGCCGGAGCAGACAAATATGATATAGACAGCGCTGCCGACCTTATCAAGGAGCGACGACTTCCCCCAGGCTTCACCGACATACCTGACAAGCGCTACGTCCTCCGACCAGAAGCCATCGAAAGCGTATTCATCATGTACCGCACGACTGGTGACCCGCGATTACTGGAAGCTGCGTGGGCCGTGTTCGAAGCCATTCAAGCCGTCACGAAGACGGACATCGCAAACTCCGCCGTCGCAGACGTGACTGTTGCGAGTCCTGCCGAGGTCCGCCAAACAGACTCCATGGAGAGTTTTTGGATGGGCGAGACGCTGAAATACTTCTATCTCGTCTTCAGTGAGCCGGATCTCATATCACTGGATGAGTGGGTGTTCAACACTGAAGCGCATCCCTTTCGGCGGTTGCTGCCGTGAGGCGAACTGGGCGCAAGCAGAAGTAGAACTTGGAACGCACAGGAACATACTGCTGTGGGAAACGGGAGTTTCGATATGAGAGGCGTCCTAAGCATCGCTTGAGAACAGCGCCAGGCCATCCATCTGTATACGACTTTGAGCATTTTCTGGAGTTGCCTTTATCCTAACTGGCTCGCTATGTGGTTCTAACAAGGTCCACAGTACCATCAACAAACCAACCCCTGGACGAGGATGTAGGCATTACTTGTCTGTGGGTGAATGGAAAGGGATTTTCCAATTGCCGACCAAACTCGAGATGCCCCAGTAATGAGCAGCATTGCAACCTCTCAATGCTTCGTAAACCCATCTTTTGTCAAGGTACACTCATCACCACAGGACCCCGTACAAATCGACATAGCTCCCGGTCGCTCATAGACTGTAGATGAACTCGGGGTTCTCACGATCAGTCAGGTCCATGAACTCCTGACCCTCAACCTTCCCATGTCCGAGACCCCCGCGAATAGTCGCTTTGATGCTGTTTTGCCGCCTACACCAGAAGTAGATGAAGATAAGGTGGGCGAACGCGATGCACATGCACACAAGCACGGTGGTGATCGCGCTGTGGTAGGACGGCGCGTCTCCCAACTTGAACACTTGCGGTCCGATAATCTTGCACGTCTCAGTGACCAGTTGTTCCAAGTAGTGGCACACTGCCTTCTGCCTGAAGGATTCAGGGGCCAGGAAATAGGGTTGAAGTTACTCACATTGCCAACACAGTACGCGATCAAGTACATCGCAGCTGAAGTAGTCTTCTTCGTCCAGCCGGCCACGTTAGTAGAGATGAGCCCCAGCAGTGCCACGAAGCCAGTCGATGATGATTGGTACAGGTAGTACCCAGCCAGTCGCCCGCCCCTATTCTCGAGGGGCAGGAGGCGGATGAGGAATAAGCCGAGGATGGCCAGGAGAACACCGCTAGCAGAGAACAACTTCATATCTATCAGCATGTTTGCATGATAACTCATGTGAGTTGCACTTACAATGCGGTTTCGGAATCGGTCGCCCAAGTGTCCGCACACGAGCAGCGTGATGATCTGAACAGCTCCGCCTTCACCATTGGCGAGTCAGCCAATGTCAAACTAGAGGCTTCAAGAAACACACGTAGTATCAAGGGGTAAACAAGTATGATTGGCACTGACCTGGCGCTCCCAAAAGCAACGATTGGTTGTTCGTGAAACCGAACGAAACAATCAACTGCGAGAAATAATTGGACATGCCCCCTATCCAACAATCAGCACCACGAAAACCCACAGATCGTTCGTCCATCACCATACCATTAGGAATCGAACAAAAGGCACTATAAAGCACAAAAGCCCAGATCATAGGATCCGTCAGCGCCTCGCGCGCCTGGTACCACTTAAAGTGCTTATTGCCCACGCCCTGCTGGTTGACGCGGATGCGCTCAACAGCGAGGACGCGCTCCCGCGGCGTCAGGAAGCGCGCGTTGAGCTGGCTGTCGGGCATAAACCAAAAAAACAGCGCGCCCACGAGCGCGGTCGCGAACCCGGTGACGAGGAAGACGAGCTGCCAGCCCTTGATGAGCAAGGGGTTGCGAGCGGTGCCGACGGCGATGCCGTAGGCGACGCAGCCGCCGACGATCTGGCCCCAGCCGTTGAAGCTGAACCACCAGCCGACGCGCGCACCCTGCTCGCGCACCGTGTACCACTGCGAGGTGAACAGGGCGAAGCCCGGGCTCACGGCGGCTTCGAAGGCGCCGAGGAAGAAGCGCACCGTAATTGCGCCGGCGAAGTTCTTGTTTCCGTGCGCGGGTTAGTGGTGTTGTGTTGTGTGGTGTGGTGTGTTGTGTGAGTTCTGGTATACGGGTTTGACTTACCTTCACCGCGGCCATGCAGCAAAGTGTCAACCCCCACATCACGACGTTGAAGGCAGAGTACTTGGCCAGGGGAAGGCGCTGGAGGAGGCGGTTTGTCGGCCATTCGAAGAATAAGTACCCAAAGTAGAATATCGATGCTATCCAGTTGTACTGCGTTACTGACAGCCCGGACCTGTCAGAAGGGGGCTCGGTTGCGTGCGTGTCTTCGGTCTCAGGACTCACCTCCGATATGAATATCGTTCTACATATGGCACATTGAGCAAGTTATTCATTCTCAAGGCTATGGCGCAGCTCACCTTGATCCCCATCACGGACGCGTACGACAGCGTCGTCTTATCGAGGTAGTTGAGTCCGTAGACGATGCACAGGAGGGGCATTATGTGAAGGTCGATCTTCCGCAGCAGCTTGCGTTCCACCTCGGGCGTTAGCACGATGGCCTCTCCGCCGTGGGCGGCGACGAGCTTTAAGGCCTCGTCGGGGTCGTTGTTGATTACATGTTTGCGCATGTCATCGACGTCGGGAAGCTTGGAGGGGCTGCTCGGTTCTATGCCCTTCTCGACGTCCGCCGACGGGGACGGGGGCGAGGGACTTGTAGGCTTGACTTCGGACATGGTTTCAGATGAGGCGAAATGTTCGGAATGCGATGAGCATTTGTTTCCTACAGATAGACTGGCTGTACAGCTTTTTGACCAACTCATTCGACGGCGATAGCGATGATGTAGATCATCGGTTCTCCGCGCGCTGACATGCAATGCAACATCACGCGCACAGTTGATTGGCTGAAGATACAGGTGAAGATAGACAGAGCACAGAGAGGAAATAGGCGTAGAGGGGTGATATGATGCGCACTGTTATGCTTCACGTCAGGTTGATTCATTGGGCGTTAAGTAGAAGCTGTATGTGTCAAATCATAACAGTGGCGTATTTAGCCTTGTCGTGTTGCTGTGAGTCATCCTGTGGGATCACATGTAATAGCTGTCAGAGGTCCCTTTCCCATCTATCTAAATAGGATAGTACCTCTATCAGCTATCCTTATTCCTCTTCCAATACAGACCACTCTTAAATTTCATAGTATGGTTCCTGAACTAGCCCTTTGGCTACATGCTTCGAGCCATGATGTGTACCTAGCGTATTAGTGAGGAAATTGTCGACGACGGGAATCACCTACGTCAAATGCTAATACGGGAACAGTAAGTTGAATATAGCAGGTATTGACTTAGAGGCCCTCCGCGCTTTATCAGGCACATTCAGCTTGGTCTACCGATTCGATGTGCTCTTTGACATACAGTACCATACACAGAAGCTTCCTATGCGAGGCCGACGCCCATGGGCCCTTGTAGGGACAACACATGTGCCAAAAGTTCGCCTAGGTGCATCGCCTCGAAGGGAACGCATTACCTCCGCATCACATCATCATGATACATGTTGGAAACGCCGCCGCAGCCTTGACACGGGATGCTGATTCCATATGTGCACTTGTTGCACTTCCCGCAGTGTCACTCCCGCCAGTTATTGCACTCATTGCAGGCCGGGCAGTGCGAGGTGCAGCTGTCCTGCTGCCACGATCCAAGCGGGCCGTTTCCACGCCGGCAGAACGAGAACCACCACTCATCGTCAGGGCGGCCGCTCTTGGAGGTCGTGCCAAGTACCCGGCGCAGGAGTTCCCGTTTGAGCTTGAGCATGGCGGCGGCGTGCTGAGGTGCAGTGTTGTTGCTGATCCTGTCCCAGGACTTCTTCCACTTCGCGATATCCTCGTCGAAGTCTGCAATGCCCTCTGCAGCCATCTCGGAGTATATCTCCTTGAACAGATACTCGGGGTCCACCCCCTTGAATGCCCAAGGCCGCTTGCGCATCCAGGACGCGAAGCACGGATGAGGTTTGATATGCGGGCTGGCAGCTCCGAAGATGCGCTCCATGTTCACCACGGTGAAGGGGTTCTCACACGACGCGCCGCAGGAGCAGTCGGTGCAGCCGTAGCCCCATTTGCTGCAGGCACTGTTCTTGCACGATGCCTTATTTGAGACGCCCTGGCAGCGACAGCGAGTCTTTACCTGGTCTGGGCCCTCTGGTGGTTTCTAAAAGCGTCTGTTAGACAAGCTGGTCTTGAGAATCGACATTCAAGGTATGGCGGCACAAACCTCCGTCACGGGTGCGTTCTTGTTGTTTAGGGGAAGGCCACTGGCAAGGGAGTCTAACGGATTGTCGTTATTCGGGAAGCTGAATGGATCATCACCATCTCCATCCTGACCTTCTCCCGTACTTTCGTCCTCCTCATCTTCGTCTCGCGGCTCAAGAAGCAGGCGCGGCGGAGTTAACTTCAACCAGGTGTCGTAAAAACCCCCAAGCGCCGGTCTGTGCTGGTGCTCCTCGAAAAACTCCTGGCCCAGCTCGCCAGCCAGCCTCACGATGGTATCATGCATGCTAAGGAGTTCCACTGTAAGTTCCACCTCGTCTCTGGGATCCTCCAGCTGTGGCCTTTCTTCTTTGATTTGATTTTGATTATATTTATCGTGGGTGCAGTCCCTCAGCAGGGCAAACCACGCCTCCCAGTGCCATTGCATCGCAAGGTTGTAGAGGTGTCAGTCTAGATACATTCAAATCCGCGCACGAGCCCATCCTCGCTGTAGCGGTACCAACCTGGAGTGTTCCAGATGGTTTTAGTCAATACCAAACACGATTCCGTCAGAAAAACCTCCTGTCTAGTGACAAAGCGACCCAGTGGACCTCAGTCCTCTGGTGTACATATCGTCCCAATAGCCGTTCGATATATGTCGCATTGGTGGATGAAGCAGGTGTTTGTTATCTGCTGGCGAGGGAAACCACAAGGGGAAAAACCTCGCAGGAGTGGGTGTTATGGAGACAAGCCTTTGGCTATCGGGCTCTGCAATAAGAAGCCCTCTCCACTGTCGTGTGCTGGTTGTCGACTCGCACAAGCCGGGTCAGAAGGGGGCCGTAGCAGGATTCGAACCCACTTGTTCTCGTCGCCCACCGCACAAACGAGAACACAGCCAGGCGCATTTGACCATTGCGCCATACGGCCGGCCTTTCTTCTTGTTCTTTACGTAGCGCCATCACGGCGCTGAGTTTGATTTTCTCGGCGATCTGGATTGAGAGCTCCTTGATCAGCTGCGAGTGTGGTGATGCAAGTCTGCCGAGGAAGGGTGGTCTTTGACTGTTCGTGAGAGGGTTGCCGCCATCGTACGGTGGTAGACTCGGGTTGGCTGGGACGTAAGGTCGCTTGGATGAAGAGGCCGCTCCATCATCGGCTGCGGGTCTTTTGGTTCCTCGACATGCCGACATAGTCACAGCTGACTTGCGTGTGTTCGGTTAATGCTGCCCGAGGTCTCGTTGGAACTGACTCTGAAGGGTAAGAAGAGACTGAAGTGAACACTTCTATGATGCTTTAGCAGTGGAAGAAATATAAATCAGGAAAATATACGTCCTTGTCCAGCATATATATGTTGCAATTGAAACCCCTGTAACGTTGCCGTGCGAACGTCAACGGGCGACGTCTGAGCTCTGCTGGACATTATCTTAATTCATTTGGTTTATTTCAGTTGTGGAGTCAAGGAAATTACGAAAATATAGCCAGGGGTTTATCAGATTGCGGTCTTCGATTACCGCCTTTTCTAAGCAACACTTACACACTCCTCACGGACCACAAGATAGCAATGCTCATATCCTTAAGCATCATTAGCTCTAAGGATCCGGGGAACCTCGTCGTACGTCGATCTATCGTCAACACGGTAAGGATTTAATGTGTAAATTGTCTGACTTCGCGAACAGGTAGTCCGTGAGTACTATGCAAGTATTACTTAAAAAAGGCGGTACTTGGCCGTCTCTCGAAGGATGCCTCGATAGAAGTTCGATAATACGCTGAGTACAGCTTCTCGGAATAACTGACATTGCCTTATTGGCCACGCCGCCACGTTGAATTCATTCATCAGGTCCTCGGTCGGCACACGTGATGAACACATCTAATATACTGATACCTAGATCCAAGAAGAATCTGGCGGAACCATCACCGGGTAGGGTTGATCAAATATAAACTGTGGAAAGCCCTGACCTAGAAGTCGGCGCTTACGAAAATTCAGACCCCTGCATGCTGGGCGCCGTTCGGAACGGGGCGCGAGAGCGCTACGGCTCGTTCCTTTTTGTTGACTGCTAGAAGTGGTGCAATATCGAAGTAGTCAATCCCGTACACGGCCTCATGGATCTGGCTGCGGGTTTGTCAGGGGGACGCGGGTTGACCTCCAATGCCCATGATTGGAGGAGGGCCGGCCATTCTCCTGTGGCTCGGTCCCAGGTCCACGATGCCGTCGACGGAACGATAGTCGACTGACGATCCATCAGGCCTTGCCTCCACAGGCAGAACGCCGTTGGCGAGCCCCAAGGCGAAATATCGTATCACAGGCCGAGTCCTTCAGCATCCTCAGCTCGTCCTCCGGCAACGCTGACGGGAAGACCATGGCCGGCTCGTGAAACGTCTTTTGCGGTGTAGACGCGCCGCCGCTGCTCAGATCTGCGCCTTTGGGGGAAATTGTCGCATATTTCGCAGCAGAACGCGTTGCTGGTCGTCTCGACGGCGCTTGCGATCGAGTCTGGGGTGGACCACCATGATCCGGCGGGCAGCAGCGCTTCGTGCTACTGCGAGTATTCCTTCCGCCCCAACCAGCCGCCCCAACCAGCCGCCGCGCCTGTCGATGATCACCAGGTCATGCGGAGTGTTGACTATACTGTTTCCAGCACGGTATACACTCGTACAGATCATTAGCGGTAGCCCATCATATCCAAGAAAACGTTATCTACTCCCGAGACGGACCACTCCACGGCATGTGCGGCATGACGGGGGACAAGCGGACATTCCCACTGAGGTCCTGTGCGTGAGATGCCTTAGAAAACTACCTACTAGCTTACTCTTCCCTTCCCCTACCCTTCAGACTCGAGACAGACAAGGAGACAAACCAGTCAACTCCAACCCCGAGTCCAGCTCAACAGCCCGCAAACCATCGTCCGCCCAGCCTCTCGAGCCGAGTACCACCGGACAAAGAAGATCAACACAACACAGCACAACACAGGCCGCAAGCAAGCCATTCATTCAGCCAGTAAGTAACACAAGCACCGACGACGGGGTAATCCATGAAAAAATACCTACCAAACAGCGCGCAACAGCTCAGTCGAACAAGTGCCACAAACCCACCAGTTCGTGAAACCAGCACCCACTGACTGACTGACTGGCCCATCCGAGAAGGGCAAGCCGGCCGGGCTGGCGCTCGCGGTGACTCGAACTCCCCACATTGGGAGCGGGCAATACCTTACACATATATACACACACACACAGCTCGCGTCTGCATGTGTTCACTGGAGTAAGTAGTTACTCCCTTGGGTGTGTAGCAGTAGGTATGTAGGTCAGTAGTCAGGTATGTTGGCATGTACCTACCTACCTACCTACCTACTAGGCAAGCACCGAGTCCAGACACCTAGCGTGTGAAAAACGACAGCGCACGCGCTGCTGTCAGAGTCATCCCATCAGCGATGGCGTCTAGACTGCCGAGATAGGTATTCCGGATATCTCCCCAGCAGCAGGTCGAGCACTCACCTACCGCCGGGCCACCCGCTTGCTTCAGCACGCAGTGGCAGAGGAGCCACAGGGTAAATCATGGAACTCATGACGAACCCGAAAGGCGAGTAATCAATGTTCAGGGCAGCCCCAGCTAGTTGGTTAGTTTCCGCTTCCTCACCCAGCGGACAGGCAGACAAGTCCCGAGATCCCATCCCATCCCATCCCATCCGCTCTGCCCTGCTCTGCCGACCCAAAGCCCTCGAACCAAGCCTCCCCCCCCCCCCCCCCCCCCCCCCCGTCACCTCACCCCCGGTCGACAAAGGCAGACAAAGAAAGATCAAGAGGCATAGCGGCATAGAGGCGCAGAGCCCGAAGCACAAACCCCGTCGTACCACTCGCACAAGGCCGGGCCGCCGCGTCGACCGGTGCGACTCCAGTGTACTTCAGTGTCAGGAGCGGTAGGTACATAGTGGACGTGCAGTAACTTAGGTAGCCAGCCGCCCCACAGCCTGGCGTGCCCTCCCCATCGCCTCATCGCCCGTTGCCCTTCCTTCCTTCCGCCTGCCTGCCTGCATACACGCCTCCATCATTCATCCCTTCATCTGCCCGATGTATGTATCTTATCCCATCCCACCTCGACGCGTACCGTACCGTACCGTACTGGCCATCCGATGGAGAAAGACTCCCGGCGGTGGACATATAGATATTATAGATAGACATAAGAATATATAGATAGATCTGCCCCATCCCCTATCCATCTTCTCCGACCCGAACATAGTGTCCCGCCAGCCGAGAAAACGAACGCCAGCACGGCATTATGGGAAGAACCCACACCCCTCACCTGCTGTGTCACTCTCTGGTTCTCTAAGACTACCTATTAGGAAGACCTGCAAAAGCCGAGCTCAGAAGGATCCACAACTAGGCTACATAGGGCCAGAAACGGGTTGCTAGCTACAATCGAAAATGGGCATATGGAACAAAATGAAAGCGCTCGTTGCACAGATTGGGGGTGACTTATCTCCTTCGTACGACGTCAGGGGAACGAGTGCTGTCTGTCCGCTGGAGGAAAGGCCATCAGAGTGTAAGTGTACGTTAGGTTTGTCTGGCAACAGCTTGGAAGCCACCAGGTCGCACGGGCTAGATGTGCTACCGGGACAGATGGCCTCGAGTTGTTTGGGCCTACTCCAGTGGGCTAGAGGGAGCTACCATGGACGAGATGAGAGGAGAGTGCTCGCTTGGGCAACCCTTGACGTTTACAGGATGAATGACCGCGGGTACGGGATCACAACGATCGAGGATGACGAGCTATGTCATGGGATACTACCTCCTGAGGTGTGGTGCTATCCATGTGCACGATTCCATAAGGCTTCGAGGAGCAGAGGGCGAGCCTTTTTACGGCTGAACATGTGATACCATTGTAACCCTAAGTATCTAATTCATTGTGTATCAAGCAAGCAGATAGCTTTTAATCCGTCGTCGAGTTCGTGACCATGATACCAGAGTAGGCATTTCCAACACACGCCCAGTGACACCGCACCTTTTGGTGGAGAGAAGGAAATGGGTCATTTCATCATATCGTAAGCTAGAAAATGTAGAGTGTGCCACCAGCCCGCCTGCTTCGCGAGCAAGGCTGGGACTGGTGGATGTGATCAATAGAGTAAAACAAAGCTGCCTCGGTCATGAACATTACCCGCCTAGAAGTCGTGATAGGCGGGAGTCTTTCCGTCGGTCGAGTGTCTCATTGTTCTCAGCGTAAAAGAAGTTGGAGAGAATCTCATCTCGAAGAATTATGATCCACCATGCGACGCGTCAAATCGTGAAGCATTTACACGGCCTTGGCGGCATTTAATAACAGTCAAGAATCAAGTCGTAATGTTCGTCATCGTATCCGTGGTCGGTGAAAACGCACCGATGATGAGTCGTCGCAGTGAATACAAAGGCTGTAAAGGAATGGAAGGAGTGTCTTTTGGGGGGCAAAAAATGCCACTCTATCGCAGGAATCCATCCTGAAGAGGTCATGCCTCGCACTCGGATGCCGCAACACCTGGATCAATGCGTAAAGAGCTGGAGTTGATTATCCGCCGCTTGAGTCGTGATACGGCGTACTATCTTCGTCGTGACACAGCCGAGGCAGGTCGACTCATGGCGTCGTAACCGGGCGTAGGCATCGGGCCGTCGATCATAGTTTTCCGGCGCTTCAGGTCCATTCCGCCGCTGGAGGGTCTCGGGAGATCATCTTCATCATCACGCCCTCGTTTTAACGGACCCGGTGCTCCGTTCAATACCGTTTGCGTACCGTAGCCATTCTGCATCTGGCCGCCCATCTCGTTCTGCGAACTATAAACATCGGGTGCCGGTGCACCATTGGACGGACCTCGATCGTTGCTCATTACATTATACAGACTCGATGATGGGGGTGGCACGCGCGGCGGTGTACTGTATCCTGTCTGCTGAGGGTAGTACGGTTGCTGGGGACCAGCAGTTCGAGGGGTAGCCCGGCCGGAACCAGCTTGATGGTTAGGAGACCCAGTCATATCAGAAGACAAGTGCTGGTGGTCACCCGCCATGGGAGCAACCGGAGTGGCATTGTAGTTGTATGCGGCTCGGCCGGCATCATACGCTCCACTATCGTGGGTGTATTCGGCCTCGTGTTCCGCTTCATCTTCGCCCGTCGAATGGGGAACTCCATCGCCATGCTGCATCATACCATTGGAAGGCTTCACTTCAGAATGCTCGTTTCCAGGGCCAGTAGGCCGCCCAGACGGGGGTCCCATCTCGTTCTTCATGTACGGGCCGGATTGGCCGTAGAGGTTTCTATCCTGCGGGCTGTTGTTCGAAGGAGGATACGGCGACTGCTGCGCCGGGGCATAGATGCCTCGCGAGCTGTCGTAGGGCTGGGTACCCTGGGGATATGGCTGCATGCTTTGCAATGAGTTTCCAGGAGGGGTAGTCGCCGGAGTCGCCGGCATTGACCGAGCAGCGTTGCTAAGCCCCGTGTCGATGGACATGGGGTTAGCACCTTGCGCACCATTCATTCCCTGTTGGCCCCACTGATAGTTCTCTGAAGCCCCCATGCTTCCCATCACGCTCGATGCACTCGTTGGCGGTGTCGGGAAAGTGTGTGCTCTGTCTAGGGAGGGCCGCCCTGTGCTGTTATGCGACGGTAGGGAGGGTTGCGGACCAGGCAGGCCCATGTGGTGGTGGTGCTGCTGTATGGATGGCAGTACGCCACCAGGCGGCGCAGGACCGGGACCGGGACCGTTCCTCATCTGGCTTTGCTGCTCCTGCTTCCGGCGCTCTGCGGCGGCCATAACCTGGTTCGTTCGGTTCTGATTCGTCGGATGATATAAGAGCGCTCCTATGTTGTGCACAAAGAGGGGATATAGGAGCTCGGTGATTTTCTCCTTGTTAGCAAAGTCCAGAGCTCTCTCGAAAGGTATCCTAATCACAGTTATCAGCAGCCGTTACACGCCCAGAACCCACAGTCCCACTTACCAGACGCCCTTGAGATGCATCGGCCCAATCTTCACCACATGTCGCACTTTCTCGCTCTTCAAGATACCGTCTCGCCTGCCGCGTGTCATACCAGCAACATTGAGCAGTTTCGTGCCATTGATCATGTGGTTGTCTAAAAATCGGTGAGCTTGCTGGCTTTTGACAAACCGTTACAGATGACCGTACCTTCACGACGAGCAACACAGATGCCTCGAGCCTCCACCTGGAAACACAAGCTGCCTTCATCTTCCCAGAGCGTAGCCGTCACTCGAGGTTTCATCCCCGGTGGGGCAATCTGGCCAGTGGTATCGAACCCCTGGTATTGATTTTGCATGCCTGGCTGGTTAGGAACACCGGGAAGAGGAAGTACATTCGGAGCACCCATCGAGTTCGACACTGGCGGTGCTGACTGCGGCGAGGTCATTCCATTGCCGTAGCCATACGGATAGGGAGCAGGAGAATACTGCGTGGCGGGCTGTAATAATGTAGGCTGCTGATGTCCATATTGCGGCAGTGCATTCGAGGTCACCGTCTGAGGTTGCGGTGTTGGACCTGCAGACATGTGCTGAGCTTGGTAGTACATGTCTGGGGGTGCCGAATTCATTGCTGAATACTGATCGTATCCACCAATGGTCTGGGAATGCGGAGCAGACAAGGCCGATGTGACTGGGAGATTGGGCGAAGGGGTCTTGGGACCGGTCGAAGACGGAGCCGAGGTGAAAGACGACTGTGAATCGCCGTTCGAACTCGCCGAAGATGCGATCGAGCTAACCCGGGGTGACGAGGTACTGGAAGAGTACGCCAAAGGCGGTTGCGGTATGGGCAATGAAGGCAACCTCTCACTTACATACGGCAGGCGCTGCGCAGCAGGAGCACCGTAGTATGGTGGCACGTCGGACGGTCCCCGGGTTTTCGAATGGGAGATGGGCGGTAGATCCAGCTTTACGACTTCGGCAGAACAGCCGAAAGAGGCGTGGTTGACTGAAGCTCAGACGAAGCTGACGAACACCGACCTGTATTCTGAGTAGGAGGACCCAATGAAGAATTGGGTCACAGATGCGAATGTGGACGGGCAGCACGACTTGGGCAAGGCGAGTGATCTGCTCAATTGGCAATTGACTGCCAAATTAAAACCACGTGGGCGATCTGGTAGGTGAGTGAAAGAGTCGAGGAAATTTGGTGATAACCAGTCGGATGTTGGTGGCTCGCTCCCGAAACGGATGACCAAACACACAAGTCCTTCCTTTCCCGAAAGAGATGTCCTGCAGATCGTTGAGGTCGTCAATGGCCCTTCGTCCTCCGGTCAATTGCGTCGCAAATGCCTGGAAGTATGAAGAGGCTGTTGGGGGGTGCGTTGGGTGCGGGCAAGTTCGAGGGTGCGACTTGGAGTGGATTGCTGAGTATCTGCACGAGGAATCGAGGAGCTCCGGCAAATGTGTGCTCGCACCGGCGTCGTAGACGGAACCGAAACAATGTTGGAGTAGGGACCGAGCCGGGTAAGTCGGAGACGTTATCGTGGAAGGTCGGTAGGTCGGTAGGTCGTTTGAAAAGCCAATACTCTCGCACCAACGCAGAAAGATCCACACACGCAACTCAAGCAGACACACACATGGGCACGCCCGGGGCTCTCAGGTGGCTCTTGTCTGTGGGTAGAACGGCACTCAACTCTAACGCAGGAACATCAGCTCCTAAATTGCGCGGACAAGATGCAATGCAGGTATACACTTGGGGGGAAGGCAGTGGAAGTGGAGGTGGAGGTGGGCAGAGTTTGCGCAAATACCTATGGAACTTGGGATGGGGGACACGACAAGAACATACCTTCTTTCCAGACCTCGGTGACCCTGTCGTCCAGAAAACGAGGAGGTCGGACTGGAAGGGATCGCGAGAAGAGGAGGGGAGGGTAGAGGAGAGAGAAACAGACGAAGTTGTCCACGGCGGAGGTGGTGGTGAGAATCAGAAAGATAGTCGAGAGGTGAGGTGGTGGAGGAGGTCGAGGTAGCAGGCAGAGGTACTGCTGCAGTCTTCAGTGTGGATAGTGGGTAGGTAGTGGATAGTGGATAGTGGATACTAGGTAGTGGGTTGAGACCTCCAGGAGTCCAGCTTGGTTAGACCCGACCTTTTAGACCTTCAAAGTTAGACCTGAGCGATGCGGACGGAACGGTAGGCTAGCCCATACGGTACAGGTGCTGCCGGGTCAGGGGCCTGGGGCCTGGGGGGCCTGGACAGTGGAGGGGTCGGTCTTTTGGACGGGCTAGGGGCACAGGCCAGCCAGGTACCTTGCGCTCTTGAGCTCAGGTCTTGGAGATCACAGCACCTTAGGTATCTACATGAGGTTATCTAACATGGGACGCAGCACTGACCAGGCAGCACCGGAGTGTGGTGCGCCTGCTGGCCTGCGCCGTGCTTGCTGGCTGGGGTTGGGTGTGTTGTCGCGCTGGGGAGAGCGGCGGAGAGGTGACAAGGAGGAGGAATACCTTGCAGGTAGGGTAGGGTAGGGTAGGGTAGGGCAGGGCAGGTGGATGGATGGGATTACATGCAAAAGAGGCTGGCGGGTTCCATGCTCTGCGGGACAGATACCGAGCTATCTCTATAAACATCGTCTGGAGGTAGCTAGGTTACGCAGTATACGCGCTATAGCCTGCATGTATCAACATACCAGCAGTATCAGACGGCTTACAGCACTTTGGGCCTCTATCTTGCACAGAGGAACGACGCAGCATGGGGAGTTCAACTGTTCTCGTCTTTAGCAGGCGGCAGGCCCAAGGTGGTACAGCTAGCAGGTTCCAGTGTGGCTTCTTTTCAATGTTGGTGGCGTGTGAACAGGGTCGCTTGCAAGGGGGAGCGTGGTGTAAGTCTATACAATCAAACGTACCATATCTCCTTTAGGTACCGTGGACGAGGGGAGGGGTTTCGATTCGACGGGGCCGGCGAATGAGGGAGCGCGTGGGCGAGAGCAGCTGGCCAACAACAACATTGAAGGCACATACTGTGTAAGAACGAACAGGCTGGGCTGACTGATCAGACCTGACCTGACCAGAAAGCACAAGTTGTTGGGACTACTTTTCCAATAGTAGTCGACCATTCCAATGTTGGTGTTGCTCAATGACCTTCAAAGTCAGACCTTGTACCGCGCATAGCTGCGGAATATAGTCCTACAGTATGTGTAAATCTGACTTCTGTGCTGTGTACGAGGAGGGGAATGTACTTTGCATGGGTATAGATGCAGTACCGTGCAAGGAACAGCTCGACGTGGACATGAGGTGGATATGGGTATGGACTGGTGTAGTGTGTAAGCCCGAAGTCCGAGTCAAGCCGCCCCTCTTGCTATAGTCCTTGTTACCGAGCTTATGATATAGTAAGTCGAAGTCTCTGTCTAGGTGGTTCTGGTAGACTCGTGCTCGTCACGTCACGTCAAACCCGTCCGTCCGGGTGTCCTACTAGACCCCCAGGAATGTTCTCGTGTTCGCTATCCATCTGCTATCCTCTTTGCCAGTTTTAGTAACCTTGGGTGCTTAGGCCGAGGAGCGGGGTCTGTTCGAATGTTCGGTCTGGTGTCGAGGATCGACTGGGTGGTCACGAAAGCTGAGTGGGTCCTGTGACCGGGCACAGTGCGCACCCGGTCTCTGTACGCCGCGAGATATTGTTGATGTCCAGACTCCAGATTGAAGCCTCTTCCATCATCCAAGTCCCTGCAGGCAGTTCAACGCAAGTCTGACAGCGAACGATGGACGGAATGGCCACAGCTAGAGAGAGATCATGTCACGTTTGTCGAAGAAATTCAGGTCAAGGTTCCAATGCTTCCCGACTTGCACCGAAGCAGGTTATATACAGATCCCCAGAGGCAGAGGTAGATAGAATAGCATGTGACCTGTGCATTGAAGGTGTTCATATATAACCTTATAGACTCACGATGCACCCCGGCTATGCCGTTTCTCATGTACCTTATTTCTCTGAAAGTCAATCCCACCAAGCACATTGGGGCTCAACGACTTGACTCGACCCGGCCTGAACTTGAATCTCAACTATCCGAATTCGATACCTTGGTAAGTAGTGCGGTGGTCATTCACTGTGTAGACACAGTTACCTGCATGTGTCTGTGGTGTGGAATTGCTGGGAGGGGAGCGGCAGGGGTCGCTGCTGGAACAGCGCAGACAAGCGATGACCGCCGACGAATTGGAACTGGACAGCGTAACAGCCGTAGCCGTAGCAGGCCTCGCCGGCGCGGGCCTCTCGACCTCTCTCCTCTCCCCTCCCTCTCCCGCGGTCCGTCACACTATCCAGGCGTGGCATCGGGGCACAAAGTACCAGGTTTAATATATCGCGGATTGGGCTTCTGAGACGCTGGTGGCTTGGGTGGCTTCTCCTAGCATCGGTTCGAGGTTCTCGCGCGAATACATCCCGTCGTGATGGTGTGTCCCAAATAGTGGTTCATCAGATGGCATGCGCATTTACTAGGTAGTAAGGTAATGTACGAAGTCCTTAGTATACTTGCATATCTACAGACATAGCCTTGCAGAGAGAGCTTCTTCGAACCTCAAGTTTCACATTTTCCACGTCCGAGAGCACATGTGTGTCTCTCGGGCTCGACAATGCCGGGAAACGGTTGACTTTTCACACTTCAGCCTTCAGCCCTCGAAGGGAGACCGGTCGTATCAAAATGTCTCTTCTACTGCGTTATTCTCTGCCACGCCAATGGCGCTGCCCCGACTTGGCGTGGCTCTTCCGAAGTCCCTGGCTTCCTCCAACCGGCGGGCGTCCTGAATCCTGAGGCGCTTATTTATTATTCTTCTGCCCTCTTATCTCCGCGTCGATATCGGCGCCTCTTATCGGATGCCCTCTCAGCCATATTAATTAATGGACCTCACGGTACAGTCAGACAAGGCAGACGATGCCCAGAGTTGGGAATATATTCTCGCCAGGGAATTTGCATGATGATGGTGATTACACAATAACAAGCGGCTGGGATTGCCTCAAGCGCCTGATAGAGTGTTGTAATATGGAAGAAAATCGACATTTCCCTCCTTTCCCTCCTGGACCGGGGCGTGTCTGTAGACATATTCAAGCCTCTGCTCTGGTCACCCTACCGGTGCTTGCTCAACAGCTCTAAAAGATCTGTCTTGGCTCTCATCTTCCCCTTTTTCTCTCCATCTCCAACCTTCAATTTTTGCTGCTGTTGGTACATGTGATCAGTACCCTGGCCGAGCAGTGGATCTGTCAGGGTTACAACGCCTTCAGGTCCAGGTCTGCCAACAACCCATGCCAGCCACTAATCAGTCAGTTCACGGGCCATCGCCATCCTGATTCTCGCGGACCGAAGTCAGATCCGGATTAGAGACATGGGTTGAAGTTTTGTTCACCTGATACGGAAGTACATGTACCGGGGCCTTTTTACACATCAAAGTCAACGACAGCCGTCGGGTTGTCGGGTTCCAGGCGCTCCGTCCAGACTTGCCAACCACCCGCAGCACCGACATGTCAAGGACAGGTATTCCTACTGTGTACGTACGATCGAGCGTGCGTTACCCAGCCGTTCGTCTGACATGCGACTAGGTTAGCAGATGGGAGACGTTCAGTCAAGACGGCAGCCAATGCATACGATCAGTCAGGGCCCCGTCTGGTCTGTGCATGCACGCAGTATGCATGTATGGCAGAGTGGGCGTCCTGCGAGTTTAAAGTGCGTCTGTTTGGCCGTCTGTCGAAAGATGCAAGGCGATCCTTCATTTGCATCCATCCGACGCGCCCCCCCATGCTGCCATGGCACTCTAGGCTCCGGTCCCCAGGTCCCCCAATCTTGATCGAGAAAATAAAGGGACCTTGATGACCTTTTCTCTCCTGCCAATTGTACGGCTCGAATGAGCAAGCCATTCGCAAGGCGGCCACTGGTCTAGCCCGTTGTGGTGACAATATGCCTTGTCTCCTTCCTCAAACAATACGGTCATATCATCACCAGACACGCCTTGAAGCTCACTATGGCTCGTGCTTCCGCATCGAACTTTCATCTGACGGATCCTTTCCTGCATGATGCACGATGATGGGATGCTCATGTACGCCCCGGTCCCCGGCGGCCCTTGTGGGATGCAGACACGAGATGTAGGTACACTCTGTATCCTACCATTTACCCTGCTACGCCTCAGTGGACGGCAAAGGCCTTTGTGATACATGGCAGAGGTATGTTTGTTACTCCTGCTTCATGTGGTAGCATGTAGGGTACGTTTGATATTGGGTTTCAAGCGACCCACGAAGTAGACGTCTGGAGACGACATTCTACACACCTTGTGGCGAGTCTCCCATTACTTGAAACCAAGACCGGAAGAGAAACGGCACTACTATCGAGTCCACGGGCTTGAATGTTTCGCAATTGAGTTGCTTTCCAACTCTCATAGAACGCACAACAACGCAACATACATCTTAGAGTTCCAAAGCAAGACCTCACGCAATTACCTGCGTGGAAGTTCTCGGTCGAAGCGGATAGCGTGTATCCAACCAACGTGCTGTGTACTTACTACAGAGTAGGCTGCCATTCACCCGGGCCGCTACGAGTGAGGAAAGTTCTTCGTATACTAGCTCACTGACTGTGTCCAGCCCGTCGTCGTCCTTCCTCTTTCCCCTGGACCGATCTCATCGGCCAGCCCCTTGGCGAGTTGAACTTGATCGACCGTCGACCTACGACGACACTAGAAAAGCAAAGGCGGGAGATGGCCTCTTGAGGTGGGGCTTGAAGCTTGCTAGAAGATGCCGCACTGTTCTCTCTGCAGCACTTACGTATCCCTATGCAAGATTCCGTGAGGGCCCACCATCTGTCTGCGAGGGGGAATTCAGACTGCAGCTGCCAAGCCCGTCTCTTGCATGCATATCCTTGATCCGCCTGGCAGGGGCACAGTGGGTGGCAGGGATGGTGCGTTGCTGTCACTCCTCCTCAATACCTCGATACGTCCATCCGTCCACGCACTCATGGTCCATGGATTCAGCTACGTAGGTATAGAACGACCTGATCATGAGGGGAGAACGTGCTCCTCCAATAAGATTTGTACCACTCCACTCGGGAGCGGCGCAGTCTACCATAGACTGGCGAAAACTGGGTTGATTCTATTTCGCGACCATGAACGACCATCCCTATCGGATCGGGGCATTGCCGTGTTTGCGCTATATACGGGCACTCCCAGTCCCTCGGGCTTCCAGATGCTCCAGCGAGCCTGTTGCAACCTCAAATCAGGGTAACATCTCGAACCCTCACCGTCCAGATGCGTACTTTCAAGGGCCAGGATGTGACTCTGGCTGCGATAACTTCGGCGACCCCAGCTTCGAGACAGGATCTTTCCTGCAAGCAAACAGAAACAGTTCGGCTTCGGACAAGCGTCATAGTCAGAATCCAAGCAATAATCGACAAGGCTGTATGATCGGCCCGCCAATCACCGAATGTCCTCATGGTCGTGAGGAAGCGGGCTTGACAGCGTGGCTGAGACCTCTAGTTCCGTGCCTCTTTCGTGGACGCAGCCTACTGGCTCACCCACGACAACTGGCGGTCGAGGATGGTCTCATTCAGCACATGTCTATCAGATGGCTAATCAAAGGATCAACGAGCGTTATCCATGGCCAGCCACATGGTCAGCGACCACCGTCTGGCCCTAGCTGCCGTGTCTTCCTTTGGTTGTCTGATATGCTCAGGGTTCTGTCTCAGTCGGACGATCACAGGGGGCGGAAGGGTGCCCAGATTGGGCAGTTTGCGGAGCCAGCACACCCCAAGAGAAGCACGAGCCAGAGCCTGGTCGAGATGGCAGATGAGCGCTACTCTGTACCGGCGTCAGTCGAACTGCAGGCACTGCTTCCGTGCGCCAGTGGATCGACGCACAGCAAAATCAAATTCCACGTCGTCGGGAGCCGTAATACAGTAGAGCTTCTTTCCATGCATCGTGGGAGGTTGGGTTTGGGGGTTTGGGGGTTCCTGTGATTCACCATCTGCGCGGCTCCGGAGAGGCGCATGCTTCCATGCAGCTCTCTTGCACTCTGCACAACTGACTGCCATGCCAGGCCGGCGCATGGGATCTCGTGCCATCGTTGCTTGCAGAAGAACTGACTGGTCGAATGGAATACCCTCACGCCGGGCGAGGGTGGGTACCAGACAAAGTGACTCACATGCTGTGCAAGAGAGCCTCATCAATGCCCACTGCATGATATGCCTCATTTCATGCATGACATCTATCCATCCGCACCGCATCACCACGAGCCTCCCCAGGGCCAGATGCAATCCTATCAACCAGGTAATGTACATATAGACGCCTCATTCCCCGTCGATTTGCAGGAGACCGCCTTCCAGGTTCGCAGCCGTTCATACCACTGTCGATATCACTCGAAACACGGCCAAAAGGCTCAGCCGTTCGTGTTGGCCCCTTGATCGACAGCAATGTCAACCCTCCAAGACATCAACTCGGCGCGGATGTAGCGACGACCGCCCGGAGCTTGCCACTTGAGCGCCTCACAGCGTGTCATCCCATCAGCCCATCTGGGCGTAAGGAATTGGTCATCAGGGTGCTCAGTAAGAACCGGCCGGTCCAGGTCTGACGTTCACCGCTTCCAGATGACGGGGGCTCGGAGGTTGTTGGATGCCAGATGAGTCGGGATACTTGACAGTACAACATACCGCCGTAAAGTAACTGGCTAGTAAACTCAAGGCTCGCTTACACCGGATGAGCCCTTCATCCCTTCACTCGCTTCGGTGCACGTGTCGATGAGTTATTACTGCAAACCGCGAAATCCCTCTCCCTGCGCCACGTCGTCAATCTCGTGTCAGCTAGGGAGACCATGATGATCTCAGATCCATCTGTCGCCCAACGGCTGACGGAAACAAGCTTCTTCCGTCAGCGCTGTTGTCTGCACGCACAGAGCATGTCGACAGGGGCGGCAGTGATGGTGGCTTGAGCACATGCATCAGACTAACGCACAGCGGGCAGCGGCTATGCATCTCTCACACCTGTCCAATCAGGCTGTCTCACCCACATGTCATCTTCAGAAATCGAAGGGGATTATTTATTATCAACAGCTAGCCTCGCCGTGTCTGGCCCTGCTGGGTGTGTGTGTAATGGCGTTCGTTTCAGGCTGCCGTTGTCCCTATGACTTCTGATGAGAACACTCTCCTCAACTGGCACGAGCCGTCGGTCAGGAATCTCAGGTCATCAGCAAGAGCCCTAGACCGACATACGATGATCGTCCCGAAGACGTGGGAATTGGGTTTTGCTAGCTCGTCCCAGCGCCCCGACCTCGTCACGAACCTAACGCGACCAACTGGCAAACAAACAGGGTGAATGTTGCCCTTTGGAGGAGGAGTTGACCCAGGTCAGGGTAATTGATCCTATGCCGCGTTGGTTGGGCTCAAAAGGCAGTGAGATCAGCGTCAGGGCACGGCGAAGGCCGAGTAATAACATCCCATGCCCGAACCTTTCCCAATAGGAAAGCATAGAGGGATAGGATTTTGACGGCGGCATCGGCACTTGACTCGACGATATCCTAGACTACCTCATACTCACTGAGCGGTATGAAGGGCTCTCCATACGTTACACGTCTCTTGGTACAAAGGTACCTCTTATCAGCTGCGTATTGCGCCAACCTCTCCGTACCCTGGTGCCGGTGCCAACCAGGATGTTCCACGTCCAATCAGCGCAGCCCACGTCGACGACGACCAACCCTCTCGTGTGGACGGGCTCTAGGGCTGGGGCACTAGGAATATTCTTCCTTAGGACGATGAGCTAGCATCAGTGGAGTGCACCAAAGTACACAGTATACATTCGTATTGATCCTCTCTTGCAACTTGTGGAAGGCGTTTTCCCCAACATCTCGTTTCCCGTGTCAACACACATACAGAGGCGGACATGTGAGTCGATCGTTTCGAATCCACGAAGTTGCGAACCATGCATATCATCTTTGGCCCTACAGGCAGGGAGGGAGCTGCAAGCGCGGACCGTTGTCCGTGCCACACCTTAGGGTATCCTCGACAGGAGGCTGGAAGAAGCCTTGTCCAAATTGGGTAACCAGTGAGTGCGATGTGGTGGTGTGAAAGCGGCACAGCTAGGCGTAGATCGAATGTGTGGCGCCGCAGAGTGTTGGACTGATCTCACCGACGGACTATTCTTATACACTATGTAGCAGAGTTATCAGTTAAGTGTACGAATTGGATTCCATCGGCTACGGCGTGGACTTCATATCAAGTACTCGCTGGTCCAATCAAAACTGAGAACGTGGACAGGATGCACAACATGCCCCTTGAGAGAGTTTTCTGTCGTCGAACTCGTAACTAGTTACTATGAGAAGGTGAGCTGCTAAGCTAGCCCAGTTGGAGGTCACGATTATACGGTAGCAGGTAACATGGTTAGCATCTTGAGCTGAGAAGAATTGACTTTCACTCACTGGTATAGTCCCACCTAACAACTCTCATAGCTTAGTATACTATTCTATATACCAGCCACTTCTTTGTCGCGCTCCTCTCTGTCGCAGAACTGTATACTAGTAGTCCCACTCCATCCACGATCTACCGTACTCTCCATCAGAAGTGTTACCAGAAGAGAGGTAGCAGGTCACCTCTAACAGCCACTCACTGCGTGCACCGTACGAAAGGAGGAGGGTACTGTATCCCAAAATCCAAACACCCCGCGGGGCGACAGGCCCAAGCTCTTCTCATTAGTCGCGTTCTCACCGCTACTTGCTCTCGCGTCTCTCATCGTCCGCTCTCGACATGGATTAGGTGGTCGGTACGTGGTCGGGAGGCCTTTAACGAGACCCCTCTCCCCGGTCTAGCCGTAAATCTTTGCCGAGCGGTGGGCCCCCCATACCAACCTTCTGGCCATGGATCACGCTTGGCCCATGATCGCCAGCTATTGGTTTCGCTATCTTTCGTTCTTTCGACAGATACCGCTGGGAGGTCCACAGCGGCCCCCGCGATACATTGGACTCCCGTCACATGTAACATGGAAGTCAGTGGTCACGAACCGGACCGGACCGGGGCTTTTCTCAGCCATCGCCGTTTTGTGTCTCGAATGGGGGTTCGTGTGAGAAAAACAAAGGCATTGTTCCTCACGTGGCGGTGGCTGGGCCATTCGCCAGCCCGTTCACATGGAGTCTCGAGTCTTTTTTTGTTTTGTTATTAGCCTCATCAGGGGAGACCGGTGTGAATTGCGTGGGGTTTCTCACAAGGTTTTCCTCGGCCGTTGGTTAGCTAGTTCGTTCGGTCTATCAAATTAGAATTCCTCCTGCCCGTTCTGGTGCACCGACCAGAGAGCCTCGCTGGCTGACTGAACTGACGGTTACTGCATAGTGGTTACCACGACAAGAAGACCAATCGATTTGTACCTGTTACCTCTCATACGCCCCGATCGGTACTACTCTCTCTCCCCTGCCTTTTCAGTGCGCAGCAGCGATATGGTTACCGTACTTGACTTGACGGTGAAAGCCAAGGAACCGGGGGGGCTGGTCTGGCTGGCACTGTACATCGGTGGGTGTTACGTGTAACGCAGTCGGGCATCGCATTGCTGTCTTGTCCGCTGTTACCTACCAACCACTGCCCATGATTATTATTGTTATTATTATTATTACCAGCCATCGTCGAACGATCGTCATCAGAGCATCTAAGTTTATCCTGCGTGTACATCGGGTGGGTATCATCGGGCGAGAGAACGAGACGTGATCGCAAACAAGGATTCAACGGGGAGCGAACCCGCAAGCGCACCACAGCTGACGGTGAGTCTCTCGGCCTCTGGCTGGTCTGGCTATTAGCCATGACATCTGCCCGATGAGACAGTTGCGACTATCTCAGATGCTTCGCAGACGGACGGGGCGTTCCAGATCGGGGCCGCCAACTACCACGTAGGGAGTCGTTCCCATTGATGGTTTCGGCGGGCTTGAAGGATCAACATAACTGATCTGGATATCAATCTCACATCGTGCATACACCGTGGAGCCCTCTGCCCGGCTGGTTATCTGTGCTGCCTGCGTTTATGTGCGTCGACCCCGGGCCCAACCCTCCACACCCCCTGAACCCCCCAGCAAGTCGCTGCTGTGCTAATGTAGGGATGTGCGTGTACAGCGGGGAGCAGGATTACCGCTACAGCACATAACCGCACTCGACATAACTAGCGGCGGAAGGAGGAGACCAGGGCAGCAGAGATTGGGGGATTGAATGATTGACGCTGCTGGCGCCGCCTCTTGTGTGGTTCTTGCTGACCCGAGACGGCACATCTGCCTCCAATGCTTCGCCAGGCAGATCAGATAGATAATGTAGGTAATCACCATGTAGATACATACCTACATACATGTGATGATGTGGGCCACAGTCGAAACTCGATCAAGCAAAAAGCCGCACTACGGCCCACAGACAGCAGATGCGCTGCACCCGCGTTCGCGTTGCTGCATGGAAAGAATCCGTCGTATGCGGGAGAGACTTCTCTGGCTTTGCCCTGTGTCCGTCCCCCTCGCTCGACTGTCCTTCTCACGGCTTTCTTCCGCGGCAGTGAAGGGAAGGATCACAGTGCTTGCTGCTTCTTGGGTGGTGGCCCTCCCTGGTCGGAATCAGCCAGCCCAGCGCCAGCGAACCACACCCATATGTAATGCAATGCGGACTCCCAGCCACCTGCCACCCTGCCCTGTCACCCTGCCACCCCAGGAAAGAGAAGCAGTCAGTCGCCTGCGCAAGGAAGCAAGCGGACACGGTGATGGGCATCCGTCGGCGCCGCAGCAGGAAGCAGAAGCAAGTATGATTCGCATATGTACAAGCTCCTAGCGGGTGGCAATTTCCCCTGATGCCTGTCTGTAGAACCTCAGGCGCAACAGGGGGGACACCCCGTGGGTGGGGTGTGAGTGTGTGTGTGCCTGCTTGCTGGCTTGTAGAGATTGAGAAAGGGCTGGGCCTGGACTCGATGGTCACCCATGTCGTTTGCGCGTCTGTCATGCCATCTCAGGGCCAAGAAGAGAAATAGATCTCCTCCTGCATGTCTTGTCCGGTCACATAACCGGGAAATTTTCGTGACAAATAATGTGACTGATATTCCGTCCGGGGACCCAAGAACGAAACACCCATCCCCTATGGCCTATGGATCAACATTGCTAAGTAGTTTTGACGGTCCAACGAGCAAACTGTTCCGGTGGGGATGGTCGACGCGAGGGATCGGTGATTACTGTACGAGTGCTTCAAGGCTCTGCTCATGAGCTGATGGCATCATGGGGGTTCAACTACGGCTCGCAATATACCGGTAATACCTGTTGGGCTCGTGTTCGCTCGTCAGGCAAGCAAGCCATCATCCTCTTGGATCCTTGAGAGCACCGCCGCATATCGGGCAAACTGCTCACCAGTCGCCACGCACCCTTCCAAATTCCTTTAACAAATGGTCCCCGTCAAGGCAAGCAAGCCAGGTGGTGGTGGGTGCTGTTGGCCGCGACCCAACGGCAAGGCCACTGCAACCTCGCCGGGGGAAGGCAGAAGGCGAAACGAGGTCACGTCGAGTGGTGGCCTCGCGGTGGCAACCGACCATGCCGGCAAAAATCAAAGCACGCTGCGCGCAGCAGCAGGAGCAGGAGCACAGAGTCCTCGGGAACGCAACCCGACTCGATGGCAGTGCGTCGACAGCCCCCAAAGTGACAAGGCCCGTCAAGTCGCAGTCTTGGCCGCCTCTCTCGAGCGCACCAGCAGCACGGACAGAAGAAACATCCTCTGACTGGGCTGCATGAACGCCTGGCCTGGGTCGCTCCCCCGCGTGCGCTGTGCCTGCATGAATAGAGGTCGTACCGTACCGTGGTCTATAGAGGCTTACGGTCACAGCCTCAAAGCAGGGCCCAAAGTAGGGTGCAGTCAAGGTGTTTTCTAGACCCGTGGTTCGTCGTGCTGTAGCAGAGGCACGCATGCGAGAGGAAAGTTTCCGCTGTTGGCTGGCTGCCGGCTGAGGCAGATGGGCAGACGAGACGAGAGCCGGCGTCGATAGTATGTCACCCTCTACGCTGCGCCTGTATAGTAGGTATCATCAGTGACGGGTGAGCTATCAAGGCCGTGCAGGACGGCTGTATGTAGCCTGTTGATCGATGAGGACCGCTTGGTCAGTTGCATCGCATTCGCCCCTCTGGCTCACCAATGCACGTCACCCTTCTTCTCCTTCTGGGTGCAAGCAGGCCGGCAGGACAGGGCAGGGCCCCTCGACTTGTCAAGCACGCACCTACCTGCCTTCAGCCCAGTTGCTGGAGAATGGAATGGAGGAGTTGCATGAGAAACGGCGACGGGAGGATGTGGGCTGCTTGCATGAGTCTGCGGGGGGCGCGCAAGCTGCGAACCAGGGCATCTGGCACCTCATCGACAAGGAAAGGGATGCGATGCGAATCCTGTCTTTGTGGTTGGTTTCCTGCTCAGTGCTCACACACCTCTTTCCAGCCAGCAGCCCCGTCTGCCCTTGAAACCCATCCATCGAGTCAAGCGTTGCGATTGCAACCAACCCGCGCTGTGCGCCAAAACAAATAGAGCCCCCGTCCTAGGAAAGCCCCCTGGAAGTTGGCCCCCTTGACCCCGTCTCCCCGGCTTCTCGCTTGCGCACGCGCACACCCGATTGGATAGCTCGGGGAAGCTTTATCAGGTGTGTGGTGATGTGATTTTCGTAAAGGCGGGACATGGTCAGGATACAATGCTCGCGAGACTGCTGCCCGCAATGTCGTGTGCGGACTGGGCGAATACCAAGGCCCGGCACCCCTTTCAATGAATCGAAGGAGAAATAGAAAGTATGGTGGAGGGATATGGGATGGAGGATTTGAAAGGGGGAATCTATCACAATAAATTAAACGCGAGGTCACGTGTTTTCGCAGAGCCAATTAGTAGGTCATTAGTCCAGGCGCGGGTTGTCTTGGTCGTTGCCCTACAAGCGCGACTTCCGTCTTGTGACCAGATCTCATTCAGTCATGAGGCGAGGGCACGCCGTGGTCCATCTATTTTCCTCGGCCACCTGACATTCAACACGTCCCTTTTCCCATAACTGGACTCTCACAATGTCATCACCGCCCAAACCACCGATACCCAAAGCCGCAGAGCCCAAGTACGGCCAGACCTTCGATCCCTGGAACTCGTCATCGAGCGGCCACCAGCGCGCCGAGAACCGGCTGGGCGACAGCACCGGATGGCGGGATTCGCGCAACAAGAAGCTGATGAGCCAGTTCAAGGGCGGCGCGAGCGGCGGGCAACGGGTCTCCGACACAGTGGGCGCCGGGTCGAAGTACTGGGATCCAAACGCGAAGGCGCTGATACCGCCGGAGCTGCGGTCCCGGGCTCAGAGCTCCGTGATGGACATGCTGGCGAATCCGGGCACTATGAAGCCGACCCTATCATCTACGGCAGACAGTCGGCGAGCAAATCCTGACGAGAGCGAGAGGCACAGTGCTCTTACGGCAGAGGAGAGGCTCATGGCGCAGCGCAGGGTGGAGGACGAAGCGCGGGTAGCGGAGAAGGAGCGGCCACGGGGCATGTTCGACGGCGTGGTCGTCTACGTCAACGGGAGCACGCATCCGCTCATCTCCGACCACAAGCTCAAGCACGTGCTGGCAGAGCACGGGGCCAAGATGTCGTCTCACTTGGGACGGCGGAAGGTCACGCACATCATCCTAGGGAGGCCCGCCGGTGGAAAAGGGGGTGCTGGGGGCGGCCTCGCTGGTGGCAAGTTGCAGAAGGAGATCCAGAAGGTTGGCGGCTGCGGTGTGAAGTTCGTGGGCGTCGAATGGGTCCTCGAGTCGATTAAGGCTGGGAAGAGACTTCCAGAGGCGGGCTTCAGTGACCTGAAGATTGCTTCAAGGGGCCAGCAGAGCGTGCACGGGTTATACTCGAAGCAAAAGGCGTCTGTGACAGACAACTCTGGACCTCCTCCAAGCGGCCAAGCTTGAGTCAGCCCAAAGAAACGGCCGCATTATGACAGCATATGAGGAGATGGGTTTTGTTTCGACGGTATTTTCATGGTGCATGGAGTTGGGTAGCATGGCAATGAGCATATATGCATTGGAAGGTCTCTGCATGAACACGGTGGTCTCCAGGCGTTCAGTCTCGAGAAAGCAGCACAGAGAATATAAAACACATGACTATCTCAATCCTTCTCGAATACTTGAAGTACTGCTTTGTCTTTAGGAAGACACTGTGGCGTTATGATGTGAGTGCGTAACCAAACCCGTACCTCGGATCCTACTATACTATACTACTATACTATACTACCTGATGCCCCTGAGTCCTAAAGACACGCCACCCCAACCATCTACCATCCCACGCTCGCTATCAGATATAATTCCAAGGTAGTACTACGTTCCTAGTTCAGGGCGCAACTCTCACTATATCGAGAACCATCCCCAGTCACTTGGATATGGGTGATGAACCAGACTTGCTCACGGAATCTTCATGCAGGGGTCGCAGGCCGCAACTAGAATCAGCTCCAGCACACTCACCTCTCGACAAGTCTGGATATGACATGATAATAGCCGACAGATATGAAGGGGAAAAGGGGTGAGGCGAGGGCAACTTACGGCACCTAATAAAGGCTTTAGCAATGATGGATCGGAATCGCTGCGCAGGAGAGCCTAGAGCTTCGTGAGGTTGAATCCGGCTACCGTTTCCAGGTACGAGATTGCTTCTGCCTTGTGCACCCTGATGACGCCGTCGACGCCAATTTCGGGCGGGAACGAGTAGGCGGTCACGTCGATGGCATTGTCGCTGTTGGGCACTGCCTCTGCTGCACGTGGCAGGAGCGCAAGGCAGCTGAGCAGGAGGATCGGGAGTGGGAGCATGTTTGCGTTTGTAATAAGTTCTGAAATACGTAGGTGAATATGGTGGGACAAGAGACAGTGGCAGGACGGCGAGCAGACTCGAGAAAGGAAATAGGAAGCGATAAGATGACCCTTTGGATGCTTTTGTAGGACGCCAATGTCTCGCGATGGTACCTTTCCAAGATCATATCGATGGTTTGTGTAGACCAAATGAGCACGCTTTGTTCAACCTGCCACCTCCAACCCGTGAGAACAACGGGTAGCTGACTTCAAGGTCAAATTGCGTGCTAGACAGGCAAACACCTGCCTCTTGAGAACTGACTTGGTTGCTCTGCAACGAGCCGGCAAGGCGTCCACATATCTTCGAGGCTGGGTGGGGTTTGGAATCCTGTGGTATGTGTTCGAGTGTAGCTAGGCACCCGCTCCTCCACGTGGGCGGCTGTTCAACCATGCCCGACAGGACTGTCATCAGCTTGGCTGTCTTGATTGTCAAACACGTATGATGGCTTGGGTTGCGACGCCGGCCATGAAGGGCAATGGTTTTCATGTATGTAAGGGGATAGACCTACGGACCATCCGACGTGAAGCGATGGGAACAGATGAGGATAAGGTGATTGAGGCAATTTTCTGTTGTCGACCTGAATAGTTTGCTTGCTTCTCATATTATGTTCAATTTTCGCTGCCGTGTATACGGCCAGTAGGCATGCCATCAATTCCTCTGACGAACCTTGTACGGAGTAGATTTGAAGCCTTATGGACCTTCCTCTTCGCCGTCGTCGGTCGTATTAGGGAGGTATTATAATCCGATGGCATATGGTGACCGCCGATCCAGTGAGATACTTTGGCGTACATACTGTACCGAAAGATCAATACACGAAAATGCATTGGCGATATGGCTCCTGAGCGACACGTGAGGCCGATACCAACTAACCTGTGCATCGAAGGCGTGAGTTACTTGTTGCTTGCCGCTGTCTATAGAGGTCGTGCCGTGGGTAGGTCGGCGCGGATAAGGTACAACACAGACTCCCGGCCTGTGCGGATCGACCACCATGGCCCGATCATCGCGTTCTCGTTGATGCCACGCTGTGGAGGACGATGTAAGCCTCGGCAAATACAAGAAGACGACCTCCGGATGTGCCCGGGACTAGATTCTACAGACAGTTCGAGCCCTAAGCCATGGTTGTAGGTATACCATCTTCGACTTGATACAGTACGCTTGTCGCATACTGGCTCGTGAAATCACATCTTGTAGTACGCGATCTAAACTATGATACTTCCATTAGCCCCTGTGATATACAGCAGTGCGTATCACTGACATGGAGGACGCCATGACCTGGTCTTCCCCGGCCGTGATGATGCCTCACAGTAATCCACCCTCAGCGTTGCTCCAGTGCCTCCATATCTCTAGTGCCTGGATAGGAAGGAAACAACGAACACATCAAGCTTGAAAGGCTGAGGACGGAGGCTTGGACCTAGAAAGTTAGCATATATACGGCGTCTTGCTTGGACTCTCAGAGACTCACTCACTGTACTGTCAGGGCCATCATGTCCATGTCTTGCCCTGAAACAGCCTGACTTGTGTAGTCACTCTTGAAGTCGGACATACGCCGTTCTCCCCTTAGCCATCTTATTTTATGACCATGAGATCGATGCCCCGGGCTCTCATTCTCGACCAAACGGCTAGAACAGAGCTACTTACGAAACGATGCGTGGTATGCTAAGGGCCGTTGGACTTGGGGTGCAGTCTCATACGAATACGCTGGCGTTATGCACGACCGTCAACGAGACCGACTCGATGCTCCGCTCGTCGCTCTTCATGATACCCTTTTCTTACGGGAATATGGAGTTGGGGAGCTCCTTGTTGCCGAGGAAGCCGTTCAGGGGTCCGGTCAAATGGCCCGGGTAAGGGGCAAATGCGGGGAATCGCAGCTTGCAGCGACCGCCGTGCCCCCGTCTTGTTACATCATCTCAGCACCTCCAATATATAACCTTCGAATGAGAAACACAGTACCAGTTTCTCCTGCTACATTGTCGGCCTGGCTCTGTCGTGAACAGGTGGTGCAGAAAAGATACTACATCGCCCAAGTACCTATGCTAGAGAGTCGCTCGCAACCTGTTTCACACAAGCCCAGTCTGCACACAGGTGTACAGCGTCTTAAGAGAGCTCCCCAAAGGTTCAACGGTTGTCATTGCCCGAGGTCTGCGACAATGAGTCACCCACAGGATGAAGCTCATCGCCAGTCCCTTGAGGACCCGGAATCCTTCTGGTCTAGTCAGGTCAGTCTTCCCTCTGAGTCTGAGATGCCTGCAGGCTGGCCTTGGAAGCTCAGCTCCCATGCACTTCCATGTTCCCCCGGAAAGCTCCTGTAGACCATCAAGCGAGCATATGATGACTAACAGCTACGGATCAGGCCGAGCACCTCTACTGGCATAAGAGGCCAAGCGCAAACTTGACCAAGTCGACCAAGAAGCTCAAGAGTGGCATCGAACACCCTCATTGGAATTGGTTTCAGGGCGGAGAGATATCGACATGCTACAACTGCGTCGACCGGCATGTGCTTGCAGGGAATGGTGACCGGCCTGCGATTTTTTACGACAGCCCCGTCACCAAGACCAAGCAGGCGATCACGTATGCGCAGCTGCTAGACGAGGTCGAAGTCACAGCTGGTGCCCTCAGAGCAGAGGGCGTGAAGAAGGGAGATGTTGTACTGGTTTATAGTAAGTCACCTCGGATCAGTTGATATTGGAAAACGACAGTTGAACTGATGCCACGCAGTGCCCATGATACCCGCAGCCCTCATCGGGATCCTTGCCGTCAATCGTTTAGGCGCAATACACACCGTAGTCTTTGGCGGCTTCGCCGCAGCGTCCTTAGCACAGCGAATCGAAGCATCTCGACCTGTCGCCATTCTTACCGCTTCGTGTGGCATCGACGGAGCCAAACCACCGATAAGCTACAAGCCGTTCATTTCCGAGGCTATTCGACTGTCTAGCCATAAGCCGAGCCGCGTTATCATTTGGCAGCGAAACGAGCTGCGTTGGGATGCTCTCAACAAGGCTGGCGGTGAGCGTAACTGGTTCAAGATGGTGCGCAGTTGCAGGGCAAGAGGCGTGAAGGCGGATTGCGTTCCGATCGGTGCAAACGAGGGTGTCTACATCATCTACACAAGGTATGTACACGCCTGCATGCCTTCGAGACTGCTACGTTGACACTGACATGAATTAGCGGCACTACTGGGTCACCCAAGGGCGTGGTACGCGATGCTGGTGGCCACGCCGTTGGACTGCATCTCTCTATCAACTATCTGTTTGGTGTCAACGGCCCTGGAGATGTCATATTCACTGCAAGGTGAGACGCTTCAGCCATGGCAATATTAAAAGCTTCCTAACGTGCAGTAGCGATATTGGTTGGGTGGTTGGACACTCTTACATCATCTACGCTCCACTTCTCACTGGGGCAGCAACAGTTCTCTTCGAAGGAAAGCCGGTCGGGACGCCTGATAGCTCTACCTTCTGGAGGATCATAAAGGAGTGGCATGTATAAAAACATCCCTATTTCAGACTCCAAGTCCCCGGGTTTGGAATACACTTGAACCTTCTGCTAACTTCTCGGCAGTAAGTAATTCTGCTAGGCGATTCCAGAAACATAGGGTACGGTAACTAACCAGGGACATTTTCATACGCTAGACAAGGTTACCAGTCTCTCCACAGCTCCCAGTAAGTCTCAGATTCGAAGTACATTCAGAACAGCAACTGATGTGTCAGCCGCCTTGCGGGCGATCAAACGGGATGACCCAGAGAACGAGAGCCTCAAGCGGATAGGGGAAAAGGGTGGGCTCAAGAGCCTAAAGGCGCTATTTCTGGCCGGCGAAAGATCAGAACCCTCAATCATTACCATGTACCAGAAGCTTATCCAGAGCTATGGGGCGCCCGGTGCCCTCATCATAGACAACTGGTGGTCGTCAGAATCAGGGTCTCCTATATCAGGTATCAGTTTGAATTCCCATATAAAAAGGGACGGGCAAACTACCGCCAACAGCTTCAAGCCGCTTCCAATCAAGCCTGGGAGCGCTGGCAAGGCGATGCCAGGATTCGACGTCAGAGTGGTGGACGACAAGGGCAACGAGGTCAAGCGAGGCAATATGGGAAACATCGTTCTAGCGATCCCACTAGCACCGACGGGTTTCACGACGTTGTGGAAGGACGCGGAGCGGTTTTACAAGGGTTATTTGAAGAGGTTCGATGGTAGATGGATCGATACGGGCGGTACGTCTTGCACCTAATTGTTTACGCACCCTTCCACTGACAAAGCGCAGATGCTGGCATGATAGACGCCGAAGGCTACATCAGTATCATGAGTCGGAGTGATGACCTGATCAATACTGCAGGTCATCGACTTTCTACAGGTTAGTCCTAGTACAATCCGCTGGGAGTATCTGCTGACGAGATGGGATAGGCTCCATCGAGCAAGCGATAACGAGCCATCCACTCGTAGCTGAAGCCAGTGTCATTGGTATCCCTGACTCCCTGAAAGGCCAATTGCCGTTCGCTTTCATCACCCTCTCGGTGCCCGACCACCCTACATCCGCCGTGCCCGATACGAAGCTGTCGGAGGAGATCCAACAGCTCGTCCGCCAGCAAATAGGTGGAATTGCCGCTCTCGGTGGCATCATCCAAGGAAAGGGCATGATCCCGAAAACGAGGTCGGGCAAGACACTGCGGAGGGTTCTAAGGGAACTGGTCGAGAACGCGGTCCATGGTGAATACGAGCAGGAAGTCCAGTATCCCGCCACCATCGAGGATGCGTCGGTGATCGAGGTGGCGAGGGGGAAGGTGGGCGAGTACTTCACACAGAGAGGAGGAGCGCACAGAGCTATCGAGGCGAGAGCGAAGTTGTGAGGATGCAGTCAAGGGGGTGGTATGATGGTCAGACATACATAAGCACCGAGCTCAGCGAGGCCTACCGGGGATTTTCTGCTGAGCAGCCGCTGATTCGTTGGTATCCCATTGCGAAGGCTTTGACTTCACCTTGCACTGTCGTCGGTCCTACCACCAGGGGCCTATATGGTGCCCGGTTAGAGTGTCTGATGCCCCTGTTACACTCAGCCCCCATAAGTCTCCGTACGGGCATGTTGATAAGATCACAGATTATCCGTAAAGAATTGAATACCGTTATAAGCATACAGGAATAAGCAGCACTGATGTTATATGCTACTTTCCACGCTTATGCCAGTGTGCCTCTTCCAATAACGAGAGATATACCGTTGCTTGCTGGACTATTGGTATGCGAATACTTATAAGGGTTCAGTGTAGCGGGCTCATCCATTACGGTATCTACATACCAACACACATACGTATTTCTATACCTACATCTTATAATTGCTTGTTCAGGACATGATTCCAGTCAAGTCCCTGGTCACTGTCATTCAAGCCACCGTCGCCTGAACCTCGTCCAACAATCTGTACTCAAAATTGCTTACGCTTGTTTGTTGTCATTGCAGCCGATCCTCCTGCGGCTGCCGATGAATCGGCGTACCCAAAGTGGGTTGCAAGTTTGTTAGCCAATGACTCAGTGTTGTGTCATTTGGCAAGTGACAGCTGTTCCCTGAGCCGCTTGTTGGAGTGATAAAAAGGTATTCCGAGTGCCCAAGAGAACTTCTGCTTCTCTCTTTCTCTCCCTTTTCTTACCAAAAGCAGTGGGATACATTGCAGCAGCAACATGGCAAGGTCACTGCCGGTCCCTTGAACATCCATGAGAGGAACCACGCGCCGGGTTGATCACGTCGGAATGGGACATTTTGGTGCACGGGAGAAATCACTTCAAGCTATGTTCATCTCCATACTTCCAAAGGAAGTTATCATGGAAAGTCAAGAATATAAAAAGCTTGGGGGACGCGCAGTGTTCTGTTGAGCAGGATGTGGCAGCTCTGTTACCTAGGTGATGCTGGGAGGAGATGTGGCAATCGACATTTATTCGCTTGTGGACACACACATAGAATCAGCAAGATTCGCATTCTTGTACGTTCGAGAGATCTTGTATACAATCTACCAGCGAGAAAAACTACGTGACAGCAGCCTTCCTATGCGCGCCGACCTTATGGAACACAAACTGCCAGATGCTCTGGTGCTCAGAGGAACCAACATCGTTCGGATTCGAAACTGGACAACCCGTATCCAGCAGTGGGCTTTCACATTGGTGAAACTGAAGACATCATCGATTCGTGTGGGGATTAACTCAAGGCACATCTCGAGGATGTCCGAGATACGAAAGGGAAAAGGATCGGATGTAGGCTTACGAACGGGGGCATTCCTTTTAGATACGACGAAGTTAGTGGTAAGTATATAAAAGCCTTCCCACCTGCATAGAGGCTAGGAGAGGCTGACTTCACCTTTGATATTAGCACGACGTCCAGGTCCACGAAAGCACCATCTTCGTTGATGACGACACTGAACATATCATCGGCGGCACTGTGTACTATTTGTTTGATGATTATTCCCTTGTTGAGGTTGCACACAACTTGGTCTCCAAGGTTCTCAATTCATCCCTCCGAACAGCGAGAGTATGTCATATTTCCTGTTTCTCTTCCTTGCTATCGTATGAGAATGATATTCTTCTCGCTTTACCCGTCAACCTGATCATGTACTGATAAGGTGGCTCCTCAGAAGGAAGAGATGGGAACAATTGTTCAAGTTGGATATACCACGGTTCCCCGAAATCTCCCCGAGCTTGGCTGGGCTCGCAACCTCAAGTCAAGGCAATCGTCAGCCTCATGGAAGAAGAGATGAAGGACTACCAGACCCATCTACAGAACACTGGACATACCACCCCCGCGCCGCTCAGCTGCATGGGCCGGCCTAGACTTGTAGACGTATTCAGCGCCCGAGACACTCCATCCAGCTCATGCATATCCTTGTGAAGGCACCCGAGGCATTGGCAGCAAAGACGAGAGGTAGCCTAGCTGATTGTGCTTCGCCCTGGCTGACATACGACGCCCTTGCTGGTCTGATAGTGTGTACGCAATAGGAAACATTGTTGTCAAGCACCAAAAACCATCCCATCGCCTCCAGCAACGCATATCAGATCGGCTGACAAGGTCTATGAGCTTCTGTAGCTGGTCCACATGGTTCAGGTAATCTGTCCGTATGTGTTGCATGTAGTATACCGGGGTCATACTGTGCTATCATGGGGCTTCCTGCTATCCATGCGAACAGCTCCCATGACCTGCGAGCCGCATGCTGATTCGATTGATTCCAGGGGCTCCCAAAGGCTGCGTAGCATATACTACTTGACTTCTGTCCTCATTCGGAGGTACTATGGCGGTGCCAAGGTCGAATGGGCAGTCTACTGTTTCTCCTGGAGCGGTATTCCTTCGTGGTAGAATAGGGGTCAAGCCGCAGCTGGCGCGGATACTGGCACAGCGGCCAGATACGAGCTCGGATTCAGGTTTGATGCCCGTGTTTTTGAACGCGAGGCAAGAGAACATGGCGGGTGTTATGTAGATGATTCCTTCGGTTCGTATCTGGCCACCTAGATCGAATCTTGTTTTAGGTGGCCGCCAACGTCCTTGTTGCTGGCAACTGTCGATAAATAGGTGTATCAACAAAATATCCGATGGCATGTGTCGCGTTTATATAATCAACTGGAACCACAAAAGAACTCATGAGCGATTCAGATGAGGCTCATATGAGCGAGTATCGACGTATTCGGTGCGTGAGAGGGATCTGTCCTTTGATAAAGCTCATTAGAGCAATGGGTATCATTCAAATCAAGTATCTGTGTCCTAGAGCGAGACGTGTCTCAAATAGACCTCTTATACCTCAAGCAATCTTCTCAACTAGAAGGTCCTTCATTTTTGTGTTCGTGCAACTCAGAAAAGAAGGCAATTATTGTCCCCTCCGCGAGACATCTCGATCGAGCTAGCTGGCGAAGATCAGGGCATCGAGTGAGGTGATACATCTCACGTGCAGCTTCCCACCAGTTATTCAGCGGTCAGAAGTGGCGAACATGTCCCCCTTGGCGGAGCACTCCCTAGATACCCTCTTCCTTGTCCTCCTCATCTTCCTCGTCCTCGTCACTGGTCGCTTCGATGTTCGATTTCTTGTTGCTTTTCTTCATGTCCTTCGCGGTTGTCTTCTTGGGTGCCTTCGCTGAAGCCGGGGCGGCGGCGGCGGCAGGCGCGATCGAAGAGATCTCTGGAGCTTCATGGCCCTTGGCTTGGAGCTCGGCGTTGATAGCGGGGATGGCTCCCACCAAAACGCCGTATGCCTCCAGGTTCAGCATGATGCCCTGGATTAGGTATGCTGGTTAGTCGGGATGGAAAGATGACCATGCTCTTAGAGTCTCAGACAGCTCACCTTCTTTCCCGGCTTGGCATCACCATTTTTGTCCATATAGTACTCTCGGATGTTGACGTAGGTTGTGCCTTTGAAATCGGTGACGGTGGCTCTGCGATTACCACCAAGCTTTACATGCAAGAATTAGCAACAGGCCAGTCATGCGAGGTAGATCAACCTGGGCTTTACTTACGGCCCACCAAGCATTGCCGTCGTCGTCCTTGCCGGAATCAGGGGCAGCAGAGGTCTTGGTCTTCTTGCTCGACTTTGTGACTTCCTCGCTTGAGACGTCGTCGTCCTCGTCGCGACGCGATCTCTTGAGGTTCTTGGACTTGACCATTGTTGCGAGTTTGATTGGAACGGGGGGGAGATGAGTGATGAGTTCGAAGACCGGATAATGGACGAGAGTATGGACAAGAGTATGGACGTATGAGTGTATATGTGATCCGATGATGGTAAATGCGAGGATCTGAGTTCGATAGCTCACAAAGGCCACAAACGGGGTTGGATTACCTAAGAGGCAGGTACGTCAAGAATGTGGTGGGGTTGACGCGTTCAGGTCGCAGCTGTTCGTTGAGAGACGCGCCGCCGGCACTTTGGGATTACCTAATGCTGTCGGGCTGGCCTAGCTGCCTAGCCCCTGGAAGAGTCTTGCTACAGCGCATCCACAGCGCTAATAACAGCTAATACTTAGCCGGGAAATTCTCCCCTCTCACCAAGCGTCCAGACCCAAAGCCTCCAAAGGGCCCCGTCATCCTAGCCCAAATCTGGGCGGGTTAGATTGCGCCAGCCACGATGTACCGGCGATCAGACCCCTGACGAGCCTCCTCAATGGAGTCCTCATCCTGGCTGCTCCCAAAATTAGCATCCATGATGGGAATAGCCATCCCAAACTCGGAACGTTGACGTTGACACGAAACATTCGACCAGCACACCATTCACACTTTCTGTTCTTTCTTTCCTTCCTTTCATAGCGTTACCGCAAAACCCGAAGAATACAACACCATTCACTTCACCATTGTCGAATCTACCTGCGATGACTGTCACTTCTCCGTTCTGTCTTATTCCTTGATCGATTGTCTGCTTACCTACCTGCCTACCTACACCATATCTGACATGTGTCCGCCGCTATCGCTGCCCTAACTAGTCTTCGAATTCGATAGATCTGAAAAGTCCTAATGGCTACCGAAAGCGATGGAACACGCGGCGCACCACCCGCCAGATCGCAACCCGACATGCAAGCCACCCCAAACGACGCGACAATACCATCCAATGCAATTTCCGACAGCCCATTGACGAGTCCGACGAACCCGTCTGAGGAAGATACTCTCCCGTCTTCAGCGAGTCAAGGAGACCTCGTGTCCAAAGTCTTCCAGTTCCTGTCAACGGCCACACCAGGGACGTTGGGCGCCATTGGTGCCGGGCTTGCGGCAACCACCTACTTTATACTGGGAAAGGTCGGGCTGGTGCTCATAGGCGCCTTTGGGGGGATCACGTTGTTCGCAGCCTGGGAATCTCGTCACCCAGAGGTATCGCGTGCCGTCCGGGGTGAAAAGGGTTACGACTTTCTTGATCGCCTCTTCGAAACGAGACCTAGAGACTCGTCCACGAACGCCGAACAAGATGAACTGGTTGATGCTCAGACGCTGGCTCGAAGTTTCGACGACTTCCGGCCAGAGACACGAGCCGCCCTGAACGAATTCGTTGATGCGACCATCCGCGATTATGTCGAATGGTGGTATGGACCTATCGTGCCATCCGACCAGTCGTTCTCTCTATCCTCTCGCAAGGTCCTGATCAAGTTCCTCCTGAACCTGTCGAACCGATTGAGCCGCAAGCGCCCCGCCGATGCCTTTGTCGACTTCGTTACACACACGTGCTCCATCATAATAGTCTTCTTTTCCGAGATGGCGTCCGCGTATTCCGAGCTTCCTACAGACACAAACATGACTGCTGCCGATGCCATTTACAACTATCTGGCCACCAATAGAGATGCTCCTTTATCCAACCTGCTCAACCAGAGGCAACAAGCAGGGAAGTTCAAGACGGTGGCCGAGGACCTACTTGGTTTTCTGGAGAAACCAGCGCGTGATTTCGAGCCGGCTAGAATCTTCCTGCGGGAGATCCTCTCAACCATTGTCCTCGAGGGCACTTTGCAGACATGCTCCAAACCCGAGTGGATCAACACTTGGATCGTGTACCTCTTGGAATCCGGAGAGACGGACCTGTCTCAAGCAATTGATGACGCTATTCAAGATCAAAAGGCTTATAGTGATGTGGACGGTAACGTTGGAAACATTGGACTTTCCAAAGGCAACCGCAACTCCTACGATATGGATCGACAACGTCGAAAGGAACTGACCCACAAGAAGAAGCTATCGAAAGCTGACGAGGAAATGGAAAGGGCCATGGAGGAGATGAAGAGACTGAATGCAATGATTGCAGAAGCAGACCAGACGAAAGGGGTTTCGAAGGAGAACACCACAGAAGCTCCCAGTCTGCTTGACAAAGCCGTGGAGAAGAACGCGAGAGAGCTTCTACTGAACATACAAGAGAAGGCGACCCGTTCTACCCCCGAGTCGACGAAAGTCAATGGCCCCAAGGTTGCGCCGAAAGAAGCGCACTTGGACAAGGCCGAAGCAAGGCAGAATTCGCTCACCTCTCCCACAACCTCTAGATCTTCGGCCGATAGCCCAAGTCATAACTCGTCACCGTCGAACAAAGAAGAACCGGTTGCGACTAATCGGTTTACGAGCTTCGATCAGTTCGTGCCTCCAGCAAGGGACGACCCCGAGGACGCCGAGTCTCACAGACCACAAGCGCTAACATTACACAACGCTGCCATCACCATTCACGACGATGTTGGTAATGACAAAGGCCGATTACGCAGCAAGCCAACCTGGGAATACCTTATCCAAGTGGAGCCTTCGTCGTCGCAGCAGCCCGGCTGGATGATTATGAAGACGTACACGCAATTTGAGGGCCTTCATGAGAGCATCCGGCGGATTGCAGCAATTTCAGGCGCTACGGCCTTCTTGGAGGCGCACTCGGCATTCCCGAGCTGGAAACTGCATACGAGATCATCGCTGCGCGGTGAGATCGAGAGATACATGCGAACAGCTTGTGTAGAGAAAACGCTGGCAGAATCAGAGGCCATGAAGCGCTTCCTTGACAAAAGCCAGGAGACCAAAATGGGTGTTAACAGAGGATTTTCTTTCGAGTCCATGGGCAAGGGGATGCTCGATGTGATCCAGAACGCACCGAAGGGAGCATTGGATGGCGGCAAAGGTCTTGTCGGCGGAGTGACTGGCGTTTTTGGCAACATCGGACTGGGTCCAAAGAGATCAACGAACTCATCATTACAGGAGATCCAAACAACCCAGGGGAGCGGATCACTCAGCCCTGCAAGTAGTCGGCCCGTCTCTTTGCCTGCTCTTCCGAGAATGGACAGTGCCTCTTCGGTGAATGCATCAAGAATGTCCAGAGACAGTCTCGATAGCCAGAGATCGTCCATTGTCTCTGTGCAACCGGGCAAATTGCCCCTCATGGACAGACGACCAAGTTATCAAGCCGACATGGAATCTCAAGAGTGTTTGCACCCAGCAAGGGCCGATCGATGGGAACGAAAGTCAACGAGCGGAGCAAGTAGTAGAGTGCACAGCCGAACTTCGAGCTTGGCTGCCTTGCGCTCACCATCGGAAGTGAGCCTGAGCAATATGAAGCTACCACCACCACCGACCGAGATTGCAGATGACTACGATTCTCCAACGAGCACTCGACTTAGCACGGACGGATTTTCAAGGCTCAGCACTTCACTTACTTCACCGACTCGTTCATTAGCTTCAACTCAGCACGAGAAATTGTCACAGGTGAATGGGACTGTCAAGCGACCAGCCAAGCAGCACGCCCCTCTGTCGGAACAGGAGACTCGAGTGGCAGTTGAGCTCATGTTCGCTGTCATTAATGAACTTTACACGCTCTCCTCGGCGTGGAATATTCGAAGGACTCTCCTGACGGCAGCGAAAACGTTCTTGCTCCGGCCTGGAAACCCTTCACTCGTATCCATCAAGTCACTTATTCAAGAGTCAGTCCTCGAGACAAACACTTCGGACGAGGGAATCGCGGCGCATCTACGGAAGCTTCGGGAGAACTCGCTTCCTACCGAAGAAGAACGAAAGGCTTGGCCGGCAGAGCTGACGGTTGAAGAGAAGGAAGAACTGCGCGTGAAAGCGAGGAAGCTGTTCATACAGAGTAGCGTCCCGGCGGCGCTGATGGGAATCATGGGCCAGTCGGCCACTAGCGAGGCACTGGGCCGAGTGTTTGATTGCCTACAGATCGAAGAGGTTGCGAGAGGGCTCTTCTTTGGGATCATACTACAGGCGGTACGCGTGATTACGCACTGAGACGACTCAATGAGAGAAGAAGCATGATTCAATGAAGGGAGTTGGCGCAAACGCGGAGTGGGATGACAACGTATAGGTTTATTTCTTCCGCAGCGGCAACAGGCGCGGTATGCAGGAGAGATGCTTTGCGCTTGAGGCCCATGTACGACCTGGTACGACTACGAGCAACAGCAGGGGCCGAGGGCAAGGCATGTGAGGCTCACGATTTGTAGACCACTTATTAGCCAACGCCGTCTCACTGAACGGCGCATTAATAATTCATCAAGCAACACGTCCAGTCAGAACCGCTTATGAATCAGGAGATACACGATCCACTCTCAGGCAGCGGACTTCCGTCTCCGAGAACCTGGTGCATTACCTAACTCATAAAGCTTACAAGTTGTATCGAGCAGAACACGGCTTTCGCTCTGTCCCTATCGTCGGCCACGATGTACCCACTTTGCGGGGTTGTTGGAGATTGGTGGGGTGATTACATATACCTATTATTCTCATGACGGCATCTGTGAATAGCTCCAGCTCCAACCAAGCATCACGGCTTGATCGGCTGCTGCCATTGATCGGCTTGGGAACGCCGTACCTTGCACATTCTTGCAGTCGACATATTGCGTGGTCTACAAATACTCGTCATGCTTCCGTGTGCCTTCCCAGTTTGAATGTGAATGTGACTGACCAAAGGCGCTGCAGAACCTCGATCTACTCTTGCGCCCAGTCTATACTACCTTGGACTTGAGAAGCAACATACGGCTTATTGACTTGATCGAGCTCCTGGTAGAACCTTGTCTCTATCCCCTATATATCCACCCCCTCTTCCGAGTCTTCCACCCTACCTCCCATCTCAGCAGTCACAATGGGCTCTACGGACCAGCAGGGTCGCGCGGTCCGCATCGCGATCGACCGGGGCGGCACTTTCACCGACTGCGTCGGCACACTCAACGGGGAGGATGTGGTGATCAAGTTGCTCTCTGAAGACCCAGCGAACTACGACGATGCGCCCCTGGAGGGTATCCGGCGCATCATGGGCCACTTCCAGGGTCGCGACATCCCGCGCGGCGAGGCGCTGGAGACGTCGAACATCGACAGCATCCGCATGGGCACGACAGTGGCGACGAACGCGCTGCTCGAGCGCAAGGGCGAGAAGATCGCCCTCGTCGTCACGCGCGGCTTCCGCGACTGCCTCACCATCGGTAATCAGAGCCGGCCCAAGATCTTCGACCTCGCTATCCGCAAGCCCGACGTCCTGTACGAGGAGGTCGTCGAGGTCGACGAGCGCGTCACCCTCGAGGACTACGCCGAGGACCCCGAGCGCGCCCTCAGCAAGACGCATGCGAAGGCCGGGACCCCCGAGGCCGCCGACGCCGACCTCGTCATGGGCCTCTCGGGCGAGGCCGTGCGCGTGCTGCACCGGCCGGCCGAGGACGGTATCAGGGAGCAGCTGCAGGGTATCTACGATAGGGGTATCCGCAGCATCGCCGTGTGTCTGATGCACGGCTACACGTTCCCGGACCACGAGGCCATGGTCGGCCGGATCGCCCGTGACGTCGGCTTCCAACACATCTCTCTCAGCCACGAGCTCATGCCCATGATCAAACTTGTTTCGCGCGCGACCAGCGTCTGTGCCGACGCATACCTGACGCCCGCCATCAAGAAGTACATCGCCGGCTTCCAGAGGGGGTTCGCGGGCGGCCTGGGCACGCGCAGCGTCCTGCAGGAGGAGGGCAGCAGAGGCGCCCGCTGCGAGTTCATGCAGAGCGACGGCGGCCTCGTCGACGTGGAGAAGTTCACGGGGCTCAAAGCAATCCTGTCGGGCCCGGCTGGCGGCGTGGTGGGTTATGCCATCACGAGCTATGACGACGAGACTAAGATCCCGGTTATTGGCTTCGATATGGGTGGCACGAGTACCGACGTCTCACGGTACGGAGAGGGGCGGTACGAACACGTCTTCGAGACCACAACGGCGGGTGTGACGATACAGTCACCGCAGCTCGACATAAATACGGTTGCTGCTGGGGGTGGCAGCAGGCTGTTCTTCAAGAATGGGCTCTTTGTTGTCGGGCCTGAATCAGTGGGTGCACATCCTGGACCTGCCTGCTACCGGAAAGGCGGACCTGCTGCGGTGACGGATGCGAACCTGTTCCTAGGGCGTCTCTTGCCTGAATTCTTTCCTAAGATCTTCGGCAAGAATGAGGACGAGGGGTTGGATTACGAAGCGAGCAAGAAGGTAATCCAGGAGCTCACTAATCAGGTCAACAAGGAGACCGGCAAGAACATGAGCTTGGATGAGGTAGCCTATGGGTTTCTGACGATAGCGAACGAGGCTATGACGAGACCAATCCGGTCTATAACCGAAGCCAAAGGCCACGATTCCTCAAAACACAGGTTAGCTACATTTGGCGGAGCTGGTGGTCAGCACGCTGTAGCTATCGCAGAGGCTTTGGGTATGAAGCAGATTCTGGTACACCGTTACTCGTCTGTATTATCGGCGTACGGCATGGCATTGGCAGACGTGGTAGATGAGAGACAAGAGCCCGACTCCAAGGTCTGGCAAGATAAGGGAGAAGTTGTCGAAGAACTGAAAAGCAAGATGGATAAGCTCAAGAGCAAATCCCGCAAGGCGCTGCAGGACCAGGGTTTCGAGGACAGTGAGATCGTCTTCGAGGAGTATCTCAACATGAGGTATCGCGGCACGGAATCCGCGCTCATGATCGTCAAGCCCAGCGAAGAGGATGCGACGACTTCATTCGACGGCCAGGATTGGGCATTCGGCAAGGCATTTGTCAGACATCACCGCTACGAGTTCGGATTTACACTCGACGACCGGGATATCATCGTCGACGATGTACGCATCCGGGGCATCGGCAAGAGCTTCCGCTACCAGGATAAGACGGTCGATCAGCAACTGAAGGAGGTGAAGCGCCAGTCAGTAGGAGACAAGAAAGCACATGGCAAGTCGCAGGTTTACTTCGAAGGTGGCCGGCTAGAGACGCCTATTTACAAGCTGGTGGACCTCGCGATTGGTGACGAGATCAGCGGACCGGCGATGCTGGCTGACGGGACCCAGACTATTGTCGTTACTCCGAAGGCGAAGGCGCTGATTTTGCAGACGCATGTTGTCATTGACCTTGAAAAGGAGGGCAAGGAAGAGTGAGTGCAGTGCCGCACTGTTAGGGAGTCATGGGACCGCGCTAACATATGAACAGGTCACAAAAGAAGGAGTCAGTGGAACGAGAAGTCGACCCCATCATGCTCAGCATCTTCGGTCATCGCTTCATGGCCATTGCGGAGCAGATGGGCAGGGCACTCCAGAAGACCAGTGTCAGCACCAACGTCAAGGAACGTCTCGACTTCTCATGTGCCATTTTCGATGCTACTGGTGGTCTGGTGGCGAATGCGCCGCATCTTCCTGTCCATCTTGGGTCTATGTCGACGTGTGTCAAGACACAAGCCAAGATCTGGGAGGGCAAACTGAAGAAAGGGGATGTGATCATCTCGAATCATCCTTCATATGGTGGCACGCATTTACCGGATATTACTCTACTCATGCCTGCTTTCGACGATAAGGAGGACAAGATCCTGTTTTATGCTGCGTCTCGTGCGCATCACGCTGATATTGGCGGTATCACGGCTGGTAGTATGCCGCCGCACTCGCGAGAGCTGTTCCAGGAAGGTGCGGCGATCAAGAGCGAGAAGATCGTCAGCGAGGGCAGGTTCAACGAGGAGCGGATCACAGAGCTGCTCTACAAGGAACCGGCGCAGTATCCCGGCTGCAGTGGCACGCGCTGTCTAGCCGACAATATCAATGACCTCCGCGCCCAGGTCTCGGCGAACCAGAAGGGCATCTCGCTGATTGAGGGCCTGATCCAGGAATACGGCGAAGAGACGGTGCAGTTCTACATGGAGCACATCCAGCACAACGCGGAGCTGTGCGTGCGCAATCTGCTAAAGCAGGTGCACAAGCGCTTCGAGGGCCGCGACCTGTCGGCGACGGACTATATGGACGATGGAACGCCCATCCGGCTGCGCGTGACCATCGATCCGGACAAGGGCGAGGCGATCTTCGACTTCGCGGGCACGGGGCCCGAGGTCTACGGCAACGTCAACGCGCCCGAGGCCATCACCTACAGCGCCGTCATCTACTGCCTGCGGTGCCTGATCTCGGAGGACATCCCGCTGAACCAGGGCTGCCTCAAGCCGATCGATGTGCGGATCCCGCCGCGGTCGCTGCTGTCGCCGTCGACGGGCGCCGCCGTGGTCGGCGGCAACGTGCTGACCAGCCAGCGCGTGACCGACGTCATCTTCCGCGCGTTCCAGGCCTGCGCCGCGTCCCAGGGCGACTGCAACAACCTGACGTTCGGCTTTGGGGGGAACGTGTCGGGCGAGAAGGAGGTAAAAGGGTTTGGGTATTACGAGACCATCGCGGGCGGCAGCGGCGCGGGACCCACGTGGGAGGGCACTAGCGGCGTGCACACGCACATGACTAACACGCGCATCACCGACTCGGAGGTCTTCGAGCGGCGCTACCCGGTGGTGCTGCGCGAGTTCTCGATCCGCCGCGGCTCGGGCGGTGGGGGGCAACACCGCGGTGGTGATGGTGTCGTCCGCGATATCGAGTTCCGCATCCCCGTCCAGGTCTCCATTCTTAGCGAGCGGCGCGTCTACCGGCCGTACGGCCTTGCGGGCGGCGAGGACGCAGAGTGCGGGCTTAATATCTGGGTCCGCCGCGTGGCGAGGGCGGATCCGGAGAGGGACCTTGCGGTGGCGGGGGCGCATGTGGAGGTGGAGGGCGGGAGTAATGGTGGGAATAAGGGTGAGGGAAAGGAGGTCGAGTACGAGGAGAGGCACATCAACATGGGCGCCAAGAACAGCGCGGCCATGAAGCCGGGCGATCGCGTCATTGTGAACACGCCCGGAGGCGGCGGCTGGGGCAAGGTGGGCGGGCAGAAGAGCCTCGGGGATGAGAGGGGGAATGGGAGGGATCATACGGAGGCGTGGCGGAAGGGGAGTCATGCTGCGAGGGAGGAGATGGCGTTGCAGGCTTAGATGGGGATGGTTTGATCGAGGAGCAAGGTCAGATGTTGGGAAAAGAGCTGTGTTTCGAGAACTCTAACCTTAGGCTGCTTGGTGTGTGTATCTATCTATGATTACTGTGTGTTCCGTCATTGGTTTTCTTCCTCGGAGGTGCCTGCGTGCAATGGCATACCGTGGAAGCTCTGGCTATCTCATATCTGCTCCTGAAGTGTCATGCCCGTGAGCAATGAGCGATGTTAGTGGCTTCGACACTGCAGAGACTCATGCTGTACCGGGACTTGACGATCAGTATGAATACTGAATCTGTCAACCATCAAAATAAGAATACCAATATGTGGTATTTCCAAGTACAAAAATTGATACATACAACACCGGGAATTCGCTGGTCGTCACCGACCCAACTACTAATCCGGCGGTATCAGGCTTATTTAAGGCAGAGCGGACGGGATGCCAAGTTCTCCTGATCCTATGGTCGTATGTAATAACCTTGTTTTATTCCAGGTATATACGTCCCACGGACCACGCAAACGGAGTTGACGAGCATGCATTGGTTTGATCCTTCCGTCCGGTGCTTCGTCTGGTCCCCCTTGATGACTTCTACAGTTCTGCACGGCGCTTCGTTGAACTCTCCTTCATGCTCCTGTCCCCGTGCTAAGCGATGTTGGTGGCGGCAGGCATAGCCCATCAGCTGTCCTCTATATCGCTCCCGCTTCTGCTACCTGGTTTTCTCGCGATCGCCAGCGGTATCACCCGTAGTCCACTGGTGTTCCCTGTGGTTCCAAGGCCCCTGTTCGTGGACACGTCGTATACTCACCAGTAACGCGCAGAAGCTCAAGAGATCGACATCGTCGGTCAGGCCGACCTCGACCCATGCATCCCTATCCTTCTTGCAATGTCGAAGTGGTCCGATGCTACAGTCTTTTACAATATGCACAATCCCCGAACGTGACGGTAAACAAGGGCACGTTTCTGGGTTCGCGTGCAGTCACTCAGCGTACCTACATATGTACCTATTCATGCTTGCCTGTATGTAGCCCTCGTCTGAGACACCGCTCATCCCATTCCGGGCGAGACACGCGGAATAGGCAGGTTGTTTTCTGCGCGGCATGGCACTTAGTTGTTAGCAGCGGTCGCCCGCCTATCAGGGCGCCGTCTGCCGCGTTTCCAGAATCCTGGGCAAGCAATGGCGACGACCCAGCCCGACGGCCTGGGATACGCTGATGTCGGTTGAGCTGACTGAGACATATGGTTTGTGTCGGTTGCAAGTGGTGGTGATGGTGATGGTTGTCTTGATGATGGCGGCAAACCCCTGGAGCTGCGGTGCTGGGGATGTGGAAGGGAAGGGGAAGACGGGTTTGGGGGCTAGAATGGGCACGCATTCTCCTGCCGCACCGAATACAGGGGCGACGCTGGCATGCCATTGGGTCCAACCCGTCGGTACCTTTACCATCACCCCCGGCGCCTGCAGGGACGAGGAGATTCGACGCCGAACTTTATATTGACCGGCGTCCATCTGTACCACGTCGTGCACGTCTGCGTAGCAAGCCTGGGGTTGTAGCGATGGCTTCCCCAGTATGCTGCTACTACCCTGTGCAAGAGCCTGCTTCTGCTTTGTTCAGCTCGGTGTACCCAATATGGCTCTCGGGAATGAAACGTTTCGTTCGCTTCCCTGATATTCACCCTCGCACTCACTCTCGCGCTCACAGTGGGTCCTGGACCCTCGATGCGGCCCGTGGGCCTGCCAGATTTGGACTTCGAATCCGGTTCGTTCCATCCCCAGCTCGACGGCGTGCAGACCACCGTCTCGAGCTGACGGAAAGGGATATTTACCTGATACTCCCCAGAAGAACCATGTATCGCCTGCGGAGATGAGGCTGAATAACAGACAACGCCATGCGAGGTTGAAGTCGAAGTACCTGGACTTCACCGGTGTAGACCGGCCTCGTTCAGCTCCAGGGCAGAAACGCAGTGCTTTTGATCGAGCGTACAGTGTGAGAACATGTCCTTGATCGCCTCGAGTGACATCTCGGTGACTTTGGGTCTGTTAAGTGAGGAGGCGGCGAAGCTGGCTCGGTGTGTCTGGATTCTGAGAGAAGCCGTTGTCAAGGACCGAGGGAGGATGGGGGATATCACCTGACCCCGATCCGCTAGATGCCTGCATGGAATGTCCTGTCAGTAGAGCAACAACTTGCTGGGGAGCTTGCGGCATTTTTTCCTCATATCTCCCTCTCCCCTCCTCTCTCCGAGGCTGAAGTCTTGTCGAGGGTTAGGGTTAGGGTTAAGATAGGTCCGACGGATAGCACTTGTTCCATGGTTTGGGGACAAGTCCAGTCCTCCATCATGCCTCAGTACTGCTTCAAGCATAATATCAAGTTCAAATAAGAACTACGCTCTCATAATGGTGCGGACGCCACCTCGATACTTCTATATGCACCGTGGGTAACGTTTACAAGCCTTGTTGCATTGCTTGAGTGGTTACAATGTCAGTCTCAGAGTTACGATGGCTGAAGCACTTGTGAGCGACCTGTGTAGCTCTTCGATGCCATGACTGAGTGATTCAATATCTCATCTCTGAAATTGCTGCCTCAAGATTAGGAATGCAATGAGTCACTCGGCCAAGGAAGGCATCAAAGAGCCCTCCCAACAGCCGAAGCGACTCCGACGATCTCCGGCGGCCGACGTTCGAGCTGCCGGGTGCTCCCAGGGAGTTCAGTGAAACGAGATATTAGGACTCCGCGATTGTGTGGAGCGCATTTATTCCATGATCGCTGTTGATGGAGAGGACTGTGAAAGCACCTGATGGATGACGAGATGGAAATACGTTGGTGGTCGAGTCCAGGACCTGACACAATGGCCATAAAGTTAGTGAACCACAGGGACATAGCGCCCCCTATTAGGACTCGGCCAGCGGGGTTTATTTTAGTGGGTCGCCGCGGGGAGAATCCAGTCATCTGTAACGGTGTCCGGCGGCGCACGACTTCCCTCGACACATCTCCCTGCCCTCATACACAAACATCAAGACGGTATATAATAGGGAATAAGAGTGACTACTAGGGCGGCTCCCGTACTTTGCTCTCCCCTACTCGTACTGATATAATAAGACTGGCGCTGCATCTCGCAATCGTCCTGCTCATTTGTCTTTCTCTCCACACTCTCATCTTTCGTCATACTACGAGCTGCAGAATCTTGAGGTAGACACAACCCGGCCGAGACAAGATGTCGTTCACGGATCAAGAATGGGACGAAATATCCCGAGACATGCCAAAGGAGAGCGATCCGTTCATGCAAAAATATATCGAGGGTCGTGAAGCACTCATTTCGCAAGAGAATAAGCAACGAACCGGTATGGACCGACCCCTACAACTACTTTACACTTACTAAGATGGTCTCCAGATGCCTCGTTCAGACATAGTCTCTCTCCAATCGCCACACGCGCCTGCGCCATCGTGGACCGCATTCGCGATGAGGAGAAGAACACCGTCTGGACGCCGCAGCTCGAGGACTCGCTGGCTAAGGAGACAGAGAACGTCACCGTGCACCCGGGCATGATGTTTTCGCTGTCCAAGGACCGTATGGAGGGGACCAAGCTGTGGAATATCGTGCGGCGCATGCCCAAGGGCGCTCTGCTCCACGCCCACATGGACGCAATGGTTGACTTCGACTACTTGTTCGAAGTCCTATTCGCTACACCTGGAATGCACATCCTGGCGGACGAGCCGCTGACCACACCAAAAGCACGCGAGTACGCTCGTCTCCAGTTCCGCTTCTTCAAGCAGGCGCGCACCGAGGGCGATATCTGGAGCGACGGCTACAAGGAGATGACCCCCATCCTACTCACGCAAGCGGCAGACGCCTTCCCCGACGGCGGCAAGGCAGGGTTCCTGAAATGGCTCTACGGGCGAAGCACCATTTCACGCACCGAGGCCGTAGAGCAGCACCGCGGCGTAGACCACATCTGGCGGAAGTTCTTGATGTGCTTCCGCGTAATCAACAGCATTGTCCACTACGAGCCCATCTACCGCGCCTTCCTGCAGCGGCTGATGCACCTGTTGAAGGCCGACGGCATCAACTGGGCCGAGCTGCGATTCTCTTGGGCATTAGACTACTACAAGCAGGGCAGCGAGACCCCCGAGCAGGACTTCAGCGCCATGATGGACGTCATCGACGAGGAGGTTGCGAAGTTCAAGGCCACCGAGGAAGGGCAGGGGTTCTGGGGTCTGCGCACCATCTGGGCTACCCTGCGATTCTTCCCGACCCGCGATATCATCCAGGACATGGATTACTGTATCACGACAAAGATCACGCATCCCCACCTTGTCGCGGGCTACGACCTGGTCGGCCAAGAAGACGCCGGGAAACCCCTGCGTGCCCTGCTTCCCGAGCTCTTCTGGTTCCGCAAGCAGTGCGCCGAGGAGGGCGTCGACATCCCCTTCTTCTTCCACGCGGGCGAGTGTCTGGGGTCCGGCAGCGAGACGGACCACAACCTCTTCGACGCGATCCTGCTGGGCACACGGCGGATCGGCCACGGGTTCAGTCTGTACAAGCACCCGCTGCTCATCGACCTGGTCAAGGAGAAGAAGATCCTGGTCGAGAGCTGCCCCATCTCCAACGAGGTGCTGCGGCTGTGCGGGTCCGTCATGTCGCACCCGCTGCCGGCGCTGCTCGCGCGCGGCGTGCACTGCTCGCTGTGCAACGACGACCCGGCCATGCTGGGCCAGGACACGGCCGGGAGCACCCACGACTTCTGGCAGGCGTTGCAGGGCTGGGAGAACCTCGGGCTCGCCGGGCTGGGCAGCCTCGCCCACGACAGCGTCCGCTGGGCCGCGTTCGAGGACCAGACCGCCGAGGCCTGGAGCCGCGACGTCAAGGAGGCCAGCGTCGGCGGTGGCGTCAAGGCCCAGAGGATCAAGGAGTGGGCGGTCGAGTGGGAGCGCTTCTGCCTGTGGATCGTGGACGAGTTTGGCAGCGATGAGGCGGACCAGTGATTTGATTAGGAGGAGGGGGAGAGGTGCAAAGGGCGTGGTTACGTGAGGAAGCGGGCGGCGCCTTGTTTCGGTGTGCATGTGGTGTGTGCGTGGTTTGAATCGTGCCGCGTTACGCCCTGCCTTGCCCTGCCAAGAACCGGTGGGTGTTTGTGTGTCAATCACCCCGTTCTACGTGGGGACTGGGCAACTCCGAGCATGGCTGAGCTCGAGATTGTCCTGGAATTTTCTGTAAACGTAGAGCTGTTTGCCTTGGAGTTATTGCGCGATAAGAGTCACGCTGACCGGACTGGTCGGTCACAAGGCCGGCTCACCCGCAGGAGAGAGAGCCTTGTTTACACGAATGGGCCTGGAGACACGTGCAATGGATTCAACACCGCATGAAGGCATGACTGAGGCGTTTGGGCACACCGCGGTACAATCTTTTATCAAATTAAAAAAAAAAGCATTAAATGCTTTCACATGCTCATGATCAGGCCTGGGCACTGTGAGGCTTTGCAAGCCGAGAATAGAAAGGGGTTGAAGGGGGAAGAGAATAGACCTGCTTTTTCTGCCGTGGTTGATACTCAGACTAGGCTACGGACGACTGCTCATAGTATCGTGTATGCCGTTCTCATGATTCATTGGGCATGCCGTGCGTTGTCACTAGGCAATATTGCTGGTCTTGTCCCGTCATGTATGTCAGATAATATCATCATACATATGTCCTGCTGACTACTTGATACGTCCGCAGGCAGCAGAGCTTGCATGACTGTTCACGCGTCTTTCGAGTGAGAAAAAAAGACTTGCGATGAGTAACCATGTCTTAAGCACACACAGACCGATCAGAACATGGGAATGGACCACATTAAGAAGGTCGGTTTCAGCAGTAGCAAGTAGGTGACGCCGTATCTCGTACAATGAACCAAACAAAGTGATTGCTTCAGGGGCAGCCGGCCGACCCTACCACGGAAAGACGACCGTGGATCACTTTGTTCGCCCCGTTTTTAGTGGTAGGGTTAGGGTTATCTTATCAGCAACCATTCCTGTAGTAAGACAGGCAGGCCGGGTGCCAGATTTGCCACTTGGATGACAACCAGACGGTGTCTTGCAGGAAGTCGAGACTGATCTGGGACTGGCAGTTGAACGCCGTGACGTGGAGGCTCCTCAGTACACAGGTGAACAGGCTGTAGGCACGCAGGCAGGGACGCAGGCAGACAGGCATGTAGACAGGCAGACAGGCAGACAGGCGCTTAAGCGTGGGGGTTTACCTTGAAAAACGTACGCGAGTGGGTAGGCATCTCAACTATCTAATAACCATGTATGCAAACACTCCGTCGATCACCACAGCCCTAGCCGTCTGGGCGCTGGTGGGTGTCGTACCCAGCGTCCCGGTGCTTCGGTAGCACTCTCCAGCCTGTGGCTGGTAGCTTTTACGACGAAGATGGGAAGATGGGCGGGCAGTGCGGCATTGGCAGTGGCATTGGCAGTGGCAATGTGGGCAGTGTGGAGAAGAAGGCCATGCAGACATGCAGACGTGCATATGCGGGCGGATTGGGAACATGGCGATGACTAGGTACGGCAGTCAGGAGTCAAGACTTTACGAGTACACGACATCTGCTTCATCGACCGGATCGGACCGGAGCGTAACGAGTGTAGGGTAGGCGACGAGGTGGGCATAGGAGTCATCCAGGCAGAGACGTGTCGATCACGATGTATACGATAACATTGTGGTTCTAGCTAGGCCAAGGTCCCGCTCAAGGCTGGTGATATGCCTGCATATTGACGCTAGATAGGTAGACATGAGAATCTGGGTGACGTGTGCGTCAAGCAACAACGTGTGAAAAGGATGGATTCCGTGTTTTTAACTCCTCCTGCAATGCATGCCAGTTGTTTATAGTTGTAGAAGGTGTAGAAGTAGTGTAACTAGTGTAACTAGTGTAACTTGGAAGAGGAGAGAAGGATTTGCTTCAAAACCGTCACCAGGACGGATGTGAAGTCGGGATAGTGAAAGGACGTAGGTATACAGGGTAGAAGGGAAATAAAGTTCGTTTGGGGGTAGGGTATGGCCTCAGGAACCTGGGTTGGTTATCCACGACCACAAGAGACCTCCGTGAAGGATCACGTGGAGGATTGTCCGTACACTACTGTGCCGGGCCCCAGTTGTTGTACAGCCACTGCCTGAAACCCATAGGTTCGACGTCTACGAGGTCATTCAACAAGTTTGCGTCCGAGAAACTGAAGCGTCCGTTTGCGGTTTGGATCATATGCTGCATGGAGTACCACCTGGCTTCGTCGTGGTTTTGTTCGTAGTACTGAAGCCAGGAGAGAAGCTCAGGGTAGGGTCTAGTGATGACAGCGAACTCAACTTGATACACATTAGTATCGGCCAAGGAATAAGATCAGAGGCTGGGTAGCTTACCCTGTCTGACTTCACTGCATAATTGCTGGATCCTCTGTGGTGTTACTCGGGCGCCGCGCATCTTGAACTCGTGTGGCCAAGTATCAATGCCAAGGTCGACGGCAGCGGCGACGAACCGCGCCACGTCGACAGCTGATGTCATTACAACTTGGATTTGGCGACCTTGGACGTTGGTTGCTGGTATTTCTGCGGTACCAAGGCCGACGTTGATCATGTAGTCCCCCTGATGGGGGAGGCGACAGGTGATGCCCATATTATATGCCTGGAGACCGCCAGGGGCAAATCGTTCGTAGAAGATACCGCAGGAGAAGACGGTCGACTTCATCGGAAAGTGTCTTGAAGAGGACCAATGTCGAAGCTGCTCCAGTGCCGTCGACGAATCGTTATCGAAAGGGTCGTGGGAAGTAGGCCGGTGGCTCAAGGAACCTTCAAATTCTGAAGGGACGAAGCAGCGTACTCGAGCTCGTCTGGCAGCGTCGATGAGGTTCAGTTGCTCGGCGCCGGATATCGTGGATAGCACAAGGTCTACCCCCTGAAGGATAAACTGTAGGTTCTCAATGTTGTGGTAGTCGACAACAGCAACTTGACAGTTGTAGTTGGTTTCGAAGTCGGGATGTGCCTATTGGAAATTAGTCATCCTTAACAAACCGTGGTTTCAGGGACTTACTTTGGTCGAGAGGACAATCACGGGGTTGGCACTTTGTGACAGCTCTTGAGTCAGGAGGGCAGCAAAGCCGCCGGCGCCTGCGATCGCAATTCGCATCATCACAGTGGTTGATCTTTTAGTCATGGTGAATATAGTCAAGGTGGCGACGCTTTAGTTATACGTTTCGAATTGTAGGTGAGGAGCTTGTAATGTCTCTGTCGCCTGGTGCTCGTTCGACGCTTTGCTACCAGGATTGCACGAGTCTCGCACTGGCACAGGGTACACCGGCAGTACGTCGACGTTTCTGCAAACATATATTTGATGAGTCAAATTTGGGAACCCCGTCTGTAGGTGGTCGACAGCCACCGGTAGCCGGATAGGGGACGGACGATGTCACTCAGAGCTCACAGACACCAGGGAGATAGCCGACAAGACGCGTAGAGATTGGGAGTGGTATCTGCTCTGAGGATGGAGAACGCCGAAATGTCGGGGAGAATCCTTCACCCCTTCGAGACGAGGCGCGTGTCGACGTAACGATCCAAGCAGCAAGCCCACCGGGTCGTGGGATGACCTTCAACAAAGTGGGTCTAGATATATCATGAGCTGTAAACTCGGATTCTCAGAGGATGGTAGATGATGCTGGCTGACATAAATCCAATGCTTGAAGTGTCCGTGGGTGGCTTCGGCAGATCCTGTTCTGGCTCATGGCAGCGATGAATCGACCCCCGAAGCAGGGGTTGGCGAAACTCCTGCGTAAGACCCTTGAGAGCCGAGCTGGTAGGCTTCTGCACTGAGAACCAGTGATGTCCCAATGCACGTCAAGTGTCAACAGACAGTGTTGCCTGATCAGGTGCAGTCTTCAACCTAGCTCTCGAGGAAGCGGGTGATGAACTCCATCCGGGACAGGTATCATGTTAGAATCAAAAGAACAGCAGCACAAACAAGTTGCACATGAGGCGTCAACTGTCGTCCCATATTCTCTACGTTATACTCCATCATCGGGGGTGAAGAACCTTAACAAAGAAAGCAGCCAGCGCGTTTTAGATGTTAGGTGGGAGGAAAACATAGGGCGCCCTGGGACAGCCTTGGGATGTCACTTGCACCACCGGCCCGGGGCAGTACATTATGACTCGCAGCAACGGGCTGGCTATAGGGCGTGGCAAACCGCTTGGAATATGCAGGCGCGGACGCCCCGGTACCGAGTAGGTGGTCCTGAGCATCCATCCATTCTTCATGCAGATGGAAGAATTCCAGATGCCTCGATGACACCAGGCCACGAGACGGCAGGTCTGCGGCGGACTCTAGGTCGACAGCCGAATGAGGGTGTTTGACGGCCATATGGCAAACATGCTTGAGCTCAAGCCTTTCCCCAGAAACAGCATATTGCTACCTAAGCAGGCTAAACATTGGTAGGCGGTGTTTCCGCTTCAGGACAAACTTCCACAGGATGTTCGGAAAGCCTCACCGAGGCTACGACGCGCCCTTCTTCGAGCGTCGCGTGGAGGGCACGGAGAGAAGCCACTCATGATACGAATGGGAAGAAAAGGGAGCGGCTCGTCGTCGCATTGGACGTCCCATATTAAGGGGAGCAGGGTTCCTCATGCTGTAATGAAGACGGCATTGGCCCGCGGGCCACGTCCGGCCTGGAGGCGGACTCTGGAAATAGCAGTTGGGGCCATTGCTGATGATCGATTGGCGACGAGCCGAACGCGTGGTGCATGAGGAAATAGGCTGCTCTCGAGGCACAGGTCAGCCTTGGGAGTGTAGCCTGCGATTCTGTGCGGCTCATTGCTCGAAGGGGGTATCCGAGGTGTGTTGGGGGCCGGATGTAGTTGAGGTTGAGGTTCCATACCTTATCATGTGTGTGTGTGACCTATTCAGGGGTGGCAGTGGTGCACAGCGGTCCACCACAAGAAGGCGAAAAGGGCAGGGCACACGCCAATTACGCACAGGCTTTTCCAGGGCTCCACCCACCGCGACCCGCCTGCCCGCCGACTCCCGAGAATCGAGATGCGCTGTGCTCCACTGCGGAATGCTGAGGTACGTACCTCTGCATGGCTCTTTGCTGCAGGCCGCATCTTCACCTGACACCGTCTTCCGGAACTCGTGCATCGTTTAACCGCCACTCAGGACGCTGCGTTGCCTTTCCTACACGATGGCCACCGATTTCGATGCCGGTCTCTGCCATCATTTTCTAACCGTTTCCCTCTCGAGTTGAGTCACAAATAGATTGCGCTGTCGCCGTTTCAAGGCGGGCACAGTCTGGACGCGTGCTTGAGCCTCTCTCGGTACCTACCTAAGGCAGGCAGGCAGTCGCTGTCATGTGAATGTGAGTTATGTACCAGACTCAAGAGCCTACCTAACATACGCAGTCTGATTCGACGCGCGCCATTTCGGTCAGTCGCGAGGTACACGTGCCGCATGACTAATTCCCGACCCGTGGAAATCCCAGGCATTCTAGAAGGCAGCCCTGGTCAAGGGTGCCATGTGCGGAAGGAGCCGGGTGTGGAAGGCTAGATAGGCCTTGCCCCAAAGTCGCGATACATGCTGCTGCGGTGAGTCGGCAGAGACCGACCAGACCGGTACTGGGATTCGAGAAGCTGGGATTTTGAGCCGCACTTCTTCGTGGAGGACCCATGCAGCGGGAATATGCAGTCAAGAAACAAGGAAGTCTTGTCATTGCCGGCCCGATAGGTTATTGTGTGGTAACAACAGGCGTAGATACCTAGTAGGCAAGGTACTTTATGTAACAGTGAGTATCTTACATCTCGCAAGGATAGGAAATTAACCTGACTCTAGTCATGAGATGGTACACCGAGATCACGGTAATGGAGTGTATTATGTCTACACTTTGCGATCACGGATTGGAACACATATCTGGAACGATGGAAGTCCTCATAGTTGGTGAGAAGTAGCTGTATTTCGCCTATGGATGCAATCTACCATGCCACATCATTCTCGCCATCATAGGTCCACAAGCAACTCTCTATTGCAGAACGGTTCATCTCTCACTGGGTATCATTGTGTCGACCACCACTCCTCGCACGCAGACCATGTATTCCATGGTTCAAAGCGACTCTCCCATGAAGTAGACGCTTACTTATGCGCAGCGGCAGCCTCGGCATCAGCCTTCTTCGTGATGTCGTGCTCGGCACCGCGCTGCTGGGTCTTGCCCTCAGCGTGCTGCAGGTCGTACTCGGTCTGGGCCGACTTGTTGCCAGCAAGACCAGACACGGCGCTGCCTACGGTGCCGGTGACTCGGTCACTGAAGCCGCTAGCGTAGTCCTTGACCTGACCGGCAGCCTCCTGCTCCTGGCCCTCCTTGTTCTGTTGGCGGCCGGCAGACTGGAGTCCCTGTGGTTCATGTATCAGCACTCGGCATCAACGTAACGTTGTGTTCCGGCAGTAAACTCACGGTGCTACCAGTCAGTCCACCGACGAACTCCTTAGCCGAACCCATAGTCTGATTGTAAGAGCCGCTAGTTCGGTCCTCGTTGTCCTTGGTGACGGCACCGGAGGATGAGGCAGTGAAACCAGGAAGCTTGGCCGTCGCCTGGGATGCATCGTGCTCGACCGATGCCTTGTCTTGCTTCGCCTGACCCTCGGCCTGTATCATTGTGCTGATCAGTCTCGCGAACAGTGAGCAGAAGCAGATGGGGCGCCAGAGCGAACCTTGTCGGCGTTGCTGCCAGTGATGCTACCAAGGACATTCTGCGCGGCGCCGGAGACGGAGTCAATAGCTGCCTTGAGGGTGGAGGTGTTATCGTTGGTCGACATGATGACTACTTGGTGAGGAGGCAAAAGATTGGGTTGTAGTAGAAGGGAGTATTGTTGTTGCTTTGTGTGTAGGTGTCGAATTTGCGAATCTGGAGTGATGTTGTTGTGTTGGTGGTTGGGGAAAGGAGGGGAGCAGGAAGCAGACAGGCGGAGGAGGGGTCTTTATAAGCGGGCGGTTTGCCTAGGCCGGAATGTTGCGTAACTGCAGTGACAGCAAGCTAAGAGGAATGAGCTAACGACGGGAGGTAGGCGCGTGAATGCTGCAAGGCAAAGACGGCAAATATGGCCATGGATCAAAGGGCATCCCAATTTCGATGCAAGTGACGATGCGATTGTGAGCTCTTCTAGAAAGTGCCAAGGCAATGGCTCCCGTCCTAATGGAACTGACAGCTATGACGTAGCTTCTTTGACCCCTCGATAGCACCATGCCCGAAACGTCAACCTCCCTTTACCCCACCTGCACTCTAGGCTACCTATAGGTATGTCACTTCCATGTTTCTATCAGGTGTCGGACTGAAAGAGTCCCGAGTCCCCTCTTGCTGCCTTCGGTCTCTGGATCGGGTACCAAATACGTAATCACATGAAGGACGGGAGCTATCCTTTCCATGATGACGTGCCGTACATCTGACATCTTCCCGTCGCATGGCAGCAACAAAACAAGGGCCCAGGTCCACAAACGACTGAACGCCCTTGAGTCACGGCTCCATACGTTCTGTACGGAGTCAATGCTCTCAGGTCCTTGTTCTTATTATACTCTGGCTACGTTTTCGTAAACATGGTTACGTGGGATTTGACAAATTCGGAGAGAGCTTGCCTTAGCCCTAAAGCTCACATGAGGGAACATATTCCATAACGGTTTGAAGATGTCATGTTGGTTGCATCGTTAGAACGCCTGCCCTGTCACATTCAGACAGATTTTATAATACAATGGTATCAAGGTATGTGATAGTCATGAGGCTTCCTCAAGATGCCGGGGCACTGCTATGACTCAATCCCACTGAGCCCCTATCAAGGAGCGAACAGGTTGCGCCCTGTCTCGGAGCCAACCCTACGATGAGGCTCTGCTGACATCCGTGTCTATTCATGAGCGATCGTAACCCGGTCATTCCGACCACTTTGCAACCTCGCAATATACATAGACCTCGTAGCGGTCGCTCGCGTACCAACATAATGCAAGCTGGAGAGTGCATGGGCCACATTTAGTGCTGGCTCCACTCGATGGTGTTTAGGTCGATCCCTTCCTGCACGAGTTCCCACAAAGGACTCAGCTCTCTGAGGAAGGTGACTCGTTCTTGTACAGCCTTGAGGACGTAGTCAATCTCTTCCTCTGTCGTGAACCGGCCGATGCCGAATCGGATACTGCTGTGTGCGCTTTCGTCGCTGTTGCCTAACGCTCTCAGCACGTAGCTCGGCTCCAGCGACGCAGAGGTGCATGCACTGCCGGACGACAATGCAATGTCCTTCAGAGCCATGAGAAGTGATTCGCCCTCGACGTATGCAAACGAGACATTTACGCAGCCGGGGTAGAACCTATCGGGAGCGCCGTTCTGGGTGGTGTGCTCCAGAGACAAAAGCCCCTTCATTAACCGATCGGATAGCATCTTGATGCGCTTGGTGTCATACTGCGGTTTGATTAGTTTCAATCCCCTTCTTCAACTGTCTATCGGCAGGGATAGGGTAGGAAACAAGAAGTTCAGACGCTTGTGCTGTTTATCAACATACTGATTCCGGTCAAGGAATTCAGCAAGCCATGCATGTTTGAGCGATTCATCATGTACTTCAGGGAGGGTCTGTTGAGAGGGAACAGGGATGGAAGGGGCTCAACATACCTGCATTTCTTCCTTGGCAATGCGGCAGGCTTCGCCGAAGCCCACAACCAGCGGCGGAGCCAGAGTGCCACTTCTCAGACCTCGTTCTTGACCGCCACCGCTGATAATGGGGTCGAGTCTGACTCTTGGGCGCCTGCGAACGTAGCAGGCACCGATGCCTTTGGGTCCATAAATCTTATGTGATGAGATGGACATCAGGTCAATGTTCATTGCATTGACGTCGAGTGGTATTTTGCCAACTGCCTGCGCAGCATCGGTGTGGAAGAACACCTTCTTTTGACGGCAAAGTTTGCCAATCTCTTCCATCGGCTGAATGACACCAATTTCGTTGTTCACTGTCATGATGCTGACGATGGCTGTATCTTGTCTGATAGCAGCCTCGAGGTCTTGCATGTTTACTAGGCCGTTGTTCTGGACTGGTAGGTATGTGACCTCGAAGCCTTCGTCTTGAAGATGTCGACAGCTGTCAAGAACGCACTTGTGCTCGGTCTGGCTCGTGACAATGTGCTTCTTCTTGCCCGATCGCCCGAAAAACCTGGCAACACCTTTGAGACTCATGTTGTTGCTCTCGGTCGCGCCGCTCGTGAATATGATCTCTTTGGGATCTGCGCCGATGAGACTCGCGATGTGCCCTCGGGCTTCTTCAACCGACTTTTCGGTTTCCCACCCATACGCATGCGTCCGCGAGTGGGGATTGCCGTATACGTTCACGAAGAAGGGTAACATGGCGTCCAAGACCCTCGGGTCAACCGGAGTCGTGGCTTGCATGTCGAGATATATCGGTCGTTGGCCCTCCTCCAGCATGGTGGCCTCCTTCAATACGTCGGCCATGGGACTGTTATTCGCGGGACTTCCGGGGCCCGGCATAACCAGCTCGCCCTTCTCGTTTATGAAGTCCTTCTTGTCTAACCTGATGGCGGTGTCGACGCTGACTTGCGCATTATCTCGTTTCGTCTCTGATACGTAACCTCTTCGAGAAGCTTGGCTTGCAGCTGTGGCAGCTACCCTCGAGGCATGCTTGGTTGCACGCAGCGGCAGTGACGTCAATGACTGCTTGAGACCAAGGCGCGAAGCCTGTCTCAAGGCAGAGGATGCGACATTGGCCATGATGACGCAGCAGAAGAATTAAAAGATGTACGGAGAACTTGAGGGTGGTGAGAAGAAAGTTAGGTTGGCGGGAAATATGGCGGGAGCTGGGAGGCGATTTCGAAGAAAAATGGAAAAGATGCACGATAATAATAAAGCTCCGGCCCAAGCTCGGTGTATTGGAAACGGGCCTCGGAGATATGCTCGGCCAACGGATCAAGGATGATACGGGCGACGGTACGACAGAAATCAATCCATGACGGCGGGGAAACCTGACACCCGCTTCCTGTCCGCACGGTCCCAATTTCCTCCCGCCTTTTAGTTGAATTGCGCACGGGCCCTAGAAGATGTACCTATGACGTTGGAGACCACGAGATCAGATCCGGATGTCGGGCAAACCTAAGGCGGTGCTCCAGTCCCAATGCAGGGCTCCGTGCTCGCCTCCCTTCACTGATGACAAGGAAATGGTAACTCCCGGTTGAACTGGGCACTCGTGATCGGAGTCATTATTATTATGAACCGAGTTGTCGTCCAAGGGTATTACTATTACTGTAGCTCGATGCGGTATTGCAAATAGCCATTCGTACAAACACCGCTGACCTACCTAAGTGGGCACGGGTTCTCGGCATCTAGCGGAGGATCAATAACCTGTCATAACTCATAACCTGTCAGACTGTCAGAGTCAGGCCTCCTGCTGGTTTCGTAGATATTGAAGCTGGATTGAATCAAAAGTGCAACACATACCACACACAATACCTGCTAGCACCAGACTTCTTTCCCTTTCAATCCCAGTGCCTCCATTTCCCCTCGTGCCGCGTACCTGCTTACATACTTCCTGCCGATTTGCGAATGCGAAGTTGCCAAGCCACAGGACGACCGGACTTCTGACGACCCCGATCTTAGCCTTGCCCAGGTGGTTAGCACTGCCACGAGCGCTTCGTCAGTGCCATCAGTGGTCGCCGGGCTAGTAAGTCTGCTAAACGGCTGCCTCAACTTGGACCCCTCAACTCTCCGACCACACCTCGTCGCCCGTCGCCAGATATCTATCTGTTGCCTCCTCATTTTTGCGCCCATTCGAATATCGAGCATCCTTTCACAGTCGCACCATCGACACCTTTGTCGTGTAGGGGCTGTTGGGCTTCGGATACCCGACAATTCCATAAATACCCCGCCATCACCGCATACGTAATCCCATCATACTGTTCAGCAGTCGACTAAGACATGAGCTTTAAAGGCTTCCAGAAGAGCGTGGTCCGGGTAAGTGGGAAGTGGGAGTCATGGACAAGGCAATAGTCGCATTGCGACGCCATCACTGAAGTGCCGGAAGCTAATCCAATCCCTCTTCTTCGCAGGCGCCACAAACCTTCAAGGCCAAATTCAACCTCGGCGAGCACACCAAAGATGCCGTCTTCATCGACTCGGAGCGCCGCTTCCAGGAGCTCGAGACCGAGACGAAACGCCTCCACGATGAGAGCAAGAAGTACTTCGACGCCATCAATGGCATGCTCAACCACCAGATCGAATTCAGCAAGGCCATGACCGAGATTTACAAGCCCATATCTGGCCGCATGTCCGACCCTGATTCGCTGGTAGTGCATGGCAATCCCGAGGGGATCCGCGCCTGTGAGGAATACGAGGCCGTTGTCAAGGACTTGCAGACCACCATTGCGCCGGAGCTCGAGATGATTGATTCCCGTGTTGTTCGCCCAGCGAACGAGCTGCTCGATGTGCTCAAGGTCTGCCGGAAGACCGTCACAAAACGCGATCACAAGCAACTGGACTACGACCGACGCAACGCTACGCTGAAGAAGCTGCAAGACAAGAAAGAGAAGACTGCCAAGGACGAGAAGGCTCTGTGGAAGGCAGAGAGTGAGGTCGAGCAGGCGACGCAGGAGTTCAACTACTTTAACGATCTGTTAAAGGAAGAGTTGCCGAAGCTGTTCGCCCTCGAACGACAATTCATCCAGCCACTTTTCCAGTCATTCTATTACATGCAGTTGAATATTTTCTACACTCTTCACGAGAAGATGCAGCACTGCGATATTGGATACTTTGACCTCACACTGGACGTGGAAGAGGCGTTCAACATAAAGCGAGGCGATATTCAAGAGCAGGTCGACAAGTTGAGCATCGTAAGGTTCAAGACAAGTGGTCGCCAGAAACCCCCCAAGTATGGTCCAAAACCACAGGCGCTCCTTCAGGGTGGGAGTCAACCTGCTGGTTTACTCACTGAAGCCCCATCCTCATCCACATCCACACCAACCCTCGCCTCAGCCAAATACGGAGAGCAGTCGCCGGCAGAAGCAGCGGAGCATCCCCCTCCACCTTATACCGCATCATACGGTTCCGTCAAATCACCCCTGTCTCCGACACTAGGGAGTCCGACTTCGCCGGCTTTGGCGGCCGCGGCAGCAGGGAAGCCGAAGCCGCCGCCGCCGAAACCAAAGCCCAGTCGCATGAGCGGAGCACCACCTGTAGAGACCGTCACTGCCTTGTACGACTACTCGGCGCAAGCTGAGGGTGATTTGACTTTCCGCGCCGGAGATGTAATAGAGATAGTCAGCAGAACACAGAACGAGAATGAATGGTGGATCGGCAAGGCTCATGGGAAACAAGGGCAGTTTCCTGGTATGTATACTCTGCGCCGAAGAGTACCGCACCTTGCTAACATGAGTCTCACAGGCAACTACGTGAAGTTAGGCTAGAAACCGAGCCCTCCCATGCCTCCCCGCCGCAAATAAACCACTCGATCGTCGGTCACGTTGTCAGGAATATCCAACGATGTTTGGACAATAAGAAGACATCAAATCGGATTGCAGGACGCCCGGTCGTCAGACTCCAAGGTTCAAATGCGAGGGTCTCCCCCTTTTGGCATAGCAACTGGATCAGACGGTTGGCATGTGAAGTCCCTATGATACCATACGGCCTCGCTGAGCTGTTAATAGGTAGTTTATACGAGACTTCGATAATGAAGAGGCTTCCTTCCCATCGACTGAAGGTGACTTGAATTTGTATTTTGGTCCATTGTGCGTGGGTCAGCTTGCACACCCGACCCCCCCACGAGACTCCCCATGGCTTTGCGGAAACATGAACGCTCGCCACTGGCCAACCATATTCAACGGATGTCGGCCTCCCAATATAGACCGCATTGCCTCGAACTCGTTCGGTCCCGGTTGGTCTCTGTAGTTATCAATTCATTCAATCATTCGTCCAAAGAAAGCTTGCGAGTGTGGTCTTTAAATCCAGCGGATGACTAGGTTGGGAATCCTGATGTCCACAGCAGAATTCAACAGGCCAGGACTTCAACCCAACCATCGTAACCCATGGGCCCCAAATTGGCCAGTCAGAACTCTAGAATCACGTCAGTGTATCCGGGTGCTAATTATAGCCCGTTCCCTGGAAGGTTGACTTCGTAGGCAAATCTCCAGTGCCCATTCTTTGCAACTCCCTCGCTTGATTCATCCCTACAGGCGCGGCTTAGCGAGCAAAGGAATGTCATAACCCTCGTTGGTCCCCCAGTATTAAAGTAGCACAAATCCTATGCAGAGGGATCTGGCTATGTATATCCTTTATAGATTGAAATAGATGCAAGGTGCTGTTGAAGTCATTGCGGATATTAGGAGTGGCCGTGCTCAAGACTATGCCCACAAAGAGCGGAGAAAGCCCGAGAGGGAATGAGTGTCCGCACTGGCACCTGACGTGAACTGAGTTGATTGCTAAAATTACCAAGCCTATTATTAGGCGTTGTAATATCCAACCCAGCACTTCAAGAGATGGCATTAGTTTTCATGGAGGCCTGTCGTAAATTCAAACAAAGGACCATTGTATACTTAGAACAGCTGGAGTCTGATGTCACTAGGTCTTATGCTCGAGGGGTCTAACTATTATTACACTACAGGAAGAGTGCTACACTAAAGCAATGAACCAGGAGGGAGTGTCATCATTTCTAACCAAAAGCTTCTAGGTTCCACAGAGTTGTTCGACGGCCAATACAACGTACCTAACCACTTGCCTTAAGATCAAACCAGTGACCACAACCAACTCATGAATTAGACATCAGCGCTTATCTCTTCATTCCCTATTTATTTCCCACGCTATCTGCCATGAAGCTATCCACTTGCCTCCAGCTCGCCGCAGCAGCCGCCAACCTCACACTCGCCGCCGCCACTCCCTCCTCCAGCCGCGAACGCGGCATTGCTGGGATCTTGCACGCCAGGGACACCTGCCCAATGCCCGTCGTAGGGTTGAAGGAGCTTGACCAGAATCTCTGCGATCAGGTCAAATTCGACTGGGGCGATGACCACAAGGTGAAAGAAGAATGGACGAAGATCTTGTCCAAGGCCAACGTGAAGAGCTGCCCGGGCCACCATGGCTGTCCATCCGACTCCAGCCGGCGCCAGTTAAATTCAAGGGGTGATATCCAAGGAGTACGTCTCTTGACGATAACATAGCGTTGTGTTCTTCCTCGCTGACCCCTAATGATACAGCAATGCGCTAGCGATTTAAACAAGTGCGTGGTTTCTGCATCGGATGGAAACTACTATGAATATGATTGCACCTGGGGTACAGTAAGTGGATTCTAAAGCCGCCGCTCTGCACGCAGGTCACTGCTAATCAGTGCCTCAGTGCCTTGGTCAAAGTCCATGGAAGACTTGCAGATACTTCTCTGACAACGTTGTGAATTGCACCTGAGCGGGGTTATATTACTCAATCATGGCGTATCACATGCTTCTCGAACAGGCGGCGAGTGGAAGAGAGGCTGGCAACGATGGCCTTGCCCAGTCGTCTATTACAGGTCCATAGGGGAGTTGGACATGTTATGGGGCTTTATAGTAATGTAGGAGCGCATGTGGCGGCAGCGGTATAGAACTCCAACTATAGGTCTATAACACGGGACATATATACTAAAACGTTCCCCGTGCATTTGAAGCATTGCGATACCTCCCACTAGGTATTCTATATCCCCTCGGTGTACTGGCCATCACTCCGGCGTCTTCACCTTGCTGATCTTGAACCCGCCAGGCACCTTGGTCTGGAAAACGCCCGTCGGGTCAAACTTGGCCGCCGCATCCTTCATCTTGCGGATGTTCTCGGGACCATAGGTACTCAGGGGGTCCTGGGAGCCATCGCAGTAATTGAGGTAGCGGAACTCGAAGTCGCCCCCTACCGACTTGGCATAGTCCTCGATCTCGTCGACGGCGGCCTTGAAGATCGGGAAGGCCATGTCGTAGAAGCCGGGTGTGCTGCCCTCGACGGCGACGATGATAAGAACCTAGATGCCGTAATGTCAGCTAGTCTCGCTCACCAGGTATGTGGGCCGTCTCCGGGGGCTTAACTTACAGAGTCATCCTTGAACCGCTCCAGCCCGAACATGTTCCCCCCACGCTCGGTGGAGTGTTTTCCAAACGAGGTAGGGAATGGCTGCAACACCATCTGGATGACGCACCCGGGGGAGCGCTCGCCGATATCCTTGACAAGCCTGTCGTACACCTCTACGTTCTTGGCAATGATCCGCCTGTCCAGCTTATAATTGAGGCTGAACCATATATCTCTGAATGGCACACCATTAGCCTTACTCTCTGTCATCACATGCTAGGAACTCACTCTCGATTCGAAGGCAGGAGGAACCCGGCCACCTTCTTGGCCAAAGTCGTGTGCTTCATCGTATTATTGATGGGATTGGGAACGTTCATGAATCTCTCCAAGGACGGTGATGCCTCTACGCCGTCGAGCTGGGTCATGATCATGTTGATCATGGACACCATGGTCAGATCCGGAGGCTGAGCAGGGTCGACGGGGATGCCGTTCAGCATCGCAATGTCCCTCTGAGACATGGACACCCACATGGCGAGGATGTGCGCATCGTCGACCACGTGGAGCTGCTTGGTAAAGTCGATGAATGCATCAATGACAGCGTCCCCGGACGAGGGTGGGAAGGTGACGATGCCGTCGTAGACGTCGTGCGCCGGGAACGTCTTCATGTCGAATCGGGTCACGATGCCGAAGTTGCTGGAGCCTCCCTTGAGGACGCGGAAGAGATCCGGGTTCTCCGACTCGTTCGCGTTGGTGATAGTGCCGTCGGCCAGCACCACCTCGTAGTTCACCACTTGGTCTGTTGCGCAGGTCAGCGGTTGCCCGTCGCCGTTGGTTATCACGGGGTATGGCCCCGTCACTCACCACAAGCGAAGCCTACACGGCAGGTATAATATGTCTTTCCTCCGCCAGTCAACAAGCCGCCCACACCAACCAGGCCTTCTCGGCCTCCGGCCACCATGACGCCCACTGCATGAAGGTATTAGTATCATGTCTCTTATCCAGGAGACTCATGAGCAGGCTGAGAACACTTACACTTTTCCAAGGTGTTATACACACCTGTCCATTGGCCACCCGGCCGTATCGAAGCCAGCTTCGTCTCAGGGTTATATTCAGTCTGGCTCATCAGACCCAGGTCAATCGTGACCCCATCTACGATATTGTTTGAGCCAGGATAACATGTGTGACCTCCACTGCATTTTGAATTAGTATCAGACAACGCTGGCGAGTCGCAACTATCCATATTCATACCTGCGAATGGCGAATTGGCAGCCGTTAGTCTTGACCAGTGCTTTCAGCGCCTTGGACACCTCCTCCGTGTTACGCGGCTGCACAATCGCCCACGGTCTGGCTCGCGGGGTGAGAGACCAGTAGGACCCTATACGTTCGCTGTAGGTCCCGAACTGCCTGGCCGGGGTGTAGAGGACTTCTTCCAGGCCGGCCTCCTGGAGGTGTTTGATAGCAGCCTTGAACACGTCGGACTCGGACTCGGCCTCGGCCTGCAACGCAGACACGGACCTCATCCGGTCGACCATGTCCTGGTTAACCGCGAATGCCATCGTTTCTGAGACTGTGACCAACGAGTTGAAAATGGGCACGAATTTGAGAGTTGGAATGTGCCCTGCCCTGCCTTGTCGGGAGAATATTCTGTGTAATCATTAATGTAGATACTGCGACCTCCTCTCCTAATCTGGCTTACAGGATCCATCTCACTGCAGCGCCGAGCAAGGAGCGGGGTAGCCCAATATGTTATGGATAACATGTGGGAACCGCGCCGGGGTGGTTGAACACCGAACAACACGGAGGACTGTGAGATGCTACTGTTCGTGACATCGGCTGCGCGGCCGTCGTACGACCGTTCTTCGGTTCCGTTCCCCTGGGCCCAGACGCGGCTGGTCGTGTCTACATAAGGCAGTATCTATCCGTGCACAACCCCGGTGAACAGGGCGCCCAGATTAGGAAGGTGTGATTGCCCCTATTTTTTATACCCAATTAGTGACCGTCGGACCGCGTTGGCGCATGCTATTGTCACACCATGCAGGTGTCGGATCCAACAGGCTACCACTCGTGGCAGGCCTCCATCCACACTTCCTGTCAGTCAGTCAGTCAGGTCGATCACGTTGTTTTGGAGTTACGGCTCAGCCGAGCTATGCTCTCTCTAGGGTATAGGAAAGGCTCGTGTGACGACCAGGAGCCTTAGTTTTAGATGTGAACCCGGATGAGCGTCCTGCGTATAGTGAGCATGTGTTATTATTACAATGCGTTCTTTTTGGTGAGGAACCGAGAGAGGTGCTACCCGCCCCATGCAAGTACACGTACAAGGACCCTGGCTGCAGCAACTAACTGATAAGCATGCAGTTACATAATGTAGACGACGCTCAAAAGAATCCATGTTCATACCCAAGGTTTTACGGAACCCTCTAGTCTAGCTAGCACTGCCAGCTTCATGAGGCCAAGCGTTACACGAGAATAACATGATATCCCAAAATGCTTGAAGTGGAGTTTCAAAGCCGCATATGACATGAGCTGCCGCTCATGACGACTATTGAATGTGATTCAAATCCTTCAGTTAGGGGTGTAACCTGATCTTTTCTATCTCCATCCGGACGGATTCTTCCTCGTTCCCCGGCGCCCCCTCAGGCCATACTCTGAGGATAGGGTTTGCTGACCAACTCAACGCTCGTACTAATATCACAGTTGTGCAGTCGTCAGTCGTGCACGGCCAGTCCAGCTTCCGTATCAATTGTGCCACATCTTGACCTCTCGAAAACCCGCAGTCGATCTGAAGCACAATGTCGTTGACGGACGGCGTGCTCACTGTGCTCCCGGCACCAGCGGGCTATGATGTCGACTTCGAACACCCTCAGCGGAATCTCGGACTGGCACTGTCTCTTGTCTACGGCATCGGGGCATCACTCGCGGTTCTATTTCTGAGCCAGCATGTCTACGTCAAGTGGTGGGTGCAGCGACGATGGGCTGATCCGGAGACAGGCAAGTTCAAGCTGCCTCAACGCGACGAGCTGCGTCTAACCATACTCTTTCTCGAACAGTATGCCTCCTCGCGACCTGGGTGATAAGTCTGACCTGCCAGTCTCTGGTCATCAGTTGGTTCCAACGTCTGATGTTGGGCATTCACGCTTGGGAGATGCCGATGGACCGGTTCATATTGTTCCTGAAGGTAGGACAGGACGGGCCGTCCCGCTGACCCGAACACCTGGCTAACGAAGCCCATTGGTCCAGTCCTTCACTATAGTCGCAATGATATTCAACATCGTCCACTTGCTCAGCAAGCTTTCAATCCTGTTATCTTATCAGCGCCTGGCGCCTCAAAGCCAATGGATATGGGCAGTCCGCGCTGCCATGTTTCTCGTCGTTGGCTACTGCACCTCTCTGTTCTTTGCACTATTGTTCGCTTGCAACCCGATCAGCAAAGCGTGGGATGTAAGCAGTCACACTGACCTAGGCCCTGAAGAAGCGCGAGGCAGCTAACAACGTCTGTTATCATAGGTGGCTATGCTCGACGGGTATTGTAACGACCGGCAGGCTATCTGGCTTGCAACAGCGATCCTGGGTTTCGTGTCGGACTTGATTATCCTGGGGTTGCCATTTCCTCTGATATTGGGACTGCGGCTGAAGAGGTCTCATCAGATTGGCATACTGGCCATGTTCGTTGTTGGTTCAGCGTGAGTTTTTTCCTCCTCTTAGTCTACAGCCCCGGGGTTGCGCTGACTAGCACTCCAACCAGCACCTTCGTCACCTCGATCGTCCGGCTATACTACCTACTGCAACCGACTTTCCAGTCACCCGACCAAACGTGGGACATCATGCCGACCATTCTCTGGGCCCTTGTCGAGCTAAACCTCCTCGTCATGTGCCCGTCCATGTTCACGATGCGGAAGTTCGGCGTCCATGTCGCCCCCTCCATTTTTGGTTCGTATAACTCCAAGCAGACGCCCGAAAGCACACCGAAGGCCCTTCGAACCTTCGGCCACTCTATGACGCCCAGGAGGAAAGTCAACAAATACGGGGAGCTGATCGACGAAACCGCGGATCGGGGTTTTGACATGACGACCCTTGGATGCGGTGAGCCCCTGGAGGTCAGCGCCGACGGGAATAGGGCAAACAGGGTGTCTTTTCCCGCCTCAAACGGTTCAGCCTGGGATGCTCGGCAACATGAAGGATGGGACTCGGATGGCATTATGCAGACAAAGACGGTGACGATTAAAAATTCTAGGAGATGTTGAATTTCCAACCTGGTAGTGAGGTATGATCATAGCGGTATCATGTCTCAACAGCTCTAAGCAGTAATGCCAAAAACTTTCGACACACATTCACCAGAGGCAGGTGCAGATCTAATGTCAGGGGAAGGTGCGAACTGATATACAGGCTTGTGGTCTGTGCCCCACTGCTACAGCTTTGTACCTTCCCTTCAACAACCGACGCGTCTGATCGAATCTTGCCCTTCTCCGAGCACAAAATCTAATCTGTCCAATTCCATTCATCCACCGCAAAGCCCTCCTGTTCGAGTTACAACAATACTACGAAGAAGTTCCCCGGGGATCGCAACTGCTGGAGGATCCTCCCGCTACACAAGCGATGGACCGGGTCAGAGTCGGTGCTGGTACCGATATGGCGTCCTGGTCCATTGGACCCGTTCCAGCTTACCTTGCGAATGGAGGTGGCGACTCTCCCACAAATACATCGAACAACAGTGCTCCTGCTTTTGAGCAGCTCAAGCAGGATCTGCTCGAATGGTTCGATGGGGTTGTGCTCACCGACTCAATTGCTACCTCTAGGAAGCACGGCACCTTCCCCAACCCTGGATTGACCGTTGTCGGCGCCCTAATCCCACTACCTTTGGTGCCCCGTGATGCCGAGACCATCAAGGATGCCTGTAGCCGAGCCCCTTCCAGAAAGAGGGCAGATACACGGGTAGACACATCAGCACGAAATACCTGGGAACTCGATCACACCCAATTCAAGCTAGCCAATCCGGACTGGCAATCATTCCTTGGCACGTTGCTGGCGGATGCTGCGTGGAGTCTGGGCATGTCAGGAGTGAAAGCAGAGCCCTGCAAGCTGCTTCTATACGGGGAAGGCTCTTTTTCCAAGTGCCACAAGGACTCGGAGACGGCAGCGGATATGGTCGGCACACTGGTTGTCTGTCTTCCCTCAAAGCATAAGGGTGGCAGTGCGCAACTATCCCATGCTGGGAGGGTCCGCAGTCTCGACACTGATCAGGCGTCCGACTTGAGCTTGACGAGTCTGGCGTGGTTTTCTGATGATGTTACACATGAAATCAAGCCCCTGGAGTCTGGGTACCGTCTGGTGCTAACTTACGACGTCATTCATACAGGCGGCGCCCGAATGTCAGCTGGTCTGATTGTTGAGGAGATGAACAAGCTCCGCTCGCTGCTTTCCAAATGGCAAGCCCACACGTCGGAAGCGAAGAAGCAGGTGTACATGCTTGAGGACAGGTACTCACCATCGAACCTCTCGTTGGAAAATCTGAGAGGTCGTAATCAAGCTGTGTGTCAGATGCTGCACGACATTTCCTTGGTGACCGGATATTGTGTCTTCCTCGCCAACTTGGACAGGGCCAACCCGGGCCGAATCACAGGAGGTATGATTCCTATGGAGAAGAGATAGAAGAGAGAGGTGGGGACATACGGACGATAAAAACAAACCACGGACGCACCGTCTGCGACAGCGCCGCCATCGACGAGGAGGAGATCCTGGGCGAAGGACATTGGGACCGAGAGGCTGATAGTGAAGAGGAAGATGAAAGCATCTTCGGTTACGGAAGCGCCCCTCTTTCCTATCGTTACCACGAAAGTGTAAGCACTATGCACCGAAGACTAGCTCGGCCACTCCAAGCTGACTGCAATATCAGGTCGTCCTGATCGTCCCCATGCATCAACTTCATAGTCTGCTCCTTGAATCCTATGATACAGGCAAAGCTGTCATACTGAGTCAAGTTACCGATATGCTCAACCAATCACCACTTGATCCCACACTCCAGGCCACCGCGCTGGAGTTCTTAAGGAAAGCCGTTCAAGAGTCGTCGCTGGACGGCGAACTGTTAACTGAATTAGTGGCCCTTGCCATCAGGTTTCAGGATAACGGACTTTTCAGGGAGCTCGTCGGCGCGTCGCGGTGGTCTCCCACTTCCCGGGACGCTGTGTTGACAAGAATCATTCAGCTTGTGAACGAGAGCGTCTCACAAGATATTAATACACCACCGGACTGGGACAGCTGGTACGTTATCAGGAGTACTCAACCATTGCCTTGCTCTAATCAGACTCTAGGCTCGGTGACCTGATCGCTGGAAGTCTGGATTTGGAGACCTTGAGGGATATTATCAACAAGACAGAGGATATTATCAACAAGGCAGAAGTTATCTTGGGTCGCGATACCCTCAAAAGCTTCCTTCCAAGAGTGGAAAGCGCTGGTTCCGCGCAAAGCCATCGAGTCCGAAGCCTCACTGGGCGTGAATGCTCACGATATCTTGAATGATCAGGATATCTTGATCGATCACGATATCTTGATCGATCTTCTTGATTCACAGGCTAGCAACGACTCATGGGCAGCGAATTGGTAGGTAAATCCGTGGTCATGCAGGTTCCATGGTAACCTCATTCGTAATGGTTGATGCTAAAGTTATCTCATCAGGTTGGTCCCAATCCTCTCAAAGCGTGGACCCAAGGTCCTCATCTGTTCGATCTTGCGAACCGTGTATCAGAAGCACAGCAACAACTCACTCTCTGGAGCCGCAGAGATCTCCCGACGCATATTGGAAGGCTGTAGAGAGAAGCTCACACTTGATATCTCAGACTTTCCAGAGGAAACCTGGTTTACCAAAGCCCATGGCTTCGACTGTCTAGAGGCCACATTTCTCAGGGACTTCATCCACCTCGTCGACCACGGTCTCAGTATAGGGCTCTCGGAAGACATGACTCCTCTCCTTAATGCGAGTTTCATCGCCGTCTACAAGCACATCCCCAATTCGAAGGTCAAATCCATTCCCAGCTCCCGGGTGATCCAGGAATTCCTGAAACGTCTCACGTCGACGCTGGAAAAACACAAGGTGCCCGCGCTTGAATCGGCCAAGCACATGTACACGACCATCCTGCGTAAAATCCTTGTCGTCGACCTGCCCCAATACCCCAAGCAGCCCGTCGGGTGGGCCCACAAACCCCGTGGGTGTGCGCCGTTATGCGCGGAGTGCCGCAGCCTCAATGTGTTCCTCCAGAACAGCGAGCTGCAGACGCAGGAGTTTCGCGTTTTGATTGCGCGCTGGAACCATCTCGAGCAGCAGTTACCAAAGGAGTTATTCCGCTGTGTGACCAAGGGGTCGTACAGGCAGGGACCGAAGGGTGCATTGGTCGTCACGAAGCTGGGGCGGGAGTTCCAGCACGACATGGCGCAGTATCGCGCCGGCCTCGCAAGCTTTGAGGAGAAACTGCACCCTTTTCGTTGCGAGTACGTAAAGGCGTTACTCGGCGAGGCCACCTACCGTGAGCTCGTCTTGCTAGAGAACCTGCCGCATTCGGAGGCTGCGAGCCGACTTCCCACCGCTGCTCCTGGGCAGAACAAGCGGAGGGCTGATGAAGAACACGATGGTGCGAGTGCTTCGAGGCCTAAGCTCATCGAGTAGTGCGGGTGGCTACACGTAGAGACACGCCGAGGCTTTGGGTGGACCATGGCCCGTGTCGCTATCCACGATCTATACCGCAGCACGTCCCTATCTTCTTGCTTGTTCATGAGAATAAGATTCGTCTATGGCAAGGTCTCGGTAGTCGCCAGGATCACGTGTGTTGGTGGCTGTGCCGCTGTGGAGGTTCTGCACCTGTCATTAGTGCGCGGCGTAGCATCGGTACTTGCTAGTAGACCGGGAGAGGTGCTACTTGAGGCTCACAAAGATAGCTCATCTACGAGCTAATCATACTACATGACTCCTATGGCAGACGGTAAGAACGAACTTGTTCGGTCTTCCACACACAACTGACTGACATCAGACAGAATCAGTCCCTCAGAGGATCTCGAGAACCGCGAAGTATGCAGCCAGTGTGGCTAGATACCAGAAAATGGATGGGCAGTTTTCACTCACTGTTCGGAAAATAGATATTTGCAGCACCAGTTCAGACACCTACCCAACCATAGCTACTGTTAGTAATGAAAAGGTCGTTCATCAGGGTTCTACAACGGGTGAAACCTTGCCTTTACGTGAGGTCGCTTAGCCGCGCAAATAGGAGACATGTCACGACGAAATGGTAAATACGGTAATATTACCGTATGTAGGCGGTTTGCTGCTCGGATAGTGACATGTTGGATGTGATGGATGATGAGATGTGAAAACCCGCCGAAGCTCAGGATGAGGACCTTGCGGGTCGGGTCGTGCAACAAGAACTCCCGAGACATCGGGTGACTTGCCAAGCAGCCAAGCCAAGCGGTCAATCTACCTAAGAACTTGCATGACTGTCCGGCCGGCGGCTGGCATAATTGCACAGTACATCTCTTATGATTTGTATCATACACGGCAGCGAAGATCAGCCACGGGTTAAACATTATAATGGCGTTGCTGAACTCCTACAGTAGTGGCCCAGCAGAGCATTATAAAATATTGGAAAGGTCATCCCTGAAGGATCAGCGCATGTGGTGTTCCGCCGGAGAGCGGCATTGGTCGATTACACCTCAGTTTTCTCAGCGATGGAAATGATTCACTTCGTCATTCTTGTCATGGATAATTTATCTCCGCGCCCAGATCCAGGCACCGGGGAGCTAGGCACTTGAACGGCTTGGCGAATATCCCGTTGCTTGTCGATGCTTATCGGAATGCTTCTTGTGTGGAGATGTGCCTGGTTTCAGACCGGAATACACCAGCTTGGCGCACCAAATCACAGGTGCCTGCTTTACCTGCCAAGCCTGCTCTCTCAAGGTCGCGACTCGCGAACAAGCCGGGTCAATTCAAGACAGGTACGGACCGTACGGCCGCCTCAATGACTCGTCGATGCTCTGATCGGCGGGGGACGTCCCCTCAGGGGAAGGTGGCGTTGGTGGGCTACTATATCCCGCCATCAATGGTTCTACAGTAAGGGGGGCAGGCTTGGCCGCATGGGCAGGGATAGGGATAGCTCCCTCTCTTGCTCCTCTGCTCCTTTTCATTTTCCATCGCGCAGGCGCGTTCGAGCTCCAGATTGCAGATTCCATATTGCCCAGGTGCATTGCACCTGGAGCTCTGCATAAGGCAGGTCTGGGCCGGCACGGCGGAGACGGCATGACACGGTGATACCGTCTCCTCTCACCAACCAACGACATGTGCATGTGCTGCGCGGCTCGCTTCCAGGTTCGCCAACTGGCTTTAGAATCTGAGCTCCTCGCTGGTCCTGGGTTACACCCATCTCCCTGCTTCTCTGGTCTCTGATCTGCGACTTCCAACCACACCCAACCTCATTGCTGTGTGCCATCCCTTCGCTGATCAAGATGAAGCCCCAATCGCTTCTGTGCGCAGCCGTTGCGCTGCTCCAGGCGGTTGCCGAGTGCAAGAATGTTGTCGTTGAGTCGCTGCCAAAGGTGCCAATGGGCTGGCGAAAGCTGCGGAACGCGGACCCCTACCAAGTCATCAACCTGCGGATTGCCCTCGAGCAGCCGCACCTCGCCGAGTTCGAGCAGACCCTCTACGATGTATCCACGCCGCAGCACGCGCTGTACGGCCGCCACCTCTCGCGCGAGCAAGTCCGGGAGCTGATGAAGCCGACGAAAGAGTCCACGGCCGCTGTCCTGAACTGGCTGCAAGCATCCGGCATCGCGCAGGAGGACATCGAGGACGACGGGGAGTGGATCAATTTTAAGACCACCGTGTTTAAGGCTGCCAAACTGCTGAGCGCCGACTTTGGTGTCTACAACCACGTTGGCACGGATGGCGAGCGCATCCGAACGCTGCAGTATGCTTGTTCTTCTCCCTGATGGACCGGCCATCCATGAACAGTTGACTCACCGAAAATAGCTATTCTGTGCCGGCCGAAGTCATGCCTCACATCACCATGGTCCAGCCAACGACCCGCTTCGGCCAGCTGAGACCGCAGAGGTTCGAGATCAGCAAGGTCTTTGAGCAGGCAGAACTGCCCGAGTTCTTCCAGGCCGCGGCGGCTGTCTCTACGCAAGACCTCAACGTGACGTTCTGCAACACGACGATTACGCCCGAGTGTCTGCGAGCTCTGTACAACATCGGAGACTACACGGCTGACCCAACTGTCCCGACCGTCCTGGGAGTTAGTGGCTTCTTGGAGGTATGTCTCAGCAGCCCGTTCTGTAGGCGATTACACCTCTGACAGCGTCCAGGAATACGCAAAGCATGATGCACTTGACCAGTTTCTCGAGCAATTTGCCCCTTACGCTCTCACTCAGAACTTCACGACTATATCCGTAAACGGAGGCCTGAACAACCAAACCGACACAGTCGATGACGATGTTGAGGCGAACTTGGATATGCAGTATGCTGCGTCAATTGGTTTCCAGACAACGATCCGCTACTACTCTACGGGTGGTCGTGGAATCTTGGTCCCTGATCTTGAGTAAGTCTACTCTCTGGTGTTAACCCTCAGTTGACTATAAGCTAATCTTGCATAGCCAACCGGACCCGGCCGAGGTAAGAGGTTACCGCAAATATAGTGCTGGAGTTCGGTTGCTGACAAGGAGTGTAGAACTCCAACGAACCATACCTAGAGTATCTAACCTACTTGCTTGCGCTCCCTGACGGGGAGCTCCCGCACACCCTCACTACGTCATACGGAGAGGACGAACAATCAGTACCGGCAGAATATGTCAAGAAAGTCTGCACCATGATCGGCCAGCTCGGTGCTCGCGGTACCTCCGTCCTCTTTAGCTCCGGCGAGTAAGTTATTTATCCACTGCAACCCACCATTCCCAGTCTCAACCCCAACACTATAGCAATATCTGACTGACATTGTCCCTTAGTACTGGGCCCGGTAGCGCATGCCAGACGAACGATGGTAGGAATGCTACGCGCCTACTTCCCATCTTCCCAGCCGCCTGCCCCTACGTGACCTCGGTAGGCGGTACCGTAGGCGTGGCCCCTGAGCAGGCCGTCTCCTTCTCGTCGGGCGGCTTCTCGGACCTGTTCGCGCGGCCCCCGTACCAGGAGGCCGCCGTGGCCTCATACTTGACATCGATTGGCGACACCTTCACCGGCCTATACAACACGGCGGGCCGCGGGTTCCCCGACGTCGCGGCAGCAGGACGCAACTTCGCCGTCGTCGACCAGGGCACCATCATCAGTGTGGGCGGAACGTCGGCGTCGGCACCCACATTCGCGGCTGTCATTAGCTTGCTCAACAACGCGCGGGTCAAGGGTGGGCTGGCGCCTCTTGGCTTCCTGAACCCGTGGATCTACAGCGACGCGCTGGGTGCGGGCGGCTTCACGGATATCGTGCTTGGCGGCAGCAGGGGGTGCACTGGGAGGGATGCATATTCGGGCTTGCCGACGCCTGTCGTGCCGGGTGCGAGTTGGAATGCCACGGCGGGCTGGGATCCTGGTGAGTTGCAGTCTCTTGGAATTTTCTTATTTCTTCTACAATTTTTTTTGGTGCCTCATGTCTTGCAAGCGAGATGACAGTCAATTGTTTGCCTGCTCCCTCGATTCCTCTTGTAGAAAAATGGTTTACTGACTGCGTACCGTATAGTCACGGGCCTGGGGACGCCCCTTTTCGACAAGCTACTGGCAAACGTCGCGCCCGGCGTTGTGTTGCCCAAGCTGTCCAGGTCTGCCAGCAATGGAGGAGCCACGACTTCATTGGAGATGACAGCATCCAATATCATATCTGGGTAGTATATGGGTAGTCTGGCCAGCACGGCCTGCACTGTATAGTATACCTCATGAACCGACTATATGGTCGATTCAGTGTGGCTTGTGGAGTATTGTTACTCCGTCTCTGAATATGCAACCATGTGCGTTATGAGGGGAACTGGTGGTTGATACCTATGTGATGTGATCGGGCGAGTGAAGGCCAGTTGCCAACCGTACATCGTCCCCTGAGCGGTTATGGTCGTTGACGGCCAGTTCGACTCGAGGCTGCGCTCTCAGTGAAAGATCTTGCTTGGGAAAGAACTCTAGCCAGCGGCCATATCCCTCCCCTAAGGTGCGTAGCCTCTTTCCCCCTTTCCTCCTTTCCTTTTCGTGCCCTTCCCCTCTTGCCTTGTTCCCCTATCTTCAACCTTTTCCCACCCCAATGTCCGGCACACCTCGTAATTTGCGACGGTACAAGCGGTGAGCGGCTCGTTCCTCCTGTGCGTATTTCGAACCAGCCAGTTATCCCCAGGAGGAACGAACACTCAAGGCCCCCCGGTGGCCTTCGCGCATGCACATACATGATCGAGTTGACTGCTTGCTTGTCTGTGAGGCCTATCTTATATACATGCAGCGTAGTCTACAAATACCGTACTCGTATGGTATGTCCAGGAGCCAGCGGTCGATGTGTTGGAATACTGAGCATTGGCCGAACGTATGTAGATTAGTTAGCCCTTGGATCCCATATAAGGGGATCCAGGCATACGAAGACAGGACCTAGGACTTCTTCATTTCCTTCCCCGTGCACCTATCGAATATCAAACTAAATGTTCATCAATCTTTTGGAAGTCCAACCAACACTATGTGTTCCGCGTTTAGGTGTGGGACTGTGTCGATGTAAGGCTGTCGTGTGTGTGTGTGTGTGTGTGTGTGTGTGGCGGAGACTACATACATAGGTATGGTAGGGTACGGTACGGTAGACGCACTCGGACTCCGCCTGAATGGCTGATGGCCTGCTCGTCGTTGGCAGAGCTGTTCAGAGGCTATGTGTATATATATGCGTGTTTTGTTTGACAACTCGTTTTGTTCCTCGTGGAGTGGTAGGTACTGAGTGCATAGCAACGTACATGTACGTACCTTCATCCGCTTCCAAGAGCGTGTCGTCCATAAGCTTCCAGCTGCAGCTGCCAACGCATTGCTTTTACATTGATAATAAGTTTGCTGTGGCGCGGCTGCGCATCATGCCCCTACGAGGACAGAAACGAAGCTCGACTTCGTGAGTCCGTTGGGCAAGTCTATACTTTATTTTGTATCCGACCGCTTGACACACTGTTTCTTGGCGGACAAGTAGCGGAATTCATCGTCATGCCGTTGCGCATGCAAAGTATCAGAAGAAGGCATGTAGTTTATCTGGCCATTCGCCTATGTAGGTATCTATAAGCCAGCCCCGAAGGCTGTTTACCCTGGCGATGATGAGAGATCCAACCATGGACTTTTTCTCCTCCCTTCCTCAACTCGACTGGCGAGTGAACACGCAAACTATGCGTACATAGAAACAATGCATTACATGACTTTCCCTCCTCTTCGCCCGTATCATCGATGCCGGACCTTCCGCCGGTGGTATCAGGCGCTGGCTCCGGCTGGTGGAAAGTCGAAAGGAAATATTAAGTGGTGGTGGTTGTAATAATATTCGTCGTATGTGTGATTTGGTGGTTTTTTCTCCCCCGCTTCTGGTGCTTTGGATCCCATCGTGGATGGGGACACTTGCGTTGAGCCGTCCCAATGACGAAAGTGCAAGCGTCTCGCGCTCGGCCCAATTCCCGTGAACTTATTTCCCTCCTCCAGTTGCGTTCTTGCCAGCCTCCGTCACGCCGACACCGACACCAACAGCAATGGCGATAATGAGGATGGTGACCAGCAGACACCACCACTTCCACTTGCGAGCGTTGCGAGCGCTGATTATGCCCTTAGATACATGAACATTGCCCTGATCGATGTACTTTGTGGTGTTCTCGGCATTCTCCTCAGCCTGCGCTACGGCAGGTTCCTGCTGCTCGACTAATACAGCCAGGTCTTGGAACAGAGACGCCAGTTCCATCATAGTCTTCTCGATGGCCTGCAGCTCGTTGTGGCGCGCGCGGACGGCACCCAGTACTGAAGTCGCCTGGCCAGTACGGTTTGTGCGGAGCTAAGATCATTGTCAGCAATTTAATCGAACTTTTGGCATAGCCCAAGAGGCCGTTGCCATATTGAAATGGGAGACTAACCGCTGTCTGGAAAACACCCTCATTTCCCCAGTCTGCCTCGGTTGCCTCGCGAACCTCCTCTTCATTGGCATCGGGATTTACGATGCGGTATTGGCGGGCAATCTGGTCGCGGTATCGCGAGCGGAATGAACCCTCCTCCTCTTGGTAGTTGCGCAGCTCACGTTCGAATTCGCTCTTGATGGCCTTGACCTGTGTATCCTTCACGCTGCGGCTGCCGCCAGTAGTCTTGTTCGCGTCGTTGGCCAAGAACTTGAGCTGGTCTCGGATGCCGCCGTTCAGGTGCTGCGTCTCGGCAGAGATGCGTTCGAGCTGTTGAGCGGACAGGCCGTTGTCGGCTTCGGCGAGCGAGCGCTGATGCAGCGAGGAGATGGCTTGGACATTGTTCCTTAGTGTGCCTATCTCGTTGCGTAGGAATTGAATACGGTTTAGGAATTCTGATTGCGGCAGCGTTTGCGAGGCGGCGGGTTGCTGGGAGTAGTCCTGCATCTCGTGGCCCTGGCCCTGAACAACTGTAAGCGACACTCCTCGATGCGCATCATTACCGCGTTGTTGCCGTTGATGGCGATGGCGGTGGTGCTTACCTGGTCGTAGCCATAGCCGCCCTGCTCGGCCGACGGGCCTTGCTGGTAGGGGTTGCTCTCGTACTGGTTGCCATAAGACATGATGACTGCTGGCGAGCTTCGTTCGATGAATTAAAAAGAAGCTCAATTGATCGGTGATGGGCGACCGAACAACGAACAACAGCAGAAAAGCGATGCAGATGTTTGTGTCTGGGAGATTGGAAGGGTAATACGGCAGGAATGGGTGGAGTGACAATGTAGTTCAGCTGATGGGCACGATTGAAGGACAGGACTAGGGGGGGCCCGGGCGGGTGTTGGTTGCTTCACAGCAGTCCACAGCAGTCGAGGCCGGGGCCGTCTGCAGGAGCTTCCTGCTGATCGGAATGACGTATAACCAACGCCTGTGTCCTCTGCGTCGCCGTCGTCTTTGCCAGATCAGATAGAAGATAGATAGTAACAGGGAAATAGAACGAATTAGGGAGGTGGTAGTCACACGTAGGAGGACATCAATGAAGAAGAACAGAACGATTCTAGGTAAGCCACAAGAAGACGGGTGGAAGCTTACTTTATTACTGTTTATAATTTGCACTAGGTCGTTGATTGGCGGATGGCCCGTGGGCTTAGACTGTTAGACAGAGACCCCCGCCAAGCTGCCAATCTTTATTAGGTTCATAACGAGACGCAGGAGATGCAGCCTGTGTGCCTGTGTTGTGTATGGCCAGTAACAACTAATAACACGATACTTATTAGAGGATACGGAGAAGGACAAGTTCAGCGGGAGGGTCCATCGTCGCACAGCCGGAACTGTGGGCCTCCAGAGGCGATACCAAATCCAAAAATAAGCACAGCCCACCAGCCCGCAGGCGAAGGGCTAGCTCGCCGCTCGCCGCTCGCGTCACCGTCTGGGGCTGTGATCGGGAACGAACTGGAGTCGGCATACCGGCAGTGCATGTGCCCGGGCAAGCCATGATGTGATGCAAGAGCAGTCCCTCGTTTGCCATTGGCGGTTATGTCGTTGCCTACAGTAGGTCCTTACGCTGACATCTGCAGTGTGCCCACCATACGATTCTCATTCGACCAACAGGTTTAGGTTCAACTCATTGGTAGTAGACGCGGCTTCGATTCAAGTCAACCCAACATGTGTGATATCTCTCATCCCATATCATGTTTCCATTATGCCGCATATGATCCAAAAACTCTACTCATCTCTTGAAGTTCGTGTCATTGACGGAGCTAGGCGGCAGTCCCCAACTGAGACCTGCCTTCTACATATTCTATTGACATTCTTCCGCCACAAAGCTTCCTGACTCTGATGCCCATAGCGATTCTGATTTGCTTCAGAATAGACTTGGGGAGAATGCTCTTCCAAGACCTTCTCACGCGACCATGACCTTCTCGTAAAGTTGCGGCAGAAACACTGCCGTTTCATACGGAGCTTGGGCCACGGAAGCCCAGAGATGCCATCAGTATACGTAGGTAGGTAGTTTATAACCAGCCGCCCCTTTGCGCCAGGCTATGCTTCAAGGCCAAAAGGCTGAAGGCTGTTCCGCAACCCTCCCAAATCAAGCACCTGCCGGGCCGTATCGCAATGAGCCATCACTCCATATCAGAACTCATTGTCACCGAATTGCTCTACGTCCTAGGCGGCCGCCACAGTGACAAGGTCCTGGGGACATTCATCCAAGACAGCTACACCATTGTCTGGCGATTCCTTTGGATCCGAGAGAAGGTTTTGCGGTCTCCATTGCGTTATGTGTTCCTGTGAGCTGTTCCACCACAGACGCAACAACCACTCATGAGACGAGCCTCGCAACTGGGACTCTTCAGATGATCCACCTCAAAGATATTCCCGTTTCCGGCTTGTGCGGGTGTATTGCGTGAGTGCCCACTCAACATCGCTGTTTTTATCTCCTAGGGTGCCCGCTCGTATCTCGAAGGGCTTCATAGACATTCTGGGACCTATCTCGCTGAGCTCAACCGAGTCGTATCCCGTCTTCACAAACTGAATATGCGAGTCAGTCTTTGACAATCCTGATCAAGTCCGGCGGCCTGGGGGCAAGCTTATCGACCAGGAGGAAAGGGGGTGGATTCCAGTTGGGACACTTACTACGTGATGCCGAACCTCGATGATGTCGTCGATGTTTTTGAATGTGACCACTCGAGACCCTAGCTTGCCCTTGGTGGTCAATGCTTCCCGTGGCGGAAAGATATGCTTCAGAATTTTCGCCACCCTTTGCCCCAAACGCGATTGGAAGCCATCTAGGATGATGTGCGGGTAGCTTTCGCTCACAGTCTGCGAAGTCCAAGTGTCAGCGAACATCCTTCAAGCTAGTTGGGCAAGACTCTGGATGTCACTCACGCCACGAAGACTGTTCGGGATGTCATGCCTCAAGACCACGTTGCTGTACAGTTTCAGGTTAGCCGGATTCTGTAGGTCGACTGACAAGCTCTTACTGCAACGAGAAGGATATTGTCGGTCCAAAGGACAGATGGCTGATGGAGAGCGCAGTAGGGACACCACGGTGCTCATGCAGGAGAACTATGTCACTCAACCCACTAGCTTGTGCTGAGCGAGTAAGATCAGGTAGAATCGTTCCTCCACGATTCAACCTGATACTGGTGGGAAGGAGCAATCTGATCTCCTTGCTAAAGGCAGATAGTCTTGCTGAAGGATCTCGAGACGTCGTTACTAAGACGCGTGGGTCGACAATCCCTGACATTTGCGAGCTACAACCATAACCAAGTCAGCCTCGAATATCAAAAGCGGACAGAACGCTGGCTCACTATTCGTCGTCAAGATCCAAGGCCTCGTTGGCGGTTCTGTCTGGCCGCGATTCGTCATATTGGAGGTCTTTCCTCACTTGTACATCGGCAGCTCCAGCATCCAACGGACGGCCGGTGGCTAAGGAACTTCGAAGCTTCGCACGCTTTTCGGCTATCTCAGCATCGCGCAGGAGCAGAGCTCTGCGGTGAAGATAATCGGCCCGCTGCCTGGCTTGTTTTCGCTACGGGGCGCTGTCAGTATATGCCCCAACTCAAGTCAGCAGAATGGTGCCTACGATCATGATGATGCACTGAAATCAGCTGTGTGCAGCTAGCTGTCTGGTTGGGAGTCGAGCAGAATATGAGTATGGGAGATCGCGCAGAGATATTGTGACTGTCACTCTGCTGGAAGTGAGGTTGAGATATCTACGAGGTTGACGTATCTATCCTGTCTCCCAACGGCAGAAAATAAAAAGTTCGGTGGAGACATGGATCGGGACTTTTGAGTTTTGCCCCTAGAAACATATGTACCTAGGTACCGACACTAGCAGGGCATGTGGCACGCCAAACTGCTTATGCCAGCTAGTTATGCAAATCATCATTTTAATGCTTGTGCATAAAACAGCCTTACCAGCTTCACGCAGCTACTTTTCGGGATTGTTTCTTAGAAGCCACAGACAAACGTGGCTAGTAGTGTATACTGTAGCCTTTCGCATAGAAGCTACTCGTCCTAGACAGCGGGGCTCAGAACGCAACTGCATAAAAACGCGCATCTGCATACGGTCGCACGTGCAGGAGGCGAGGCAAGCCACACAGGGAAACCAATGCGACAGCACACCTGACCTCACCAGCCAGTGGGCGTGCCATCGCAACCTTCCTGAGAAACAAAAACCTTCTCAGACTTCCCTATCTTTGTTCGCAGGTCGCCTGCCCGCCACCGCCGTTGATCGCGCAATTGCAGCATCTGTTCGTCTCTCTGGGTCTGACTCTTTAGATCCGCCACCACGCTTGTCAAGGATGTGACACAATTCTCCCACGACTATTCCCCACCGTCTACATAATTCACCCAACAACCTCCAAAGCCCTGCAAGCCTCCAACGCAGAAACTCAACTATCTGCCGAATCTAGGTACGTGCGAAGTTCGCCCTACCGACGCTCAGCTAGCTGGGTAGAAATTTCCTATCCTACTGGCTCAGAAACTCCGCCCATCTCCAGCATTCTGACCAGAACCCAGGAAGTGATCCCCTCTCCCGAAACCCACGATCCCAGCCGGGTACCGGCACTACAATGGAGGGCGCGTTTACTCACCTTGGGAATCATCTTGTCTCTGACTCTGCTGCCGCTATTAACGCCGGCGACGATGACCTGTCAACCCTTGACCCTGATGAGAGTCTACTCTACGGCAAGTATGGCGGCCGCGGCGGCCTAGGAAATGGCCGACGTCGGAATGATGACGACGATAACGAGACCGAAGTTTTCGACGATGACGATACCGAGAGCATGGCGAGTGTCCCTGTCGGCGCTATGAAGGGCCTGAACGTCAAGGCGCCTGAGGAGGACAAGGAGCTGCCCCCGCATGCCTGCGCGTATGTCCTCACTACACCATGCTGTTGCATACAGTCTTGCTGACGTTTTGAGCTAGATACTGCGGCATCCACGCACCAGCTTCGGTAGTCAAGTGCCTTGCTTGCAACAAGTGGTTCTGCAGCGCACGAGGCAACGCAAGTTCGTCGCACATCGTCAATCATCTTGTTCGCGCTCGTCACAAGGAGGTCCAGCTCCATCCCGAGTCCGCGCTTGGCGACACGACCCTCGAGTGCTATAACTGCGGTACCAAAAACGTCTTCCTCCTCGGCTTCATCCCTGCCAAATCCGATACTGTTGTCGTCCTTCTATGCCGACAACCTTGCGCTGCAGCGCCATCCTCCAAAGACATGAGCTGGGACATTTCTAGATGGCAACCCCTCATCGAGGACCGCGGCTTTCTGCCGTGGCTCGTAACCCCACCGAGCGATAACGAGCAGCTGCGTGCCCGACACCTGACCCCTCCCATGATCGCCAAGTTGGAAGAGATGTGGAAGGACAATGCAACTGCTACCATCGCGGACCTGGAGAAGGCTGCGAGTGTCGATGACGACCCTCTCCCAGTGTCCCTCAAGTACGAAGACCCCTTCGTGTACCAGAACATCTTCGGTCCGCTCGTCAAGATGGAGTCCGACTATGACAAGAAACTCAAAGAAGCGCAGTCGGAAGACGGACTGGTCGTCAGATGGGACATGGGGCTGAACAACAAGCATCTGGCCAGCTTTACTTTTCCTAAGCTGGAATCTGGTGATGTCAAGCTGGCCGTGGGTGACGAAATGCGCATCAAGTACAAGGGCGAGCTTCGCCCTCCTTGGGAGGGAGTCGGATACGTGGTCAAGATCCCTAACAACCAGTCTGATGAAGTCACCCTGGAGTTGCGCAAGACGGGCAACGACAAATCAGTCCCCACCGAGTGCACTCACAATTTCTCAGCCGACTATGTCTGGAAAGCTACCTCTTACGACCGCATGCAGGCTGCCATGAAGACATTTGCTGTGGACGAGATGAGTGTGTCTGGCTACATCTTCCACAAGTTGCTCGGCCATGAAGTTGCCGTTGCTCCCATGAAGACGAACCTGCCTAAGAAGTTCAGTGTGCCTGGTCTTCCAGAGCTGAACAGCAGCCAGATCAGTGCCATCAAGAACGTATTGGTCACGCCTCTGAGTCTTATTCAGGGCCCTCCAGGAACCGGCAAGACGGTGACTTCTGCCACCATCATCTACCATCTTGCCAAACTGAATAACGGTCAGGTTCTTGTGTGTGCGCCTTCGAACGTTGCCGTGGACCAGCTTTGCGAACGGATCAATCTCACGGGGCTCAAGGTAGTACGCCTCACTGCCAAATCCCGTGAAGATGTGGAATCCTCTGTCAGCTTCCTTGCTCTTCACGAGCAAGTCCGCATGCTTGATACCAACCCAGAGCTCATGAAGCTCACTCAGCTCAAGAGTGAGCAAGGCGAGCTTTCCAGCCAGGATGAAAAGAAATTCAAGCAGTTGACACGTGCTGCCGAGCGCGAGATTCTAAGCAATGCCGACGTTGTGTGCTGCACCTGTGTCGGCGCCGGAGACCCGCGACTGGCTAAGATGAAGTTCCGCAATGTTCTCATCGACGAATCCACCCAGTCTGCTGAGCCCGAGTGCATGATCCCTCTTGTTTTGGGCTGCAAACAGGTTGTCCTTGTGGGAGATCACAAGCAACTGGGACCTGTCATCATGAACAAGAAGGCCGCCAAGGCAGGCTTGAACCAGTCTCTATTCGAGCGACTGGTGCGACTGGGGTTTACCCCTATCCGACTCAACATTCAGTATCGTATGCATCCTTGCCTCTCGCAGTTTCCTTCCAACATGTTCTATGAAGGATCGCTCCAAAATGGTGTCTCTGCAGAGAGCAGACTCCGCAAAGATGTCGACTTTCCTTGGCCTGTTATGGAATCACCCATGATGTTCTGGTCCAATCTGGGCAACGAGGAGATCTCTGCGTCCGGAACTTCTTACCTCAACCGCACTGAGGCTTCCAACGTCGAGAAGATCGTAACTCGTTTCTTCAAGGCTGGCGTGCGTCCTGGGGACATTGGTGTTATCACTCCATACGAGGGCCAGCGCAGCTACATCGTCACCACGATGCAGAACACCGGTACTTTCAAGAAGGAGATGTACAAGGAGGTTGAGGTTGCATCAGTCGATGCCTTCCAGGGCCGTGAAAAGGACTTCATCGTCCTGTCCTGCGTTCGATCCAATGACAACCAGGGTATTGGCTTCCTTTCCGACCCCCGCCGGCTGAACGTCGCTCTCACTCGCGCCAAGTTTGGAGTTGTGATCATTGGCAACCCAAAGGTCTTGTCCAAGCATGATCTTTGGCACCATCTCCTTGTCCACTTCAAGGAGAAGACATGCCTCGTTGAGGGTCCTTTATCTAACCTCCAGACTTCGTTGCTCCAATTCAGTCGACCCAAGAATGCTTTCCGTCAACGTCCGCAACAGACTTCCTATGTCCCTGAACGTTTTCCCAATGGGCTCTCTGGCGGGTACAACGGACAGCATTCCAGTCATGATTTGGAGTCAGGTTCCGTCATGTCCTACGTGCCTGATGATGCATCCAGCATTCATAGTTCGACCCTCGGTGGTGCTGCTCTGGGCAACACAGCTTTCCCGCACATGTTCTCCAACTTCAATCCTGACCAATGGCCTGGTCTTCCGGGTTTCAACCCAGCATCAGGTGGCCGAATGGGGGGCAAGAGCAGAGGTCGAGCGACTGAGAGCATCGCCGGCGAGAGCGTTACGACGTCCGAGTACACCGATGGGACTGCAAGCGTTATAGGTGCCAAGGGTGTTGGCCAGGGTGGGGCAAGCCTCGGCGCTGGTCTCGACGCCCTTCGTTCGCGGCCTACGTCGTACACTCATAGCGACCGACTGAAGCAGCATGTTACTGACCAGGGCTATCCTGGTTATCCGAACGGCTTTCGCCGCCGGGTCGATGATGACGAAAAGTCTATCAGCACGGCCTTTGCTAGCCAGATCGGCGGTGGATTTGATTGATCATTCCTTGTGTATGGCAAGAAAAACGTCATAAAACCTCACGAGAGCGGACACCTCTAGTCAGGCGGATGTCTCTGAGTAAGCAGAGTGCTGCACCGACTCCCGGATGAGCAACTACTCGAGCCCAAAACTTCGCCAGAGGTGGCGTGCGATGTGGTATCGCCAATCTAAAGACTTGGCTTTGTCCCAACCGGCCTCAGGTCACCGCACACCATCGGGCCAACGCACTACGGCGACATCAAAGCCCTCAAGCCGATGCTCTAGTCCAGCCAGCGTTCGAGGATTGATGTTGCACAGAAAGTAATCGGCGAAAAATGTTTATGGTCTTGTCATGGACAAGTGATGCGGAGACGACGGTGCGGATCTTAGTAGATCTTTCGTGACTACTGTAAGAAAGTAGGCGGAAATGTTGGAGGAGAGGAGGCTTAGTCTACCTGTGAGACATCTTGCCTTTGCCCTAGACGTTTGCAGACCAGCCGGACTCTACGTTCCTGGCCTGAGAGTCGCAATTCCCTCCAGGCACACGGTACCCAAATCAGCTTATGGTGCACTCTTGAGCTTTGCTCAGTACGCGTTGCAGTTAGCAGTCACACAATAAAGTCGCTCGTTAATATACACTCATTTGCCACATGTGCCAACCCATTTCCGCCTGTGACACGAGCACAGTCGGTATGACTGTGCCAGAGTGGTATCCGAGCTGACTGACTAGACAACCAAAAATGTAGTAATACTAATCTGTACTAGGGAGGGGGAAGTGATGGGGAAATAGGGGTAAGAGGGTGGCATTATACAAACACATTTGTCTGAACTCATGCTAGAACTCATCTAAATCAACGCACATCACGCTTGCGTTCAGGTGATCACTGGCAGTCCAAGGTTGAGTCCAACGTGCACACAACGTAGTAGTACAAGCTGGGTCCTTGCATGAGGAGACGGTTGTTCTGTTCTTTTGCAAAGCGGTTAAAGGGAATATAACCGATATAGCAGCACTCTTTCCTTGGAGCTCTTGTGCATACGGAGGAGAAGGAATGAATGAATGAATTTCGGCGAAGCCAAACGAGCGGGCTCGGGCGTGGCCTCTAGGGGACTGGGAGTACGGATATAGGATCTGGGGAGTACATAGGTGGTTATGCCTGACCTTTAAGAAGGAGGTGAGGCTTTTGCGGAAAGTGGTGGTAGTGACAGCTATAGGGGAGCAGGATACACTGGGTGATATATCTTGTTGAATTATACTGTTGACTACTTACTACCCAACCTACTCAACGAACTCGTCGAAGTTTGATTTTTCCAGGACAAGCTCAGTGAAGAACGGCTGGCTGGTCACGGTTAGAGACAACGAGTGCACGAGCTTGACACAGGCCGTCTCGTCCGTTTGCCGCGTCTCTGGCGCACGGAATTTCGCAGTTGAAAGAGAAAATAGGAAAAGGTATCATTAGACAAAAACTATGGAATGGCGCTCCCGCATGCTCTTCTTTTGCTCTAAAACAACATAAGATTTACCCACATACCCAATGCAATTCGGCTTTTGACCTCGCAATGCCCTTGCGAAAAACTCAAAACACTCGCAAGGCAGGTCAGCGTACCCAGTGTTGCCTGCAGGCCAACTCCTGAAAGTTCCGCGGACCTCTGTATTCAATGCCCCCTTTTCCAGGTCGAAATCACCATCAAACGTCATCTCGAGCTTTGTGTTTCGTTGCAATCTTGCACTGCTCGTAAGGGGCAGTACTAAGAATTGACCAACACCAGCTCGCTTGTTCCCATAATCGTACCCGGCCCGAAGGCCTTTCGCGCAATGACCTTCTACGCCTTGGCACCATTCTTGGTGCCGCCATTAAGGCCTTTGGCATCAAGACCCATGCGGCCCATCTGGCTCGCCATGCTCAAGCCCGTGCCCTTCCTCTGTTTCAGCGCCCTTTGCCATCTCTTCCCAGCCTTGATGGGAGTGCCGTCGCCCTCTAGGCCCAGGACTTCCATCAGTTCAGGCACTTCGCAATGGTCGCGCGTATTGCGCATACGGTGGCACCAGGTGATGCGCTTCTCCTCGCCCTTCACGCTGCCCTCGTAGTTCGATTTGTCGTCCTCGATGCTCAGGTCGAATTTGTTGTCCGACTCGTCCTGCGGTGTCGAGATGGGCGTGTCAATTGCCAGGGTCGCGGGCTCGAATAGGAACTCGCCGCCGACTTGTCGCTGGTCGCCCATCTTCGTCACGAGTCCAGATTTCACTTGCTTCAAGCCCTGCCTTATGCCGGAGAGTACGGTGTGCGCGACTGATCTATCCTGCAGATAGGCTGGTTTCGCCCCCATTGCTAGTGTCCGCACCATGCCCAGCTCATTGTATAGACGCCGCGTCGGGTCTGCGTAGACCGGGAAAGGACAGTTGGTCTCTTGGATGTAGGTGTTGATGAGCTCGTGGGAGCCGCAGCCAACCACGGCGATGAAGGTGCTGACTGGCAGCTGGAGCAGGTTGTCGGGCGTGATGGAGGCAGATAGGGTGCGCAGGTATTCCTGGCAGTTCTGCGATCAGCTGGTTAGTATATAGAACTGGAGTGCGAACAACGGTGCGGGAAGCACTCACACCGCAGAAGAAATGGCGGATGAAGATGATGAGCACGCGCCGTGCGACATTGTGGCTAGCGTATAGGCTCTTGAAGGTATGCGACTTGCCGTCATTGTCTAAGACGGTATAGTCCTCTATCTTACGTAAGGTCTGGACGCTGGGTAGATGGTTGTCGGTCTGTACCTCGCCCTGGAAGTCAGGCGGGTTGACGGTATCGTCGTTAGCTGTACTTGAAGCGACTGCTGCAGGCACGGGCGTAGTTGACGCAGACTTGGTCTCTTCATGGCTCGTGGCGGCGGCACTTGCTGCTGTTGTTTCTTTCGAACTCGGCGTGTTGCCGGCCGTCTTCTCTGATGTAGCTGGCTTCTCGTCCACGTTGGACACCTGCGGGTGGGCAGTTGTGGGCGCCTCTGTAATGTCGGGTTTGGCTGTTTGCTCTTTCTTGATCAACGTGGGTGCGTCTGCGGTTTCGTTACCGGCGGAGGCGACATTAGCCTCGGGCGTACTCAAAGAAGTAGCCATCTTGCCAATCTCGAAGGCGTATGTTACTTGTGCGTGTGTTCGCGGGTGCACAGAGGAGTTCGTTTGTTGGGTGTCAGAGATGTGTTTGGAGATGGCGGGTGGGATGAAATAGATGCTGAGACGGATCGGGTCAGGGCCAGGTCAGGTGACGCTCCGCTGCCGTGTCAGGATATCGTTTGAACAGATATCAAATGGCTGAGAAGTGACAGCAGCATGGTTGTTGTCTGAAAGTTGACGAGGAGAATGAGTCCAGTTGCCGACGAGATGGGTTGAAGGCAAGTTACGTTAGACAGGGGTACTGCCGTTCTCAAGCGAAGTGTTGCAAGTGGAGCGGGCCCGCTCTAAATCGCTGTACACTCTTAAATCTTTTAAAATCGTTTCTGAGAGCATTATCCGTGAAACGATAAGTGCAGTATGAGTGTGACAGCGTTGTTGTATTCAGGAAAAGGTCTATCGACTGAGTGTTGGTGGTAGAATACACTTAGATGCCCTGTGGGTCCCTGTACGACCCGACAGCGTGGCTGATCCCCACATACCGCTTACATATACAGATGGATACTGCTCACAGTTTCTTAATAAAATAAGTGTGAGATTCTAGAAGGGTCACAAGCCTTGGGGGTGTGAGCGGTCGCTGCAAATGTTGTTGTCATTCTCAAGTATGCTCGGCAGGGCTAATCTACAGCTAAATACCATACTGCACCATGCCAGGGTGGATCCACTGTTCCCTTGACAGCCCCCTAGTGGGTACTGCACCTAAGGGCACCATATCTGGTGTCAGATTTGAGCCAATCGTGAGGTTGAAGTGTGTGTGTGTGTATTCTGTCTCTCTAGAGTGTCCTCGTGCGACCGTGGCAGTTTTGTGCCAGAGGGGGCTGGATCGGGACGGAACAACTAGGCTCCGGTGTCTACCTATCAAGGTGCCCTCAGGGCTCACCTTTAATCCAACATCTGGGATCCAACATCTGACAAATAGCTTTAATATATAATTTAACGTAGTTTGTACGTACGCAATAATAAACAGGTATTATATAATAATTAAACAGCCATTCGTTTAAATAACGGTTAATTAAGGCTTTAAGTGTGACGACCTGCAACAGACCTTCCCATATAACAAGCGGATACTTCCCAATAGGGGAAGGATCTGACCAGAGGATCCTCTTAAAGGGGCAACCTCCCACTGTACCTATCTCTCTCTCTCTCTTCATTTCCTCTCTAGTCTTGATATTCTCGTTAATAGAGTAATAGCTGCTTGCTGTCGGCCATGTCCCAGCTACTCAGTACGCTCGCCGTGACATTAAGCTACTTATTTAAATAAAGATTTAATTTTTAAACTATTAATTAAATACGAATAAAAACATATTTATAACTTTTTATAACTTTGTATAACTTTGTATGACTTAAATTATATAATAACATTTTTAATATCGATCCGATTGAAGCTTTAATATATATATATATATATATATATGTGTGTGTGTGTCAGATAAGCACCTTCACCTGGAGAGTGAACGTTACCTGCGAGCGGCTTGACGATCTTTCTTAGAGGAAAATGGGGTTTGGCAGGTGTTGAATATACGGATATTGATTAATTCTATTAATTGTTCTGCTCTGCGTGCAGAGATTGATCATCTGTTGAATAGGAGCCGGAGATAGACACCAGAAGATCTCCAGTGGGGCAGAGACGCACAGGGCATCTGACCCACCAAAAAGACAGATAATCAATCTCTGCACACAGAGCACAACAATCAATAGAATCAATCATCATCTGTGTATTCAACATCATCTGTCTTCTTGGTGGGTCAGATGCCCTGTGCGTCTCTGCCCCACTGAAGATCTTCCGGTGTCTATCTCCGGCTCCCATTCAATACAATTGTGCTAGTATCTAACAGCAGGCTTCTTTTTTTTCTGCGAAGAAGCCTGACCTTCAGCAAAGAGCTGATCATCGTCGAATTGCTGATATTCGCTCTGTTGAGCCTGGATAGTATCGTCAGATGAGGGTGATATCGTAGAAGGTATGACATCAGAAGTGACGTTGGAGGGAGGAGGGTTGGCAGGTGCTTTGCCAGCAGCTGATGATCTCAAACCTGATGCCATCTTTGCGCAAATGGTGCAAGAGTGGTGCAAGTGGGTTCAAAATGATCGGAATCAATCGAAGATGATGAGTATCGCTTTGAAAACAATCTCTGGTGACCAATTTGGTGGTGAAGATGTAGATAGATGGGTGAGGTAGAGGTCCCACCTGGAAGAGTGGGAGATGCTAATACAATCCCGCAGACCACTCCAATTATTGCTATTTAAGTATAAACGGTGAATATATATAACTATTAATTTAAAAGCGTGGTCGTTAAAATGTACTTTTATCGCTTTTATTTAAAACCAAGTTAAAAAAGTTAGGAGGTGCTGGCGATTTAGAGCGGGGCTGCGATACTTCGATTGAGAACGGCAGTAACCTTATCGTAGAACGCCCTGGATGACAGGAGATCCGATTAGGTACTGGTGGCTGGATCAAGTGGCTGGGACCCACATACCGATGACCTGGTTTGGCTCTGGGGCTGCTGTCAAGGTTACACCCGCTTTCGCTAAAAATAGTCCCCATGACTCGACAATCCATCGGTTCTTCCAGGTATATCATCGTTTTCGTCGTTCGCATCTTCTTCTCAGCCTAATGATCTTGTCTTTTCTGTCGCTTGTGTATATCGCGCCTAAACACCGGAGTAGATGGAATTTCTACCTCTCTCTAGAAACGTTTGAATACTAATGTCGTCTATATCGGATCGGCAAGAGCCGCAGGGTAAGGTGACTTCGCTACCTAGTCATAAACTTTGCTGACATGTGTCAACCTTACTAATTACCTAAGGTACATACATGTAGAAGGTGCCAAGTGGCAAGTGAAAAGGATCAGATATACCCACAAAACACACCTGACCTAGGTATCTCCTTCAACCTCCGACATGGCCACTCCCACAACTCTCAGTGCTCCAGTCCAAGGTAGACAACAAGGCGTGCAACGACAATGCGAACAGCCGGTTTCCTTTCGTTTGTGCTCGCCGCGCTTCCCTGCCTGCGCGTGGCGAGTGCCGGCTGCAGAGTCGTCAGCAGGGGTATCACGCGAGATCTGCTCCTGAGAGGCACAGTCATAACACCCGAAGGCGCACTCCCAAACTACACCGTGCTCGTGCAATCGGGCAAGGTCACCTACGTAGGCGACAGTTGCGGGCTGGGCACCAGAGCCAGAGACGCCAGCCATATCGAATGCGCAGACTCGGTCATTTCTCCTGGGTTCATCAACACGCACGAACACATCGAGTACTCGACCGTCAGGCCCCTCGCTGACATTGGGGAACTTGTGGACCACCGCCACGACTGGCGGGTCGGTGCCCGCGGTCACACTCCCCGCTATGCCCCTGTCAACGGCAGCAAAGTCGAGGCTACCAGATGGGGTGAGCTGCGCCATCTCTTCTCCGGCACAACCTCCATCGTCGGCGGGGCCATGGTATCCGGCCTGACGCGGAATCTGGACTACGTTGCCGGACTAGAAGATGGACTGGTGGCACCGGTAGCGCTGAATGACGTGTTTCCTCTCGACGACGCCGATGGCATAATGAGGAATGGCGACTGCGACTACGGCCCTGAACCTATGAACCGGGAGACGGCCGGCAAACTGCATCGTTATATTGCCCACATTGGTGAGGGTCTCGACGCAGAGGCAGCAAACGAGTTTGCATGTCTGTCCAACATGACCTTCGATAACATGCCAGCTTCAGACGGTGGTGGTCTCAGTACCGATCTCATCGCTCCGAACCTAGCCATCATTCACGCTCTCGGATTAAGTACCGCTGACTTCGACCTGGTAGCCGCGCGTGACGCACAGGTCGTCTGGTCACCCCGTAGCAACGTATTTCTCTACGGCAAGACCCTAAATGTCACTTACTTGCTCGAAGCCGGCATTACTGTCGCCCTTGGGACCGACTGGCTTCCTTCAGGTTCGGCAACCATGGGCAGAGAGGCAGTATGTGCCGCCTCATTCACGGAGGAGAGCTACGGCATGACTCTCGAGCCGAAGACACTCTGGGAGATGATGACGCTAAACGCCGCGAAAGTAGCTGGATTCGAGCAAGACCTTGGCTCCATCGAGGTTGGCAAACTGGCAGATATTGTCGTCTTTGACGGCCAAGCTCAAGGACGGTCAGACATGAAGCACCAGTCAGATGCCTTTGCCCAAGCCATTTTTGCGCCAGCGGAGAACATTGAGCTTGTTTTACGTGGCGGAAAATTTATGCTTGCCAGTAATGGGCTCAAAAGCTTATCAACAGATACTTGCGAGACCCTCGCATTCGGCAATGTCAATAAGACCGCCTGTGTGGCCGACGAATTAGGGTCCTCGTTCAAGGAGTTTGAGGCTTCACTGCAAGGTGTTTATCCTGCCATCCTGCCAGCTGTACCTCCAGATGAGCCTAGTTGCGAGCTCACGCGGTGTTATCCAACTACGCAGAATCAATGTAGCATAGAAGACCACTTCACCATTAACACACAGCAAGTCCTTCATAGGTGAATATAGTAGAACATAAGTACCATCATACTTGCATGAATCTTCCTGAATCTGGCGGTCTTCAGCATATCCTGGGTCATGGCTACACTCAACCCTCATAAGTCTCCGTACGCGCCATGTTGGAAGAATTCCAGATCACACGTGAATATTTGGAAATACTGGAATAAGCAGACAAGCAGAAGCAGCTCATGGCTATAAAGTCATATTCGATGCTTGTTCTAGCATACTTATTCCAATTTTGATAAACGTACCTTTTGCTTAGTGGATGAGGAGTTTACGGAGACTAATGAGGGTTGGGTGTACCACGGTCTACCACCTGATTTCCATGTTGGCGGTCTACACACAGGGTTGAGCCTTTGCGACGGCCGCAAGGGTATATGACTCCATGCCTACAATGTTCTATGGGTGTTCCGCTTAGCGGCAAGCGAGAGGCGCACATGGTTTCTGAAAATTCCCTCTCGCAGCCTGTCTACAGTTTGGTGGTTATGTAGACACTACTAAACCCTAAAAGTTACATCTCTTTCGGAGAAAGCCACATGAGCAAGTTGTCCTCAATCATGAAAAGTTTATCTTGAACCTCAAACCTTGGAGTATTTTAATATTTAATGACCTGGCATCTCTCCCGGTCAAGCAAAAAAAGTCCGTTCATCCCTTCCATCTATCCATACAATCCCACAATAGACCAACTCTGCTCGAGCTGCCCCCTATTCACAACACAACACCAAGACACCGCACTCTTAGCAGACAATAGTCTAAGAGTTCCATTCATACAATCCAGCATTCAACCACCCAAGCTCAATAACCACATGCGCTCATCCCAAGTCACCAAGTCCATCATCCTAAAGTCTGCACATCCACACACTCCGAAGCACCGCACTTCACACAATGTACCAAATACCCAATCGTCGCACAATGTCCAGCTTGTCTCTTCCTCCGCCCATGCTCCAGGCCGAGAGCCAGGCAACGGTGCACCCCATCTGGGTGTCGCAGCCACAGCTACTCTCGTCGAATGTCAAGCCCATCATCATCGACACCATCGCAGCGATCACCAGCGCGCTGCCGCCGTCGCACCGCTGGCACGGCACCACAATGAACACCCGGGAGCGCGTCAACATCATCCAGCTCTTCCTACACTTCAAGCCATGGGATACCACCCACGTCGACGACTTCATCTGCCGTCTCCTACACATCCTCCAACCGCGCCAGATCCGCCCCAACCAGATCCGCGCAGACGAGCGACGCCGGATCGCGGAGTCCATGCACCATGTCCGCCGCAGCCCGTACCACCCGCCCACCGCCTACCGGGACGTCGTCGAGAAGAAGCTCGTCGAGATCCTGGACGCCTGCGAGGAGGATCACCAGCACCCTACGCGTCGGTACACAGCGCCGGAGACGCTGCACCCCGTGGCGCCGGAGTCCAAGTCCAAGTCTACACACTGGGCCTTCCGGCAGCACTTCAAGGACGCCAAGGACAGCCTCAAGGACAGCCTCAAGGACACCAGAGCCTGGAAAACTCGCCACTTCGGTACAGTGGCGAGCTGGGACGCAGCAGCAACCACCAAGGCGCAAGTAAAGCCAGAGAACTACGACGATGCCGACAACGACTACCGCAACGACCACAAGGAACTCCCCCTCATGTCCGTCGAATCGTTCGAGCTGCACCACAGCCGCATCAGTCCCAACACAAGTCCCAAGGGGAGCCGTAGCCGACTCGGCTCAGCCTACACCCACAGCCCCAAGTCACAGTCACACAAAGAAAAGCGTTCCACAATGCCGACAATGTCCACAACAACGACAATCACCGACTCAGATTCAGACTCGAGCTCGCTCGAGCTGCACCGCAGCCGCGTCAGCCCCAAGACCAAGACCAAGGCCAAGTCGTGCCACGAAGGAAAGAAGTCAGGCTCGAACTCGAGCTCGCTTACACTCACGACGGTGGACTCGCTCGAGATCTACCGCGCGCACGGCGTCGCACCCGCGAAGAAGAAGAACGGGAAGAAGGATAAGAAGGGTAAGAAGGATAGCAAGGCGAAGAAGGACGCCAGCGACGGAAAGAAGGGATCCCTCCGACGCATCGGCGAAAAGTGGTCGGCCTGCTGCAATGAGCGCGTGGCGCACCATATGCCTCTCGACCTTGCTTGAGGAGCGGTGGGGCTGATCGGGCAGCCAGCCGCCCTGCACAAACGTTGAAAAAATCAGGCATGTCCTCTTATTCCTCTCTTGTGAACCATTAATAACAAACCTAGACTTGTAATGCGAAGGTGAAGCATTCAGCATCAGTACCACGACAGCGAACGAGTTTTTGCTTGCATTTACACCTTTACACCAGGGATGTCTATCGCAGGCTTTCGAGGATTCGGGGCACTGCATAAGATTGGGAACAGGAATTTGTAACTTTCAACTAATTTTCCTGCCTTCGTTCCTTGGCTGTGGGTAATAGGTACGATGGAATTAAATATGTCATGGTGCATTCATGTGTCTCTTAGGGGTACACACAACCAGAGCTTATTCGTATTCTTCTCTATAGCATAATCAATATCAGTATCCTACAAGACATCGTCTACATGCATTCTCCTGGTCTGTGCAAAGAAATCACTTGATGCAAAGAGAGGGGGGCCTTGCTGGCCAGCAACATGTGGTGGGGCCCTGACCCCTTCCCCAGACTGGCAGCGGACAAATAGGGGGAACGGTACAAAAACGTTTAATTCTATCCAAGTGGCAACTTTCGACGTCCAGGTGAGTCCACGAGGCCGGAAACATGAAGACGGCCATAATGTACACCCACCCCAATGGCGGAAAGTGGCGTCTCGACCTGAACACCGCCTCAGATGTGCGAGTACTTACCTATCTCCCCGCTCCCAGACGGCAGAAAGCGGCAGTGAGATACCCTAGTAACGTGAGACGTAGCTAGTGAGCAAATCAGCCCACAATGGGCCTCGAAAAAACCACCACTTACTCACAAGCAAGCCCGTTTGGTCGAAGTAGAGACTTCCCGTGGGAATCATGCAGACGAGGCGGAGTTGTAACTCGGCCACACATACTGAATGCCAAAGAGTTAGAAGGTTGACCCTTCCTCACAGCACAACTAAACGTACAGACCAAACAGAGGAAAGAATTAAGTATGTACAGTACTAGGTACAGAGTAATGCAACCGCATCATAGTGAGCTATCTTCTCATCCTTTGGGCTGCCAACCTTTCAGCTTCAGACCGTTTTGGATCGGCACCTGGCCCAAGCTATGAATCCTTCCAGCAGCCCAATTTCATCTCACACAGTATCCTACGCCAGCGTACAAGTCTCGCCAAATCACTTGAAATGAGTTTGGTTTCAATGGTGTGTTGTGAAGCACCGGTAAGGCCCTAGTGGGCTCCAGGCGGTAAGCCACCACCCATTCCCGCGCCACCCATGCCTTGCAGTTTAGCTGCTAGTTGGGGGTACTTTTCTTGCACTTGGAGCTGTGTCCGAGTCGCCTCCGCGTAAGATAGAGCATTAACGATCTCTCCTGGAGTTCTCGCAAGCTCAGCTGCCCTTTCGAAGTACTTCAAGGCCTCGGTGACCTTGCCTTGTTGCAATAGGAGCTGTGCCATGGTAGCAACGGCAATATCACATTCAGGGTCAACTGATGATTTCGTCAGCAAATACGTACCACGTGTGTTGCCAAGTTCACTTACTGATGAGGGCTTTCCCGCACAGCTGCTCCGCCTCAGAGAATTCCGACTTCTGCTGGAAGAGAGTGAGAGCCTTGTTGATGAGCGGCAAGACGTTCATAGCCATGGGCTTGGTTTGCTTTTCCATGTCCATCGCTGTGTCGAACTGCAGGATGGCCTCGTCAAACTTGCCTTGGTCGAGAAGCAGCTCGCCGTAGTAGTTGTAGACGTCTGGGACCTTGCTGAAGTTCTTGGTGCATCGGCGGAAGGTAGCCATGGATGATGCCACTGAGCCCATCTTATACTGTGTCACGCCGAGCTGAATGTGTGAAAAGATGAATTCCTTGTCGAGGTCAATCGACATCTGGTAGTCCTTAGCCGCATCTTGGAATTCCCCGTGAATGAAGTGCAATTGGGCACGATGGTAGTAGATATCAGGGTCGCTGTCATTCTGCTGAATGGCCTTCTCCAGATCTTCGGCAGCCGTATCGCGAGCGCCTACATAATATCAGCCAGGTCTCAGCGAGTGATCGATAAGCGTTTCTTACCCATTTCCAAGTGCATGCTCGCCCGCTTGACGTAGCTCTGAGTCATGGACGGATCGAGCTCGATGCTCTTGTCCATGTCCTGCAAAGCCTGCTCTTGAGAGCCTCGTAGACATCTGAAAGTTCCGCGCAAGTTGTATGCGAGAGCCTCGTAATCGCCCAGGTCGCCCAATTCTAGAGCCTTCTCGAATGCCGTTGCTGCCTCTTCATAGCCTTCGTGCGTCTTCTTCTCCATCGCACGCAGACCAATTTGCATTTGCCCCTTTCCGGTGGAATCCGCAAGCTCCACCGAGTCTTCCAGTCCTGTGGGACGGGGCTTCACACGGAAACTCTGAATGTAGTTAGAGACAAAGGTCGGGCTCGGCAGCTTGTTAGGGTTCTTGGACTTGATGATGCCCTCTGCCTTTTGTTCAGCGACTTTCTTGAGCAGCTTCTCGACAGAGGCGGCGCTGTTCTCGTTCCGGAACTCGTCAATGATACAGCTTGCGGTGAAATCGAGCAGCGATTCACTGAACATGGAGAGGTGCTCGTAGGCATTGGCTCTACGGTTCAGGGCTTTGACGTAGGTTGGGTCAAGGTTGACGGCGGCAGTTGTGTCCTCGACGACCTTGTCCCAGTCACTCAGGGCGTTGTAGCAGGCGGCTCTGTTGGAGTAGAATATGGGATCGGGCTTGCATAGAATAGCTTGGGAATAGAGCTCGATAGCACGGTTGTAGTCCTTGCTACCGTACGACTTGTTGCCATCGTTCTTGAGCTTCAAAGCGTATTCTTGGCGCTGCTCATTCGTGAAAGTGGCGACGGTAGATTCGGTGATTTCAGGTAGTTCGTCGGCGCTCTCTACTGCTGCGGCTTTTGGTTGCTCAGTTGGCGATGTAGAGGGCTTCCCAGCTTCGGCTTGACGTTCGGCCTCCTTCTGTTTCCGTCTCTCCTTTTTGCTCAGTCTGGGCTGCGCAGGGGCGGACGGCTTCTATTGAGCATCACGCACTCTTATCAGTTCCGTCCATGCGCGTAGTACTACAGGGCGGCGGCTTACCGTGTCATTCAGATAGTATACCACACCAGCGCCTGTGACAACGACGGCGACACCAGCGATTGTGTAAACCAATGCCTTATTCTCAGATGCCCAATTGGTGATGCGATCCCAGACGGACGATTCGACGGGGACGGCAACGGGTCGGCCCAGGGGCGGCATGGGCGGCGGAGCGGCGGAAGCGCCAGACATGATCGGGGACTGCTGTGAGTGTGAGGGATGTGGATAAATGGAGAGCTTTGTACACGGGCAGGAGAAGAGCAGATGCGACGACAACAATGATGCGTGACGAAGGTCGGGACGATCTGTCGATGATGCTTGCTCGGGCCAGCACTGAGCAGGAGCTTCAAAAAAATCATCAGTTCTTGGTAGCGCGACGACCACGACATGGAAGCTCGGGCCTCTTGTTTGTTCATGGGGGCCTTGGCCGATGGCGTAGGGGTGGGTCGTGTCGCCAAGACCAGAGTATGGACCTAAGCGGCTGCATGCATTAGTAATCGACGGCGCCGGAGCTCGCTAAACTTCCGGCGCCGTTGCCGCCCTCCAGGCTTCAAGGTTGGATGGATAGGGGCCCGCCTGCAGCCCTTCCCCTAACAAGCCTTAGGTTGCCAGAGACTTGTTGAACTTCACTCTTTCAAACTACCTACTCTATCGCTCTGTTCAATGCTACATCTGATGTCACCTGTCTAAAATACCTAGGCATCTGCTAGTAGGGACAGCAGCGAACCATGATCTAATCAGGAACACACACAACGTGATAGACCCGCTTGCTATCTCCGTCGTACCCTCGTATCATCAATATTGCCGTCCTGCCCGTTACTCCGGGTTGGCCTGCTCGATTTCGGCGCAGTCGGCGAAGACTTGACGAGAGTAAAGCAGTGGTCATGAGCTTTGAGAGACGGCATGGAGGACTTCAAGCTTTTTACATCCCTTCGATATGACCCGGCCCTGATCGAAGCCCCGAGTCAGGGGTACGTCACCACTCGCTGGAATCAGACACCTTCTCCCTTCTATATGCTCGACTTCCATAGGGATCGCATGCTTAGGGCTGCTGATCATTGGGGCTGGACGGCTGCTTCCCAGACCCTTGCTGGCGAGGAAGGCTTGAGCAGACTCGAGACTTTGCTGCATGAGAAGACTGCACCACTTGGCAAGGGGCCACATCGAGTCAAGATTCTGCTCGCTCAAGATGGATGTTTTTCTGTCGAGGTGCATCCAACTCCATCAGTACCTTTGAGAAATCTGCTGCCAGCGTGCCTGCCAGAACCAGCGGGCGAGGGGACAGCTCAAGCAGAACGGGACAAGGTTCCGGTTAGAGACTTCAAGTTCAACGTCTTCGTTGACAAGCAGGGTACGCCGAGCTCAGAGTTCACTCACTTCAAAACCACCCATCGGATCATGTACGACGAAGCAAGAAGCCGATATGGCCTCAGTCTAGCCGATCCGAAAGAGGTCCTGCTTGTCAATAGCGAAGATGGATCTATCATGGAGGGCAGCATATCGACACCTTATTTCTGGAGGAACGGACGCTGGGTCACTCCGCCCGTCTCTAGGGGGTTCAGTGCCACGCACTGTAGTGGTGGGAATGATGGTACGACCAGGAGGTGGGCTCTGGAGAGGTATCGTATTTTCTCGCAACATTAATCTCGGGAACCAAAAGCTAAGTAACGCAGCAATATTGTCATCGACCAAGTTGTCTTGGCGAGCTCGCTGGTCGACGGAGAAGAATGCTGGCTAAGCACTGGAGTTCGAGGCTTTTGTCCTGGCAGCGTGAAGCTGCAATGAGTCTCTGGCTAGATGTGGGTGGTGTTTCGTAGGCAGCCTGCTTCATCTGAGCAGATTCCGGCATCCACCGGGCGTACGATAACCATGACAGACATCTGAGACTCAGCCACTGCATCTCCCTTAGGAATACAACCGACGGGGTGTTTCTCATTGTACACCGTCTGGCATCGACATACACTACCGCTGCGACAATGTGTGAAGTATCACGATAACCTGACCACGAATCAGACCCCAGAGGATGCGAAGTCACTCCATCCCCACGTCGCACTCAGATTCGAGCCACAAGCTTTTCGACATGCCTCGCCAGTATCCACAGACTGTGTTACAACCCATCAGCTGGCCTTTGGTACGTGCAACCAGCGTGACGTGAAAGGTGAGGCCTGCCATAAGCTTGTCCTTCTCCAGGTTTGTCTCTCTTTCGGCATCAGCTGCCGAGAACCAGCTGTATTCATACTGAGTGCCTTGTTCTAGCTTCTCACGCCATGATCGTGGCTGTTGCCCAGCTCGCCCCTTGCACTACCTACCTAGCTCTGTATGTACGCAGCTGTGAAATGTCGCACAAATCCAGGGCGTCTGACACGGCATCGTATGCTACCTTGCGAACGAGAGCATGTTCCAATGGGTGTCTACCTGCCTCTATGATGGGCGCGCTCTACCTGGTCACGCATAGCAAAGCTTACATACCTTCGGCAAGGCTACAGATGTGCAGCAGCAGTCTTCCAGCCGGAAGCCCAGCCACATTCCGCCTCGTCATATCGTGCTTCCGCGCCCTTCCTACGTCTCGTGAGGTTAAATAGGCACTGCCACCTCTTGTGATGCTTGACACCCAAGTGGAATATGAGTTTGCTTTCCTTGTCTTGCATCGCTTAAGAACGGCTGAGGGCTCCTCACTAAGGGATCCTCGCTTCCTGGAACGGTGGACAGTGTCCCACCAGCATGGTCACCATGGTGCGCCTTCCATACTGTGGCATCTCCTGACAGGTACATAGCACGCCTCCAAGCTATCATCATAAGTTGTCAAAGCTTTCAAGTGCAGCTCCTGCCCCTAAATGCCCCCAGCACAGCCTATCAGACGTGAAGTAAGGATCATCGCCTTATCGCGCCACATGCCCCTTGGATGCACTGTCGAAGGCAGGAACGGACTCCTGTGTGCTACTTCCACAACAGCGCTCATGTCTCCCCTGTCGTGGAAGGTGCCATCGTTCTTCATGGCCACGTTCGACTTCTGCAAACCCCAAAACCGGGAGACTTGTGGCCTTGTCCATCCGCTTAGGGCTCGCTGTTCAAGGACGACTGTAGAATGACACTGGAAGAGATGCTGATGAGGAAACTACTCACACATTTTGTACACAGCTTGGGGCATGTGCGCCAGCTTGGTACAGGTTGTGTTTGCGTCGAATGGAACATGGTGTCCAATACGCAGGCATTCCGGTGGTACAAGCAGTGGCAACCATGCTGATACGGTTGCCTCGTACACGGCTCAAGCAGAAGCGCTCCTGCCCCGTCATGGTTGCTGTCACCGCACCTACCCTCACGCGGACGCGGTGTTTGTTGCCTTCCACGGCTCTGCTTAGAGACCCATTTCACCCCATCCCGATCTCGTTCTCTGGTCTCTTTTCTTCTCCCTCCCATCATCAACACTCGAATATATCATCTTGCTCACCATCACCACCATCATAGCCTACAGTCATTATTAACCTCGAACGCCTCCCATAACAACAACAGCCACTCATCATGGATCCCAACAGCAATACCAACACCACGCAAAAGGGCCTTTCGAAGATCAAGGCGGTGCGCAACCCCAACTACAAGCACCATGGTCCCAAGTCGTATGTCTCCGTGATGAACCGCTACGGCTTCGATCCCACCAAGGAAGGTCCCTACTATCACATCGACAAGGTCGACAAGGCTGAGGAACACAGCCTTGTTCCGGAGGACGTCAAGACAGCCCTGGGAGGCACCGTGAGAAAGCAGCGAGTCCTCGTGAAGAAGACCAGCCCGGACAGTGAGCCTAGTGAGGTCACCGCCGAAGATCAGCAGAATGATGTTGAGTAAGTCTTCTCTCCTTTCACCCACCGAGACAACAGACGCAGTCAACAGTCATTCATTATGTTGTACTCCTGCTGCACTACATTTCATACCCCTTGCTTATTATGTTTACAGATGGCTCTGCAAGGTGCAGATTGGAACACCACCGCAAAAGATGATGCTGGACTTCGATACCGGCTCCGCCGATCTCTGGGTCTTCTCCACCGGCCAGAGCAAGAGCTCACAGTCAGGCCACAACATCTACGACCCGAAGAAGTCGAGCACGAGCAAGACACTGTCTGGGAAGACGTGGAAGATTCAGTACGGCGATGGTTCGGGCGCCTCGGGCAACTGCGTCGCAGATACCCTAGTATTGGGCGGCCTTTCGATCAAGCACCAGACCATCGAGTGTGCAACCAAGATGTCAACCCAGTTCACTCAAAGCGCGGGTGACGGCTTGTTGGGCCTCGCCTATAGCAATATCAATACGGTCAAAGACGCGAGCGGGCCCGACCCGCAGGCCACACCCGTTGAGAACATGATCAAATCGAAACTCATACCCAAGGAATCCGAGCTGTTCACTTCGGCATTCTGGAGCTCGCGGGATGCCAAGGCCGATGACAGTTTCTACACATTTGGTCACATGGACGATGATCTGGTCAAGGCATCAGGTGAAGCCATCCACTGGACTGAGGTGGACAACTCTCAGGGCTTCTGGTCGGTCACTTCCGAGTCGGTATCCATCAACGGTAAGACTGTGACCCAGAGCGGCAACGCGGCCATTCTTGACACAGGTACCACGCTGGCTATGATGTCGGACAAGGTCGTTGAGGCCCTGTACAAGCAGATCCCCGGCAGCACTTACGACTACTCAAACCAAGGCTACACTTTCCCGACCTCAGTCACAGCCGATGACTTGCCCGTTTTTAAGGTCGCCATCGGTGACAAGTTGTTCGTCATCCAGAAGGAGGACCTCGCCTTCGCGCCGACCGAGGACGGCAAGAGCTGGTACGGCGGCGTCCAGAGCCGCGGCACTCTGCCTTTTGACATCATTGGCGACGTAGGCTTGAAGAGCATGTACGCCGTAAGTTTGCATCCAAGTCCTCTTTGGTGAACTCATCTAACCGTAGAATGAACAGGTCTGGGACATGGGCAACAAGCGCTTCGGCGCCGTGCCCAAGATTGAGAAGAAGCAGAACCTCACACCGCCCGCAGAGACTGGTTCCGAGGGTGGCGAGAAGTCGCGGGTCTACAGCACCGACTTGGTCGAATCGGACGGCGCCGAGTCGTAGTTCGACCCCCATACATGTACCCAATGAGCGAATCTCAAGCTGGCCTTGACCGTACATGTGCGTCTGGGTATATGAGTTGTCTGGACGGAAGTGTTACTGTTGATGGGACTGAGATGCTGGTTCAGCATGGCGTGCCTTTGGTAACGCAGACCCTGGTGGTGTTCCGTAGACGAAATCCCTAGATAAGCAAGGCAGACACAGAATGGAATTGCTGCATCTATGCTACCCTCAGTGCCTTGACCATGACACCCAAGTTCACGCGTGGCATAGACATGGATCATAGTGTTTTTACTTCGTAGTGGCTAGTCGTTTCGTCACGACGGTGCTGGCCCTTCTTACAACCCACATCATGACTGATCGTGTAAAGTACCATAGGCATGAAATGAGCTAGTGGTAGATACATGAGTCGTTTCACAATAAGAGCACGACACCGGCACTACTGAGTGAGCCCCCTAGATACGATGGCAGCATCTTATCCCCTGATGCTTCTAAGACAAATCCCACCAGCAGTCTTGTAACATACGATAACAGCCGTGCCAGTGCCATGCTCGCGGGACTGAGAGGCCTAAAGACATGGCATTATCGCGTTACATGCCCCCTTTACATTTAGACTGACACTTGTTCATGCTTTTCTAAAAAGGGGATACTGGCTTTCGCACTGTTACGGTACAATAGAAGGCACCAATACCCTGCCTGTCCGCGAGTCGAACGATTGCTCCGAGCCGTGAGATATCCACTGGGTCCCTCTATGCCTACGGTACCACGACTCAACTGGCTTGCATATCCCGGCCATATGTATTTACACTCCACATGGAGTCCTCGCTGTCACGTCACGACGGTAACCCCTGCGCCCAGATAACAACAACGAGAACGATAGAGGGGCTTTACTGCCCTGGTTTCATTAGCGGTGTCTTTCTTTACCAGAGTGAATCCTACCACTACCCCAGCTTGGTCCCTTTAGGGATCGTGGTTTCACAGGTAATGGAAAGAGAGGACGGTACTGACTGGGAGGACACTCGAGTACTCGACGTCGAGGTTACATGAATGTGCAACGAATACGAGGCGGCAAATCGTCGAAAGGGGAAAGGGGATAAATATACGTACTTTCGAAAGAAGTACTTACAAAGTGATGGCAACAATTTCTTGGATACCTAGCCACGGAGATGGATTCCCCTCCGTTCAAGTCGATGCTTCCGCGATCAAGGTTGCCACGTCAAGGGCAGAAGAGCTCACGAGCAATTCGATATTCGTTGGCGAGACACGGGGCACAATGATGTGGAACCACAGCTTTAAATGGTAAACACAGAAAGCATACGGTTAAGTGTTTTAGGATTCCTGCGTTCACGATAATCGCTGCCTAAGCATCTGTCTCCCCTGCTTCCCTACTCGCACCGCATCAACCTGGAAAACCAAGGCCGAGGCGACCGAGCCGTCCATCTGCCACCCTAGTATCAACAGCTCCTATTCCTCCCGCTCGTCCCGTAATAAGTCCACCACGCTCCAACTCTGCTGTCGCCGCGTTTAAGAAGAGCCCATAATCTCTCTTTTCCGGCATGCTTGATCAATAGCTCGCTGACGATGCGAAATGTAAAGCAAATGTGACGGAGAAACTCCATCCAACGCCAGTGCAGGGCGTTCCCCTCCCAGTAAGGGATGGAACCATGATAAGTAGAAGCCGACGCCAAGAGCATTGAAGATAAGGCGAAAACGGATGTCGGTGAGGGAGGGTTGCTGCTAGATGGGGGATGCCGGTGTGTGTTAGTTGCACAAGGAGATCCTTGGTGCTGCATGTATAATGCTATGGAGGCCTTAGAATCCGCGTTGAGGAGATCCAAGGGTGCGGAGCAGTTATGGAGCTCTCGAGTTTATAGCCAGAGGTGCCTAATGACGCAAATAGATCACGTCTTGCGATTACAGTCCGACAAGATTTCTGTGTTCCGAGTTTCTGTAACCGAGGATCGTACCATCAAGAGCTGAGTCATCGGAGGAGTATAGTCTACTGTGGGTAGTAGACACCGGCGCCCGGGGGAGGATAGTAGTAGCCATCCGGACTAGGCGTGACCATACCGTTCATGCCTACATTGGGCATGGGATAGCCTTGAGGTGCCGGGTAGGGAGGATAAGATGCAATGGGCGGTAATTGAGAAGCTTCGTAGTAGTACACCATGCCATTGACCTCTTGAGCGACCAAGTTCGAGTTTGAAGCTGGTTGTTCGTTCGACTGGGTACCAGAGGCTTCGCTCTGGGGCTGCTGGCCCTGCTGTATGCCGGGAACGAAAGGGGGTGCGCCAGGCGTCGGGGCCATTGCGCCAGTGTATGGAGCCGTAGGGTAATAGTATCCCTGCTGGGGTTGCATCATCTGGTAAGGCGGGTAGTAGCCCTGCTGCTGAAATTGGTTGGGCTGGAAAGGAGCAGCATGAATTGCACGCTCAGGGATTTGTGATAAAGGTGTGCCCGTTGAATGCTGAGAAGGGTATGATGGATGGCGTGCGTGTGACTCGAACCCGTTGGAAACTTGCACGGGAACCTGCTGGTGGAATGCTTGCTGATATGGCTGGGATATGGGCTCCTGCGTACCCGGTGACTCGATGCCAGCTACGGAAACCGTCTTCTGAGGTCGAGGCTGATGCATCGGAATAGGCACCGATCGGTTTTCTTGGAAGACTGGTCGCTGAGGTAGAGGATGCGTCTGCGGAGGTGGCATTACAGTGAAACCAGATTGCGCTCCTCCCATGGGCGACCCAAGTGGCATACCATCTGCAGTCGGAAACCTAGGATCAGCTCGATTCTGTGGAGGAAGCCTGACAACCGGCCGGGCAGAGTCGTATGGAAGGGCTGGCCGTGACATCGAAGAGCCGGTGGGCGAGACAATATAGTCTCTGCCCATATCAGGGGCGATGGAAGAGCGCCGGCTGAGGGCAACGCTGGGTGTGTAGGTGCTGCCAGCGTAAACGCTTCCTCCAAATACACTGGTTCTCCTGGAAAATCCCCCGACAGATCCAATGCCTGACCTCGGCTTGCCCCTGAGCCGATGATTTGGACGCATCGCACGAGGTATGAAGATAAATGATCTATCAATGGCCGGAAAAACGTATCGGTGAGGGAAATTAGGCAGGGAGATGCGAACGGGTTTGTCCCGTCTCAGAGGTGGTCGGTGGTCTGGCAATTTTGTATACTGCTTCACAGGCATGCCCGAGAAGACGATGGGTTCCTTAAAACCGGGGATATAAACCCTCACTTGCACATTGCCGACGTGCTTCTCTGTCGACATTGTTCGGTTGATCGGCGTGGAGCTCGGGGGGCAGGTAGGTATAAAACCGTCGCCGTTTGGAGGGCCGTTGTCAACAACTGAAGACCGTGGCTGCCGAATGGGCATAGGTTGCGCAACGGCCTCATGCATATCGTGAGCCCAAGGGGCGCTTGTCGTAGGGTCCGCCGAATTTTGCAATGGTTGGCTACATTCTGTCAGCAGGTGAGTTATGACCGGATGAGCTGTAGAAGCTTACTTGACTGGAGCAAAGGGACCCCCCACGCCGCCGCGACCTCTTCCACGAGTGCCCCTACCAAAAGGGCGGAAGCCGTTGCCAGATGGACCAGCGTGTCTATGATCATGCATGAAGAAGGCCCCTCTGTTGGGCACAAAGGCTGGGTCCTCGTCCCGCTTGCGCCTATATTCATCGTGCTCCCTTCGCCGCCGGTCACCCGGTAGGCCTGGTGCGTTGTCCAAACCCGCAGCGGCCACCGCACTTGAGCTGACAACTATGGGTGCCGAAGATTTGGAGGGAGAACCGCTGACGTCGTCGAAACTCATCTCCTGTACGGAGCTGGCCTTGTCCGATATGTTCAGGCCGTTAAGCATGTACTCGGTATCGGGCAAAGCATCGTGACCCGACTTGGACAGCTTTTCGGTGGCAGAACTGGCTACAGACTTGGTCTGGGCGTTCTTTGCGGCGCCATTGCCCTTGGCTGCACGGCCACTCGTCTTGGTAATGGCTGGGGTTGTCGGCGAGGCCTCATCGACATTACTAGTATCACTATCGTCGGCTGGATCGAGGTCATCAGAAGCCATGGAACCGTCGGTCAGCGAGTCGTCATCATTTTCGAGATGGTCAGGGCCAGCCTCATCCTCGTCCTCGTCTTCGACCCGACGGCGATGACCAATCAACTTTCTACGTCGGACAGGAGCCGCCATCTTGTAGGTAATTCGTGATCGGTATGCGCTGGTCCAGGCAGGTGGCCAGCGGGATGCTTCGGAGCCGGAAGAGACGGCAGATAAGCTACCTGATGGAGCAGGTAGTGGTGCTGGGGCACGACGTTGGCGTCGTGATCGATATGTCGGTCATGCGTCGTCGCGGCGATGACGGAACAACGGATGGGGTTTCTCGGTGGACAGAACAAGACCCCTCGGGCGAAACGACCGCCTACGGTGAGAAGGAAAACGGTGTCTAATCAATCAATTAAGAAGCCAGCGTGCCTATTTTCCTTTTTCCTACAGGAGCCCAGAGACGGCAGCGGGAGACGGATGCGTCAATCTCGTCTCGTCTCGTCCTGTCGAATGGGAAACAGAGGGGAACAGAGCGAGGCAAAAACCGAGCAGCGATCCGGAAGGGGCTGTGAGACAGAACAACTTGTAAATAGAGGCCTCCAGACTCCAGGCTGGTGAAGGGTATCACTGGGCCGTCGGATGGGGATTGGGAATCGTGTCTCTAGGTGATGTAGTCGAGGAGGAATTTGCTGTTTTGATGGAAACCAAAAGTTTCAACGAGGGTGAGGTCAAGGTAGGCCAGACAAGGTAGAGGCTTAGAGGCACTCTCAGGTGCAGGTGGAGAGAAGAATACTCGAGCCTTCTCAATTGTTAGTAGCTTCCATACTTTTAGCGTGTCCAGCTAGCACCGTAGCAGTGTCAGTAGCAGCGTAGCAGTGGAGAAGACAGCACAGCGGAGGAGGGCAGGGGGGACCGGTAGAAGGCACCCGGTCCAGCCTGCTGGCTGCTGGCGTGGAGCCGCTGGAAAGTCTAGAGCCCGTCTGCCCGTCCTCATCATCAACATTCGCCCAGCCAATCACCGGGCAGCCCGTGATTCCAGCCACCACCTGCAGTGAGGGCCTCTCCATCTTGAGTCCATGCCACTTGTAAGTTGTGCCTCCTCCGAGATGGGATGCATGTAAACACTCAGACACTCGAACAGAGGTGCAAACAGCGACAATACTGTTCGGCATACACCGTCGACGTCCTCCCCAATCAAACGAGCAGGTCCGTCCCATCATAAGACGCACCTAAGCAAACCACCGCCTGTGAAGCAGGGAAGAAGCACCACTCACACAGGTGTTTTCTGCTGCATCGTCGCCCGTGCATACCTCCAATCGGTCCCTCGCTGCGGGCGCGGCCTCGGGATATGCCAGCTGCACATTGGCAGACGTGTTTTCGAAACGCTTGACTGACACTTGTACGAGGTCCAGCGCGTGCAAATATATGAATCGTCGCTGGTCACTCGCCCGGCTGCCACTTGCATCAAGAAGAGTCGCGCTGCCGTGCTGGCCGCTTATCTTTTTCTACGCGTCTCCAGGCTGTTTCTGCGCTTTGCACACCGATCATCCAACACTTGGTTCGCACCAACATCAACTATTTGTGCATCGAGGCCGTGGATGTTTGCATTTTCTGCAGAACTTGGACCCATCTACGGGCATACCTATCCATGCGTGGCATGGCAAGATATCCGGAGAGGAATGAAGTGGTCCAGCTCAGGTATCATCGTCTGGCCCCTTTCGTCGCCTCCATGCTCACGGCAGCTCCGATATCGCCTGCACGCCGTCATACATGTGTCGAGCTCATATATCGATTATCACCTGCTATGAACATGCCACTCTGTGAGGGACCCGGTAGCGGCTCTACCGGTTGAAGGCTTATATGCTCCCTATCACATTTCCAGTAGGTTAATATGCCAGTCTGGCCGGGGTTACTCGTGAGCCACCAGGGCTTGGACACTTTATTGTTTTGAGATGTGGTGAATAACCGTGGGCTCAAGGGAGGGGGCGCATCACCTTTGAGCCCACGGTTAACTTCATTGGATTTTGCTCAACAGGAAAATGGTGTTAGAATCAAAGGTATGTTACCCACATCTGCTATGTCGAACTTACCCCTCTGATCCTGTAGTGTTGCTCTACCACGATGCTTCCTCGTCATGCCTATTCCCAAAGAAACCATCCCAAATCCCAAAACAAATCAATATAGAAGCGATTACGTTGACCCAGTAGGTAGGGGCGTACCTTAACTCCGCACGTGCAAAGGCAACTTTTTGCAATGGTAACTATCGCAGGACGAGCCTCGCCCTAGAGTGCTGGGAGGAGATATCGCGATGTCCACGGTGAGGTTCACATAACCTCGACCCTCGGCCCAATACCATCGTTATTCGGGCATTCCATGAAGGGATGTGTCTGGCGTACATACATGGATGTAAGTAAACATGACAAGACGTTAGTAGCCATCGGCACCTCGCATTACACATGACCTCGGCTTTTAATACCAGTGCGTAACATGGACTATTCCTTTCTAGACGATTCATTATGGACTTTGATGTCCGTAAATGTTGGCTTGCAGCGTAAGACTACCGAGTCGAACCTGTTGCATACGGGATGGACGGCGGCAACCTGTGCAAGGTCTACACAACGGGATAGCGCGAGTATGCTCGTGGCAATTTCGACATGCAGCATACAACAGAAGTAAATATTCCTACCCCCAGTCAGGCAGCTACATGCATAAAGGAGGTTGGTAGCTATCCCACTCATAACATGTGAACAAGATACCGGCCTAACTACCCCATAGAATCATTACTAAGGAGTATGGGATTCTAACACAGGTCCTTGAGGCTCTCGCCACACAGATTCGAGGTGAAACTTCTAGATACAGGCCACAATTAGTCAGAGGGGCGAAACCCGCGGCGAATCTGATCTCCAGTCAGCAGAGCTGAGGTGTCCAAATGGCCTTGTTAGGTTCATGGTCCAGGAAAAGACCCCTGGACGATCGATGGCTAAACAAAAAAAGAGGGAAAACGGGAGTCTATACAATTAAACAGGGTTATAAACCAAAACACTACAGGCCTTACTTGAATGTACCTGCTGATAGCCTGACTGTCCCCACGGCAAGCCTCATCATGCCCCGGCTGCCTGGGTGATCTGGACTCCGAACTCCCAGCTCCCTGGTCTGCCCCGCAATAGCTCAGCAGCTTGAGTCTTGACCGGGTGGAAGCTTTAACTGTCCCGCTCACTCTCAGTCTTTCATTATTATTCTACAAATAACGTGTCTTGTCACTACCTCTGGAACGGAACCTGCTTTCCATTTCGATCGACCTGCATCTGAATATCTGCATCGTATTTGATGACCGCCTTCCGTTCCGTTGTCCACCCAGTCAAGCCAACGCCGCCAGTTTGAGATCTTGAGATCTTGAGACCCGGCGCTGGAACGCCGCCTCTTGCCTCTCGCCTCTCGCCTTTCGCCTCTCACCTTTCGCCTCTCACCTCTGATTGCGAGTCACTTGTCTGCCGGCAGCCCGCGGCCCGCAGTAACTACTACATATGTACGTCGATTCCTCCTCGTCAATGCCCACCTGTGATTTCATTCCCAACACCTTGCCTCCTGTCTCACCTCAACGCCTCACCTTATTACTAGAACGTCTGATGTACTGCGTCTGCTGTAAGTTGCTGTGGTTTATTCATGGGGGAGTGCGTCGTTTCCCGCCTCTCCGATGGCCTGCCTGCTTGATTCCTTGCCTGTGACTGCCCCTTTGCCGACTGCCTTTCTTCTCCTCACTCATTCCCATCTCCTTCCCCTCGTCATCAACCGCCGCCCGATCACTCTTACACACTCATCACCAGCACTACTGTTATGCAGCATCGAGTTACGCTCTTCTTCTCGTCCTTGTCCGCCTCGACACTGAACTGACCGCCTTGACAGTACACTCGTGCGTCCCCAGACCGATAAGCAGCGCGCCTGATCGGATCGCCTGCGACTACTGCAGTTGGACTGTTCGATTGCCTACCTAGCAAGGTGGGTTACCAGGTTACCTGAGCACCTCCCCCCTGCTCTCCCCACTCGCCTCACTTATCGCCGGGTGGTATCGCCCGGTGCCCACTGCTGCCACTGCCTACACAGCACCTGCTGCTCGCCGCTACTGCACTTGCAGCTTAATTGCTTCGTCACCCCGGATCTTGAAACGCTTCCTACATACTTCCCTACTTCCCGACTTCCCACATCCATCATCCACTTCCTCTTCTCGTGCTTTCCTAT